>JAWWEQ010000045.1:3094858-3209435 GCA_035583055.1 Torymus tubicola | reverse complement strand
GTTATAATCATAATAAAACTCTCCATAATTTGAACATGTCCCACTTTTCCTATACAATATAGTAATTTTTATTACAATTTATATTTATATTTATTATATTGTTTCTCTCCATGTAGATAATCATTTAAATTTAAAAAATCTTTAATATCATTTAAAAAATAGAAAATAAAAATAGAAGAAATGAGCTTTTATTCACTTAGTTTTATTTTCTATTTTTAAAATGATATTTAAGATTTTTCAAACTTAAATTTTAAGAACAAGCTTTTTTTAAAGACGTTTTTCAAAATAAAGCTAAAAATGTCAATAAGTTCAATTTTTTAAAGCGTTAGAGTCTAATAATGCAGCTTTCTTTACATTTCTATATCTACAAACTTATTCCAAAGTTTCAGCCAAATCCGTGATCCGGAGCTCTGACCCTTTCCTAGTTAGTAAAAACGATTTATTCAGAATTCCTGTACTTCGTAATAAAATTCATTATATTACAGTACACTGCGAACCGTAGAATTAGGAAAATTGAAGAATAGATGAAATTGAAATACAAACAGTTTATATTTTATTTTGTAACGAGGATAGAGTTTTAAAAAACAATCAATGATATTAAGTACAGCAATCGTGAAAATTGAAAACGGAAATTATGAAGTTACATTGTCATGACTTCAATTTTTGAATGGATGGTATTTGGCTGTGATTTATTGATTCACATGATTATGTAGGAACAATATTACTCAAAGTAACGATACACTATTGTACATAGTACATCTGAATAATTATTGAATTAATATAATACTTATAAGTATATGGGATATTTCAGATGAAATCAGCAGCTCAAAATTTTAAAATGGTTCAAAAATTTTGTACACTTACGCAAAACCTCGTGAAAAGAGTTATAAATTTTTTAAATATCAATAAATTCATTCGAAGATTAAAAATACATATATTATTGATTTTTATTGATATATTTAAAAAATTTATAAACTCTTTTCAGGTGGTTTTGCTAATCTCGATCTAGGGCTCATTTGAAAGTATTTTCAATACAGAATCAGAAAAAAAATTTGTCGAACAAAATAATATTCTGTCGCACTTCTTTTTTTATAAAGGTATACTGAAAGGCAGCCACTCAGAGACTTTCAAAAAGGATCATAAAATAAATGTGGCTTATACATTCTATAAGTAAAATCCAAACTTTTTTCCAATTAATATGCTATACAAAAAATTTCAGGATTTGAGTAAACAAATGACAAAAGTTGAGTTTTCACTAAAAATTGAATAAAATAACAATTCTTTATGTGCAATAATTTTTTTAATTATTGAAATATTGCTCTAAAAATCTAGGAACATTTTTTTTAAAAAACTAAGTGTACAAAATTTTTGAACCATTTTAAAATTTTGAGCTGCTGATTTCACCTAAAATATCCCATATATATTCGTAATTAAGTAAACAACAATGGTCCTTATTTTTGGTGATTGTGCTTGATGGAATTGTATTTTCCTATTAAAGTACTTACATATATGTCCTTTTGCTTTTTCAAAGATAAAACTTGGCACGGTGAAAAAAATTGTTATTCCAAATACATATACTTGAATGTTAATTTATTAAATAATAAAAATGGGTTGATTTTGGACGTATCGCCTTAAAGAAATTAATATTTTTTAATGATTCTGAAAAAAAACAATAAAAGTCTATTTTCTCCAGTTTTATGTTCTCTTTTTTAAATGGCATTTGTGGTTGTTGAGATTGAAAATGGCTGATTAATAACATTATTATTTTAAAATAATGCAAAAAATGTCTGGAAGTTGGTAGTTTTTTATTAGGCAAATTTATTATCCGGAACTATGACCCTAATAAGTATAAATGATCAACAAAAAAGCACCTCATCTTTAGTTAAGCGAATAATATAGTATATAAATTAAAAAAAATATACAATCTCTTATTATTTTACCTGTCACAAAATTCTTATAAGTATATATAAAAACTCATGGAACGAATCACTACCACTAAATACATCATATTTATCAATTACGACCACATTACCTATAATTTCATGCCTCAGATAGACGGGGTTTCGAGCTTGACTGGGCAGCGAATTTAAAGAGTTACGTATTACATATCGTATTGGACAAAAAGCTTGTGAAGGCGATATCATAAATCAGCCGATTAAGACTATACGGATCGGAAGGGTGCCGTTTTGCCATCTATAATATGCGGCGGCACACAGAGCGCAAAGGGCCAAAGATCATTCGCCCTCCTGCATGTGGCGAGCAGGCGTATATATATACACATACACATATATATGTATATATACGTCACGCTCATGCGCGACCTTTCGGCATAATTACGGGCTCGGTATTCGTGACGCGCGCGTCTCCGTCTCGAATAATGCAAGGGGGGAGCTTCACCGCGGAAAGAGAAGAGAGAGAGAGAGAGAGAGCCGAGAAGGGGGTGCAAAGGCTGCACCTGCGGGTACGCCGCATTTTTCATCCTTTGTCGTCCTCTCCTGTGCGGACAATGCGTAACTCGATTAACGATGACGAATTATACACTGCGTGCAATGCGGCTGTAGCAGCAGGAGCCGACGCGCTGTTTTCGCGAATCAGGAGAAGATGGGGAAGGGGGACGACGGAGGGTGTGGAACCTGTTTTTTCCCTTCGCGACATGTTACTGATGATGAGTCGGTCAAGTTATAGGTGTGATTGATTTGATCATTATCGTGTTGTGGTCGTTTTTTTTTATCGTTTTGTATGAGGAAACTTGAAAAGTATGAACAATACAGATTTTATAGAAAATTAGTTTAGGTCAACTAACAATAAGTAAACTTGTTTTGGTCAAATTATTTCAATACTATAGCTATTAATAATATCGGCTATTAACATTAGTATATTTATATTATGAAATCATTTCGAGCGTAAAGTATATCTAGTTCCAGGCTTTCTTCGATTTATTTTTTCAATACCAATAAATGAAGTTTAAAATAAGAAAAAAATCATCGACTTTAAACTGGAAAAGCAAAGTAATTCAAGGCACGCAGCGGTTATCGATCCCAATGAGTGGAAAAACGATCGATGCCGGTCGCGCGCCAATATATCCGTAAGAAGACGGACGGGCACAGCCTCCGAAGAAAGGCCGCGTCGAAATTCGCCACGACGCCTCCTTCGACTTCTCCCTCATTCTCTCCCTCCCTCAGAGCCCCACACATACACAACTCGTACGCAGAGAGAAAGAGAGAGAGCGGCAGTACGACGTGTCCTCTCCCCCGTTCGAGGCCGCACGTGCGTTTCTTCGGCGCCCCCCCTCGGAATACTTTGCATCGCCGGGGTGCCCCTCGCAGCCGGCGCTCACTCGCGCTCGCTCGGCGGCATACCAAACTTTAATGCCCAACTAGCCGTATCATCGGGGGATTGTGTTTACGGGCATAAAGAGCGCCCCGAGACCGGGCGCCAGCTTTTATTTGTCAAACAGCGCCGAAGACTATAAGGGGCGACGGCCGAACGCAAGCGAGCGGTGACACGGGACGGATGGTTCATATACGACTTTCGCCCTGCCGCGATGTATATATATAAATCCTTGCGCGATTGCTAAGCACGAATTTCACGCTTTTACGTGTGTGACACGCGAGACGTACATTGCGGAGCGAGCTTTGACGCTGCGGAGCCGGTGTACGTATACGTGTACGTCGAACGCCCTAATTGATTTGCGAGACAACGAGGCTTGACACGAGTGCGCGCGCACGCCTACGTGTATGTATATGTACGCTATATGTACCAAGGATGCAGCGTATACAGAGAGAGAGAGAGAGCAGGGTACTTCCCCTGTTTTTCCATGTTTTTGTTTTGGCTGGGCTATTTTTTTTTGTCGAGATTTTCCATGAGCGGTGAACCGATAGACGCACTTTTGTGTTTTGGATTGGAAATAGCAGGAACGGATTGATTCGATGGAGCTTGCGCGGGCTTTTATTGATAAATGGAAATTTGGTGGTCGTGAAAAAGGAATATTGAAGTTTGGCATAAAGGTTTTGACTTTATATTGCAAGAATAAACTATTCGTGGATATGATGCATGCACTGCAATTAAAATTATTTATAAAGCTTCTAGTCGATTCAATTAGACGTGTTTCCGTATGAGAGAATATATGCAGAAGTCTCTGCGAAAAATTCATGAATTCGTCTGCAAAAGTGGGTAAAAATTATTTTCAAAACCCTGCGAACCTGGGATGTCTTACCTGTTGTACCACATAATATCTGAAAAAAATCCTTGGTGACACGCTTTTTTATGATTGAAAAATTTCAGTAAATATAAATAAAAATTTTTTTTCATCATTTTGTTATTTTTCCAAAATTAATTTAGAGAAACCCAACTTTCATTTACTTTTTTAAAAATTTTAAAATATTTATTCTTTCAAAAGTTGTGACTGTTCAAGGCTCATTCGGTAAAGTTGAACAAGCTGAGGTAGCTCGAGCTTTGAGCAACTTCTATGCTGTAAAGAAATCAACAATTTTTCTTCAGTTTTGTTTTATTTGAAACTTTGTCCAGATCATTTCTGTCTAAATAATTAAAAGTTGAAAAAAGTGTTTTTCTGCATCTTGTGAAAAATTTTTTATCTTGAAATAGGGTGTTTCCAAGATTCTTTTAAAAGTAGAAAAACCTGGCTTCGAAAATGTGCTTTGAAGAAAATTTGTATAAACGTGTTAAAGGAGTTTTTGTGGAAATTTTGTCTTACACATTTGATAGTTTAAATGTTTTTTAACAATTTAAAAATCTAAAAATAATTTAAATATATTGTGTAGTGATTTTAAATGTTGAATGCAAACACCTGTTATAATCCGTATTGTGTTGAAGCAGTACACCTGCAACAACGACGACCCTAAGTTAGCGCAAAGATTATCTCAAGCTGATACCCATATCTATATTCTTTATATCTATACCTGTTGTCGTTGTTATCCTATTCTTCCTTATGTGTTTACAATACGATTAATTTGACTTTGTAACTGATAAACACCTGCAGGTAAACCTCAAATATTATGTTTTATGCTTCTTTTTTTTAAGTAAATATTGTTTGCTTTCATATCATTTATTAGATTTGATATTATTTTGCAAGTAACATTTAAAAATAAAACTCGTGAGCTTATGTAACAATTATATCTATAAAAATATTTATTGCTTAATTTCAGTTCAAATATAGTATAAAAATAAATTTTGAAAAATTCTAATCTTTAAAATTTAATATCATTTATTAAGGATAGAATATAGTAATTTACTATTCATTTTATATTAAAACTATAAAATTTGGTTTTCTTTCCTATAAATCTTAGTTACACGGAATAGTTTGTCAAAAATTTCGTCTGGTTCAAAATTTTCACTGGTGTACTTATAATTAGCATAGATTAATATACCACAGCTTATTTTCTGTTATTAAGCACTGCACTTTGCAACATATTTACAACACGTACTGTGTATTTTTCTTCTATTTAAATCATTTTAATCTCAAGTTAGAGCTTATTTTGCAGCAAAATTAAAATTTGATCATACATAAAACTGGTTTTATCTTTTTAAATAGTCGTCATGGTAATCGAAAAATTCATTAACTTTTATTCACGATTTATGAAATTCTCTCTACTTTCGTATTATTCGGGTGTCGTGTCCCGCAGAGTGATTCTCTTACTCAAATCCAAATAATGTTCTATTACTTTTTTTAATTAACTCGTTTGTAACGTGATTATATTTTAACTAATCATTCTACCAATAATTTGATTTCACTTTTAATTAATTTCTTTTTATATTAGTTTAAACTGGCACACTACCTGATTTGGTAAAATTCTAAATTTTAAGGTTAAGAAACAAATCGGAACAACATTTATTTTATAATTAAATTATTAGACACACAATTTTGATCAATTGGGATATTGAATAATTTAATGATGCGTTTATTGATTTACTCAAATACACATATAAAACATTTAATTAATTTCTATATTAAAATATTCATTTTATATCAGAGAACATTTTGAAGTTTGACGCTATATTCAGACCGGATATTGAACCATCAACCGATCGCATTGCTTCTTTAAATGCTTCACAACATCGTGTTGTCTCTTTTTTAAGAGAGGATCTAGGATCTACATTAATATTTTCAAAATTTTTTAATTTTTAATAGAAATTCTGAAAATATCATTTTTACCCCTAAAATATACATAATAGCTTGTTATAAATTTAGTGTAAATTTTTGTTAAGGAATCAATTGAAATTTAAAGATTTTCAATAACAATTTTCAAGGTTTGATCATGAATTATATTCTAATATTGACTGTTAGTTAATTAATACTATTTGACACTAATACAGTATAAAACTTTATTAAATATTTATATGAAAAATTATATAAGAACTTCCAATTTTTGCGTGAAACAAATTTTGATGAAGCTCTATGTGACAGTATATATATGTATAATATGGATTTAGTTCGAATTTCATCCTTTTGTTAACATTTACATATGCATTCTAGCGTTTCGAAATATAACGAAATAGATATTAATTATTGAAATTCACTGTATGATTATAATATCAGGAAATAACCTTTGACCTCGTTCATTAAACAACGGGTAACGATATTTTACTAGTCCGTTTATGTATACAGATTAATAGATGAAAAGTTTGATTTTAATTTTATATTGTCTCCATATTTATGATGTTATAACTACAACTTTACTTTGAAATCTCTTTATAACATTCCCGCAACTTAAATAAGACAAATAATTATTATACCGCGGCGTGGAATATTTCGTTTATAAATAAAGTCGATCCACGGTAAAAAACGAGAAACGGGGAAGAAAAGGCCAGGTACATCAGTAGCTATCAGGCGAAAAGTTTTTTCGGCCGTCGAGAAAAGCGCGCGGCCGCGCGCGGGCTTCATCGCCGCTGCGGGCTTCCACCAGCATGCCCCTTTTCCCCTCCTCCTCCCTTTCCTCCCACCCCGATGTGCGCGTCGGCGGCGTCCCACCTACAATTCCCGCCCTCGCGGGCCACCCCAGTGTACGCGAGGCCGATATATCCGAGCGTGTGCCGCTGCCGCGACCCCACTGCTATATCGTCACTCACGGCGGTGAGCGACGCGTACTTACAGTCCTGGAAACTTTCTGCCATAGAATGTTTGGTGTTTTCATATACCTACGCTGCGATTATATCTTTGCGTTAAATAAAGTAATCGTACGAAACTAGTGCTCTTTTAACTTATTTATATACCTGTAGGTACTAATGGCTGTTGGTTATGGGATTGTCTGTCTAAGTGCAATAAAAATCGCATATTTCGCACTACTGTTCTGAGGAGGGCTGCACAATAAAATCGACAGTTTTGTATATTTCGGTCTGGTCGTCCGACTTTTTTCTTCATCATAATATATTTTTTCAAAAACTACAATTTTTATATGTTAGAACTGGCGCCTGAGCCTCAAAAAATGAAAAATCATTCACAATTTACATGTATTATAAGATTTAAGAGAATGTACTTTTAAAAGTATTGAATATTTCTGAAAAAATTGGTGAATATAAAAAAAAATTATTCGAAGAACAGTCTTACGATACTAGCGAATTAATCGGCGTTCAGCATTGATGAAAAGAAAGATAAAAAAAACTTTTATATTATATCATTCAACGGTTTGACAAATTTTTAAGAAAAAACTCATAACACATATTTGTTTCCTATGGTTTAAAATGAGATCTAAAATATTGATCTATATAGTTATAAAACTTCAAGTTGAATAAGTATTCGATCAGAACTTTTTTCTACTAACTAGTTTTTTCTATCATTCTTTAATCTATGTCTACCACAGTACAACAAATTACAGTAGCAGAAGAGAGTAATCATTCTGACCTCGTCTTATTATCATAGTTTTGAAGCCGCAATATCTATCGTAATATTTCACGTAAAGAATTTCATTATATTATCGTTTGTTGGATTCGACGTTGTTAAATTTGGGAAAACTTGTAATCAGATAATGTCAAACTTTCGAATTTAAAGAACATTATTTAACAGTTTGGCAAATTTATTTATCAATTTATTTTCCAAAGGGGGAAGAAGTTTAAGAAATGTTTTCCGAAATGATGACAAAACTTTATAAAGCTAAGGAGTTTTTATTCTCGTATTTAAAACTCTTATTTCAAGGTTCAAGTTCCCAACTCAAAGATAGGCAACTTTTTACTTTAATTATATGTGATACCAATGTTCAAGCTTACATTATGGACTATACTTTTATAATTTGAAGTTATCTATGACAGTGCATGAAATAAACAACAATTTCAGCAATATAACAATGACAATTATGATTGTTCAGATTTTCATTCATATGTTAAATATATAAAAACGTCATTTGATTTGCATTGAAATTATAGTACGCTGAAGATACTTACCAGACTAATATTAAAAAGCATAATTCTATATATAAATAATATGAATTCATCCGATATTATAATAATCATAGTTTTATGACAAGAATATGGGATTCTTGTAAGAGGAAGCAGAACTTTCTCAACATTTTGCTATAGAAAAACTGTGCGACAAAGATGTAATATTAGGAGTTTATATATTTTGTATACAATAATTCTAGTTCAGAATAAATGTTATTTGTAATAATATTAGTTTAAGAATAAATAGAATAACAGAGGGCTTTTACAACAATTGTGGATTAATACTTATGAGGCTGAGGCTTCTTTTACGATACTAAGTAAACTAGGTCGCTGTATTTAATTGTAACACTTTGCAAAATGTGTTTCTCAGCATTTGAAATGTATTTCATGAAAATGCCTTCAAATAAGGATTCTTTTCGAAGAGATATTATTCCGCTCGAAATATTTATTCATTCCATAATTATGATATGAATATTTTGACGAATTTTCGCTACTTAACTTAAAACTATGATAACTTTGGAATTCGATAAAGCACATATTTGCTCTAGGCTCTTTTTTTCATTCTTTCAAATTTTCATCCAATCTAATACATTTCTGGAAAAACAATAATTCTTCGTAACACAGCCTACTTAAAATATACGTGATTGAAATACAATTACAATTATCAATAATTCACATTTTTACTTATAACACTGTAACTTCCTATCCAAAAACGTACCTCAACGTTTCAACTCAATCTATACTCTAGAAATCGGGCACAATGAGAAAGCATTGTAGGGAATAATCTCCGATGAAAACGTGTGACTGTACAATTTAATTTATTTATAGGCTTACTCTGTTATAGGTATAGAGGAAAATTACCTACTTAGGACCAGCGCATGAAACCAGCTGTTACGTATTGTCACATCTTCGTGACGCTATATCGCGCAAAGATGAAATATAATTTTATTAAACAGATATTGCACTCATTATTTTAAATAAATGTGCACAATCTTACATTAGAATTTAGTATTGCAACAGTCGGAATTCCAATTTTTCCTTCAATTATCGTTCAATTCTTTTCTGCAATTTGGAAGATATATATTTTGTAACAGTAACTATGTCCTCCTTTAACTTTAAAAAATAAATCAGCGTGCCAAGATACTGATAAAACCTGTTGTCAGCTAAATATGATTTCAAAATGAGTCTTTTGCCCAGTATTACTTCCTCTTATACCCAGTACTGCCGTTTATTATAACAGAGAGATTCATATTTTCTAATTCTTTTAATAATTTTTATGCAAGTATGAGTCTCTTCCATATTTACTATCAAAAATGATATTTTTTACAACAAAAAGTGGCTTTGTGTGTATAAGTAGGTTGTTAAAATTCGATACGAACTAACATAAACCGCACTTTTGTAATTTATATCTATTAACTTAATATTTATTTTACTTTGTACATCAATTAGGTACAAAATACATAATTTTATTATGTTTTAACTTTCCGTTAAAGAAAGATAAAAAGACGTTGTAATAACTAACGTAGACGTTCTAGCATTTTTTTCAAAGATTGTGGCGTTCGTTACTATTGTATATTAATTAATTTTTTAGGAAATTATTTTTATTTTTTAAAGAATTTTCATATTAAAACTATAAAAATCTCTTTATTGGGAATTTTCCAAGAATTATTTATTTTCTTTTTGATTTTTATTTTGATCTAATTTAATGCTTTGGTTGAAGATGATTTAAAAGTTGGTATGAAAAAAGACAAATATGCTCTAAATACATATATTACAGTGTTATATGTTTACTATTTCATAAAGAAAGATGATTCCCTAAAAAGTACCTGCAAAGATGAATCTAGAATATAAAGAGCATATATATTCCAGCTTTTTATAGAAAAAAGATGAAATTTTATAAATAGTAAACCTTTCTCGCCCTCAAAAAATGATTTTCCCCTATCAATGAGAATCTACCAGAGATCTTGTAATAGGTGGGATTGCTTCCCTAGGTGAAAAAATAAGAAGAAAAAAGAAGAAAACTTTTTTTTGTCTCTATCAAAGTTCCTCTTGGATATCAAACTTCTTCTTGGATAAATTTAAACACGATAGGAATTTGATCAATTAAAAATTTTTATAAATCATATTCCATGAACTCGAAAATCCTCAACTTGATGAAAAATTCCTGCTCTTGTAAGAACGTCATTTTTTGAGTGTATACTCAAACATATAAAAGTAATATTATGAATCTTCATCTTCTGCAGGTATGAGGGGAGATGAAAAGATATTTAATCTTCGCTGCTACTTCAATTAATATCGTTCTCCGTCTCAATGAGATGATACGGGAGTAAAGTCAACGCAAACTCCCAGCGAAAATCCCCTCGTGAAAGTGCGCGCTCTTTAAAAAAAAAAGGTGAGTCGTAGCAACGAACGACCCAATATCGCGAAAAAAGCGCGTTACTTAGTTTTTTACAGTCCTCGGCTTATAGATTATTATACGTCAGAGACGCTCGCTCATCGTTTATTTTTTGCGCTGCCGAAACGACACGTCGTCGCGCAATTTTTCCAATTCTCAAGACATTCCTTTATGCGCGTGTATATGTACACAACAGGGAACGGTAAATCGTTCCATCTTTTTAGCGCAGCTTTGCTCTATACTATAAAAGAAAAAAAAATATAGTAAGGAAAGGAGATGAAAACGTGCACGAATTAGGCGCAAAAAAAGTAAATAACGAAAAGGAAAGGGGGAGAAGGAGAACTACGAGCGCAAAACCAATCGAACAGCCCCGAGAGCAATGAAGAGCGTAGAGGCTCTTTTCCCTCTTGCTCCCGCGTGAAAAAATACGGCCGCTATATGTATATACATATACACGTAGAGACGAAGCGGTATATATATACATAGCAGCTATACAGACAGGCATCCGCGAACTGCCTCGCGTACCGCACAGTCATCTCCGGCACACCGGCGTCGCGAGTATTGATTCGAGCCGGGAGGGATCGTCTGGTTGAGTACCGCTGAGGTCGCACCGCGAGGCTCTGCGCGACCCCCGCCATTGCGGCCAGGCATCCGGGGCGTCACCCCTATCCGCCAATGGCAGCCGAGGCTGCGCGTTTTTCCGGCGCAGGCCCGTCCCCCGCCGTCTCGCGCCCTTCGCCACTCCCGTGCCACCCTCTAGCGCTGGCTCTAGGAGGCAGCCGTGCGGACGGTGCTGACAAGGGGGTGAGTATAGTGGTAGTGTTAGTCGGTGCTCGCTGTCGCGCCGATACGGACGCACGCACGCTCGT
Source organism: Torymus tubicola (assembly GCA_035583055.1). NCBI lineage: Eukaryota > Metazoa > Arthropoda > Insecta > Hymenoptera > Torymidae > Torymus > Torymus tubicola. The sequence continues at coordinate 3,197,780 of JAWWEQ010000045.1, read as the reverse complement.
TACACATACAGCCAGGAGAGAAGAAGAGTTCGCGGGTGTGCTTCTTCGACAGAATGGTACAGGCTTTTGGTAATAGTAAAGCTGCCGTGGACTGTGTCTGAGGACGGAAGTGAGCGATGTCGAAGAGTGTGCCGGGTACGGGCTCGAGCCGCTCGTGACGAATGTGCGGCTGCTGAATCGGGTTAGCGAGGAGTTGTAGCGCGTCTCGCGAGTGTTTTTCCGATTGTACGGACAAAGAACGCTTAAAGATGTTGGAGCACTTCCCGCCGATAGTGCAGAACCCGCTGAACGCGGTGAACGAGGTGCCGATGAGCTCGGCGCTCGTCGTCGCACCGCAGATCAACTTCCGCCAGGCTGCGAACAATAATGTCGGAGGTATGTGTTCTAAAACTCTGCTCTTTCTTATTTATCGCCAACGTCAACACAATACATAACAAATTTACATTAAGCATTCGATAATAGTTATGTGCTTAAATTGTAATATGAAAACTTTAAAAATACGAACTAATAACTTTTAATATAGATGGCAGTGGATATACAATATTGTCGATAAATATTATCTAGTGATATATTACGCATGCATAAATATACGATCTTTATGAGTATCAAAATGAACGTAGCGATGGAAAAGGAACAATAAAAAGCTCAGAAAAAATCCAATCCCGACTCTCTTTCCCTCTATTTAGTTATTTAGAAAAGAAAAAAAAGCCATCTGCCCGCCGCAAAAGTAGCTCCCTTTTGTTTTCACCGACGATATTAGCCGGATTTGTTTGCCACTTCTTGCTGCGCGAAATCATATCAAATACTCAAGACCACCACCCGTCGATGCACTGCGTGCGCTTAGCCGCAAGCCCGGGCAGATGGCCGCCGCCGGCACTCGACTCTCTCACTCCTGCTCGGCAAGATGCCATTTTGCTGCGGCCCTCCTCTTCGCGCTGTTTCTCTTTCTTGACATGATACCCGCTTGACGTTTTGCAATATTGTTGCCCCCTGTGCTGTGTGCCCCCTATACTTGCCTCTTACCTATATATGTATACTTCCTCTCGATTCAAGTACAGACCGTTTTGCGAGTTCAAAAGAGCCTCTCGTTGACTTAAAATCTTGGTATGTTCATACCGTTTTTTTTTTTCATTAATCGGTAATAGTTTTGAATATAATATATTTGATACATGTTATATAATATAGTAATATATCACTAGAAGTTTTGGATAGAATTGTAAAAAATTTAGATATTCTATATTATTTGCCATCGAGATGTATACAGTATTAATGAACAAAAATTCGCGTTGAGATAAAGTTCAAACATAGGAGAATTAATTATAACGCCATCTGCATTACACCTGTTAGCATTCATTTAAATTAAAATAGTAATGTCAATAATCTCTATGAAGAACCATCGCGGTCTTTTAGTGTTTGCTCAAATGTTTTCCGTTACCTTTATTTTGAAAAGAAACATTTTAATTAAAATTCCTTTTTATTTTAGTTGTGAAACTAAACTTTGATGGAATAAACTTTTGAATATCTTTAAACGTTTTTTAAATTTGAACATCTTTTATACGAATCTATATAAACTTGATGAGAAATAAAATGACATGTAATATATAGTTGTGCACACGGAGAGAAATTTTCTAATAAATTTTACCAGTGGGCTTAGTAATCAAGGGACAGACCGGCAAAATTCCAAAAATTACCAAGGCCACTGGAAAAAATTGACTAGGAAATTTCTCTCCGTACATAAAAGAAAATGTAGAGTAGTAATTGTAGCGGATATAAATTGTACGAATTGGCATCTGATCCCTGTAGAGAGCACGATAACGGTGAAGCAGGAGTCACAGCTGATGGAGGGCGTGTGCGCGAACTGCGGCCGTGGCATAAACGACCGCTACGTGATGAGGATGGACGAGCGCGACTACCACGAGACGTGCCTGGCGTGCGCCGAGTGCTCGGCGCCGCTCTCCGACGTCTGCTACATGCGCAACTGCAAGCTCTACTGCCGCACGGACTACGAGCGCATCTACGGGGCGAAATGCGGCCGCTGCCACCAGAAGATCGACTGCACGGACCTGGTGATGAGGGTACCCGTACAGACGGTGAACGGCCGACCTGGTGGTCCTGTCTTCCATGTCGACTGCTTCGCCTGCTGCATATGCGGCGAGCAGTTGATCAGGGGCGCTCATTACATAATCAGGCAGGGCCAGCCGCTCTGCAAGCGCGAGTTCCAGAACGACATCTACATGAACAGCCCCCAAGGTGGGTGTCGACCGCTAAAGACGAATTGCTCCGAGCGAGCCTGCGACTAAACTCCTTTTTAGTCGCACACGCACACCTCTTTTAAGTTCGTTCTTTACTCACAATCAGTGAAATTCTGTTTCTGTGTGAGCAATAAAGACTCGCCGTACTCTTAACGTGTATATATTGTGTACATAATAATACCTAGTCTGCAACGCACTCGCTAAACATGCCTTGGTTGATTAAGGTGATGTGACATCCACGCTATTACTCAATTCTGGGTTCCCGTTTTTCTCATTTAATTTTGAATTTTGAGAAAAAAACTCTCTGGTACGTTATAGTTATATATATTCTTCGCCAAACTTACAACGTACCAGAGAGTTTTTTTCTTAAAATTCAAAATTAAATGAAAAAAACGGGAACCCAGAATTGAGTAGTAGCGTGGGTATCACATATCACCTTAAGGGAAGCCTTTTATTCAAGGATCATTCGAGTGAAGATGTATAGTTGTTCGATTCCAAATATGTTGCTTGGAAACGCCTCTATGATGCGATCACGTTAATGTAAGACAATTAAAGATTCACTCGAATACTCCTCAAGCAAAATAATATGAGAAAATGTTTACAGTAGCGGCCAGTGATCATGGCGGAATAGTTCGAAACCTTCTCTATGACGATGACTTCCCTCGACACAAGAGCGTATTGCAGACTAGGCGCGATTGCAATCAGGTATGCTTTTGCATTAAGTTAGGTAGGCTCGGGAAAAATTATTCACTTCTCAATAATACGTCGCGAATCCGAATTACATTTTATGTACATATAGTTATAAGATAAGCAATATTTGATTAAATAATATAGTTGATTTGCCATGGTAAAGGAACGTAATGAAAAAGAAACTATTACAATCTATTGAACGGCATTGAAAATTCAAAATTCGCTTCAATTCCTATATCAAGTTCATTGATTCGTGAAAAAAAATTAGTGAAATAAAAATTCGTTTTCCAGTTACACTTCTGTTCAACAAACGAAACTTAAGTTAACAAATCAATTCGATGCTATTTACAGACGACGACCTGCTGGACGACAACAGACCGCGCGACGGCAGACGCGGGCCAAAGCGACCGAGGACGATTCTCACATCCGTTCAAAGGCGACAGTTCAAGGCCTCGTTCGAAATCTCGCCGAAGCCATGTCGCAAAGTGCGCGAGGCACTGGCCAAGGAAACAGGACTCAGCGTGAGAGTCGTCCAGGTCTGGTTTCAAAATCAGCGAGCCAAGATGAAGAAGCAGCAGCGCAAAGCCAAAACGGAGTCCGGCTCGGAAAAGGAGCCAAAGGAGGACCGCAAGCCTGAAAGTCCACATAGCGATCACAGTACGTTCATTTTCCAACTCCATTACTTCTAATTTTAACGAATCCAGAAAGTGTCATCCTGTTAGCGGAATTCTCGTATAAGTTATCGTATTTTTTACATCTTCATTTAAAAACTGTTCATTTTTATTTTTCTCTTGGTTATAGTTGAACCTTTTTATTTTTATTTTCGAATTTATACAATACGACACATTTAATGTTGATGTTATTTTCATTGCAGGTCATTACATGAATGCGTTGACTATGCGGGACGGAGAATCATCAAATTACCCATCAGCAACCCAGCCACTCAATCCAAACAATCCTTATTCACCAGATGGTACGTATAGTTTCTCTGTTTTGTTTATGTTAATGCGTGAATTTGCGATTCCAATTATCATACATACAAAAAAAATAGAATTTTCAATAATAACTCAAATTAATTCTTAATAGAAAAAATTAAGGCTCACAAAATTAAAATTGAATACGCGTTTGTAAAGTTTTTCCCAAAATAAACGTATAAATGAAAAATTTTCAAAAATCAATTGTGGATTCATTTTTCGTAGTAATACCATGAAACTTCTATAGGGAAATCTCATTTAAAATTGCATGTAAATGCCAACTGTTCAGTGTTTATTAAAATAAGAAATATAACAATATATTAAAAAAAGATAGGGCATTAAGTTATAATTTAGTAGTAAATGTACTACTGATACTTTTTAAATTCATTTTGATAATCTTTTTGTAAAGAAATATTGTAAGAGTTGCTGATAAGAATTGAATTTGTAGTTTATTTGACCGTTTTATTAGCATTCGTAAATTTTTATGTAGATGATCAATTTTTTATACTCCAATAAAAATTATTTCCGATATATGATTTTACATTTTTTAAGAGCTAAAATTCTCAACTTACCCCTCAGTAACCTATAGAAAACAATGCAGCATTCTTCCTTATCAACAGTTAGCCTTTAACCATTTAAGTTTCAGTAGATGTATGCTTATTAGAAATCTATTATTGTTTATACTTCAGTTGGAAAATTTACTGAACTATTATTAATAAGAAATAATATTTAAAGATAAAGTAGTTAAATAAAAAATGTTTCTTGAATGTGTTTCTAAAGAAAAAATTCACGTTTTTGCAGATGCATACCCAGCTCACTCTGGCGAAAGCTACTGTAGCAGCGATTTATCAATCGACGGAACGGAAGCGGCCTTCGAGCTTGGCGAGAACGAAAACAGCGGTACCGGCGGTGGTGGCAGCGGGAACAGCGTACCCGCCATTGGTCCCGGCGTCGAAATGCCCTCCACGATCCAAGGCCTCCACTCGGCCATGCACAACCCTATCGACAAGCTCTTTATGATGCAAAATAGCTACTTCAGCAGTGCCGATCATCCATAAGAAATATCCCACTACCCCTTTCCCCCTCCTTCGAAATCATGTCTCCTCCCTCATTAAACATATACATATAGAGATCTCTATTTTTCCTCGGCATCTTCCAACTATCGTTGTGTACATTGCATTAATTATTGAGCATTTATAATTGACCGATCGATTATATTTGCGCGCAGTATAGATGTTCCAGTGGAACTTTAAACTATTCAATAAATATCTTCTAGATTGCATTACCTTGTAAGTTTCAAATTTCACTTCACCGTTTAGTCAAATGCATTTGTTTATTTTTATTTTACAAAAGATTATATAATTGTATTTTAATTTATGAAACATTTTTAAAAAAGAACTGATCTTAGTTACTTTCGTAGACTAACTAATTATCTGAGTTGTAAGTTTACACTTCCAAATTCTAGGTGATACTCCAAATAGAAAGCCATCTAAAAGATATTTATTCAAACAGTTAAAATATATTTCACCAAAGATTAATACCAAATTATGAAAGGAAGATGTCATCAGTACCTCTATTGGTAAATATGAAACCATAATTGACGTTTTAAACTCGTCAATAAATAGTTTAAGATCACAAAAAATAATTCTTTTAAGTACTAAAAAGATACACTTTCTCCTTACATAGAGGGATCGAGTTTTCTTTGGAGTTCAATTTTTAAGAAGCTTTAAACAAAGGTATAGTTTTCATTAGTTTACTTTTTAACGGTTCGAAAATTATTAAACCGTTGACATCCTCCTTTTAGTGAGATTTTTAGTTATAGTATAATTATATTTTTCGCGAATGAACTTTAAAATGTTCACGCAGTGATATGTTTTCAGTATTTGGTTCTTTTTTTTGTAATTTACAAGTAAAACTTTTTACTATATATCACGGAAGTAACAATTTATTTGGTTAGTTTAGGGATTCCAGAAACATAAAAATTAAAAAATAGCGTTATATTGAAATCAAATAAAATAATAAAAAAAATTGTTAATTATTGAAGTCAAAAAGTAATCATGTAAGTTGTAAAGATTAATTGTATTTGAAGGAATCCTTAAAACTACATGAAGTGTAAAAACATCAAAGAAAGTGTTTAAATATAGCTTCATATAGTAGACTTAATGCGTCTGTAAATCACAACAACGTCGATTTGTTTATTTACTCGTAAATATTAATGATCCTACGAATTATAAATTATTGCTATTCAATATCATAAAAGTATTAACATTATTATCATCGCCAATAAACATGTCATTATTGAATAGCTACAAAGCGTATGCATTGGCGGAAAAACAAATTTTAAAGACACGCAGTTCAAATCTATCGTTTAACGAGACGTGAAACGATTGCCTTGGCAAAAGAATTTCGAAAAAATTCATGCGAATCCAATTTAATATTGAGCAACAATTTATACAAGCAACATAGAATAAAACATTTTAATTCACACATTACAAAATTTGTTAATTTTTTGTTTTTCTCTTGCTATAAAAGCAACTATATTAAGTATAATTATAAATAATATATAAGAGTAAATGTAAGAAAAAAATAAATAAATAATAATTTGTTAAAGAATATTATTGGGAATTCATTCTATGATCGGGTTAAGAAAAAAAAATTGAAACATATTTTTGATTCAATGATTTTTATTAAGAGACCGAGATGATAGATAAAACATTGCTGAAAGTATTAAAAAGAAATGTTTAGTTCCACGTGGATTTTTGTTACTCTGGAGTTATTTAGGAGTTAAGAAAGGAAATAAGGGATAACAGTCAGACGCTAGTCAGTCCTATGCTATGAGTTTCAAAGCATAAAATCATCCTATCGTCCTTACAAGACTTGCAAGTTAATCCAATATTGCTACTAATTCAAGTACAATTTTTTATGTACTTTTTGACTATTATTCTTTTTACTTTTAAATAGTCTTAGGCAACTTCTTTAACGCTAGATTATAGGTATCTAGGATTAGCATGTGTCAAACAGTCAAAATCATTTTGCACCATTGAAATTCAAAAGCATCGGCTAGTTCTTCCATCATTTTTGAAAATTGTAAAATTCCTAGGCATACAAACTTTCAATTCCCACCGACAAAAATCTCGAGGATAGTATTACAAAACTGTAAATGTATAAAAGTGCAGGCGAAAAGACTCGGAACTTTTATCCAAATTACAATGACATGTTCAAAGTTACTAGATTTTCGCCACATGATTCTAACTTTATAATCTTACGTCTTTGATACGAGCATTCTTTTTTATTGAAAATTGTTTTTCGGTTTTCTTTTAGTTTCGTCTAAAAACACAAGTAATCTTGATTAAAATTTATCCATAATTGTTAGATAAAACATTTGATAAAATTTTTTATTATAATCATATATGATCCATTTAAATAGTTGTAAGAAATCAAAGTAAAGTATGAGAAAGTATAGAAAGTACTGATACTATGTGACGATCCACAAGCCTTGAGCTTTTTGTAGCTTTTACGATTCACAGAAAATAAATTAATAATCGAACAATAATTATCTTTAGTAAATGATGAAATATAAATTGGTTATTTTTTAGACTAATAAATTACTCGAATTTATCCCAGTGAATCCACAGCAGTTGTACTGAGACCTTTCTTTGTAATCACCGTTTTAAATTGCTCTGGCACTGGATACTCCGTCTGAAAAACAAATTTAATAATTACAAAATAACTCATATTATGTTAAATAAACTAATATTTATTTTTCTATATACATCATATAAAGGTTAACTAGCTAACTTAAATTGATGTTCCTTTTTCAAGCTTTATAATAGTAAAAGTACATTAAAAACTTATTTTATGACTTATAGAATGCTAATAAATCATTTTTAATGTCATCGAAATTCATTCGAAATCAATAGGGCCTTTTTTTTCTTTAAAAGAACGTAACAAATTTAATAAACGTTTTTATTAACAACAATTCAAATTCAACGGAAAATAATACGTAAAAAGATTCTGAGTGTAGCTGCTGGATCAATAGTTTTTCGTAAATAAGTTAATCTTGAAAATAAAAGGATATATCGACATCGGAGAAAAAAGAATTATAGATGAGTAGTAAGTAGCTGGGGAACGCGAAGGACCGTATGCAATTTCAAAGAAAAAAAAAGGTAAAAAAATGATTAAATACGTAGACTAATCAAGAAAAATTATATGTATACACTTCAGGTAATTTTTAAACGTTTAGAGTTGACCTAAATTGTTTATATTCATATTGGTTTTATACGATTTTTATTAATACGTTAGCTTAAGACAAATGTTTTGCACATAGTCTATAAAAAAATAATGGTTTTTATTTTTCACCTCCGACGAAATAATCTACTTCGTGTATTAGTTGCGCATTGTACTATTTTTTAACAAATAGGAGTAAACCGATTTTCCGTGGATGTTTAAAATCTCGAATTTTGCGCGTTTGATTATAACATAAAAATACCTTCAACTTAGGAGAACTTATTAAATTTTTGCTTGAAGTTACTACTATTCATGATATTTTTAAAACCTACAATGATTAGACTATTTTCCGTTGATGACAGCAACAAAAATTTTTTTTGGGACTTTTAAAACTTGATTTTTCTACTTTTATTTCACGTATACCATATGAAAAAATTGATTTATTGATTATAAATTTAAAAAAATAAAAGAAAAATGTTGATGGAGGATTTTTTCTTAAACTTATTTTTAGTCTTAAGATCAATATCAAATTGTATTAAATACACTGAAAAAACTATCATGAGCTATTTGATTTTAATCAAATGTATATAAATTAAGTAAGTATCGTCGAGTGAGAAGATCCTATATTTTAGCTAAGCAAGTAAGATGGTCCTATGTCATCCAACTGTTGAAAGTAATTTCAATTCACGTGCTTCGTTTTTTCATCGATGTTTGAGTTATAAACCGCTGCAGAGATTGAGCTATTGTATGTAGAAATAAAAACGACATTTTGGATAAATACTTAACTTTTGTTATCACTTAAAATTCGGTAAAAAAAAAGGATTACACGGGTTGAGACCTTTTACGTGTTCGACAAAGTAAGACCACAAATTTACGTTACAAATACATATTTTCTTTCAGAGTATATTTCATAAAAACTAGCATAAAGGACCATGGGAATTTCATATAATTAGCAGAGAGCTAATTTGAATAATTTTTTATCCTTATTTTGAAAGTTTATGTCAAACTTTTAAGCAATTTTTAATAAAAATATCTATGTAAAAAATTATGATATCAGCGTTTATGTCGCATGTTATATCACAGATGTAAAAAAATCAGTTCGACGAATGCATTTTATGAAAAATCGTGGATTTCTTTTTTACACGCACGCACGTCTCACATAGGCACACGCGACACACGCATTACGTGATTAAATTAGCTGAGTAAACAAAAACTTTCTAGATTATCATTTTAATAAGAGCATTTTTCATAGTATTTAAAATGCCATAAAATAAAAACACATTTCTACTTTATTAATAAGTTTTCAGATGTCTACCGTTTTCTAAGTATATGTTAGATAGATTTTACGTTAAACACTGCGAAAAAAGTATTAAAATAATTTCTTACATAATCTCCATTTCCTACGGGCACCATGACATTCATCTCACTGGATTTGCTTGTAATCAGTTCAACATCCAGTGTGTCTTTGTTAAGATACATTTGACAGCCATCAGTCTTGTCAATAGAAATTGTCGGAACTTTTCCGAGTACCTGTAATAAATAGACTTGAAGTTAGAAACATGTCTAAAAAGAAAAAAAAACAATTTACGAAAGTATCTTCAGTGTATAAATATAGAAATATGTCAAATCACTGACTTTAATAAATGGTATCAAATGTTCGGTAAATAAGTCATGAATGGGCAGATCTTAAAAATTCCGACGCAATCGGGCATAATATCTCCGAACAACATGTGAATACTGTCGTCGAAATTGTAATGATTAATTCTGTTAACGCGAAAAATGCGGTGGCAACTCGGTAGGTATAATTTTGAATACTCTAAAAGATAATAAACAATGCCTACTTTATTTGATTTTGTTCGGTTAAATACTAAATTAGTTTAGGTGGTAATTTCGAGCCAGTTGTGGCGGCCTGTAAAATTGATTGGCCAAAATGTCCAAATGCTTTGGTCAATTACATTTGGTTTGAAATCGTAACAGATGTTATAGATTGTCTAACAAATGAAACATTTCTATGGAGGGTTAGTATATTTTATTTATTAATTTTACTATATGCCTTAACTATTTTATTTTAAAGCACATTTTGGTTTTTCAAGATATTAGCAATTTTATTGATTTTCACATTAGTTGTTCACTTAATTTATTGGCAAAATCGATGGACGAAAGCGATAAAAATTAATAAAGAGAATTTAGAGAATCTTGATTTCAAGATTCAAGATCTTGAATTAAAAGTGAACATTCTTACTTATAAAGCACAGTATGGCACTTGGCCGTTAACATTTTTTACGAGAAAAAATAGCAAAAATAACTTACAAAATATTCAATTGGCATTTTCTAAATTAGATGAAGAAAATTTTTGGATTAAAAATTTATGGAAGAGGTAAAACTAGCCAAAATATTAGTAAAATAAACCTATATTAATTTATTCAATAAATATTTTACTCTAGAAAAAAACTGTATAATGACAGAATTCATTGTACAACTCAACCCAAATTGTCTGACAATAAATCACACTTAAAAGATGACCATACAACGTGTACATCCATCAAAGATCCATCTATCAAAGATGATTTCTTGGAAGAAAAAACAAATTCTATGAATGAAAAATCACAAAAGCTTGTGGAAAAGTAACTAAATATTTTTTGCCACTTTTCCTTGATACAATTTGTAAGATAATATTTATAAGATCTTAAATTTTTATTCAAATTTCAGAAACAAAAATGAAGTAAATGATGGTTTAGCAATAAAAAAAATATTAGAAGAAATCAAATCTGACTTATTAAGAGAGTCAAATACTATTGGATTGAAGCTAGTTAAAAGCTTATCAGAAAATTATCTTAGTCTGCGTGCAAGGAATGTCTCCTTAGGTAGAAAGGTATTATAATATCTAAGCAAATATTGTAAAAGTTAACTTCTTTTATAAATTTATAATTTTTTAATAATTTTAGAGATATACAAAAAATAATTCAAAATCTGTAGTAATGCGTGTTTTGGACAAAGATTTGTGTGGAAAGAAAGTTAAATTAAGCACAAGACACGTCAATAAATCTAAATTGCTTTCACCTTCTAAAAAAGTAACTTCTCATTTAAAAATTCAAGAGAATATGTCAAATTTGTTCTGCAGTGATTTGGGAGATAAAAATAATGTTCATGAAACACTATGTCAAGTAAAACAAAAATTAGAAAGTCTCTATATAATTCTTCAAAATTATAATAATAGAGAATTTCAATCAATCACATCTAATATGTATCACAATCGAAGCCAAATGAATAGAGGAGATTCAACATTAACTGAAATGCGCAGTAACAGTAAATGTGAATACAATGGTAAGTTAGAAAGCAAACATACTCATAAAATATAATCTGATTTACAATCTATTATAGGCAGCTATGATTCACCTGAAGTTTTTGCTATACATTCCATTTGCAACAGAATTTCTAGAAATAGTCATTTCCCTATTCAGATAATTGAACATCCATATAATGAAAAACACTCTGCAACTGGAGGTAAAACTTCTAGAATGAGAAATACTAATATTTTAAAGAAAGTTGGCATATCTAACACAATGACATTAAAAAAGCAGCCAAAATCTAATAAAGAACAAGTAAATCAAAAGCTATCAGAAAATCATATTACTACTATCAAAAAATATTCTGTTTCAACAAATACAGAAAACATTCTGAAAATTGATAAAGCAAATTCAACTGAAATCTCTATGGAAAGTAATTCAGATAACAAAACAGTAACTGTGCTGCTACATAAAACCCTAAGCTACGAAAATAAACAACTTATATCAGAAATTGAATCAGAAGAGACCTTTAATATGAGTAAAGATGAAAATATGTCTAAACAGAGTGAATCTTTTAGTTATTTAAATTGGCAAAATCAAAATACTCATTTTGAACCTAAATTGTTAGATATGATCACTGAAGAATCAAGTGGAAGTTCAATGGACAAAAGAAGTAATACTAGTATTTCAAGAGTATCAGAAGAGTGTAATGATTTAGGAAGTCAAGAATTACAGTCGAGTGCTACAAATAGTCATTCTACAGTATCTACAATACCAAAAAATCAAATTACTGCAGAACAAAGGGTTATGATTAATCATATTTCTGACGTATCTCACCTAAATTCAATTCTACAAAATGAAGAAAGTCCAGTATCAAATAATACCAAAAATATTACCATGGTTAGAGATTGTTCATATTATCAAGAAGATGGATCCATTACAAAAGCACATGAACTAGTCATACAGTCAACTGACGATGATTTAAAATTACAAGCTAATTTAAATTCTAGCACTTTCATAGAATCTGATAGTGATAGTAGTGTAAATAGGTTAATTGATAGATTAATTGAAAGTGAAAGAAAAAGTAAATCTGTAAGAAGTTTCTCAGGTTCAAGATCTAGAGAAGACCTTGCTGTAGATTCTCTAAATAATCTCATTGATTCTCATAATTTTCTTGAATCCACACATTTTGAAAATAAAGGTTCTAATACAGAGAAATTTAATTATTTTGAAATGAAACCAAATATTATCAAACACAATTTTGATATTGGTAATGAAAATAGAGTGAAAAGTGGAATTTCTGAAACTGAAGAAAATGAAGTTCAAAGAAATTCAGAGTCTATGATTACAGTGGCTAATATGCATATAAATCATGAAACATTAACACCATGTGTCTCTCAAAGTATTTGCAACAGAGAAAGAAAAGAAGGGGAAATGTTAAATAAATCAGTATCATGTACAGGAACTATGAATAAATCCAGTCAAGTTCCTACTGATCATATCCAATCTATTAATGATTTTCTAGTAGAGAATGGGAATGGTAACATCAATATGTCTGTAAATAAAAATTGTATCAATTGTTTAGTATCTAATAATACACTACAAAAAAATAAAAACTATCAAAACAAAACAACCAATAAAAAGGAATTAATTGAAAATGGAAGTGCTATTGATAAACATCATTTCGATGATTTTTGTTCTAACAATTATAAATTATTTACACAAGAACTTCAAGTCAAAGAAGAAATTGCTAATCAGAATTCTTATGGAGTAATAAATACAATCAATAATTTATCATCTTCTAATGATATTGATTTATCAAGAGAATTAAGTAAGTCTCCTAATTCACATTCTAAATACAGTCAGTTTTCATCTTGCAAAGGGTTAACGAAACTTTTTTCTCCAGAATTAAGAAGTTTGGAACAGAATATTCAAAAAAAATCTGGTTCAAAGCCTTTCCAAAGAAGTTCTCTTAAAAGCAATTATGATTTAAATAATTTCAAACAACTTAAAGCAAAAAGTTATTTAAATTTAACATCATTTGAAAAAACTAGTCCTGTGCAAACGCATAGGAGATCAAAATCTTATGTTACTCCACGTGATATTTCATTAAATACAAAAAATAATAAAATTGAAAAAACAAGTTCCTCAGAATCATTAGTATTTCCTAATAAATCACCTTTGAAAGGCTTTAAATCAGAAACACCAAAAAAGTACAGTGATGAAAAGATAGAAAACGAATTTGAGGCAAAAAGGGAAAATTCGTTTGAATCATTAAGTCATTCAAGTGTGTCATCTTCAAAATCTAGTCACCTTGTTTCTCCAAGAACAACATCATTCATGTGTAAACAAGAAAAAAGAAGGAATGATTCCTTAATAGATTTTCTCAATGATGATTATAGCAATATCAACGATACGAAAATTGAAAGGTCTATAGAAGCTTCACTATTTTCAAACAAATCAACATCAAAATCTTGTATACCGATATTAAAAATTCGAATGGATGGAACGAAAAAAAATGTAGACGATTCTTATGCAAGGAGCCCTTTAACAATGACAACAAGAAGTTTTAGAATTGAGGAAAAATTAGAACCAAAACATGAGAATGAAACTGAAAATACAGGCTTACATAAAACAATTAAAGAAGATGAGAATTTATGTTTGAAAAATACTTTTGAATTGCAATATTCAGGTAATCCTATCAAATATATTATTTTTATATTAGTAAGTAATGACAATCACTCCAACTTTATAAAATTATTTAACTATAAATAAATTTCAGGGCGGAAAAATGATTGCACAGTCAATACTCAGTGTGAAGCTAATGAAGACCAAGATAATGTTACATGCAATGAAAGTAATCAACCAACAAATTTGTCTATCATCAAGAATGAGGATGTCAATCCTAAAAATGATGAAATAATCAACATAAATTTTTTAAGTTCTTGCACTATGCAAATCAATAATATTCCATCACAATCTTTGTTTCCTAAAAAAAGTAGTAAAGAAACAGAGGTATTAGTAAAGCCTACTACCTTAGACACAAGCACATCAGTATCAGATTTATCAGAAGTTTCAAATGAAATCAATAAAATAAATAAATTGAAAACGTTTAAAGGTCCAGAAGAATTGACGAAAGAAGAATATATTACTGTATTAAAAATGATAAATGAAAATTCTGAATTTAAACAATTGTCAAATATGGATAAATTATGTAGTAAATTACAGTGGGATCTACACAGATAGTCTAAATAGTTTATTCTATTAATTATTTTGTCATTTAAAACTTTGTCCTATATTATTTAAATAAATTTATTCTTATACATCAGTTATAAAATACTTTGAAATTTCAATTACCTGCATCTGAACACTTTGACAGTTCACAAATTCAACGCTTGCCACTACTGTATCAAAGACTACAGATGATTTACGGCAGGAATCCATAACAACTGAGTTAACTTTTCCCTTGACTATTAAATTACTTTCTTGACAACGGAACATGTAGATAACATTATTCATTTCAACATTATCAATCAAAAGATCTCTATTGCCCTTATGATATTCCTAGTGAAAGTAAATAAAACAAAAATTAGTAAATATAGAACTTGACATCCAATATTAAATTATGTATATATTCTACAAAACATCAACTTACCACTAGCCACTTTTTACCATCACGAGTGAAGACTGGTGGTTTATCAATCGGTACATTAGCTGGAAGAGTTGCTTTAACTGGTGAGCTATTACTTACTACTGGAGCTTTGAATGGAGCTGGTCCCGTTCTTAAACTAGCATTTTTATGCGTTTGCATATCTGAAGTGACTTTTTTTAAATCTGCAATATTTAATATTTTCATAGTCACTTGCTTAAAATAATTATAAATCTAATGGTGATAATAAAAATAAAAAAGTATTGGATGAATATATAAATCAATATTTACTAAAAAATATTTTTAACGATCAAAAGTCTTTGAATGAAAAAGTTTATATTGTGTTTCATATATATGAAGATATATATTAAATAAAAGTATGAAAATTAATTGTTCGTTCCCATGCACTACAAAAATTATTCTATATGAATTCGAGTGAATAAATTATTTTATTATGAAATTGTGATATGAGTATTATTTTATAAGTTTAATACCGTTTTTATCATTCAATTTAAAATCGAAGTTGACTAAAACTATATTTTAAAATTATTCACGTTAGTTGTACATTAAATACTAATACAATGCTTGTTGTAGAATTGGTAACATAAATACTGAATAAGACTTTATGCGATATAGTTGATTTTCTACGTGTCCACAGCTGCGTGAAACAATATAAAATTTATTTTTAATCAAATCCAAAAACTTATTTTTTACCACAACTGCATCCACATACAATCCATCGCGTTAGAGTACTTACTTTTTGTTATGTTTTCGCCTTGATTAATTTGAGCAAATAATGCGCTTCTATCGTCGTTGACTGATGGCGCAGGATCAGCTAAAGGCATTGCACACGGAGGCGGTGGAGGAGGAATACCACCAGCTGGTGGCGGCGGTACTGTTCCAGCCTTTGCCCAGACCAATCCTGTTGTATGGTGCTGTCGAACAAACTGCTGAAGATCCGTCAAGGTTTTTACCCAAGCTTTACACCACTCCACGTGAGTTTTGTCCCTACAATTCAAAGAATTTATTAGAAATCAAACTTTTAGGTCACAATACAAAAAGCATGCTTCAACGTTTATATTTTACTTAGGTCGTAGCATGAAATATACGTCGCGCAATATTTTAAATATCATTAATTTATTTAAGCGAAACGTTTCAAGAGAAAAATTGATAATGGAAGCCTTCAAAAATATGGAGAAAATATATTTGTAAATCATAATTTTACATTTTATTGGTATAAGCATTGCAAGCATTATAATTTTAAACATTTTTAACGTATCAATGTTTCCTATAGAGTGCATAAATCTAATACGACCTAGTTGATATGATTTCTAATTCGAATCATGCAATGAATAAATTAAATTTAATCAATTGCATTCACTCTTCATTTTCCATCAACACTTTAATAAATATAAGTGTTGCAGCTCTTAAAGAGGTTACTGTGCTACAATTTAATCAAAAATTTTTCTTTGGTTTTTTGTTTGTTAAATCATAAAATAATAGAATTTTTTACAGAAAAAAGGGTAAGTTTAGTTATAATTATATTAATTAAAATTTCCAGCTTAAGTTGTCATTTAGTAATTGTATTTGTAATTTAATTTCAAAGACTATGTAAGTTTTTAGAAAAATTGATAAGAAAATCTTTTATATTATTATTGAAAATTTGAGTTTTATCAAAACCACGATTTATCAAGCGAAAATAAAAAGTTGCAATTGTAAATATATTGTTAATGCATACTATCAAAATCGAACTCCTTTAAGAAAAAATTTATTAAGAAAATTTAATACTTCTATAAGTCGATTAAAGAATGTAAGATTCTGTAGAGAACTCAAAGACGCCGTGTTCGTTTTTCGATAACGCGAATTCGTTAGCCGATCATTTCCATAAAATTTCCATTCGAAATCTACAAAAGCAAATGCTTCCAGCGCAATGTAATAAGAACAGCGAATCTGTATAATTGTGTATGTTGTGTACGTGGGTGCTTAATATAATGTGTATCGCGGTCAAACTAACTTCTCCTTCCAGTCCTTGAGCACGCGGTTGGTGTAGAACTGCCCGGCGTCGTTCATCTCCTTAACGTAGGGGGCCGGAGTCGGAGCAACGGCTACCCAGCCGAGAGCGGGTATGCTCTCGCTGATGGCCGACAAGTGATTGAAGAAGGTCGAGCCACGGTGCTTCTCCCGGTACTCCTGGATCGACTGGATCTGCGTCGATGTTGGCCCGAGGAGCGATACTTGCTCCGATTGGCTCGTCGGCGCTGGTCGCGACGCTGCGGTCTTCAGGAAATTTAGCTGAATTCTGCAAAGTTGTGATTTTGAATTATTAACAGTACAACAAACGTAAAACGGTGCTAGTGTCGTTCGAAGAAGTTTGAAAACGCAAATTTTGAACAAAATTCGTATACCCGTCTAAAGATATTTCGGCGTCATGGCTTAACATGTTTACAACGCTTCTAAATTTATGTATATACATAAAAACATATTTTTAAACATCTTAATAAAAGTTATTTTTAAAATGTACAATAGATATATCTGGGTTTAGCCTAACAAATAAACAACGAAGTATTGTTGTTACATTATTAATTATATATACCGAGAATATTAGTTTAAATAGAGTTAAATAAACTAACTATAAGATGAATGAATTTACAAGCGATTATCAACTCATTACGTTTACGAATGTAAAGTAAATAAAATATATAGTACTCACTGGAAGGCCTTCTCGACGAGCTTGCAGTGCTCGGCGACATCGCCGCCAATCTTATTGCTGAGCTGAATGTAGTCCTGGACTGGTCCGGCCAGGACATCTTCAAAGCCAGCGACGCTCATAGTTCTGACGACTTCGACGACGGAAGGCGCTGAGACGGTGGATTCACGCGAGCTCGAGGACGACTGCGAAGTCTCCTCGTGCGGTAGCTCCTCGGTAATGGAGAGCGAGCGCTCGGGTGAGGGCGACTTAGTCTGTACGGCGATCTCCTGCGTTTGCACGAATGGGGCCGCCGCTGGCGCTGACAGAGACGCTGCTGCTACAACTGTCTGGGGACGAGGCGACGCTACGACAGCTGCCGCCTGCGCTGACACTTGCTCAAGCCGCTTGGTCACGTTCTCGAGCCGACTCACCAGCTCCTCCAGGTGCTCCTCTCGATCGTCGTGCTCGCAGCCTGGACATTTCGGAAACAGAAAAGCAAGCGTTCGGTTAAAGTTGTTAATGCTCAAGTGCCTCTTTGGATTTCGTTTTGTTTGCCATTTCGGAGAGGCTCTTTTTCAGCTTCGCAACTGGATAACGCCGCTTTTGCAAAGTAGATCAGATTATGCCAAATTGTCATGTGCCTCCGGAGACTGACAACAGAATTATCGATGATTAAAACAAAAGAGGTTTTTTTACTGTTTTTTTTTATCATTCGTGCTTGATTTGTACTGTATGACGATAAACAATAAGCATTGCACACCAGATTACATTGTACACAAAAAAAAAAAAAGAAAATGAAAAATATCATAAAGAAAAGAAATTTGATATATAGTGTCCTCTTTTATACGGTACTTTAAACGTAAAATAAAAACATGTTTTTTTTATTGAATCGCCTTTTTTAAATAAACAACTGCGTACTAGCTAATTCTGAATTAAAGTGAATCATTAAATTAACGGTAATTAACGTCGGTAAGAGGGAACTATTTCTAAAAATTTTCTGGAATCAGGTTAAATAATACGATCCTGCGTAAAACGAGTTAAGAAAAAGTCGCCTCAGGAAGAATTTAAAGTTTCGAAACTTATAACGAGCTCCCTAATCAAAACTATCGGAGCGGCGAAGAAAAGTCAAATAACAGTTTTTCAAATTTATGAGGAGAAATTGGTAGAAATCGATATCAAAATCCATTGAATATTTCAATTAACATTTTTCGGTAACCAAGAGGTACAGGGGAGATAATTGAAAGACCAACTTTACTCATTGAAAATGTTATATAAATATATCAACTGAATTTTAACGTAACGAATTCAAACTTTGCATTTAAGTAATGTTCATCAAGTATCGATGTATTTCATCAATGTTGTAAAAAACTTAATTATAGTTGTAGTGGCCGTATGGTAATGCGGACATTTCCATCTTATAATTATAATCTTTGTTTTGATTCTTCGTTAATTTTATGAAATGAAACATAATATACGAGAATTTCCCAAGAGATGGAGTAAATTTATTACGAAAATTTGGAATCAAAGCCAGCGTGTTATAAATATAGCACAAAATATAAATAAGTCGCGACATCATTGACACACTCGCCACTACGCACCGAGTTCATTCTCTCGTGCGTTCTCATGCGAAAAACTAGCCGCGCGTAGGCTTTTTGTCATAACGCGCTACTGTGAAATTCTTTTGATCCATTCAGTCCCTCCTGTTCATCAACCTATTTATGAATTCAACGTTTCCATATTCCGAAGCTACAGTTACTTCCGAACGCCTTTGAATTGGAGCATATTATTTTCGCAAAGATTAATATATATTATATTTTATAAAAAAATATTCGCGCTTGGTCTCTTCCAACAATTGAACGATATATATTCCACGCGTGCAGCTCAAGAGATAAGAAGGCTGTTATCCGGAAAGTGTAATTAAATTTTTGATACGATAAATCCTATAATTACACTCAATGAAATATGTGTTTTTATTTCGAGCGTGAAAATTTTAAACACGCAATCTTCTTTTGCAAGAGCCGCGGACTTTAAAAAGCCGATTTATGATCTTTATTATTCATGAAAGCGTTGCGCGCGCGTAATTAACATTCACCCCAAAGAATCACAAAGCAAGCGTGATCTCCAAAGTGCAATTAAGAAACTCCCTCTCGCTTGAAAATGTGTTTCCACGACATTAAAAATCCGCGCGAGATTCCCGAAAACCTTGGCATTCGCCGTTAGAGACGACAGTCGGCTAGAGACACGGCGGGGACGAGTGGAAAGTAGTTTCTTCACCCTTCCTTATATATGTGCGTGGTTGCCACGGGAAATGGGCGCGCGGCCTTAAGCTACTCTCGCGCCGCAAAGTTAAAGACGACACGGTTGGGTAGCGAGACAACTCGAGTGCCGGTCGCGTATATAGCGCGCTCCCGCTGCTTACGCTCGGGAAAGTGGAAAGAGAGCACTCTATTATTAGAGAATACGTGTAGGTGGAAATTCGCGCGAGCCTGCCGCGGAATAAAAGATTTACGAGCCTAGGTACTCGTGATGTATTTTCTCTTTTTTTTTTTTTAATAAGCCAGACGAACTTGCTAACTCAACGTCAATTACGACATCAATTACAAGGGATATGATTTCGCATGCTAAGCAAGCGTACACGATTGCAGAAAGCGAACGCGATCAGCAGACGCACGGGCCGGTTGTAATTGGAGAGTTGGGTGGTATTTGGCATTAATGTAATTAATAAATAGAAGCATTTAAAAATAATTATGGGTAATCATATGATCAGTCGGTAAACATTCGTAAATGTGTTTATTAATACAATAATTGCGACTATAACGGTAATTTTATAATTCGTTTTATAATTTTTTTAGTAAGCTTTGAAGATAAATTACCAAAATACGGATTTATAAGGTACACTTGGTTAAGAACTTATAATATGCATATAGAATTATTTCATGCAATCCGAGCCAAATGCTTTGTGGATTAAAGAGGTAATATTATTATTTCAATTGCTAAAATGTCCTAATAGAAAGAATATAGCGGTTAAAAATAGTCTTTCAAATGTAGAAATTGTACGGTTTAATCTGCTTTTTCCCTCTTATCTATTTTTTGTTTAAATAAAGTTATCAAAATAGCAATATCAAGCGCAATGTGCATAAAAATAAAATATTTACTGCTAAAATTATTATACGTTATTTCACATGTGGAATATATTTGGAACCCTGCCAAATGACTAATAACTTTTAATGAAGCTTTTAAGTATATTCTAAATGTCAAAATTCGTTTTAAAAGTGAAGTCCGGACAAAGTTTTGTTATTCTTCTGACTCACCTGTGTTTAAAGAATTTTTTAAATAATCTGAATTTTTTATGTACATTCACTCACTATCATTATGAGTCATCACAACATTTATATTATCTACCAGCCATCAGCGATGGAACTCTAATGATTACATCAGAAATCATAAATAAGTTTGAATCAGTGAATGATGCATCATGCTTATGAAAGTGACAAATTAACAATGTACACGATTCAGAATTAATCGTTAAAGACATAACACGTAACATAATAATTCATGCGAGTTCATAATAATTCACACCCCAATGCATAAAAAACTGAACATAGATAAAGGAAGTAAAAAAAAACAAATAAATAATTGCACACGATAAGGGCCGACATGCGCCATTCCCCGTAACAATGCTTGGCATAAAAGGCATGAGTTTCCAAAGTCTCGTTATACTTTCAGAGTGAAATTCTGCTCGGTTGAAAAGAAACTTTAATAGTGAAAATAGAAACTGAATTCCAAGAATTTGATTTGAACTTTCTTAAAAACATAATAGTTCGAACAGTCAATTGTCATTCCAGTGGGAAATGGAGCAGATAAATTTTTAAGCTCGTTGCGACCAGCTTCTATATCTAATAAAAATCGATACACGAATCTCTATAGTCGAGACTAGGAGCTTTTCAGTCTATTCCGAGCACGCTTACTACCCTTTTTCAATAACATAATCGACGAGATTACAAGTGCCCTGCAAGTGGAAATCGCTAATCTTGCAATTTTAAAAACGTTGTAACTTGGTTCGCGAATAGCCTTGCGAGAAGAGGATCAAGTATCATTTTAAAGCAGATCTTCGAAATGCAGAAAGCATTTAAGGCCAGCGCAGCCTCCTCCGCTTTAAACTATTGATTATTGATAATTCACGTGGAGGCTTCCATTGGAAAAAGTTATAACGTTTTATCGTCGATAAAAAGGCTAAAAGCTGGTGCCAAGTGCCGGGCATACCCTTCTCTCCGTTTTCATAGTCCGAGCTTTTCCAGATTAAAATCAAAGTCTCTTTCCTCCTCTATAAATTGCCATAATTAAGCCGCGTTTAGCCGAGCCGCGTTTTGGGATAAAATCCCGCAGTGATGCGCGTTCGAATTGAGACGTACAACAGACAGACAGCCAGATAGTTAGATAGACACAGATATAAAGGCAGATAGAGAGACAGAGAGAGATAGAGAGAGAGAGAAAGACAGATTTGTGTGTATAAGAAAGAGATGGGTGTCGTTATGGGAAAAGTAGAGAAAATGCGGTCTAACCGGTGTGCACCATCGGTCCCAGGGGATCGAAACTGACGCGGTGCTCGGCGGTGCTGCGCGCCGCCTGCAGCAGATCCGAGAAGAACCTGTGACGGCGCATGGCGAGCTCGTCGCGCGCCACCGGCGTCGCCGGCGGCTCCTGCATGCCGCCGAAGCCTTCGGAGCCGTTGCTCTCCGGCTCGTCCTCCTCCTGCGACAGCCATCGCGGCACCGGCGGAACTGTCGGCCAGAAACAAGCCTTTTGCTACCCTTTTCCGCCTCCTTTTCTTTCATTTGCCCCCCTCTTTCCGCCTTTATGCCTACGTGCGCCTCTTTGCGCCTTCTATGTACTCTACACTCCTGCCGGGCTGAGAAAGAAGGTTTACGCTCGCGGCGCACAGGATGTCTGACCTCAAGAGGAAACGCAGGTAACTTATACCACTCTTCAAAGGAAACATGACTTTTTCTTTTAAAAATCGACCAATGTGCCGAGTGACATTTCAGTTATTAGATTGCGAACAGGATGTTTATATGTATGTATTATGTATTTTGTTCATATATAGTTGTTTCAAATAGAAAATATTTTTTGGAAATATCTGCGCTGAATTTTGTAAGTTATGGTTCCCCTTGAGTTTAGACTGAAAGTTTTGCTATCGCACAATATAGTTTTCTTGATATATGCCCAAAAAAATTTGTTTGATTTAGAGGAAAACTTCGACGAAATATAAGTTAGATGTAAATAATGCTTAGGAAATTCATAATAACAATAACAACATTTCAATTCTTGATTGCTGTGCATATTTAAAAGAGACAATTTAACAATAATTTTTTAATAACGGTACGAACTTTAATGATAAATCTTAAAATTATTGCTATAATTATTTTATATTTCCAATAATTGGAGCAAACTCACAGATGCTGAAATTTTCCTCTTGCGTGAAAAATGCCATTGCTCTT
Source organism: Torymus tubicola (assembly GCA_035583055.1). Classification (NCBI taxonomy): domain Eukaryota; kingdom Metazoa; phylum Arthropoda; class Insecta; order Hymenoptera; family Torymidae; genus Torymus; species Torymus tubicola. The sequence goes on along the minus strand of JAWWEQ010000045.1, from coordinate 3,174,514 downwards.
TTTATTCATTTTGTAGCGAATCTTTCACGGGATTTTATCTTAAATTTATTTTATGGAAGACAACCTCAAAGAGAAATATTTCACGCTCTAACGAAGATGAAATGGAACCAACCTCTGAGAACTCTGTTAGAACCCAAGTTTCCATAAACTGTAAGATTTAAAACTACAGTAATGCCAAGCTACCTGTATCTAGTATAATTACATCATAAAAGTTTACTCATCCGTATAATTTTTATAATATTTTCAAGCAAATCTTTATAGGATGATATATACAATTACAATAAACTGAAATTAATTTTAAATTAAAATTGATTCATACCTGTAATATAAGTGTTAAAGAAATCTAATTTTTCTTGAGATGTGCATCATATTACCGGTACAAGAGACCTTTTTCATTTTAACAAGATCTGAGATGAGTCTCAAGGGTGCGATTATTTTAACGACAAGGTACTCGTGATATAAGAATCATCAGTGTTGGGGTTTTAAACATACATTCTTTAGTAGTGGACTTTATAGTAATACAGAAATAAAACTTTCTAAATATTTATAGGATTTCAATGTTTTCCTTTTACAGAATGTTATAAAATTTCCAAACTCAATTGTTGTAATTTACTGAGAATATTTTTTATATTAATGTAAAATATATCATCTATTCTATTTTGAATTCAAGATATTTCCTTTAAATTTTAGTATGGCTTGTGATCTAAGTTTATGTAATATTGACTAAATGAGTTCTCTTGAGGTTGAATAATGAATTCCACTTGGCATGAATTCGTAATATTATTTATGTATCGAAGGAACCACAATAGTTACAAATTATCTTACATATATTTTTTTATGCTTTAAGATAGTCTTTGTAAAAGTAAAATAATCTTTCAGTTAATATATTACTAATATTAAAGTAAAACATTAAAATATTGTATTAATCAGACTGTGAAATGTTAAATCCAAATAAAAATGTTATTATTCAATATAAGAGGCTTTTATTATATATTATACTTTAATAAAATTCACGCAGATAGTACTCTTAGAATGCTGCATGTAAATTTTTGAAAAAATATCAAACTTGGAAATTCATGAAAATATATATTGGGTCAATGAATAGATTAGAGTGATTTAATATTAAATCGAAACGTAAAATATAAGGTACTATAAATTTTAAAGCGTTAAAAATGTAGAAAAAATGCCGTAATGTAAAAAGAAATTAAAATTTTATATACCAATAAATTATTAAAACAAGACTGTCGTTTTCAATGTTTTTATATAAAGATGTCTTTAACTTTGCTATACGGTCTATATGTATCTGTAAATTTTATATAAGAAGCCCATTTAAACGTAATCGCAAATGTAATTCTTTTCCTATGTATTATTTCATTGCATCATGACTCGTTAAATAAATGTACAAAATATATAAAAATACATCTTGCATTACTTTACCGTACAATTACAGTACTTTAGGGAATTTACTAATTATACGTGATCAAGATACTGGTCATACACTTAACATTACTTTAATGAAATGGAAATTTACAAGTGCAGCTAATTTTACCAATAACAGCTATATCTACAATAACAACTATGAAATTTTACAGCGAGAAACGAGTCATCGGTATTTTCTAACGTAATGCACGTGGATACATGAAACGTAACTAATGCAATTACAAGCGATGGAATGTGTACTTTGTTTACGCAGTAAACATTGACTGACTGAAAAATACATTAGCTTTACCAACTTTCAGCCAACATCTAACCTATTGACCAAAGCAAAATATTTACATCGATTAAGAAAAATTGGTTCCCGCCAACGGCAAATACTGCATTTCGTGAACGTGAATTCCCATTTTCTGAAAAAATCTCTAATTAACGGATTAATTAGCCCCGAAGACTAGCAGTGCATTATTACTTCCAGGCGCATTCAGTCGGCGCGAACAATCGCAAAACTACAATGGCTCGTGAACTTTCATTCTACATTCTCGGCAGAGAGAGAGGCAGAGTTCTTTTGGCAAAGACTATCTTAAAAAGGGCCTAAGGCCGTAAATAGCATGAAAAAAGCTCTGCTGGCACAAGGGGGCAGCTCTGTGTACCTGGACGCGGCGGGATGTCCTTGATGATCTCGGGCGGCTTGGAGGCGGCGGCGGGCTCGAAGACCGAGTCGTCGCCCTCGTCGTCGGGTCCGTTGTCCACGATCGTCCGCTCGATGTAGGCCGTCTTGGAGCCGATGCAGGGCACGACTCTGGCCGTGGGCGCCTCGTCGCTGCTGCTCTTGGAGCTGCTTTTGGAGAGCTCGGTCTCGTTGCCGGGATCGCTGTCCGGCGACGGGGGACTCGGCAGGCTTTTGCTCCCCGGCGACGAGGCCTCCTGCCGATGGCGCAGCACCGGCAGGAAGTCCTCGACGCGGTTGAGCGGAGGTGGCGGCAGCGGCGCCTCCTCCTCGTCGTCCTCCCACGGGGGCACGGGCGGGCCGGCGATGCGCTGCGGACCGTTGAACCTCGTTGGCCGGCCGCCCCCGCGATTACTGCCGCGGCTGCTGCTGCGCGGCCGCTGCTCCTCCTCCTCGTCCTCCTCCTCCGCCTCGGTCTCCTCCCCCGGGCCGGCATCCGTGATGTCGAAATCGATTGGCGGCGGCGTGGGGAAGCTGAGCTCGGCGTTGCTCTCATCCAGTCGGTCCAGGTCGCCTGCCTCCTCGGGCGGCGGCGTCACTGGCGGCGGAATGTTGAGCAGGTCGCCGTCGAGGATGTCGGGTAGCGTCTCCTCGATGACCTGGCCCTCCGTCGGGCAGACGCCCCGCTCCACGCTCACTTCCTCCACGGTCGGCTCCTCCAGTGCTGGTTCCCCCGGTACTGGCTCCTCCGGTGCTGGCTCCTCCGGTGCTGGCTCTTCCGGTGCTGGCTCTTCCGGTGCTGGTTGCTCCGGTGCCGGCTCTTCGCTCGTATCTACGCTGTCGGGCTTCTGCACGTCCGTCTTCTTAATTTCTTCGATGATCTCAGGCGGCGGTGGTGGTGGCGGCGTCGGCGACGGCTCCACCGGGCTGCCGCTACTTTCTTTTGGAGGGCTTTCGATTGCTGCAGCTGCTGCTGGTTCGTTGTCTTCTTGGGCTGGCGGCTCTTCGCTTTCTCCCGGAGGCTCGACGATGTCTTTGAGCTCCTGGCCGTTGTCCGCTTCCTCGTTCAGTTCGTTGATGAGCTCCTCTATTATCATCTCCTCTATCTGATGCGTCCTGCTCTTCTCCAACTCGCTCACATCCTCCTTTTTTATTTCGTCGCTGACGACGTACTCGCCCTCCTCGTCCTCCTCTATAACCGTGATAACATCCTCTTCCGTGTCGTCACTGTCTACCTTTTCCAATTCCGTCTTCTTATCTCCCCTATCAATTTCCTCGTCGGCGATGGCAGCGGTCTTGGCGGAGGCTGCGTCATTAGTGGCGGGCGCGTCAACGGTGGGCGCGTTGGCCTCTTCGACCGCCTCCTCCCCGGCTTCCTCTTTGATTTTTTCGAGGCCCTCCCTGCGCAGTCTCTCCTGGACGATTTTCACAGCGCTATTCAATATTTCAACGACGTCCTCCTTTATGGCCTCCCTGTCGACTGTGTTCTCCTTAATTTCGTCCCGCAGGCCCCTTACATCGCCGTTGACCTCGACTACTACTTCTTCAACCGCCGCCGTCTTATTCTTCTCCCTCTCCTCCTCCTCGTCATCGTCGTCTTCCTCCTCCTCATCCTCCTCTTTCTTTTCCTCCTTTTTCAGTGGTTCCTTTACAATTTCCCCGACAACAGTGGCCACTTGAGAGTCTTCGGTTTGGCACTTGATTTTCTTGGCGAGGTCTTCCTCAATCTCCTTCTCTTCCGGATCATCAGTCTTCGCGTTATCTTCTTCGTCGGAATCGGTACTGGAGGAGCTTGAGGAACTGGACGAGCTCGATTCATCCTCCTCATCTCTCGAGGAATCGTCTTCATCGTCTTCCTGACTCGTTCGTCTCGATACTTTTCCATGACACACGCAACACTTAAACATCTTGTTGTAGTCTTCTTATCTTCCTCTAATCTCAGATTCACTCGATTTATCCAATACTTCCAAGAGCCAATATTACACACAAAACAACAATTTCCTTGACTTACGAGTTACACTAGTAATTGAGATAACGTCAAATATTTGTATTATAGAGATATATATATCTATAGATTTAGGGCCTTTTATATAATTCTTTTCTGTGTATATATACTTCCTTTTTCCTTATACATATATATATATATATAATTTTCTTACATTAGAGCCTTCGATCTCTCTTTTTGTATGTATAATACTTTAATATCGAACCATATATAATCTTCATATACTTTATAAAGTTGAATCGATAGTAAAATCCATCAGTCGAAATCTATCAGAATCAATAACCATAAAAATTTGTAAAAGAAGCCAACGTAACGGTCACATTGATAAATTTGTTATCATATCTCTGGAGACTGATCTAAGTAACAAAATCAAGGTGAAAAGTATCGTTAAAGACAGAATGGAGCATCGATGGGAGGATCACGTAGAGCTCGCGCGCCTCGACGCAACATAATAGGCGAGCAGCAGTAGCAGCAGCCCTCAATTCCCTGCCGTCCAACTTTTTCCTCCTCCCCTCCGAGTCGAGCTTGACATTCGTTGCGAGTAGGCCACATACATACGAAGCTCCTGCGCGTGCCTCTCGTGGCGAAAACAAGTTATGGCCTGGCAAGGGAGAGGAAATCCTCTTGAGCTTTTCCGCTCTACAAACAATCCGGGGAGCGGCGATCGATAAACACAAGGCGATACGGCGTGTTTTCCTCAACGGGCATGTCTCTCTCACTCCCTCCCTCTGTCGTTCCGGCGTGTTAATTGCCGTACGCTCGCGAGACAATTAAGTAACTACTGCTCGGCGCTCTCCAATCGATTGCGCGAGCGGAGAGCAGCGAAGATGCGTGCTTGCGTGTGTGCAGGGAGCGCGCGTCGGAGGGGGCCACTTTTCACATGTTACCGCACAGCGCGGGCGGCGGGCTTTTTCACCGAGGCGCGCGAATTCTCACCGTCACCATGTTATCACCAGGCAGCGCCGACGGCGTCGCGCCATGGGAGCAGCAGCAGCAGTTGCAGTGGCACAGGCATAAATCGAACGGGCTCCGTGCACCTCTGATCTTCTCTCGCGCGCTGCTGTTGCTTTATCACTCGTCCTCCCTCTCTTCTCGCCCTCGCGCACACACACTTCCGGGTCAGTCTCGGGGAGCGCGATCAATTTTGTACATTTGATTATTCCTGCCTAATGGATAGGCCGATGTTCTTGCAGTTCTATGCGCGACTTTTTTCTACCTCTCTTTCTCTCCCTCTCTCTCTCTCGTGCTCAGGGGTCTCGCGTGCACGATAAGTGCGAGAGAGGCAGCAGCGCAATAGCGACGAGCGGCGCGCTTCCGCCACGCCTGATAAGCCCACGCCTCTCGCGGCTGTGCTCTCCCTGCCTCTGTGCAGTGTTGCTGCTGCCGCTCGCGCCTGCCTCCCTCTCTCTCTCTAGCGCGCGTTACAGGGGATGACAGAGGGATGCTGGCGCCACCACCGCCGAAGGGGTAGCAGCAGCGCGTGCGAGCGAGACGGAGTCCGGCCTGCGATTCTGCGACTGCGTCCGCGTCTGCGTTTTGGGTGCAGCCGTGCGCGCGCCGAGTCGGGAAAACGGCTGCCGCTCTGTAGGTGACGCCTGGGAGTCTGTATACTACCTACTGCGTGGATATGTATGTATATACACACCTGTATATGCGCGAGAGCAGCGGCCTCGCGAACTTTTTTTCCCTCAGCGAAAGAAGCGAGACACTTTTCCACCAGCGCTCACGATACCAGACTGCGAGCAAGCGCTGAATAAGCTGTTTTCTTTTTTGGGATGCTAATCACCCAGTCGATATTACGGCGCTGTTTTTGACACTTTTCCATTTTCTAACCAAAATTGTTTTTTCTTCTTGGCTCTTTCGCACCCTATGTCAAGTGTTTACGCGAAATCTGATCTATCTACGTACAAATATATATACTTGTATTTGTCGCTTTTAATGAATTTGCATTTTTATACCTAAAAATGTACGAGTTTCTTTTTATCTTTACGATAAAAATTGTTAATTAACCAACATAGAAAATGATTTTGTATTATGCAAATTTCCATTGATGGAAATTACAAATGGATCAATTTATTCTTTGTTTAGAATGCAGTCGGACAGTATAAATATTTATCAGCTAATTTGGGTGCATCCGACAGATGCGCGTCATTACAAAGCCCAGGTGTACAATAACCAAGTATGACCTTTCACGTTAATACAACTGTAACTTTATGTTAGTAAATATTAACGTACAATAAATCATAACACTACGAGTTGAAAATACTCAGATATTTACAACATTCTATTTATAATTTATAAAAATCAGAATCAGATCTTTCTATCTAACAACTTTATAAAATAGTACATTTTATGTTTACCTTGTAGTAGTCGGTTATAGATCGGGTTGACGTACAGAATAATCAATATGTTTGCAGCATTAGGTAATAAAAGTGGCCGACTTTTCATTTTTGTGCAAGGTAGCACAAGAAAACGAAAGAAAAGGCAATCTCAAGGGGGAAAACTTAGCACATCAAAGGCAACCAGTGGACAACGAGAGTTTCAGAATAGCTGTACTGATATATGCCAAAAGCATAGACTACGAGCCTCGATATTCTGGACAGAGAATTTCTGTCTTTAAGTTATTTTTTTGTACCCGAACAATTTTGAAATATACTTGATATTATAAATTGTTTTTATGATTACGCTTCTGATAATGAAAAGGTTGATTTTAGCATGCTTTTTATCAAAAAGATAATTTTACAGATAAAATCGCACAAATAGAATTTTAAAAAATTAGTGTGAAATTGGAGAAATTATTTTACATATTTTCTATAATTGATGCTGCAGTCAGTAAATTTTCCAGCGCAGGAATTATAAAAATTAAAGGGATTGATGGAATTTTTCTTCAGGCACGGTAAAATTTTTACTGCTTTTTGTACAAATTTTACCTTGATACGAGGGGAATATTGAAAGCCGCACGTTAATGGTGTTTCTCGCAACTGGTACGTTTTGGACGTCTATATAATCTATAAATGTAGACTTTTGAATTTACAATAAATTTATTATTATGTATTTTTTTATAAAGTGTAAATAAATGCAATAAAACACGAAATTTTCACCGTGACATCATGGGAAATTTTCTTGGACACCTTAAGAAGTTCCGGATCTCGGTCACGGATCACGGTAATTTTTCATGTGAATTTCGAGATAATTTTTTCAAAAATTCTATCTGTGTATTTATACATAAAAAAGCTGTAGATTCTTTAAATTCATATATATATAAGATTTTACTCATTTCGTATACAATATATAACATCATTTAATTATTAATATTGTAATTGATGAGTTCCACATTTTCAAACTATCAATTTAGATTTCTTTTTCTAACCAGGCAATAGGTAACACCAGATAAAACAAAAGCTTAACTCAAACTACATAATATGAGCATATTCCCAAAACTTTGTCATTTTTCATGAAAAAAATTACCAGAAACCAATTGCGAGCACAGTCCTATACTTTTCCACATATTGATTTTAACGCTTGGAGAATAAGATCTCGTCAGTGTTACTCATTTTTTCCGCCAAGTGCGCGTTTCTCCCATAAGAATAGCATTGTGTTTCGTATACACTAGAATATGTAAAACAATCATTTTACTTATACTCCTAAGGTTTTAAAAGCTTTAGTTTGCAAATAAAAGTAATATGCCTGCTTCTGCACATTAATATATTATGACAACTTATGATTACACCAACAATAAAGTTAAACCAAACTGTATTACAGTTATGCTAAAGTTAAATCTATATTTTTTTAATTGATTACGTTTTGAGAATTAGTTTTTTAATTGCTGCCATTTGAAAAATTTTTGAGGCACACACACGGGACAGTGTTTAAAAGGTCTGTTTTGATAAAAACTAACAATCAATATTACTATCTAACATTTTAGAAAAGGGGCGAATTCCTTGGAACGTTAACTTTGTCATAATTTCAAATTTTGAAAAATACGGTGACCCATATTCTAAACGTTATTGTGTCCACATAAGAAGTGGCACATGGATGAAAAAATTGCGAATATTGTAGTATAGCAACATCTTACCGATGCCCTTTATTTCAAAGTTCTAATTAATGGCGGTTTAAAAAAAAATTATTAAGAATCTTGACATTTTATTGACATTTCACTAAAAAATATTGCATTTTTTTATTTTTAGGAGCTCCAAATCGATTAAGAGAATTAGCATATAAATGTTTACTCTGCAAAAACATTACTTATTACCTAAATAATGAAAATTTGAAGAATTATAATTATTTGTGGCTAAAATCCCTGCATAAATAAGCCATTTCGTCGGTTTCAAGTAGATGTAAAAGTTTTGGGGATATGCTCATATACATAATATTTTTATAACTTATAAAGATAATGAATATTTGAGACGAACAAAAGAAAAATATGTAAATTAAAACTGATTTAAGTGACACGCGCCTGTGTGTGAGTGTCTCTGTACGATGTTTTTTTTTAATTAATTTAAATTTGTATTTTGTAAAAGATTGAAGTTTTCTTATTAGTTGCAGTCATTCCATAAAGAATTTATCTGATCAATATGCTTTCTCAAAAAGGAAGCTTTGGAAAAAAGATTATGACAATTTGTTTAGCAGAAAAAGATTTTTTTGTAAAAAATGTACTTTTGTAATTGTCAAACATTTACATAAAAAATTAAGATTAATTAGTTTGTATAAAATCCTTATGCAGAAGTTTCATATCTCTAATCCTTGTTTCTTATATTTTCACAATTATTCGGTGTCTCTTAAACTTGTCTGTACGAAAAAATTAGAAAATAAACCATTTCCTTAACGGATTATTATTATTATAAATTACACCAACTTTTTAGCCATTTTTAAAATTTTGTAGGTATTTCATTTAAACTAAGAAAACGAGTTTTTTCAATTAAATAAAATTAACTAAATAAAAAAAAATATAAAAGAAAAAGTTAATGAACGTGCAACATAAAATATGCGCGAATTAACTCCGCAATGTGCGCAATTGATATATTAATCGATTTTAAAGTATAGTAAAAGAAATAGACTAAATAATTACGTAATAGTTTTTTTAAAAAGAACTAGATTTTGAAATCTAAAAATTATTTAGGTAATATTATGAAAATTATTTATTCTTTATCAATTTATTTATTGCTTTAGTTGATATGTTATCGTCATCAAAAATTATATTATCATACTAAATAAGTTTTATAACATTTAACCGTTATAAAAGTTTTATAACATAATGTAAGTTTATAATTACGCCAAATGAATATTTGGAAATCAAAATTATTATTATAATGAAATAAAATGAGTTTAAGGAAGCTAAGTGTTAAGATATGACAATATTTTGTTTTTTAAGTATTAAACTACTTTGACCAGCAAAATAGTTTTTATTGAAAATTTAAGGTATCCACGAAATAAATTATATTTAATAATATAATAAGAAATATAACCATACAAATTCTCGTATATAGCGTTTCTCTATTTATCTTGACTAGGTTTGTATATTATATAATACATCACTTAAGTACTATTTATCTATCAGATAAGATATTGTAAAATAATTTAATTAAGTTTATTTAATTTCAAAAACTTATGATCGGTGAAAAATTAAAAATTAGGAGAATAATTTGATAGTATTCATAAAAATAGAAAAATAAAATCAAACATAAACATATTTTTATTGATGTATTAACTTTTACAATTTATGCTAAACCTTAAGTGACATGGCGCGTATTGTAAAAGTACTTACTATTATTATAGGTAAATAAAAATTACTGGAAATGTGTGGAAACTTAGACTGTGAAATTCGACCTGGTAAATAAAACTTGATTACTCGTGACATTATCTGATACGAAGCGGGTAGAACTCATGCACTTTTCAATACACGTACACACGCGCGCCCGCTGCGCACAGATATTCCTCGCGAAACAGGAGTAACTTTATTTAGAAAGTGTTAGATTTTAGCAGTTTTGTGTTTTTGTGTTTCATAAGTTTAAAATAAGTTAAGTTATGTATTCCAATTTTTCGATATTAAAATTTTGTATTTGTTTTTTAAAATTATTTATCATTTTCTCTTTTTCATATATTAAAGAATGGTGAATACAGAGATAAAAAAGATATTTTGGTAGAATTAGAAACTTATATTATTAATTAATAATTTAAATACTAATGTAAAAAATATTAATAAAAAATAAAAACAAAATTCAAAGTAAATGAGAAATTTTTAATTTCTATTGCTTTACTATACCAAACACATTCTACAGTTGTAATTTCGAATCCAATTCTAAGTCTAGTTTGAGCCTAAATGACAAGTGGTTTCCAAACTAAAGATGAACTAAAACGCGTTTTATACTGCATAGTATCTATGCATTGCATTTTTTCATATTTATTTTACGTGACTAATATCAAAGGGCGCGGCAGCGGCACGCTTGGCGAGAATTTATTTAGGCACATTAAATTAAGAAAATTCTGTCTTATTTTACTTACTTTATATTAAACATAAGCAATAAAATAATTATAATAACTTTTCAAAATATTATACAATATTTTATAAATATTAAAAGGATTTTGAAGCTGCGATAAATTTACATGAATTTACATTTATACCTACATCGATTTTGTCCTTATGTATGGCTGTATTCGAGATTTATAATTAGTACCTCCTTAAACTCATCTCTGTAATAAACAACAGTAGATGGAAAAGAACCGGGAAAAATGAAAAAAAAAAGAGAAAATACAAAAATATTACTAAGCAATCATTAAACTTTATATGATAATTCTTCATATTATAATGTTTATTTTGATAATTTATTTTCAATATTTTTATAGTAAATTTTACCAGAAGAACTTCGCTATTTAAGTTAAGATACACTGCTTATATAATACTTCATTATTAGGATTCCATACACAGATCATATATGCTATATTGCCCAAAATATACAAAGTACTTATTGATAAAATAATAGTAACAAGATATGAACATCTACTATAAAATACTCCAAAAAATGTTTAAATAATTTATTTATAAAAATATTAAATATTTTGTAATTTTTTCATTTCAGATATTTTTAATCATTTCCTCGCAAGAACGTAAAAAGTAAATATAACCCAACCGTTCTGTATCTCTTATTTCCGGTTTATACGATATTTAAACTGATTAAATGGACTTGATCATGAAAGTACTTTTTCTTTCTATATGATTTTAGTATTTATAAAAAAAAAAATATTTTCTATGAAAGTAAGTTTTCGTTGTAGTTATACGAAATAATTTTTATATATATATATAAAGAGAATTTCTTTATCGCAAACATTCGAGATAGTTACATTCTTCATAAGAATATTGTTTTTATAGATAAAAATAGAAGGCTAGCTTTGCACGACTTCGACTGCGATATTTATAAAGATGTTTACAACGGAAAACACCTAGTCCTAAAACCCCGTTAAAAGTTTTCCAAATTTTTTGAAAAACTATAAAGCGTTTTAATTTAAAAAACTTTTGTTATAAATGGCTGTCTGTGAAATATAAGCTATAGTTACCCCACCGAGTGTAGTGTTTTAAAAATACACATATACCGTTCAAATACGTCTCCAGATTCCAAAGGCATGTGACTCGTGTCTATATACGTAAATTACTTTATCAAGTTTCGACAATTGAAGTTCAAAATTGCAAGAGAAAAAATGATATCAAGTCATATCTCGGTTTACCGTAAACATTGATTGATATGAACGTCGTTCAAGAGAATTCCAAAGCGAAAGCGCGTAGAATGTAGGTAGCCGCGGCTTGAACCTCGAGCTCGACTTAAAACAGCTCGTGAAATCATCGCCTTAATCATCCGCAAGAAGCGCGAGAAAAGACGTCATACAGGCCGCGGGGCGGGCAGGTGTACTATGCATGAGTCAGAAAACGCACAGCAAGCGACGCAATACCTATATACTATTCTCTGGTACGCCCTCGATTATTCGTGAGGGGGATTTGCAGCCGCGAAAAAACGAGTAAAGCTCACGGAAACAAAGGAGAAAAATGTTCTCGCGCGGGTGTGCAACAACGGTACCTATCTCGGCGTTTTTCTTGGCCGCGGCGTATAATACGCGCGCGCGCACCCGCGAACCTCCCCACCAGGAGAGCGAGGCGTGGGACCAGCATCATCTCTCGCTCTCTCAGCTGTGCGGCTCGCTGCTCGAAACGGAGCAATGACCGAAAAGAGAAGAAAGAGGAGTATAAAGGTACGCGCACACACGCGCGATTTCTCCAAAAAAAAGAGCGATAAAAGCGCACATACGTGCACATGTAACTGCGTCAGATCATGCAGGACGTGGAGATTTTTCACGTCCCGGAGTTGCTGACTGCGCGCGTCCGATGTTTTTATGAAAGTCCGTATGTACACGCGAATATACATGTATTGGCTCACACACACATATACACATAGATGCTAGATATACAGCAAGTTATTGTCTGTAATGCTTGCGCGTTGCGACGTTCTCTCCTTCTCTCTCCCGCACGTTAGACGCGCCTATATCTCTCCCCCTGGTCGTCCTTAATAGGAAGTGTGGAGCGCAGCCTTATAAGTACATAAAAAAGTGACGCGTACATAGAGGAGCCGGCAGGCAAAGCGGTGTCCGGCCGCTGTCGTATTGTTTGGGTACGGTATACATATAGGTATTACTCACCTTCGTAGCGCCGATAAGCGGAGCGAGGAACCGCCCGGAGCCGCAGGATGGCTGCTGCTGCACTCTATGGCCTCGTATAATATGTATCGGATGCGACACGGCCGTCCACGTATGTGCGCGGCGTGACGAGAGGGAGGCTTTCAACTAGCGAACTATTCTCGACGAGAACTGACACTGGCGATTACGGTGCGGTCGCTCTGTCTTTCTCCCTCTCTCTCTCTCTCTCTCTCTATCTCTTTCTCGTTCTCACGTACAATACACGCGCGAGCACGACAGTACGTCGTCGTCTAGGCTGGTGCGCTACTGCCGAGAGCAGAGTGTCTCCGTATGTCACACGCGGTGTATGTATATGTGCGCGCACACGTACACACGCGGTCGCAATACAGCCGGGTGGGGGAGAAAAGCCGCTATACACGCTGGCAGTCAGGGACGCGGCAGGACGCTAAAGTCGCGCTATAACGTTTATACACTGTGCAGTAGCAGTGTGCACGTATCACGGTTTCACGGTGAGACTTGCCGATACGATAGGCCGGGGCGTCTGCCGGATGCGCGGAGGGTGGCGCGAGTCGCGACTGCCGGCGCATGCGCCACTCAGGTAATGGAACGCGCATGCCCGCGACCGGCAACCGCGTTATTTTGATTTATTCAGGCTTGCAAAAGTTAGGTATTGTTATTGGATACATTGTTGATTAGCAAATACTCCCCGACTTTCTTTTTCTTCTTGTATAGAACATTGACGCGTATTATACCGATACAAATGTACATTATTGTATAGTATACTCAAGGATTTTGACGGAATTACGTCACTTATTATACAGGGTTGCTAATTACTGATATTCCTTAAAATTTTAATATAATGTAAAATTATTTGTATGAACTAAGGTACAATATATCTTATACGTTTGTTTTCTATTAGATATAAGGAATTTCCGAGCATGCAAGATATCAATTTTTTTATATATAGGTGATGAGGACACTACAGATAATGCAGACGAAGATTAAGGATTGGTCATCAAGCAACAACGGCAGCACACGACGCGCGCGTGAATTTCTGCTTTTCGTGAATCGTGCGTCACACCTACTCGAGACTCTCGAGAGTCGAGACTCTGCTTGACGCTGTATACAGAGCTAAAATGTGTTGGTTGATTTATATATATTCATAAATTTAAGGATGATACTACTTGAATTCCAGGCAAGTTTAAGAACATATTTCTATTTATCAATATTTTAGTTAATGTCACTTAGTATAACTGTATATATATAATTCTTTTCAGAAAATACTGTACCAGTGAGGTTAGATACTTTGATAAGTAATTTACAAATTGTTTGCTAGAAGAAAAAAATAGAAAATAAAATGAGTACCAAATTTGTATTTTTGGAATCTATGGATATTTTGGGTACAATACCTCAATGCCACACATTTCTCTTGGTATTTTTCACCATACCCTGGATAGCTTGGTTTTTTGCAAGACGAAGATTTCAGTCTCAGGATAGCAGTAGCAATGAAGAACTTGATAGGAAGCTAGAACAATGGATACCAGAACCATTGATTTCAGAACCAAAAAAAAATCACCCTTCTTTAAATCCAAGAAAGATATCCTCTAGAGTTGGTAAAAGAGTTATTGTTGATGGTCGTGATTGTTTAAATCTAGGTACACATAATTATTTAGGCCTGACTGAAGATTCTAATATAGAAAAAACAGCTATTGAAACAGTAAAAAAATATGGAGTAGGTTCATGTGGACCTCGAGGCTTTTATGGAACATTAGATGTTCATTTAGAATTAGAAGAACGTTTAGCACAATTTATGGAAATGGAAGAAGCAGTTGTTTATTCTTATGGATTTAGCACAATCGCATCAGCTATTGCAGCTTATTGTAAACGTAAAGATATGATTTTTGTTGATGAAAACGTTAATTTTTCGATACAGAAAGGCCTTGAAGCATCAAGATCAAAAATTCAATATTTTAAACACAATGATGTAGAGGATCTTGAAAGGCTATTAAAATCTACGAAAGGTTTAAATAAAAAGAATTCTAAGAATATAGAAACAACTAGAAAATTTTTAGTAGTAGAAGGCATTTACATGAATACAGGAACTATATGTCCTTTGCCTGAATTAGTAGCTCTTTGCAGAAAATATAAATTGCGAATCTTCGTTGATGAATCTATTTCCTTTGGAACTCTTGGAGTTACAGGAAAAGGAGTCACTGAACATTTCAATGTTCCCAGACACGAAATTGATCTAATTATGGGTAAGTTTAAAATTAAGTATTTCATTCACAAGTGTAATACTAATAATAAATAAATTAAAATAATGAATATATTGTACTATATATAGGTTCCTTGGAATTGGCCATTGGTTCAATTGGTGGCTTTTGTGTTGGATCTTCATTTATAATTGAACATCAAAGACTGTCAGGACTAGGTTATTGCTTTTCTGCATCTCTACCACCACTATTAACATCAGCAGCTATAACATCACTGAATATTATGGAAAATAAACCAGAATTATTTACAGCGCTTAAAGAAAAGTGCATTCTTTTTGATAAAGGAATTAAAGAAATTAATTCTTTTGAATGCATAAGTTCTGCAGAGTCTCCTCTTAAACATTTGTGTTTAAATGGAAAGTTTGATGATGCTACACGAGAAAAACTACTTAAAGAAATATCTGACAAGTGCTTTCAAAATAACTTAACAGTTATAACTCCAGCATACTTGGAAGCTGAAAGACAACATCCTCAACCTAGTTTAAGAATATGCATTTCTGCTATTTTGAATAAAGAAGACATTGATTTTGCGCTAAAAACTTTAGAAAAATGCACTAAAGAAGTTTTATCTAAATAAATTTTAATATAATTAAAATTCATTTGTTCGTACAGCTAAAAATTTAATATTAAATGAATAATTAAATTATAAATATATGAAAATATATTTGTTAACGATCAAAATATTCAAACGTGTAAGCCACTTCAAACTGTAAATATAATATAGGTACTAATTTTCTCACTTGTAATAATTAATAAAGAATTATCATTTCTACATACATAAATTTGTTTTTTATTTTTTTAATCTTTTATTTGAATTGTACGTCATTTTGCGTTTTTTTTTAACTTTGTTATTTATTGTGTTATTATAGTTTTGTATACTATTTACTAAACTATTTACTAAATGTAATTTGTAAATTATCATAAATACAAATTAGTTTCATTTTGTAGCAATAGATAGCACTAATAGTTTTTTGTCGATAAAACAGGTTTAGAAAGACGCTTAGTTCGCGCCTTCTTTCCACCAACTTCCGGATTTCTCTTTCATTGTGTCCACCTATCTTGCCGAGGTATGATCTACTTTTACTGATACTCGTATAATTTTTATTTATATATCAATTAAAGATAAAAACGCTACAGGGACTCAGTTATACTGTAGTATTATTAATAAAAAACATTTAATTTTTATATTAAAATATTATCTTATATATGAAATTGTGTTAAATATACATTTTGAGGTTATGGCGACACGTGGCGTGCCTTCCTAAAACATATGCAATATATCAGAACTTTGAAAAAAAATAATTTTTTATATTGTTATTTGTAATTGTTTTTAATGATGAAAAAAATACGCGTCTGAGAAGTCGAGTAACGTCTGGAAGCTAGAAATAGCTGAACCCATCTGGGCGTCGGCATCAATGTTGAGAAACGCATTTCATGCAGTCTGATTATAAATTTAAAATAAAATATTTTTTAATTTATATACAGCAGATTTTATTAACAAAAATGTATTTATTTCAGTCCTTAAATCTCCGTAAGGTATCCCTACACACTACAAGATGGGTAGGGAGGACAAGGCTTCCTGGAAAGCAGGTTATTTCAGCAAACTCATCGTAAGTACATATAATATTTAGAAAAGAAAATTATTTTATGGTTGTTTCATTTTATTAAATATTTTTTTATTACTTTACAGCAACTTTTAGATGACTATCCTAAGTGCTTTATTGTGGGCGCAGACAATGTCGGCTCAAAGCAAATGCAGCAAATTCGTATGTCACTTCGTGGCACTGCAGTTGTTCTCATGGGTAAGAACACCATGATGAGAAAAGCTATTCGTGGCCATGTTGAACGCAACGCAGCTTTGGAGAAATTGCTACCACATATCCGTGGCAATGTTGGCTTTGTCTTCACTCGTGGAGATCTTGTTGAAGTGAGAGACAAGCTTTTGGAAAACAAAGTCCGTGCTCCTGCTAGGGCTGGAGCTATTGCTCCATTGAGCGTTATCATTCCTGCTCAGAATACTGGTTTGGGTCCCGAGAAGACTTCTTTCTTCCAGGCTCTTAGTATCCCTACCAAGATTTCCAAGGGTACTATTGAAATCATTGTAAGTAATATTACACAATTATCTTAATAAAATCATAAAAAAAATTTAACTTAAGAAATATATTACATTATATCTTATTATTTTATTTATTTGAAACTTAAAAATTGTACATGATTTTATGGTCTGAAAATAGAAAACTAACTAATTATTTTATTTCTCAGAATGATGTCCACATCTTGAAACCTGGTGACAAAGTTGGAGCTTCAGAAGCTACACTTCTGAACATGTTGAACATCTCTCCATTCTCATATGGATTAATTGTTGAGCAAGTATATGACTCTGGAACCATCTTTGCTCCTGAAATCCTGGACATCAAACCAGAAGATCTTCGTGAGAAATTCATGGCAGGTGTTGCCAATTTGGCTTCAGTCTGTTTGGCAATTGGCTATCCCACCGTCGCCAGTGCTCCTCACAGCATTGCTAATGGATTCAAGAATCTTTTGGCTATTGCTGCTGTTACTGAGATTGAATTCGCTGAAGCTGCTACGATCAAAGAGTACATTAAGGTATGTGTAATCAGCATGTCTAATTTAAAAGAAATTGTGAATTCATAATAAATTAAAAAACTAAGCTAATTCTATTTAGTTTTATAAGTATAGTTTTATTACAGTAATAAGTTTAATTCATTATTTATTTATTTATTTATTTATTTATTTATTAAAATACACTTTGTTTTTAATTTTAAATAAATGATACACTTTTTAAAATGATGATCAAATTCGCGTCTGAGAAGTCGATTATCGATCAGAAGCTAGAAATAGCTGAACCCATCTGGTTGCCGACTTTGAAGTTGATAATTGCTTTTTATGCAGTCTGATAAAGTTCTAATTCATTCATTATTAGAAAAATATAATCCAATTTTACTTCATTAAATATTATTAATTTTCTTCAATAGGACCCAAGCAAATTCGCTGCCGCTGTAGCTTCTGTTGCTCCAGCTGCTGCTGCTGCTGGTGACAAGAAGGAAGAAAAGAAAGAAGAGAAGAAAGAAGAATCTGAATCCGAAGACGATGATATGGGCTTCGGTCTGTTCGACTAAATTTCTTCCTCTGAATACTGACTGGTCACAGGCACTATTTGCTGCTGATGTTTTGTACCGACGTCTGAAATAAAGTACCAGGATTAATATAAAAAGTATCTTGTTAATTCTAAATCAATTCCTTTATTTCCTTTTTTCCTTTTTATGCAATTGCAAGTAGGACTAAAAATTTATATTTTTACACATTGATAAATTCTTAAGCTGAACGAAATTTTTTTTAATTTTTAATAAATAATATATCTTGATTATCTATTAATAAAGGTTTTTAAATTTCAAACAAATGTCAATATTATTGCAAATATATTTTTATTTTAAATTTGTTTCATTAATGCCAATGTACTTAATTAGTTAACAAACCTTAGAAGGTTTGACATAATTTCAAATTGGAAAAGAAATATCAAAATAGCATCTATATATTTAAGTAATATATATTTTTACATATTTTAAGTAACATTATTGCTTTGTATATTTAAGTAGTTTATAGAAGTTCACAATTACAAATTTACCACATTTAAAGACAAAAAAAGATACACTTTATTGAAAGTAAAGGGGACAAGTATACTTAAGCGTATACATATATATTGGAATGAAATTTATAGAATCAGGTTTTTCTTGCAGCCGCCAATTACTAGTGCATTGATACGTGTTACTATTTGATTAATTTATTATAAAAAGATTATAAAATTAAATTTTGAAGTGTATTTTTTTATAATCTAAAAAATGATTTATTATTACATAGTTCTTATTTAAGATTTAGTACTGTATGTTTACATATGTTTAATTCTTATACTATCTAAGTCTAAGCGCGTAAAATGGCCAATGATTCGTACATTTACCTTTGATATTTGTTTTATGTTCTACCCAAATAATTATATGGCAGCTGTTTTTAAATATTAATTCATTTAGTAAAATATTATTAACAATTATTACTTTCATAAAATTAAAATTATAATTTATAATTGTAGTACGTTCATATAATTAAAATATAATAAATAAAATACATTTTATTGATATAGTGTATCGTCATGTAATTACGATTTCTGAGTATCTGTCGTAAAATTAGCATATTTTAGAATTAAAATCTAGCAAACTTTCTCTTTTAGATTATATGTTAAATTATTATAAAAATCTACATATTTTAAATTTTTATTACTAAATTTATTAAATATATTTTTTTATTTTCTAATTTTTAACAGTACAATGAGACTTATAAATATTATTCGCAGAACTTGGACCAGAAGGTTAAAAACTTAAAAAATTAGAAACTGTTACTATTTAAGTACATTACTGTATAAAGTTATATTCGATAAAACGCGTTATAAAAATCATTATGTTAACGTGAAGTCATGTCATATGCTGTCATACGTAATCATAAATATTATTTTTATCGTAGCATGTTTAGTAATTGAACTAGTACACTAGGTATTAAATTTCTATTATCTCGAAACGTAAAATCATCCTTCGAAAAAAAAATTAAATAAAAATATTATTTCAGATTGTAGTATAAATACTACGAAAAAGGATATGTGAAAATAATATATA
Organism: Torymus tubicola; assembly: GCA_035583055.1. Lineage (NCBI taxonomy): Eukaryota > Metazoa > Arthropoda > Insecta > Hymenoptera > Torymidae > Torymus > Torymus tubicola. The sequence goes on along the minus strand of JAWWEQ010000045.1, from coordinate 3,154,774 downwards.
AATATATTTTATTTTGAGCTTAAAAAAGGAAATTCATAAAAATATCTATATATACATAGATCATGATACGAATAGGTAAAATGTATTTTCAATAGTTTCCAAGAATCGTGACATTTTCCATTAAGTACTTTTTCAAATATCTAAATGATTGTTATCTTATCAATACTCGGCTTGAAATAGCGGAGAAAATAGCGTTTAGTCATTAAGAGTGTCATTATTACATACATTTATATTCAATAGCTTTTATAAGTACACACAAGTACATACTTTTATAGATTACGGGTACAGTATTTTACAAATGTTTAAATACGTGATCTAGAAGATAAACTATACTCAAACATTTGTTCGTATTGATTGTACGTTTTGCATTGGCTCAAATATTAATGATGTTCAATAGCTCAATCCTGCAAATGTGAAAATCATTATTAAAACAAAGAAGTATAACTAAGGATTAAAGCAACTGTATACGCAGTAATAATAAGAAAACATTTGGTATAAAAGACTATTGGAGGAGAAATCATAGTAGCATGGTCAGGAAAGCGCGGAATAGGTGTATATAGGTGCAGACTGCACGCATTGTAGAACAGCACATGCAAAAAAGGCAGATAAAGCAAAGGTGCCGACGTAAGGGAACGGGGGTAGTCGGTAGCGGCGCGGCGGCGCGTCGAAACTACGAAATTGCACAATTATCGTGTAGCGATCGTTACTCGGCGTAATTTTCCTGGAAGTTGTACATGGTTGAAAATCGAAAAAAACGTGGAACGAGTGCAAGAGAGAGGGAGAGAAAGAAAGAGGAAGGTCGTTTGACAAAGACAGAGCGTCGCTTGCGCTGGCTCGAGCAGTCGAGCGAGCGGCAGTTCTTATATATTTTGTGCCAGTCATCGCGCTCGAACGCGCACTACACCGCCGAGCGCAGTCCAGTCCAGGTCTAGTCGCTGCTCTTTGCACATTGCTATCAGCTATAGTAGTAGTAGTGGTGCGTGCACCGCCTCGCCTCATATATACTCATATACCGCGCCTCCCAAACGCCCAGACGCCGCTGCCACCGCCGCCGCTGCTGCGTGTGTGTATATAAGTATATATATAGGCACTGGTACACTTTCGCGCGCATGTGCCTTATTATTTAGTCGCGAGCGAGCGCGCGCGTGTCTTACACAGTGTGTACACGCAGCTACCGGCAGTTGATTTGGGCTTCAGCAATTTTTCGACATAATCATCGCCGTTGTGCAGCGGAGGCAACTGCGTCTGGGTGGTAGTCTGCTCAGTGCAAGTTTCGCAGACTAGGTATCAAGCATCGTCGAGGCGAGCAAATCTTACGCAAATCTCGAGACAACACGTGTGCAGGCTGGTCGCTCGGAGCGAGTCGCCATGGGTCTACTGTCGGAGGGAAGTCCGCTGAGTTGGGAGGAGACGAAGAAACTCGCCGATCATGTGAGAAAGCACGGGATCATACAGTTTATCAACCTGTACAAGAGGTTGAGAGACAGACAGGGCGACGTCCTCAAATGGGGAGACGAGGTTTGTCTTTTTTTTCACGAAAATTCTTTCGCTAAATTCCTACATGCTCGCACCGCCTATAGTCTGCTCACTATGATTAGTCATGGTTTATTTGCTCGATGTTAGAAGCTATGTTTACTAATGAACTTTTCAACCACATTATTTTTAATCATTATTAATATTCAGTAGAAAACCAGGAAGTTTTTTATGTTTGATAGGCAAGGAAATACATTAAAATGTTATAGTTGATTGATTCATCATGACACTTACTTTTTTGCAATTGCATGATTTTAAATAAACTGGGTAGTATTTGTTTGAGATTTTACACAAGCTATTTCTATTTATTTCTTTGACTTCAATGTTTATATCAAATCATCAGATAAATATCATGATACTTAGAAATGTAATGCACAATCTACTTGTTGATTGATTTGGGTAAAAGCTGTTACCTCATAATGTGAAATATTAACTATCATCATATGTATGTTCATTTTTAATGTAAAAAAAATAATAAAACTACTTGAGTGGTTTTTAAAAATTTAAATTTATTTGTAAAAATTTTACATGAAAAATTTGTCATTGGGTTATTGAAGTACAATTCTTAGAATAGTTAAACAAATTTTTAAAAAGGTGTATAGAATTCAACTGTTGATACATAATTTTTGATAATACATTGTCTCTTTTATCTTTATTGATGGTTATATCTAAATACTTATCAACACATCTATATCTAGATCTATCTTCTTTTTTATATACAGTTGCTTCTTTAATTTTGAGATAAAATCAATTTTTATATTTACACTGAGCTTCTGAGTGTATTCCTGTTTCTTATCATGATAATATACAACATGAGAGTAAAAGTCATGAGCTTGTGTAAATTAATATGCTATGATAAGTATGCTATTTCATAGCCTTGAACTGTTCTTTTGTTATTTTTATAAAGTTGATTTTTTACTGAAATGCTTAAAGTCCTTGCAAAGCCAAATATGATTTAGTTAATTTTATTAATTTTATTTTATATACTTGAAACAAAAAATTTGTTTCTTTAGGTTGAGTATATATTGGTGAAGTTTAATGATGCAGAGAAAACAGCAAAAGTATCATTAAGAGCAGAAAAATATTTATCAAAATTGCAAGAAAAGGAGCTGAAAGATCCAAAGTAATTATAATTTATTATATTAATATTATTTACACACACATATGTGATTATACATTATGTTATGTTGAATTTTATTTGTCAAATCAAATTAATAACAAATTAATAATTTTTATAGTAATGTCAAGTCTCTCTGGCGACCAGAATATGGTGCTTACATGATTGAAGGTACACCAGGCAAGCCTTATGGAGGATTACTAGCACATTTCAATGTTGTTGAAGCAAACATGAGATATAGAAGACAAGAAGCTAGCCAGCTATTAGAGCCTGGGGAAGCTTTAATGTCATTAACTAATTTTCCAAGGTTAGTTTCATTAAAAATAGTTAAGGCTTTATTTTATTACAACCAATTAGCAAAGATGATACACAGTTAACTACTTTGCAGATTAGGTGCTTCAGACTTCACAGATCCTTCCTCTGTTCCTACTCCACACTCTGGAGCGTCTAGAAGTTTATTCTTTCCTGATGAAGCTATTTTCTCAGGTCACCCACGGTTTAAAACATTAACAAGAAATATTAGAAACCGTAGAGGAGAAAAAGTGGCTATTAATTTACCAAGTAAAGTTTTATTTAATAATTAATAATAATTAATATATTTTTTTGCAAAGGATAAATTTTAATTTTAAAAAATAAATTTTGTAATAATTATTTAATAACTATGTTATTTTAGCTTTTTTATTTTTAAAAATTTTATCGCTTAAAATTAATTGCTTATTATTGTTTAAAAAATTTTTTTGTATTTTTAAAAATAATTGATTTTTAAACATCATAATGATATTTAGATATTTTAATGTATATATATTTGTTATAGTTTTTAAAGATGAGAATCTTAAACTGCCATTTAAAGAAAACTTGGCTGAGTTGGGAGATGATGGGTCAAGTGAGAAAGCTGCAAAAGAAAACCATGTATATATGGATGCAATGGGTTTTGGTATGGGTTGCTGCTGTTTACAACTTACCTTCCAAGCCTGTAATATACAAGAAGCTAGGACCTTATATGATCAGCTAACTCCACTTTGTCCTATAATGGTAAATATGTAGCATGGAGCATAAGTTTTTTTTAAACAAAAAGTGCAGATGCTAAATCAGCATGTCTCTGGTGCATGCCTTACAGAATGTTTATTTCACGTTCGACAGCTGGCTCTTACTGCTGCCAGTCCATTTTATCGAGGCTACATAACGGATGTCGACTGCCGCTGGAATGTCATTTCTTGTTCTGTTGACTGCCGTACAGAGGAGGAACGTGGTATTAAGCCTCTCAAGGAAAATAAATTTAGAATCAGCAAATCCCGATATGATTCTATTGATTCATATCTAAGTGAACAAGGGGAAAGATATAATGATGTTCCATTAACATATGATGAAGATGTTTATAAGCAACTATTAGACAATGGAATTGATAAATTACTTGCACAGCACATTGCTCACTTGTTTATCAGGGATACAGTATCACTATTTTCAGAAAAAGTTCACCAAAATGATGAAGAAGATACTGATCATTTTGAGGTAATAATTTTATTAATTAACTTATGCCATTACATTTCCATAATACTTTCTAATGACATTTATTAAATGTATAATAAATTTTATTATTTAAAATTAATTTATGCATGGCTACATAAAAATATAAGTTTAAATAATTAGTGCGAAAATTTTAATTTCAGAATATTCAATCTACAAACTGGCAAACTATGCGCTTTAAACCACCACCGTCAAACTCTTCAATCGGTTGGAGAGTTGAATTTCGACCATGTGAAGTACAAATTACAGACTTTGAAAATGCTGCTATAGTTTGTTTTGTAGTTCTCTTAACTAGAGTTATTTTAAGTTATAAATTAAATCTTTTGATACCAATTAGCAAAGTAGATGAAAATATGGCAAGGGCACAAAAACGAGATGCTATAAAAAAAGAGAAATTTTGGTTTAGAAAAGATATAACTCATGATTCTCAACAAGGAGATATTAAAGACGAATATACGCAGTATACTATTGACGAAATTGTAAATGGAAAGGTTTGTTTTATTTTCATTCTTATTCTCTGATATTACTTAACAGAAAACTCATGAATCTCATCAAATATTATGTTTTCCAGGAAGGTACATTTCCTGGGTTGATTCCATTAGTAAATTCTTATCTTTCAAGTATGGATGCCGATGCTGATACTCATTGTACAATACAAAGATATATTAAACTAATTCAAAGACGAGCGTCCGGTGAACTTCTTACAACCGCCAGTTGGTTAAGGAAGGAAGTGATCACACATCCTGAGTATAAGTATGTAAAATATATAATATAGGTCAACTATCAAGTGATCATATTAAAAGATTGTTTCCAAATTTCTTTTTTTAATTTTAGAAAAGACTCAAGAATATCGCAACGAATAAATTATGATTTACTTAAAAAAATTCACGACATTGAAACAAACAAATTATCGTGTCCTGAATTACTTGGACCATGTATAGTTTCTAAAACTTCAGAAACCGTTCCACCTGCCATGGTGACAGCTGAAAATTGTCCGATTCCAGACTAAATAGTGTAATTATTAATTATTAAGGATAGAGTTCAGTTCCAAAATGAACTTTATTGTATGTCTAAAATTTATTTCAGTTTGTATGTTTATTGTCACATATCAATTTCAATTTTTTACTTTTTGTCAAACCTTTTAACATGAAAATATATCTTCGTAATAACTGATAATAATTCTATGCAAAGATATTAGTCTAAATGTAAAAACCGCTATCAATTCATGGGCATTTAGCTTCTTCAAATTTAATTTGTTGTGTTATTATATAAATTATTTGCGTTAAAAATTATTTTTAAAATTATGATTAAAATATTAATATAGTAATAATATAAGAATATATCATTTACTACACTCATTGAAGACTATATTTTTTTAGAATTTCAAAAGATTATTATTATAGATTAATTTTTACCAAGACCTAAAATACCAAAACAATTTCAAATTTCTAAAAATGAATTTCTTCAAAAATAATTTTGCAAACTTAATGAAATTTTGTACATATATTCTTCATAACATGAGCTTAATAGGATATCAGTTTGAAGTTTATTTGTTCATTTTTAAGAAAATGAGATTGAAAAGTTGAATATCAAATATCTTTGATTCCAAGCGAAGCCAGCTTATATTGTTAAGGGTATTATAAATAAAAATACACTCACTGTTAAAACATAAGAATACTTTCCTTGAACCTCAAGACATAACAGTGGTTTCGATGCAAATCGAACGAAAGTTCACTAAATTATATCTGAAGAGTACTTGGAAGCAGAGGAAAATATTTTTATGTTATACAAATATAACTAACATATAAAGTATAAAACAAAATAACAACCAAATAGAAGGAAAAGGTTTAAACTATAAATGTATAACAAAAATAAAACAAGCTGTTTTAATTCGCTAAGGGGACAAGATTAAGAAAAATAGAACAAACTATAAACATGTTGAAACCTTACCAAACATTTTATTGTCAAATTTGTAAATATAAAGGTCACGAAGCTTCAGATTGCGAAATTGCTTAGATTCTAATTATGCAAATCAGATAACAAGCTCAGAATAGAGAAATTTGCGAACTGTGCGACACGTCCGAACATTCAGCAAAAAATTATAGAAGATTTAATAACAATCAACAAAATAAGTTCCAAGATAGAAATTACACTAATCCCACTAAAAATTATGAACATCGTGATCAAAATAGAAACGAATTCATACGAACAACCCATCAATTTTCAAACAATTCAAATGGTGTGTCAATTCAATTCAGCGACAAGCCGAGAAATTCAGGGAAAATTTGCAATCAACAAAACAACTTCCAAAATAATAGACGCAGTTTTTCAAATAAAGATAATAGAAACAGAAATAAATTTATACCTACACATCAACAAAGCAACCATAATTCGAACGATCAACGACAAAAGTTTATAAACACACAAAAAATAAAATTTGATGTGTAACTGCAGAGAAGTTAAAAATTTATTAATGCAAGGAAAGCTTTTTAATTTTGTTGATACTATTAAAGAATGCGAGTTATTCAAACAAGATTTAAACGTTAATAATGTTGAGTCAAAAAATGAAAAAAATTTACTCTATCATAAAAACAACGAGAAAAATTGTAATTTCAAAATCGTTTTTTGATAAAAAAAGAAAATTGATAAAATTTTAAAGTCATTTGTGATTTAAGAGCAGTATCAAACTCGAAGAGAATTAGCTTTGTTCCGATACAATCGTTTGATTCGTTCTCGAGAGAACTTATGTACACAACCACACGTAGGAAAAAAAATTCTCCGATCAAAAATTTTTACTTTGCGGAAACAAAAATGAAAATATACGAACATTTTAAAATATAAATAATACAAACTTAACTTCAAGTAAAATATTTATGTACCAAAGCTATTATATCTAATAATTCTGATCAAATTTATATTTTATGTGGTCAGACTTGTTTGTTTATTGAGAATGAGAGATAATTATTTCTTTATCTTTAATTATATGTGCTAATTCAAGGTCCATTTTCCTATTACTCTTGCATTTGAAAATTAAAGGAAATATAGAAAAATTGTTGTCAACAATTAATTTTAAAACGTCATTCATTGTTGTTTTTACATAGTAATAAGCTGGTGGTAAACTATCGATTAAGATCTGAATATGTAAATCTGGTGACTAATAGACTATCTATTAAGTTGAAAATGATTAATAGTTTATGTTAAACACTTTACACAATGTTACATTTAACAAAAATATTCAAACTATCTTACAAAATTTTGTATACAAAGCAGAGTGGCATATATACATACATGGGGTTTCTGCTATTTTCCAACTGAACTCTATACTTAAGCCAAAAAATGTATTATTATTATATTTTTAAATAATTTTATTGTATACATTATACATCTTGTACTTGTAACATATAAAAATACTGACTTAATATTCTGAATGATATGCACTATGTGCTCAGAGAGTGAAAAGTTTTTATAAAAGTAGTAAAAACATTGGCATATAAAAGCTGCCTTGTACTATTGTTGAAATATTTAATCTTTTAAATAAATAAGTTTGTTGGTATTCTTTTTTTAATAATTTACAAAAATAAAAAGATTTATTAAAATTCTCTTTTTTATTTACTGAATATTATTGTAATTTTCCCTATTTGTTCTATAGGAAATATAAGTATTCCATAAAACTGCAACAGACTGAACAACCAATACTTGGTAGTGCAATGGAACAATATAAAAATTCACTAGTTGAACCATTGGCCATAACTGTAACACACAAAAAATTAAGTCAAATTTAAAACAAAATATTTTATTAATTTATATTAATAAAGAAGAATGTTAATACCTTGTAATTATTTATTAATATATCTATATATTCATCTTTTAATTTTAATTTAATACTTTCAAAATCATTACTTTGCATAGAGCCAATTGCAGTCAATAAAACTATTATAAATGTTGGTGCAAAAAGAAGCTGATCACAGGCAACTTTTTTCAATACAACTGTAGCTCCTTTAGAACCGAAATATTTATCTAATATTCCGTACCAAGTTCTTGTAGCGGGCCCCTTTAGCGTAGAAAAAAATAAGAAATATTTTATTTAACAAATCGTTTGATGAATTATTTAAAAAAAAATACTCACGGCAATAAAAAAACCAATACCAGCAAATTGTGCCGTTCGTATAAAATCCAAATTTTTAAGTGGTCTTTTTTCAATGAAATTTTGTGCTATTTGGTCGCCTAATCCCATTAAAGCTCCTGCAATTAAAAAATTGTATGTAGTATGAGAATTTTGATTTTTTATTTAAAGATAACGCTATTGATTCAGAGTATTTAATATATAAATAAGAAAAGAAATATAAAAATTTCAAAAAAAAAAGAAATAAAAAAACAATAGATCGACTGTTATTAGATGTTGCATTGGATGCTTATAAAGAAATAGTCTTCCTAAATCTAAAGAAAACACTTCACTTACCAGCTTGCAGGGCTTGAATACCCAGCGGGTATTTCTTAAGAAACGTTTGGTACGTTTTAAATAATCGGGACATTATTTAAAAGTGATCTTAAAACTTAATCGTAGAATTAATCTGCGCTTAATCAAGTTACGAACATCAGCGAATCTTTCGCTGGCATTTAATTTTTTTTTATTATGTGATCACAGCCAGTTTTAGGTTAATTGTAATCTCTCTTCGGTTTGTGACAAATGCAAGTGCACTCAATTGTACCAAGCCTAACTCGAATTTCGTACAAAAGGTAGAACTCTGATTTATTAGTTAATCCACGTAAATTGACGTTTCCCATACACTCGTTAGCGCAACGTTAATTCGTCGCGCGGAGCGAAACTCCGTTTCTATCCATAGCATTTTATTGTATAATACAGCTTCACATTCTGCTGGCTGGCCACTGCTCACGTGGTATCAGCATGGTTTCCGGAATCATTTTTTCGGTACTTTCCGATCATGCGTCCCTTCATACTTGGCACGAGTGCTTTTAAATCTCTACCGGAACGAGTTCCTCATGAATATTTCACAGCAAAAAAAGACCGCTTACCGCACCGATAAGACAATGCCGATGATTACGTATTCTATATAAGCTTGAGTATTGATAAGGCAACTCGTGTCTTAACTACATTTCCTTCACGTGCAAGTAGTTTAACCAAAAGATAACGCGTTAAAATGATTCCGTTTTTTCTTTCAGTACCCAGACGGAAATAATAAGTGCTAATAATTGCAAATAATTGTTAAAAACTGTAAGTAACTGTTAAAAACTGCAAATAACTATTAATAACCAAAATAAATAGTTTGGTTTGAGACAGTATAATCAGGTTTTAGCAGTCATTAGCTCTTATTAACAGTTATTTGCAGTTAGGTACAGTTATTTGCAGTTATTTGCAGTTTCATTAAATAAAAACTGTAAAAATAGAGGTATTTACAGTTATTTGCAATTATTTACAGATTTTTTTTATTAAGAAATAAAGTTGTTATTATAGCGAGAAAAATGAAATGATTATAACTGTAAATATCTGCAAATAAATGTAAAAAAACTGCAAGTAACTGTTAATAACTGTTAGAAACTGATTATACTGTCTTAAACAAATTGTTCATTTCAGTTATTAGCAGTTATTCACAGTTATTTTCAAAAGTGATTTTCGTTAGGGAAAGTTGTTATTATAGCGAAAAATGAAATGATTATAACTGTAAATATCTGCAAATAACTGTTAATAACTGTTAAAAACTGATTATACTGTCTCAAACCAAACTCGATTCTCGATCAAAAGCGATTTTCGTTAGGGTATATACTGAATCAGTTTAAAACCAGTATACTGGATTTATATTTAAGAATGCGTTTTTAAATTATAATAATAAAAAAGATTACGATCAGAAAAATTTGTTTAAAATTTCTAAATTTATTCTAAATTTTTACTATTTTAATGTTATAAAGGATATTACATTTTTCTCTTGTTTTATTTTACTTTTCATAATCTTGTAAAAATGTATTATTTTAACATGCATTTAATATCATCATTCACGGTGATTTTGATGTGCTATGCCGTATCTACGAGGACCCTGGAGAAACACTATAATATTTTTTTGTTAAATGACTACAATATCATGTACTACATATATGTACATGTACGATACATAATACGATGTATATGTGTCTTTCCGTTTTCAATGAAATTAAATTTAATAATTTTGATAATAATTTGATATTTTCATTACAGTGTAGGATTTTGTAACTAAAATACTATACTCTTGAGGTGGTTTTATAAAGAAATTGTGGATTTTTGTGAAAAAAGCTAGAGAATATGCTTTTCTGTATAAAAATAAAAAAAACGTGCTAAAAATGAAATTTTCAAGGTTTTCCTTTGAAATTCACCTGATGATCCTACTTGAAAAAATACGAATATGAAACTTAAAATTCTTATTTTTAGAGGGTATTTTCCTCTTTTTTCACTTATCGATTTTCCTAATTTGTCAGGGATCACCTAAAATGATAAACAGTTTCTGGATTTTTCAGGTTGAAAGTAATGTTTTCATTTGATACATTTAAAAAAATAAAATATTAACGAAAATTTTTTTTTCAGTCAAGGTATTGATTCTAAACGTACTTATCTTATATATAATGATAAAATAATAGCCGTATTAGTTATTTTCGTGTAATACATTAATTACGGGTAACTTAGAGTTTCGATCGTCTTGCAGATCGCATATACCCAAAACTAAGAAGAAAAAAATGCCCGAATTATGGAAAAAAATTAAATTAATTAAATAAATGTTTTCTAAACTTTTATTCAGAAACTTGAAAGATGTTTTGCAGTTTATATATGATTTAGATAGATTATAACACTTGTTCGTTATTTATTAATGGACATTTTTCGCGAGTTTGTTGTATCTATAACTTTATTTTTAAATTGGGTGCACTTTTATTTCTTATATTAAAATAAAACTATTTTTTTAAACGTACTTGCTTGGATCACTGTCCAATTACAAACATTTTTATTCCAGACTTATTATTTACGTAACCATAATGAAGCATATTTATTTTACACTGTTTTAATTAATTCAAAAGCAATTAAAATTAGAATTTATGAATTGATTATTAATTAGTCTATAATTTTTATTATTAATTAATCTTCAGAGAGCGACGTTAGTTATCTTACTGGACAGCGAACGAGCCGAATTATCGCAAAAAATAATACATCAATTTACAAGAAAAATGCCGGTCATGTAAACTTTAGGAACTTTTGGACTAATTTAGGTAAAAAAAATAAATTATTTATATATAAATAGTGAAGGATATTATTAGGTAATATTTTTAAATTTTATTCAAGAATATATTTTATATAACAATAAAAAAATAATTTCACATTTTGTTTCATTTTAGAGGAATAGATACAAAATAATTTTTTGACAATTTTTCAAAGATTTTTTTGTAGAAAAAACTATTAATAGCACTGGTTTGAAAAGCATCAAGAATATTGCACATTTTTGAAGCTATTACATGTATAGAAAGTTATTAATATAGAATTATAATTTTAATAATTTTCAAAATTTATTCATTTAAATATTTTCTTAATTTATTAAAAGTCTTTGAAATTTTTTTAGCTGTAAAATAGAATTTTTCTCTTCTTTTGGACCCATATACATAATGTTAAATTTTAATAATATATAATCTTTTTCTCTCTCATTCTTATAATTATGTTTGTGAAAAAATTCACTGAAACAGTGATAACTTTATCATAGTATCATACTTTTATATTCTCTTATTTGTTTCCTACTTGTCGAAGACTTAATTAAATTGATCATTTCCTTGACTGAATGGTATAAATATGAAATGTTTTATAAATAATGAAATAATGTATTAGTTAAATACAATAATGATTCAATTTTTGTTAGACTCTTTGTAGGAACAATTACTTAATTATAAAATATCAGTATTTGTAGAAAATGCAGACTTCAACCTGCCAAATGTTACCATTGCAAGTAGATTGGAATGATCAAACTATTGAAGAGCTTGAAAGTAGTATTTTTCTGAGATCATAAATCAGAAGTGTCAGTATTCAACAGCTTTCGGGCGTGTTTTTACGTAAACATATGCCACAATTAGTGCAAAAATTGCAGCTACTGTCGGTAGAACAATAGTAAACAATTGCTGTTTTATAGCCATATTCTCCTTTTTACGTTCCTTCTTCTGTTTGCTCGTTTCTTTCGTCTTTGATTTGTTTTGCCGCATCCTGTAAATTAAAAAATATCATTGACCAATGACATCTGTAATTATCACGCGAAATAACCCTTGCTCTTTCCTATTTTTCGTTGGTAGTGTACAAAAATAAACAACGCGTACTTATATATTTACTTCCGCTTACTTGAAGAATCAAGCCTTGGTCGTCAGCTAATTGGAAAAGAACTTAATTATTATTGTTTTCTTTTGTCGGTGTAACGTACTTGTATCGGAATGCCGAATCCTCGGCGTTCGTACTCTAATTGTTCAAATAACCTACTAAATTACAGCTGCTAATTGGAGCTTTGTGTGGCAGGCGCAGGCTGTATGTTACACGTAGTCAGCTCCTCCAGTTTCTGTTGGACTCATGATTTTGTTCGACTTGATTGGTCGATGTTCAGTCGCGTTCTCACGTCGGCGATATTTGAATATATATGTATATTGTACCTTGGATATACGCATGTGCACACACGCAAACCACAGAAGTTCTTTAGATTTGCTATAGTATAAGCATATACTACTCTTTTTCTCTCTCTTTCTTTCTCCCATGCTAGCCACAACCGCTGAATTAGCAAGCACTCGACGTTGATTAGTGGTGGATGACGTAAATTTTTGCGTTCCCGCATATTCAAACCTATACCGTGTGTGTTAGCTGCAGAGGTAAATCGAACGTTGTAGTAGTACAGCAACAATAGTCAATAGTAGAAGTCGACCAGGCTACTTGCCAAGTGAACAATCGGCTGTCATTGTCAACGATGACTACGGCGATGCTCGGAAAATGTCAGGCAGTCAGCTGATTAGAAGTATACAGCGCAGTCGATAAGGGGAGGTGAAAGTATAGGATCGAAAATGTTCGTCTACAGATAAGCGCGTAACAGGGGGAGATATGGGTTGATTGTGAAATTTATTTGATTAGGTGCTTTGCCAGAGGTTATGCTTGAGTGCATGAGAAAAAATGTGACAGCTCACTTCTTCGACAAGGTGAGACTCACTTACCTTATGTAATTCTTATATTGCAGACGTTTTTCGTGGCGGGTGGTTTATTATGGTTTACAAAGCGTGCCACGTGTGGAATTGGACAATATATAAAAAACGTCTGAAAATTCTTGTTTTAATAAGGGATATGTGAAGATGTTCTTTTTGTTTATGAAAGTTTTAATATTTTATTATTTTAAGAACTTTTTTTTCAACAACAATAAATCTTCATTTATCCATCTCTACTATTGACAATAATTTGTCACTAACAAATAGTATATTATTTGCTTTATGAAGCACATTTTATTTATTAGCCATACAAAAAAAATGATTCTTACTATATTGAATACTCCTATTTTTTAGTATGCCAAAACATTTCTATACAATTTTTTTTAATAATATATGTCTATGTATATTATAATTTAATGAAATATACTAATTTTTAGATGGCATGTTAATAATATAGAAAAATTCATTTTACAATGCACTCGAAGATGTGCGAAGATTTTTTTACATATCCCACTGTTGCTGCTGGTTCAGAAAAAGTAGAAAATTTATCAGCAATGACTCATCAAAATGTTAATTTCACTGCTTTATTAAAACTAAATACAAATGATGCACGGGAATTTCTCTGTGGGTGGGGAGCAGCTGTGATCAATGTTACTGTTACTTATCCTGTAAATAAAGTCATATTCCGTCAGGTAAATCTAATTTATAATTTATTTCTATAAACTTGTATCCAGTATTTAAAAAAACAATATTTTTATTTTAGATTTTAGAAGGTGTTCCTGCTACAGCTGCTGCTCGTCAACTATCGCATGAAGGTGTTCGTCTATTATATAGAGGAATATTACCTCCATTATGTCAAAAAACTTTGTCTTTAAGTTTAATGTTTAGTTTATATGAAGGATGCAGACAGAGGCTATTTATTTTGACTGAACATAAAACAGTTGCTAAAATTTTTGCAGCTAATTTTGCAGGGACTTGTGAGGCAATTCTAATGCCTTTAGAAAGAGTTCAGACTCTCTTACAAGATTGGAGATATCATGATCGATTTAAAAATACACCACATGCGTTTAGTATTCTTTTACGAGAATATGGTGTCTCCGAATGTTACAGAGGTTTAGTGCCAATTATCTATAGAAATGGATTATCAAATTTAATGTTCTTTACATTGAGAGAACAGTCTAAAAAAGTTATCGGAAATGATAATTCTTTAATAGCTAATTTTATTAGTGGTGCATTAATAGGTGGATTTACAAGTACAGTGTTCTATCCAGTGAATGTTATTAAAATCCACATGCAATCAAAAATTGGTGGCGATTTTGAAAAGTTTACAAAATGTGTTCGAGATGTTTATATTGCTAGAAATCGAAGTATAAAAAGTTTTTATAAAGGTGTGCATTTGAATTTTATGAGATCATTTATCAGTTGGGGTGTCATTAATGCTTCTTATGATACTCTGAAAAAAGTCTTATTGTAACAAAAAACACTTTTAGTTAATTCAAATTTAAATAAAGATATAAAATAAAATAATAATTAATCAATTATGGCAATTCGATTACTTTTTTGTACATAAACTTTGGTCTTTAGTTTAATTTCTTTCTACAGATCAAGTACAAGTAGTATATTATATTTAGGATTTATTGTGTAATTAACTTTCTACATGTTGTACATTTAATAAAACATAATGTTACAATTTCTTAATAATTGAATACTTCAATTATTTTATTTATCAGATACGTTATGTTTCTTTAATATTTATATCTCAGAATGATTTAATATTGTTAAAATTTGAATTGTAAATCTCTTAAAAAAAATAGATACCATTTTTGAATAATTCGTGTAAGTATCTGATCATAAATCTTTTTTTGTATAACAATGAGTAATGCAAAACTGTAAGTACATTCGATTTATTAAAATAATTTATTATTAAAAAAAATTATATGTTTTTCTGTGACAACAATTAATTTATAAGTAAAAATTGTTTTCATTGTTAATATAGCACTTTTTATTTACTTTGCCCTCAAAATAGTTTATAAATATTTTATAGAAATTCTTCAAGGTATGTTTAATACTCATAAATTAACAGTTTATAAAAGGATGGTATAGATATATATAATATACATACAAAAAAAAAACGCTAACAAGCAAAAACACAAACATCGCAAAACTTGAAAAATAGTCATACAATTGCTTAAATAAAATCAAGTATAAAAAGATAACTTTTTTTAAGTATGTGTTCGCGTGCGCGCGTATATGTGCTCGCTTATGCGTGCGTGTGTGTATAACTTTTCTCTGATAAAATACTTTAAAAAAATGTACAAAAGAAAAAATTTAATTTGTATGTATTTTGAAAATTTGTTGATTCAGATCTATACCTTTTAAAGTTAATTGAAAAATCTAAAATCGAATTATTTTTTTTAAAGTCGATAAGTTAAATAATAATTTTATAACACAATTTAGTTAGAATGCGTTAAAAAGGTTTTATATCGAAATAAAAATGGTTACGTCAATCATATTTGAGATCGTTTATCTACTCGGTAAAACACCAAACACTTAAAATACGATTTTTTTAAAAAGATACAACTAACTAAAAAAACTATTTAATTTTTTTTACATTTAGAACGGTCTAAAGAAGAAAAAAACTTTTATGATGATGCTTTCGAAAAATTATTTTATCTTTCTGAGAAATAGCTCATATCCGTGATACATAAGTACATAAGTACATATAAACGTTTTTCAAGAACTAACTTTTCAAATTTCAACTAAGAACTGACTTTTTATATCTTTCTCTTAAATTGTTTCAATCATTTTGTATAAATATTACAAGATCATTTTAAAAAGTATATTTTCGTAAAATAAACTAATATACTTTATGGTAGGTATTTATCATATTAATCTAGTTCAGATTTTGAGAAAGCAATGCATCTCAATAATTTCCTCTGAATCCTGTTTGAAATTCATTTGAACGGTATATCTTATGCAATTTTTTATTTTTGCTAAACTATATCTTGCAGACTGTAAAAACAATTCAAAATGAAGTAATAAGATGTATTGTTTATTGAGAATTTAAAAAAAACGAATGTTCCAACATCAATTATTTACAAAAGTCGACTCTTAAGCTTTTCTGCATAGCCCTGTACTTGCCTCCGAAATGCTTGCGTGCTTTGATTGTAAGATATCAAAAATTACATTTTATTTAATTTTATTTTCACCCAGTAAAAACTGCATTTTTAAACATTTTTTATTTTTCTTGAAAATTCTGTTGGGATAGATTTGGTATAATATAAAAATATTAAACCTTAACGTAATTATAAAAATAAAGTTCTGAATATTTTTAGCTTTATTCCTAAAAAAGTTTTGATAAAAGTCTCTTCTTGAAAAGGTCATCATTTCACGTTTGAAAATCTTAAATATCATTTAAAAAACTCGAGAGAATTTTTCATTTGCTTTTTTGAGAATTAAAAAATATATAGATTAATTTCAAAGTTATTATAAAGTTTAAAGTAAGGCAAGGAAAATCATACATGTA
Organism: Torymus tubicola; assembly: GCA_035583055.1. Taxonomy (NCBI): domain Eukaryota; kingdom Metazoa; phylum Arthropoda; class Insecta; order Hymenoptera; family Torymidae; genus Torymus; species Torymus tubicola. The sequence continues at coordinate 3,137,882 of JAWWEQ010000045.1, read as the reverse complement.
TTACAGATATTTCTATTATTTATATAATATATTACGAAACAAAAAATATAAATGACATTTGCAATGTGTTTACAATATTCGCAAGCAAATTCAGATATCTTATACCCATCAAAATATAGGTATAACTAATTTTCAAGAGATATGTTTGACGAATCTCGATGCTGAATTTAGTGTAACGTTAACGTAATTTTCAGAAGTTTAATATCGCTTAACTGAAACATACAAAGTCATGTGTAATAATTATCTAAACGAAAATTTTTATATTACAGAAATTTCCTTCAGAAACTTTATTTAGTTTACTTCAATTTTTTACGAAAAATCTAAGTACCCCCAGCAAAAAGGTCGTATAAAAAAAAGAAAATACACGAACGTATCAGTGCATATACATATTGGTATTTTTGCGTGCGCACTATAGAGGGAGAAGTATTGGGATTCTCGGTCTGTTTCTCGCGCTCTGTTTTTTTGCTCGCACGCGCATCGAAAGCTCGCGCACTCACACCACGGCCGCAGTGAAATTTTACGAGAAAATCAATTGAAAGGCCATTAAACGTAACTCCATTGCGCTTTTCCGTGTGTTGGGCTCTTGCACCGGAGTTTTCGTGTTGCAGTGGTATATGGCAGAACTGCATCCACTCCTGACGAATATCTTTTTCAAATCTCTGGTTTCGTAACGTTGTATTGTGTTTGAGTGATTTTAATCATTCTCCATTTTTGCCAATGTCCGCTTAATTTTTTTATATCTTCATATTATATTATTGCTTAAAATGGCAACTATTGTAATAATGGCAATGGATTTAACTATTGTAAATTAGATGCTAACCCTGATAAAAATAGTCCATTGAAATCAATTCAAATTTATATAAATAGAATTGATTTCAATATGACTTGAATAACTTCAATTGACATCACCAAAAAATACATTGAGATTGAATTGAGTTTAATTGTCTTTCAATAGATTATATTTTTCAATTGATTTTAGTGTAGTTCAATTTATTTCAATTGATTGATGAATTGATAAATTTACTATCGATATCCAATTGACTTGAATGGATTTGAATAAATTTTATCTTTAATGTATTTTAATGTACTGAAACCTTGGATAGATCAATTGATTTTAATTGACTTGAATAAATTTTAACGTCAATTGAGTTTAATTAAAAAATTTACCATAGATATCTTATTGACCGCTAGGCGGCGTTCCAATACTACAATACACCATCAAACTAGAGCAGCTAGATTATATATAAGGAGCGGAAAACCTGGGGTGGGCAAAGCCGCCCGGCCACCCAATATCTTCAGACAGGATGGCAAGGGGCGGTGTGCTTCACGTGAAAATGTTCATTCAATTCAATAAAGTCGGTGAACAAAAATATATATTGAAAAATTTCGTTGGCAAATAAAATCAAAGTAAAATCAATTGACATTAATAAACTTTTCCAATGAATTTAATTGATTTGAATGAATTTTTCATTCAAATCAATTAAATTCATTCGAAATGTTTATTAAAGTCAATTGAAGTGAATTGATTTTACTCTGATTTCAATTGACTTTAATATAAGTACTTCAATTGAAATTTTTGTATGTAGTTTTTTGATCGCCAACTGTATTGAATTAACTTGAATGAACATTTTCACAATTAAGATATACAATTCAAATCAATTAAAAAATTTTCAATTGATTTCAATGTACTTTTTTTAGTCGGGAATGTACGTTACTTTATATTCTAGTTGATCAAATCTATTGGAAATGCAACATTTTTTTAATTTAACTAAGCTGTTATCGGCTTTTAAAAAAGTTTTACACTTATTTTTGTATTTTTCTATTACACGCAGTTTGTAATAAAGAATTTTTTTTTGAAAATTTCACTTTTTAAGATTATTTTTATATTATTGTTATATTTCGATAAAAATTGAAAAATTTATAGCATGCAGTTCTTAATTTTTTTAAAAAGCCCACTTTTTTAGTACGATCACATTTTTTTGTCTTTTGAAGTGGTCAATAGAATGGTGGTCAGTAGAACTTGTTTTATTTGTGTATTCAAATAATATGAAAATATATACGTAATTTGTTTTCTTTATATATGGTTGAATAGATATTTATATTTCATATCATCAATAAAAAGTTCATCAAATTGCATTTTTTAATTTTTATCAAAAATTGAGTAAAGCCGAGTGATTGTTTACTCAAAACTTTTAAAAAATCTCGTAAAATGACAACAGTTTGAAAATAATTTTGAAAAATAACAATACAAAGTTAGGATATTGTGAAAAATTTTAAGCAATGCAAATTACAGATACAATTTTAATGTAATCGAAAAAATTGAAAGTTCTCTACATTGGGACTTTTACTACCCTTTGGTGCGCCCGCGAGTCTTGATAAAAAAATATGTGGCAAATCATTTAAGGGTAGAATATAGATTCCAAAAAGGTCGGTGACATGGGCCGTTAGATTTGCAATGGATTTAGTCAGTTTTTAAATTCTAGATCATTGCAAGGCAGCTACAACAGATAATATTATAGCTACTATACTTTTCAACTTCAGAATACAGCCATATAATTTTATTTTCAATATGTGAGCGCTATTACATATATCGTTGCCAGGTCTATTCAGTAAGAAAATGAGGAAAAGTCAAAATTTTGAGATTTCTTTTAACCTCCATACGGCCGGCAACACCACTATAGTGATGATTGGAACATATCCGAGGACCATTGGGGGATGATTATATGGAAGTATCCCACCAAAGTAGGCATGTATCAACGAAAAAAATCCCGGCCGTCAGCAGGTTAATCAGAATTGTGATTTTTTTATGATTTGTAGCTCTGATGATACAAACTCTTTTATAAACTTTATTTTATAGTTAATTTCTCAAAAATTACACTAAAAAGCGATCAAAAACGGTTTAATACATTAAAGCAGTCAATTTTTGTATTACTTAAGGGGCTAGGTTACTTTAGATCAATAAAAATAGACCTATTTCGAGAATTTTTTTTAGTAAAAAGATAAATTGAAATTCTAGGCGCAGACCTTATTGTTCAAATAACAAGTTTTGAAAAAATAATTTTTATGTAATGATTAAAATTAAAATGGGGACTGTAAAGTTTTAATAAAATATTTTTGTTCATGTCTTTTTTTGGGTAAACGCAGGCAGCTGCACCTGTCATTTTTAACTTCGAATAAAAAATACAATTTTTTCGGTTATACATCCACGGCAGAGCGAAAGAAGTTTTTAACTAGGTGCAAGCTCGAAGAATGTTCTCTTCACGTTCTCGGCACGTTTTTCTTTTTCTTTAACTTTTTTAGCGTAGTTAAAAAATTGAGCTTTCTAAAAAGTAACTTTTATAAATAACATGTAGAAGAAATAGTATTTTGATGAAACATTATTATTTATTATTGACTTAAGAATAATGGAAATAAATTTTGCAAAGCAGTTTATTTTAATTATAACATATCAATATCTCTACCGATCTTTAAATTAATTTTTTAATTAGTTTTAACCGAATACAAATTAAAAACTAATTTATTATTCATGTTTAAAATATGAATTAAATTAAGATTAAGTCATAAATCATGTTTAAATAAAAAATAAAATTGAACTTCAAATTACTGACAATTCTAATTTTTATTTTCAATCCCGACGAAATGACGGTTCAAGTTTAAATTTACCTAAATTGAAGTATTCCAAACTTGAATCGAGACTAAGTCGGGATTTATGGTTGAAATTTTATTCGTTAATTGGTCAAAGTTTGATTCGCAATTAAAATTTAAATTGTAAATTTTTAGAAGTTCCATTCACAACTCAAACATCAATAGTAAATTAATTCAATTTTAATTCATGATTCGAAAATTAGTCGAAGCTAAATTTACCTTTTAATTATTTCCTAAAAATGTTCATGTTTACTTTGCATTACTAACGTGAAACTACGGTGTAAGTCTACGCGAGACGTAATACCATGTGCAAATTTGAAATAATAATACGTATTTTAATCTTATCCATTGATCACCTACGGATAATAAGAATGATAATAAAGGTAAGATGATAATAGTAAAGCTCAAACTTTATATAAAAACTAGACATTTATAACTGTGAAGATAATAAAAATCATTATTTTGTTATGTGTTGGTATGCATAACGTGTTTATAACATTACCTTGTTCTTTTCAAGAATTATATCGAATTACTATACTAAAAAAAGTGCTCAGATAGGATCGCTCCTTCAAGGGAGTGTCGAGTTAGGATATTCTTTCGTCGCGTATCAAGATGGAACATTCTTCAAGTAGAATTAGGATCTTCTTCTCCTCGGTCGTCAATATAAGAATAGCTACCGACCGAACTAACAGTTAGTAGGTTTTAAATATATGGTTATATTTTCAAGTCGAAAAATGCAGTTATGAGAAAAACACGTTCAAAGTTTTCAGTGGTAAAAAATTGTAGGCGATTCTCATATACTTTTAATTTCCGATGTGGGCACGATACGGAAAATGTTGAATGCTCGAATCTTTTTTAGGTAGAAAATAACTTATCTTTTGCCATTTATCTGATCTACTTCTGTTAAAATACATATATTTATAGTAATTATAAAAGTTGATCATAGCAGAACGAGAGGAGCTACATCTAAATTCAAAATTCGAATACATAAAAATGTTTTCCACCCATAATATTTTGGTGTACCATTTTTGAAATGTTAAGGAATATCTTCCAATCGGAAAGAAATTTTTGGATTTTCGAATACCTTGAGTTAAAAAGATGTTGATCTCATCAAATTCAAAATTTTTCAGATTAAACAATTTTGTAAGTAATTCATTTCTCAAAATCAGGTCTAAAAGTATTAAAGGCAATGAGAGGTATAATATTTTATATCTTATATGTTCAGCAAGTTAGTAGAGGAAGTGCCTAGATGAGTGCCCGACCCTTAATTTTATAAGTGACTGATTCCATTAAAATTCATACATTCCGTCACAAATAGAATTTTTTTCCGCTTAAAAATTATGAAAATACGTTTTAAATGATATATTTGAGGATACATAATGTGTATCTGGATTTTTGCTTGGAATTTTTTTTATTCAAAAGTTTTGTAATTTTACTACTGAAGAAAAAAAAAAGAATAATAAATTTTGTCATATTATATTTCGAAAAAGCTAAAGGCGAAAAATCTAACTAAATTCGTGAAGTCAACGTTTGGTTGCTAGCCTAAAATCGATACAAATAACGCTTGCGCTGAGGTTCCAACAGCCACACTCGATGTAATCCCGATAATTGAGGGTGTGCCTATTCACCGCGAATTCTGAGCTTTTTCCTACGTGGGTGGCAAACTGATATAGAGGTTATTCAAGTTTATTATCCGATAAATATTGAAAAGGTAAAGTCATCGATTTTTCACGATAAGGGACTTGATGATTGAATTATGCAATATTGTAAGTTCATGGTGTAACTATGTATGAGAATGTACAGATGGGTTGAGAAATTACAAAACTTATAATTATGCATTCTCATTTCTCTTTAGATATACCAAATATGGAATAACTAAATAATAATAATAACAATAGAATATTGTCGAAAATTTAAAAACAAAAGAAAAATCTATAGACTACTAATTGGATGGCGTAAGTCGTACGAAATTCAAATGCCTGATTTACTGCCGAGATACATAATTTCAGTTTAGAATTTGTTTTTTTCTGCTACAATCTGACCCCTTTTTTGCGACATCAATCTAAATTCTTCGAATGTAAAAGATTTTAAATTTGTTATTCTAAGTAGCATACTTATACTTATCAAAATTTCAGTGTATGTGATATGTGCTGTCTTTCGTTCTATACCCGTGTAGGCTCGTGACCCATAAAACATCAACAGCGTTGAAATGTCGATGGGTCGCCAAGAGCAACACGAAACAGAATTTTTGAAATGTACCTTAAACATTGCGTATAGGTATCGTGGTAATTACTTTATAAGTCAGTATATATATCTGTTGGTCTACGTTCATGTAGATTGTCTGTTAAAATTTCCATCTTCGAATAAATATACCTAGCAATGTAGAACAGACGTAGAATAATGATTTTTCAAAAAATGTTTTACGACACTAGCTGTAATTTGCTTTTTTTTAAATAGGTCATTCTTTCACTTTCATTTTAATAAAAACAAAAACAATAAATAAAATACAATTTTTTTTGTACTTGTAATTAACAACATTATTGGTCGTTAATTACTTTCATTTTTATTTGATGTGAGTCAAAGAGCTATTAGTAAATACATTCTGCTTTTCTAAAGGCGTTCGCTGGAAGTTGACGTTTGAATTATTGAAATGATATCTTTGAAAACTTGAATGTATGGCACAGATTTATGTCTTTCTATGTTGCCAGTGAAAAGAGTACAGACGAAAAATTAAATACTAACGAACGATCGAAATGGATTATTTAAATTATATGTATATATGTATTACAAAGTATTTTCACTTATACACGATATCGATTCTGTAAAAAATAATTATTATAGTAATTGGAAATCATTAAAGTTAAAGAGGAATTTAAACTTTATTTAAAAAATACTATTTAGTAGATAAGCTTTTAAGTTTTACAAAGCACGGTAAAATTTCGTTTACTTTATGTTAAACTTTTAAATGAAAAGCAGTTTTCGAATGAAGAAACTTCAAAGGTTTTTTTCGAGAGTACGCAAATTTTGTACAGTTTTTCTCGCAAAGTTTTGCCTCTCGCCGCAAGTGATCCTCTTTAAGAAGAACTGAAAAAAGATGGATGGTAAGGGGCGATTTTTTAGTTTCTTTATTGCGCACATGTATTTGCAAACATATATTATGAAGAAGCGGTATATATTTATCATCTTAAAAAAGTGGGACACACTTAAAATAGTAAGTAAAGTAGTAAGTAAATGTTATAAAAAAAAATTTTAATAATAACAGCTGTGAACACATACGTTGTAAATTAAATATAATTTTTACTTTGCGTGAAAAATATAAATATAATCACAGGTGAAATAATTAATTATTTTTGAATCAGAACTTCATTAAATTTAATCTGCTTTACAGATATATGAACTCTTATAATCCTGACCTTCATTAATTCGACGTACTCGCTTTTTTTAATATGTAAAAATCACAATTTAACCGACTTCGTTGTCACCAACCTACTTTTAGATCTTGCTGTAAAAAGTTACATTGCGTACTTTTAACTTCCACGTATTGTATAGGACTCTTGAAAAACACGTATAAAGAGAGAAAGACATACATCCCAAGCTCTTTGCAAATTAATCCTTCCGACTGTAAGTAAGTTTGTATTATGCCTACGCAGAGATATGTAGTTCACGTCATAGCGCGAGTGAGTTCTACTTTTTCTCCAAGAATATCTAAATGTAATTTTGATTTGCATCTCAAAAGATTTAAAGTGTACTCATATTCAACCTTAATCCAGACGCTAATTGGATTAGCAAGAAAAAGGTATAACGTCCGACCACTCGAAAAGTCGATCAATTTAATTTATTCTTTTGCGCTGTTTCACGTTCGGAAAAAGCTTTAATCTTAGTGCCAAACTGTTTGTCAAATTAGAAATACAATTTCGAGGGGTACGCCTCGTCAAATATATGTAATAGCTCGCATATATATAAGCGCTAGAATTCTCGCGTTAATTAAATTCGAATCCTTTTGGGCTATTTTCAAGGCCTCTACTTACGCAAAGCTCGACTTATAATCCGAGCGCGAGCTTTAGACTGTGTATGTACCGTCAAAACGTCCTATTTCGAGCTCGTTTGTTTCATTTGCACAGCACAAGTGAGACTATAAGAGCACGAGTGACGTACTTGTACACGTTGCGTTGGTTACAACAAAGTCGCCTTGGCCAGGAGCTCGCCGGAAAAAGGGAAAATAGATTTATTTATTCTGCGGTCCTTGCGGCGTGCGCGTGCTTATTGACACGCACGTATATATATATACATAGGTGCGTATATACATTTGTACATATATATACGCAGCTACACTCGCAGGCGCGTCGAAAGCCCAGGGAGAGGAGAGAGTCCCTCGCGCCTCTCTCATGCGCGCACTTGAAAGCGGCGCGTGTAGGGGGAGGGGGGCGGCAAAAAAGAGCTATAACGTATATACAACGTGTATGCATATATAGTTGGGTATGGTCCGGGTGGGGGAAGGATGCTCGACGGCCGAGCGCGCGCGCGAGCGAGAGGGAATTGAGAGAACCGCTGCGCGCACGCGTGCCGCACACACCCACGAGTCGCGACTCCCCCTTGTGCACGTACATAGACGCGCGGCGACGAGTATTGGAGCGAGCGGGAGATATTGTGTGTGGCGGCGGCTCGGCGTACGGGGCTCGGGCAGCAGACGATGGCGAGCCGCTGGACGGTCGTCGCATAGCGAGTTGTGCGCGAGCGTGTGTGTGGGATTCGTCGCGCCCGGAATCAAGAGAAACTCCCGAGAGGGCACCGCGCCGCCAGCAGCCGCAGCAGCATGTCAGCGCCGTATCTGCTACAGCATCACCTGCAGCCGGAGCGCGCGTGCACGTAGCGAGCTCGCCCCGGCGAAACATGTGCAGCGGCGGTGTCACAGCGACAGCAGTAGCAGCGTCGTCGTCGCCGTCTTCGTCGCCGGCGGATAGCCGCTTCTTCCTACTTCTTCGTCTCCCGTTCTATTTGCGGCGGGCGCAGAGAAGCGCGGATGCAGGAGCAGCGCCAGCAACAACAATCACCGTCCCCAACTCCAAGCCAGCAGCAGCAGAGTAGCGGCAGCGGGAGCCTCAGGCGAATGATGAGAGTCAACTCGCCGAAGATGTGCACTCCGATCGAGGAGAAGCTTGAACAGAACCTCAAGGTAAGTGACTATCGAACGCTTTGGCTTTCTCTCTCCCTCTCGCTCTCCCTATATACCTACCTGTGCACCGTGCGCTCGCTCGCGCTTTTTTGCGGTTGGAACACCTTGTTACAGTCCGTGCGCGTATACGAGGAGGAGGGGGAGAGCTGTCAGCGAGCAATGCGAAATGCAGCTCGGGAATGCAGTTGCAATTTGAGGGGTGACGGCTGACTGATTGAATGCATGTACTTGTTACACGTTTAGAAAAGAGGTATCGCATAGGAGAGCATGGCTTGTTTTTTCCTTAGAATCTTAACTCGTGGAAATATCGATCGTCTTTTTCACATAGCTGTTGGTTGTTTATAACTGTTTTTTCTTACCACACGCCAGTCTCGCATCTATGCTCCGGATTCAAGCCCGTCGTTGCAGGCGCATCCTTTACCGCGTTGCCCCATTATCCGCGCAGGCTTGAATAGCTCAGCCTCGCGCAAGCTCCCCGCTCTATTTACCTCTGTCATACATTCAAGCTGTCGCGCGTGTGCATCCGTCATAGCGCCTAACGACTTTTTTCCCTCCGGCTGGCAAAGAATCGCTGCATCCGCCTCGCTTTCAATGATGCGCTGCTGCACGCGGGCGCTCCGCCCGGGCGCATGAGCATATAGTATATTACATACACTCTCTAGACAACTTGTCGCCCATTGAGGACTAGACCCTCGCGCGCGCGGCTCGCGAGCTCTCTCCCTCTTGCTCGCTCGCGTTCCCTGGCAGGATCGATAAAGTCAACTTCATAACGGGAGCGCATGTAGACCGGAGGGCCGTACACACATGCCCCACGGCGGCTTTTCTTTCTTGCGCCCGACTTTTCCACGGGGGAGTTAGTTACATCTGCGCGAGAGATGCAACCCGGTTGTAGTAGTAGATAGTATAGTATGTCCCTGACATGCGCGAATATCGCCTCTCTCGCCTGGCACGTCCCCGAGCTTTTTGTCCTCTTCCCTCTCCTCGTTTTCTCTGTCTTCCTCTCTCTCTATCTCTCGGTCCGTCGGTCGTCGAGCTCGAGCGACTATCGAGCGCTTTACTCTAATTCGAGTGATAATCGTCTCTAATTGATTCGCCCAGCGGGAAAGGAGCATGCAGTCGTCGGCGCTCGCGCGAATGGGAGAAAGAGACGGAGCGCGTGTCACTAATCCATGTTTGATGAGTTCTTTGAACCTCAGCTCTTGCTCTCTCTCTCGCGCGCGCTTGCTCTTTCTCTCTTCCTGTATATGTATGTATGCGCGTATCTCGCGTATGTGAATGTAGGTATATACGTTATACGTATGTACGCGAACTCGTTGTATGCCATCGCCACGCTCGAAAAAAAGGAGAAAGAGGCGGAGTAGCAGCGAACAGAACTGCTTAGCGAGCGCGCTCTATTTTTGGCCCACTTTTGTAGTCCGCGCAGCGATATTGTTGTTATTGTTGTACTTTTCTTCCTCCTTTTCTTCCTTCTGTTCTGCGGTCGTTTATGGATAGAGCGACGAGCTATGTAGGCTCCCCCCGTCCATTCGATGCGCAAGAACTCATCTCCCGAAAGGGAGACAAATTAATTTATGCCCCACTTCGCACCGGCTGCTTTGTTATACTCGTTATAAGGGTATATACGGATTAAACGAGCATATATTGCTCGTTTGTGCCAGTTAATTTCATTCGCACGTGAATCAACATAAATTTACCGCTGAATGGTATAATATGTTGTGCAGGATCGTGAGATAGGTATACGAGACAGCGACTTTTTAGAACTCATTTAGTCCCGGGACCATCGTTAATGCGCAAATTCTGCTAAATTAAACGCGTTTTTTTTTAGAATATAGGCTTTTCGAACGTTGTATACAGACTGTACTTGCGCGACTCTGTTGCTCCATTTCCGTTTACCGTTACAATTACCGATGCATTATTTCATTATTTTTTTTATATTAATTTATCACTTGGCTTTTTTCAATTAATTTTTTTAAACGAATGATTTTGGTAATCGACAACTTATTGATCCAGGAAAATATTTGCATGTATTTAACATATGAATCAATTGATATTGTATTAAAAAATATTAATATTACTATATTAGTTTTTATTTGATTTACAAAATGTATTTTTCTCATTTTGAAAAGGAAATTTAGTAAAATGTTGTTTCAGAATTGTAATAAATAATTCATAAAGTATCGTAGAAAGCATCATTGATTTAAATATAATAATAAATAATCAATTACTTGCAAATAATAAATAATTAATTACTTAATAAAATTTAATTGCTTACCTTTAGGAAATTTATTACATTTATTATTATTAAAGTTAACGTATATAACTGATATTAGTTTTAATATTTTTATTTCATATTTAAAGATAAAATATTATGAAATGTAATTGCAATAATAATAGTAAGAAAATACATGAAATTGAAATAAGATAATTTAATGGATTTGAGTGACATGATTTTTGTATAAATAGAAAATGAAAGATACTTATTATAAATAAATCTTTATGTAGGTGAGGACTGGTATGGTAGCAGTAAGCGATGGCAAAATCAAGCCTGTACCAACAAGACTCCATCTTACGATGGAAGTTCTTAAACTTCAAAGAGAAGATTTGGAGGTAGAGTAAAATTTTGATTCATAAGTTATATTTTCATTCAAGAGTTTAAATACTATGCATATAAATTTTTAGCAGACAGCAAACCACAACAAGATACCCACAGATACTAAGGAAAGAATGGTACAAATCACACGTCAGAAAGTGGGGGGCTTAGGTTTGAGTATAAAGGGTGGAGCAGAACACAAATTACCTGTACTCATATCTAGAATTTATAAGGGTCAAGCTGCAGATCAATGTGGTCAACTCTTTGTTGGAGATGCTATTATTAAAGGTAAGTCCAGCAATTTCAGCAAGTTTAAGCTTGGTTATTAATTTAGTCTTCGTTTAAGGCTTAAAATCTTACATAAATTGAAATTCAATAATCCAATATTGCATATTCCAACCTGTTAGTATTGAACTTGCATGTATACTTGTGACAGGCAATATTGGAATATGTTATTTTATACTGCTGAACATTTCTGTCTACTCCTAGCAGTGGCATGTACTATTTCCTTTTCACTTTTCTATGACATTTTAGCATTCATGTCCACGTTGATACTCTCTTTCATGACAATTTATATCATATAGAATTTTTCTTTGCAGTCAATGGGGAGTATATCACTGCATGTAATCATGATGATGCTGTGAATATTCTTCGAAATGCTGGTGATATTGTGGTTTTAACTGTTAAACACTATAGAGCAGCCAAACCATTTTTACAAAAATCAGGTTGTTATTTTAATCAGTTCAAGTCAATTACAATATATTTTATAAAAATAATGCTTTTTAATAAAATATAAAAGACAAAAATTAACAAATTAATAATATTGCAGAAAAAGAAGAAAAGTTAGATAATGCTAGCAATGGTACTACTACAGAAGATGGATGGATTTCACCAAGTAAATTAGTTCCAGGTAGTCCAAAAGCAGGTGGTCATAGTAGACAAGGCTCAAACGCATCAACTAGTTCTATTAAGCAAAAGAAATGGGTAGACATTGTTACAGGTATATTATATTATAACTATAATTATGAATAATTTAATTTTTTTTTTCAATTAATTAATTTCATATTTAATTTTCAGTACCTTTAATGATGGCATATGTGACTAGATACATTTTTGGCACTGATAAATTAAGACGAAATGCATTCGAAGTCAGAGGTTTAAATGGAGCTCGAACTGGTGTTATACATTGCGATGATACTGCTATTCTTAGTCAGTGGCTTAAATACATCACTGATAATATTACTAGTTTGACATATTTACAGGTAAAGATTCTAAATATGGTTTCTTGTAAAAAAATAAATGTGTAATTGTAAAAATTATTCCTATAGATGAAGTTGTACAATCGAAACTTCGGAATTGGTGAACGTATTGAGTATATGGGTTGGGTGAATGAAGCTGTAAGTAATAGCAACCAATTGTGGCAAAGCTACAGACCAAGGTTCTTAGCTCTCAAGGGTCCAGATTTATTACTTTTTGAAACACCTCCCGTAAGTGACATATATTTATTTTTTTAATGAATTCTTTTCTAAACACTGTCAATTGGAGTTGATTAAAATTTATTAAAAACTAATAAATTAAAATTAATTTTAATATTATTGTAATAATTCTAATCATTTGTAATGAATTCAAATTGTCAGTTTTTAGAAGAGTTCAATTGTAATTTTGGTGTCATATATAAACATTAAAGATTTTCTTCATTAAATCGATTTTCTTTAAGTTTTTTTATAATTTCAAATGTTAGTGCGATTAATAGCTTTTTTTTAAGTAATGGAAATTCTAGAGTTTGTTGTAGTTTTAAATTTAAAAATATTTAGTCTTGAAGTTTAAACATTTAACACATAATATGAAAAATAACATAAAAATGGTTGTTATAGCAGCAGTATTAATTTAAAAAAATATAGTTATTTAACACAAAACTTTTAAGTTATTTATGTGAATATAATAAATATGCAGTTGTAATAAATTGGTAGTATTTATTTCGAATTTTCTTTTAAACCTTGTAATTTTTTATTTTTTTGGAAAATGTACAGAGAGTAAAACGGTTCCCTTCATATTCTTAAATCGTGATTTTTGCGGTATTAATAATGAAATAGATTACAATTAGAGAACATTGTTCAATGTTAAAATACGGTATCTTTAATTACATTTTATATAATATCATATAGCTTATATAGTCTTCTAATGGATTTGCCATGGATTCTTTATTTTTTATACCGAGGCATATCCTCATACTCCATTAAATTATTAATCAAGATGTTATTTAAAAACGAAGAAAGATATATTTAAATCTTAAACTAGTAAATAAATATTTTCGACTTGTTAAAAAGATTGGTATCTCTTTTAACATCATTGTTATTCAGCGATTAGAAATTAAATATAATAATATTTATTGTATATTGCCTTCGAAAATTATGGTCGTTTAAGTAAATAATATTTCAAGTTGATTTTAGTAACATTGATTGTTTTTATTATTCACTAGTTTTTCAGAAGGAACTCGTGTTATTCTCGCGACGTTATTGGAATTTTCTGAAATAAAATTACTAGAATCACTGTGCGAGCATTTAAGTAAACGTGATTAATGTTAAATTCCCGCTTAAAATAATTATTTGCGAAATATTTTAGCCATAGTTGACTGATTTATAGATCGGTTACAAAAATTCAAGTACGTAAACGACTACTACTTTTTTTATTTATATTTGTTTTTAATTATATTTAATTATATTCTTTTTCACGCAAAAATCAACATCCGGGAAAATATATTTTGTTAGATAATACATTACTTTTATAAGTAATAGAGTAAAAGGAAATGTTGAATTAAACGTAATTTGCTACATTTACATAAAAGCTCGAATAGTGATGTGAGCCATGTCCAAATTAAGACATTGCTATAATCATGTTCAATAATTCATCAGCTTGAATTTATATATACCAAACTTTATTCATTACTTATAAAGCAGACATTCACGTCAGCTCGTAAACTAGCTAGGGAGAGCAAGCTGTGCTCGTCATATACACGCAAGCGGCGCGATCATTGATCCGATAATCGATAAACCAAAATAAAGCTTGTTTGTCTTGTCCACCCCCGCGATGGGGCGCGCGCAGTGCAACATAGGTGACTGGTCACGTTGCGCGCTCACCTTCAAGGTCTACCAGACGCTGTTCCGCGTGATGCGCGAGTCGGAGAACGTAGATGAGCGGCAGCACTGCTTCCTGGTGCAAAGCCCAGGCAAGCCGCCGCGCTACCTCAGCGTCGAGACGCGGCAGGAGTTGCTGCGCATTGAGGCAGCCTGGCATACCGCCGTTTGCTCCGCCGTCACGCATCTCAAGGTGAGCTTCGCCCTATGCACACTTTAATATGCATGCTATTTCCCCTTCTGCGGCTCGTTAGCGTCGCCAGTTGCGGTGGTCGCCGCCGCCACCGCGTGGATTTCAATTTCCCTTACGGGCTGGCACAGTGCCAACGGAGCACGAGACTACTGTCGTGACTGTAAATAAAGAAGTACATTACCCTGCTACTTAAAGGACTCTCGCTTCCTCCTTTTTTTTTTATAAGATTCAAATTCAACGTTTCTTTTTTATTGCTCGCAATGTATAAGTCTTTAATGCTCCGTAACTTATTAGAATACTTAATTGTCGTTGGACTATTAGCTGTTTTTTACGTTTCTCCGCATTAAACGTGAAGTATATTTTATCTTTTGTCACGTACGAACTTACTACCAATGTATAAAGGTCACGATAATTTATCTTGGAATTGTTTTACTTTATAAAGTATCTTGAAAAGTTTCATGACGAAGTTTTTTCAAGTTAAATAATTCCAACTTTAAAGCTTACTATTGAACTTTTCAGAATTATTGTCAAACGTTATAGGACTATTTCTCTTTCAGGAAATCCTTTGAAGTGTTAATACTAGAATTTACGAGATTTAAGCGCTATGGCAATATAAAGTTTAGTAATAAAAACTGATAGTTAACCTTGTACATTTTGCTTGAAAGATTTTAATAAACGAATGCAATAAATATACTGTGCCATCATTTTAATGTTTATATATGTAATAAAATAGAAATTCAATATTGTCATCGCTTTTATAAACCGAATATCTTTTTTCAGAAATAGTTATAATTCATTTTAATAGTTCGTGGCGAATACAAGTAGAAAATGAAAAACGTAATTGTCAACTCTAGAGTAAATAATAGTTCGTATTTTGAAATTGAGGACTGAGCAGTATGAATTGCAGTCTAGGCAGGATACTTTATGGTTTTGAGTGTAAAAGATAATTACTTTAATAATAAAGTATAATCAAAATATGATTCTATGAAATTTTTTATAGTTCACATAAGTAGAACTATTATTTTAATTATGTAAAGAATGAAAGGGAAAAGTTTTAGAGAATATTTTTTCCGTTATACGGAGGGGGAAAAAATTATGACATGATAATTAGACTATATTTTATGTTCCGACAGCAATTTTCAATAATATTTTAGAGTATTTTTGGTTAAAATTCACGTGAGTTATAAGTTTTCAAATATGAAATTTAGCTATTATTTAATTTTTTTAATTTAATATTGAGACATATATGTCTTGTGATTGTTGCACTTTAATAAAATTAGTGTACAAGTTATATTTTAAGTTATATCGATAGTTTTTGTAGCGATAAACATTTTTAATTAAAATGATAAGTTTGATTAAAAAAAATATCTCTTTTTATTTTAGAGCAAAACTTTTCCCGTTACATTGAACGGAAGATCTGCCGGTTTGACGTTAGACTGGACTCAAGGATTTACTTTGACTTTTGATGGAACAACGGATCCCGTTTGGAGGTACAAATTCCACCAACTGCGCGGTTCCAGCGATGACGGAAAGAGCAAGCTGAAATTGCATTTCCAAGAACACGATAGTATTGCAATTGAAACTAAGGTAGAATCGTTATTCAATGAAAGCTGTTTTGCGTGTAAATATTTTTCGAAGAAAAATTAAATTTCATTAAATTAGGAGTTAAAATAATTATTTTATGATCAATTTTATTAATGAAAATAACTCACTCAAAATATGTTCACTAAATAATTAATGTCTTAAACAATAATTGTATTAATTACAGGAATTGGAATGTTCACAACTACAGAACTTGCTATTTTGCATTTATGCATTCATAACAGCAAGAGTTGCTGCGGTGGATCCGACATTTTTGAGATCGGCGACCCCGTAAAGATTCAAGACGTAAACGAGAATTACGCACGACTGAGAATGTTAGTTAGCCCGTCATTGAAATTCGTTATTATCTTATTTTCGAAAAAAATTCTTTTGAGTTTACGGAAATCATAGATAAAGTAAGTGCGAGTGCGTTTTTGTGCGAAGCGTATAACGCAACAATTTTTAAATATAAGATATGGATTAATAAATACTAGTCAAGAATCTCACGTAGGCTTTCACGCGCACGTACTATTGACTCGACCAAATAAAACCCTTCAGATTTCGATAGAATAGGGACGCCCGCACAATATCTTATACACGAAAATTTATTCTCCCTTCAAATGGTTTTATGCAAATTTTAATAATTTGATTATTAAAGATTTGCTTCTGGCGAGAATCTGGAGGGTTCCATTACGCTTTATTACTTTGTACATATGCTTTTTTGTATTCATCGTTTTAATCTTTTTTATATAATTTAGGAGGAGAAAATACTTTAATTTTGTATCTGTTCCAAATCTTTAAAATCTATCTATGAAAATGATTCCGAAACTTACAAGCTTTCCCTTTTACTAAAAACTTATGGGATGCACATACATACGTCCATTTTTCAATCAAATTTAATTATAAGTGATTTATATATTATATTTCATATATAACACAATTACATTTTCTAATTTTATATGGTCTTTTGAATAAAAGTCTATAAGGTAAAGTTAAAAAATCTATTATAAAATCCAATCCGAGTTTTTATATTTTTTATGCCGATAAAATTATTATCAAATCTAACAATTTTGGACAAAGCGGTTATATAAATATAACACATTTTGTGATACTTAATTTTGAGAACATTTATCATATACGTCTATAAGTTTTTTTTACTTAATGTGCCAAATTTAATAACATCAATAATATTGATCTATCTGGAGTTTCATAAAGCATTAAACTTTACTTTATTGTAATAGATACATGTATAGTGTTTTCTCCTCTTGAGTAATACCGTTACGAATTTGTATTCCGTTTTGTAACTTTTATTGAAATTCTTGTAATTTTTACTAATTGTTTTCTGCGAGCATAATGCATTCACATCGAACATTATAGGTGCCTTGATAACAAATATCCATTCGATCGAGACTAATTACCACCGAGGTAATAATCAAGTTGTATAAAATCATCTTGAAATATCTTTCAACTATAGGTGCAGTGGTAATGCAGATGCCCATCTCATTTTCTCATACAAAATATTTTTTTATTTTTTTTACTGTTTGCTATTTTCTTTTGATTTGTGGTGAAGTACCAGTATTATTGAATCGTCAATAAAACGTGACGTCGTCACAGCTATAGCTCCATAGCAATAAAGACTAAGTAGTTAACATAATAAAAAGCAAAAACCATGGTGGTTTCATAAAAAATGAAAGAAACTCCGAGTAATTTCGAGTCAGGGTCAACTAATTTTAGCTTCCGCATCTAAAGTGATTGCTATATTTTTAGCTGTCTCCATTTACAAATATTTTTCAAATATTAAATTAGTTGAAGTATAGAAATATTAACAAATATTAATGCACGAGTAAAATATTTCCAAAATTTTATCCTCAAACCTTCAGTGATTTCGGATGAATTGTAATGTTATTACAACTGTAAACGTTGTTTTAATAATGTTGAATAAATTCTATTTTGGATTTAAAATTTTTCTTTAACCTATACTCAAATATCAATCATTGGTGGTTTAAAAAAATTCTTATATTACTTATGCTAGAATTTTGTGTCTTTTGTATATAAAGAAAGTTCTTGCAGACCTATACAATGACCACTGGAGGGTTAATCACATTTGAACTAAATATATATATTTGTAAAATATAGCCTCAGTTTTTTAAATCTTTTAAGAGTATGAGAGAATATCGAATTTCTCTATAAATTATCTAAATGTATTAGTCAAATTTATTAGTTTCAAATGATTCGTATTCTTGTTGTTAAAAATTTATAGAATATTTTTCAACTTCCATTCTCGATCCTTCGATTACTCGTAGAAAGTGCCTATATAAACACTATATCTTAGTCATTGTTGTAGGTTAAATAAGTATGATCGCATTTCTTTTTTCAAAGATTTTCACGTTGATTAAATCATTGAAATTAGAAGTGTACAACTGCTTAATGTTTATCGAGCAAAGGTATAAAATTCTTCGATTTTTACTGCTCTAAATTACATTTATCTAGTCCGTAATTTTTTTAGATGCCACCATGGTTGATGGATACTCGACTTTAGGTAGTGGAAGTTGACATACGAACTTCCCAGTATGAAATCATAAAATTAAGGATGCCATAGTAAGGAGTGAATGCGGGTATATGAATCGGAGCTGGATTAAATGCATTTAAAATAAAAAGTAGAAAATGAAAAATGGTCTTAAACGGCAATTTTTTATGTTGTCACAAGATATTATATAATAATAAAGATTACACTGTATAATTCTATAGTTTGAATATTTAATTACAAAAATTAAGGAAACGCTAAAAATGTTATTGGATATATTAATGAAAAGTTATCACTGATGAAATACTTATTTGGAAATTTAGCTTTCGGTGCTGTTTGAAGACCATTTTCGATTCTCTATGATGTCAATTAAGAATTACTTTATCCGGCTTTGATTACGGTGTGCTTTAAAAGGCGGTTATAGAAAAGTAAGATAAGTTAGTAAGCGATTGAATTTAATTACAGAAAAAGCCGGCATCATCTTGACCGTGCACCATTATTGAATAAGGCACTAAATCACGTTTGCGAAAGCCTATGATGACAATTATCCAAGCAAAGAGTACTAATAATAATATGCATATACGTATAGACACATGTTACGCATATCAAGCGATTTATGCACTATAAATGCACTTGGAGAATGAATTTTCGATTTGACAAAATCGTTTGATCATTATCTATTTTCTTAACTGAGATACTTAGTCTTCTTTCAAATAATATGTATACTATAGTGGATAATTAATCGATGAGTACACGATTCAAATATATATGTCTATGTATATATATTTTACAAATGATAAAACAAATTATCTAATAGTTATCGAGATATTTTCGAATATATTATTCTGTATTTTAGGTAAACTGAAATAATACAAAGTTTATGAAATATTTTTATCATTTCCATCATATAATATGGAAATTACTTATAATTGAAAGCTACAAAGCAACGCAAATACCTGAATTAGCATCGTACAACTAATTTCATCGAAATGCCAATTTTGTCGAAGTGAGCGAAAATTTTCCCCGAGTGTGTACCTTATCACCGCTACACAACCTGTAATTAAATTTAGATCGTTATGATCAGACTGCACAATTGTATTGTAATATGTAAGTTATAGAATATGCAAAATTTAAAGAAAGCCGTAAGAGAAAAGAGGGCGAGATCGATAGAAAGTATAAACAATATATGAATTTATAAAGGTGTTATGTAAGTGCAAAACAAAAAACTGCTTGGTCGTATGCATGATTAAAAGGTGATGTTAATTTTAACGCGACTTTATAATGGTCCTTCGGGCGGAACATGTGAAAAATATCAGCTTTTGTGATGCGTAATTTCATTTTTTACTGCTCGTAAGAGCTATCGAAATCGTATATACCGATACTCTATTTACTCTCGTCTTTTTGCGCATTCATTATGAACATAAACATTTAAACGAGGCTTCGTGCGACATTCTCTAAACCGATACCTTTTGCGATAAATCTTCCCGAAGGACATACGTGCGCTCATTCTGTAAAATTCTCTCTTCTATGTCACAGCCACACAACCGCCGACACAAGTACACTAATGCATCAAGCGAATCTCGTTCTGTACCAAGCATCGCGCAAGACGTCATATCATTGTATTATAAAGCGTGCGTATATCCACTATGCGTATCGAGCGCCGAAACCTAAGCAGCGACGTCTTACGTTTCGAAATATAGTTTATCTGTTATAATGTCTATCTTCCCAATTGACAATATGTTTCAAAATATATTATTGTTAGACGTTTGAGAGATCTTTTTCTTTAGAGCGATTAGAATCCTTTTATTAGTAATATTCTTATAACTAAAAGTATTTATCTTTTTTTAATAAATAAGACTATTATTTCCCATTGAGAATTACATATTTTGATTTTGAAATTTCTTACGGTAATAGAATTTATACCTTTGAATAAAATGAACAACTTAAACAGTTTTTCTTTCCTTATAAAACAATTTGTTTTTTCAAACATTCATTGCATTTATAAGAAAACATTCATGTAAATCTAATTTTATTACGCTGTATAGTTCAAAAATCAACAATCAACAAAGACTATATTTGGATTAGTTTATGAAAATTATATATTTTCACCTAAAAAATCTTAATTTAAAATAATCATCTATTTTTATTTAAATTTTTTTGTATTAGTATTATTGCTCTTATAATTTTATTATCTTATGTTATAAATTATACAGTTGATTGTCACCCTGATTAGATCGACTAGATTTCCCATTAATTGTTAAAAGAGTAACTGACCTTCAGCAGATTCAATTACTGTAATACTGCGCTGTCTGTAAAATTTTTAAATATGTTTATAAATTTGTTGCATTAACGCTTTTAGATATATAATATAAAGTTTTTTTTTTATTATTCTCCTTAAAAACTAATATTATTGGAAAACTGTTATTTTCTTATCTAATAAGAATATTTTTCTTTAAGATGGATTTTAGTCCTTTAGACAGTGGGTTTACCAATAAAATTATGATAACTCTTGTAGTAGGACAGGATACATTTACTTTTAAACCAAAATTGTTAAGATTACTAAGCATTAGACTCTAATATTGGAATTTTATTCATTTAATAGAAACTTAAAATATTTCAATAAAGTGTTTTTACCGGGAGGCGGGATATTTGTTCAATTTGAAAATTTCGTATCTTTTATGGTTAAATTAACTAAAATGTACACATATTGTAAGTGAAATTCCATATTTATCAATTTTTACCAACGATAGATTTTTAGATTAAATTACTTATATCTATTATTTTTCTAAACAGGTGATAATGATAGTATATGATTGTTAAAAAATACAAAAATTGTATAATGACGCTGTTTAAATGTTTATTAACAGATATAGTTAAACAGTTCAATTGCTGTTTAATCTTACTTCGAGTATAATTTTTTATAGCATCTGAGGCTCGCTTGTCATAGAAATGAATCGTTGTCATTTTGATAAAAAAATGGTGAATCGTCGCAAAGATAAAAGTTGGCGTTGCATGAAAAAAATTGAATCTCGTGCCTTCGACAGACCCTAATGTCAGCGATTCGTGCAATATATTTCGACTCCGATGTCTCATTAGCGAAGAGCGGCACTTTCAGAAAAACGACGGCCACGACGCGCAGAAACAGCGAGAAGCGCAATGGCGTCTCTCGTTTCAGACGGCGTACCAGCCAATTACATTGCGCCCGGCTTATATCCCAACGGGGAGATAATAACCCGTCAAAAGGAGATTCATCGACGATAAATTTGAGACTTGCTCCCTTCAGCCGCCACCCCTTCCCTCTGCTTCTACGTTTCTTTCTCTCTCTGCTTCCTTCTTCATTTTACTTTCTTATTCATCTTATACTATGAGCACTACTACTTACAACGTCGGTTAAACCTCTCTTTTTTGAGCACCCTTTTCACCGTCACTATTTTTTGGCATGTACTAATAATATAATTTATTTATTTATTTATTTTATTTCTTAACGGGCATAACTGCCCTTATTACAAAGAATAACAAATATATATGGCTAAGTCTCTGTCAAATCGAAAGGTCAAAAAATAGATTTTTTTGAAACTCTCAGAAAATGTTCTGCTACTCATTCTAGATATCCCTGAATATTTTTAGATTTTTTTGACTCATAGTTTTGGAGATATAAGAGGACAAAAACTAAATTAAAAGAAAAGTAATTTAGGATCAGGACTTTCTCTACCAAAAAAATTCACGAAGATACATTTTGATTGTCCAAAAGTGTCCGTATGAATCCTGTAATGATTAACGATCGTTTTTAGATCTAAAATAATTCATTCGTGTCATAATTTAAAAAAAAAGTCGTATATAGGTCTGAAAAAATATAGTTAAATTCTATGAAACATTACAAGAAAAAAAGTCTATATAAGATATTTCCAAATTTTGCTTTGTTTCTAAGCTAAAAATTAATCAAAATTCTAAATTAAATGATGAAATTTTATCAATATTAAAGGATTTTTTTAGCTTAAGATAATATCTTTTAAAAAAATTTTATTTTTAATATTGTATTCTTAGGAATCCCGATATAATATTAATTTTTATCCACCAAAAATGCTTGAGAATACTACTATGTGATATATATACGAAAATGTCTATATTTGTGTATAAACTATTTTTTTTTATAATAACACTCATTATAATGAGTAGGTAGTGTATAATAAAGTCATCGTTAGCATAAATATAGAATTTACCGATTACTGAAAAACTGGAAATTAAAACGTAACCAGCCAAGTTTCACAGAGAAGCAAATCGGCTATTTCTGAATAATTTTTTAATATCAACTTTCTCAAAGCGTGTCCGGCTGATTTCTCCCTAAACAAAAGTTTCGCGCACCACTACGTCCCAAGTTACGCAAGAGTGCACAATACGCGGATTTCCAATAGCGCCTCCCACTTATCTCAGTATAGCGCTCGCAACTCTGATTCGGGATGCTGGCGCTTTGAGGAAGAGTGAGAAAGATATTGATTTGGATTTCACGGCTAGGCAAGAGCTCATTGTCGGCGGACCGCACAGTCACCGCGTGATTATCGAAATTCCGACAGGCTCGAAGAGAGTTCCCCGTCCGTTTTAATGGAAGACTCATGGCGCGCATAATAACGGACTTCCAAAGTTTAATTGGAAAATGAGCTCTCGCGAGAACGCGGAACAATGAGACTCGCTTGGACCGTCGCTGTACGCGCGGTGAGTGGATATAGGAAACCAAGAGTCCTCCTTATGTCGCATAATGAGAGAAATACGAATAAAATATACGATAAGAGAAGTGAATAAAATCGAGGTCGCGTCGAATCGACAGAGCAAGGGAGGACAGTCTGGAGAATGCACGAAAGTATATGAGACAAGGGTGGAATAGGAGAAAAGGGCGAACTTGCTCTGGGTATTATATTAGCACCAGTCGTTTTGTAATTCGATTTCGTCGCACGGCATTTCGTGTAGGAAGAATCTGTTGTTTTGCTTTTATTGTTTCTCTGCGACCTGTATAACTAAACTTTTACTAACAAGGACAGCACAATTGGGATACAGATCTCCGATGTTAATGAAACTTTGGAAGCCTTTGCAAATAAGCTTTTATTTCAAAGATATGAATTTTCAAATTCAAACATTTTGAGTCTCATGTGCTTTTTAACGTTGAAAATTTTATTACATAAAAAATGAGCGTTTATAGGATCGGTTTAAAAATAATATGAAATGAAATTGTAATAATATTAATTATAGGTTGTCTTGGAGAAAATATACATTCAGGCTAATATCAATTTTATATTATTCAATAGGGCAAAGTTGTTAAACGGTTATAGAAAATTATATTAACATTTGAATAACTTTTTATAAACATAAGTTTCTCCTTAATCTGTCGAATAGCAGATTCGTATAATTTGTCAAAAACAGTAATATTCTATAGCATTAGCATTAATTAATTGTATGTAAAATTGTTGTTAGCGCTGTGATGAAGATCTAACATCGATTTTAGAACATTTTAATCGTCAATTATTGCATTTTTTCGTACAGCTGTCTATTTAATTTCACAGTTTTTATGTTATATTTCAGAAAATTTAACCATTACATTGTATACATGTTCATTGAACCATTATAATTTTGCAGTCTTTTATATTTATCTTGTTATTTATTAATTTGGAACAATTTGTGATTATATTGTAGGTAGTATATTTACCCCTTAAATAACTGTTTTGATAAAGTAATACGTAGTCGAATCAAGTAATATAAATCAGATTTTAGTCAGACATTTTTGCTTTCTTTATTCTTGTTGGTTTACAATTGAATTTTAGCAGTTATCTCGTATAACTGGAAACTTAAAACAGCTGTGCAATATGACTATTCATACTACTTTTACATTTGCAAGATCGTAGATACATAAACAAGGTGACCATCTGTTGAATATCTTGTATACATTATGCACATACATATGATTGCATTTACTTGTATATACTAGGATTATTAAATCTTTCACAAATTAAAATTTTTATGTTAAGGATTAATTCTTCTGTTGTGTGTATTAGTTATATTTTTTATAAGACATTATGTGCCTATGACAAATTTTTAATCGTATGAAGTGTACACGTGTGATATTCGAGTTTTTGTTTAAATCTAATATATATATATATATATATAGACATAATAGAAATAAAGCTTTCCGCTTAATTTAGATCAGAGTGTGATTTTTCATTTGTTACATGTTTTTTTCTTAATTGTATGAAAGTTGATTGATTATTGGATTCATTTTATTTTTTTTTTCAAACGGAGTTATTAATGAGGAAACGAAGTAACAGTAGTTTTTAATCTACCATTTTGTTTAATATGATTCCTTTCCATCACCTCAATCACTTATTGATTAAACCGAACCAATAATAGTATTATCGAAAACATTCTACAAGATCAATTTGCACTAATTATTCGAATACTTTCGTAGGAGATGATGCTGAAGAAGCAAATACATCAAAAGCTATGAGAAAAAGAAAGAGATCGCGCTGAATTCACGATGTTTTCCAAAGTTGGCAAGAGAAAACTTTACACTCGACTGCTCTCGATCCGTCAAGTCTGTGACGGCTTTTACGGAACTCTCCCCCTTCCCCCAATCCCTCTCTCTTCTCACCGCCTCTCAGCTCGAAAGAAGTGAAATAAGAGCGAATATTCTTGCAGAATACAGAAAAGGGAAGAGAGACAGTGTACTAGCAGTGTATCACCACTACCACCAACACCGCGTTTCTTCAACCTACCGGTGAGTTCACGGATCACATCAGAATTGAATTCGCTACTTTGGCCGATAATTAAATTTACAAACTGTCAAGAAACGACTCTTGTTTTGCCATTTTGCATATATTGACATTTCCAATCGTAGTGTTGAAAATTGTTGATCCGTTAGCGGAGTTTAAAGTAACGCGTCGAAGATATTTTCTACGCAGTTCTGATCCTAATTGACACGCCATGATTCGACAGTGACTTTTCAGCTTTTAAACAAATGACTTTGCCAGTGCGACAGAGAGAGAGAGAGAGAGAGAGGAGTGGGAGGAGAGGAAGCCCAGAAAAGCCCTACTCTTGCGAAAT
Source organism: Torymus tubicola (assembly GCA_035583055.1). Classification (NCBI taxonomy): domain Eukaryota; kingdom Metazoa; phylum Arthropoda; class Insecta; order Hymenoptera; family Torymidae; genus Torymus; species Torymus tubicola. Next base: position 3,111,956 of record JAWWEQ010000045.1, on the reverse strand, counting down.
TGCTTTTTTCCTTTCCCCATTGAATCTTCTCTCGTGAGCACGGTGCGCCGAGATTTGAGTAATATGGGAGAGAGAGAGAGAGAGAGGCGCCCGTACACGTACTAATCTTGCAAAATGAACAGAATGTTTGCGACCGCGAGGCTGTGTAATGCAAGCGTCAGAGGAGCCGTGGTTTTGAAAAAAGAGACTCGCTGATGAAAAATTCGATAATTCGGTCGGAAGTATAGTTACCTTACCACAGAAATAGGGCTGTATTGGAATTATTCTTGAAGATAGAGTTGCGATATATACAGCAGATTTTTTTTTAATTTGGTAATTTAAATTTACGATTTTTCACGGACAAAGACGAGAATAAAAAGAAAATAGAAAAAGTAAAACTTGTATAAGAGGGATTTTAATCAATACTGAAATTTTCACTTTAAGCTTCTTGAAAATTTTATAAAGAGATCGCATAAAAATCAAGTCTAAAAGTCGTTAAAAGTGCCATACAGCTATTACGTTAATTTTAAATAAACTTAATTAAATAAAAATATAACAATCGAAGAACAAGTTTACGGCAAACTGCGTATATAATTTTTATCGGCTTTGCACCATTTATAATGCAGATATATATATAAAATCCTGCCAATCGATTTCACTACGTCCCCGTGTATACCTATGCAAAGGACACGTGCCCTCTAAACGAGAACAAGGAGCAAAGTGCAAATCGACCACTTGCGCGCACGCTGTGCGCCAAACGGCTTCGTGCAATTGGCCGTAGCGAACGGAGCGTACTCTCGTGTCATACTGACCCTCTTCTTCTCTCGCTCTCCCCTCTCTTTTACACTCTCACGTTCTATCGTTCCTCATATTTCGGCAGATTTCGTTTTAACTTTATTTTCACGGTGACTGACATTTTTCGCCGCAGGTTCGTTAAACCTATGCGTTCCAGTAACCTTGTCAAATGAAAATCTCTGACAATTCATTGGCATTTAACTTCCTCAAAAATATTAAGTTTACGCAAAAGCTAGGGGTTTTCTTGTTGATGAATTTCTTTTTATAACAATATCATTTTTTATAATTCGTTTATTATCAACTTGTTCATTGAGAAAAAGTTCAGATAATCTTTATAAAACTATGTGAATATTTAACTTTTAATATTTCTAAATTTATTTTTTTTACTGGTACATTTCTTTTTGATAAATATTTTCACAATTAGAGAAAAAATAATACAGTATATTCATCCATTTTGCAAGGCAGGTTAAGTATCTTGATTCGAGTGAACGATTGAAATTGCCCGATCAAAGCAAAAGTATCAATTACACTAGCCACGACGTAAATTCACCTACCATCAAATTATCGTTATCAATAAATGTATTATTATTATGATATTCTTTCCTATTATCTTCATTGCATAATGCCTTGTTTAAATAAAAAGGAAATTTTTTGAGAATAAACATTTCTTTAAGGTATTATAACTTTCATAAAGTTATAAAATATCTATTTTTATAATACATTAATTTGGAATTTTAAAAATTAATATTTCGGTTTACAACTAATCCAAAATGTAGAGTTTCAACGTTGTGTAAAGCTATGAAAAAGTCATTGTTGTGTGAGACTAAAGTGATGAAAAACCCAACATGAAAAGGAAGGAGTGTTGTTTAACTGAAGTTAAATACCGACACCCAACCAAGTATAGGGCACAAGAACAGCATCAGAAACAGAAGAGAATGAGATTGAGAGAGTAAGAGAATACGATTGGTCAGAGGAAAGAGTTGAAGTACAATTGAAGGTTACTTGTTTTTAAGTAACTTTGGTACTAATTGTTTACTCATCTCAGGGTCATTGAAGTTTTTAGTCGACGGTACAGTTTCTTTGTGCCCGTTAAAAAGACAAAATTTTATTTTAATTTGTCACATTTTGGATTTGCCGAAAAAATGAGTTAATATATCTATTGTCATTATAAAAAATTACATCCACTATTATTAACAAAAATGTCTAATTATATATTCTTACTTCAAAAAAAAAAAATAAAGAAGATTAAATTATAACTAAAATTTCAGTTGAGTGTGAAGGAGTTCTAGTTCTCGAGGAGTGCCCGGATTATGATTCGAGAGGTGCAATTAAATTAATAAGAATAATGTATAAAGAGAGAGCGATTCTCGAGTGGTATCGTATATAGCTTATCCATCATTTTAGCTCAGACTTCACGCCTACGAGATATCTCCGCTTTTATAATCAAACTCAAGATGGTCAGTCACGAGTGAGATAGCTTTGTAGCTTCAAGTTCTGGCCTAGCGACTAAGTCCTTGTATATCTAATTTGCATATCCTCTCGATACATTGCCCGTATAGATTTTGCTTTACCTCATTTTATAGCAACTATAACAACTTTATGCTTACAATTAGTCTTTAAAAATTAGTTATTCTTTCTCCTTATATGAATTTTTTTTTTAAATATACATTATTTGCACACTACTTGTCTAGATTTCATAAGAAGTACGAAAAGAACCAACAAAGTAATTACTTCTACCTATTTACTCCGTTTTTACCTTGATGCAAATAGGAATTAATAACGTGATTCGTGGCTGGCTCGGGTAATTAACGCTTTATCATTTTACCAACCCCGACTCCACTGCCCAGCATTCGTGTGGTGGCTTGTTCCCCCCTCTTTCTCTTTCTCTCTCGCACTCTCTTCCACTTTCATGTCTCACACTCTCTCGCCCTCTCTCTCGCTTTCTCCCTTTTCTCAGAAGCTTTAATTAAAAACTGTAAGCTCTGGTGCGCGCGCTACGCGGTCCGGTGTCATATCCGTGGCGCGGATTAGCGAAGCGTGGAAGGAAAAAAGCCTGGGACATGAGTACCCATGGTGTGCGAGATAAAGCAATTAAGGCGCTCCCGTGGAGGATCCTCTCTCTCTTTCTCGCTGTCCCTCTCGGATAGCCTCTTTACGACCTATTGCACGACAGTTACTTCGCAACGTCGTGCTTTATCTTTCGACTTTACTGCTGTTTTATTTCGGATTCTCGAGTGCCGCCGAGAGATAGGATTTTCACGAAGCCGGAACTGTTGCTGCCTGTGTAGACTGTCATCGCGGTCGATTGGACAAGCAACTGCGCCAATGGAACTGTTTATAGAGATAAATGGATAATTGCGGATTTGGCAACGAAACCATATAGATATGAAGAATAAAAATATAGCTCAATCTCATTGTTAGTGTTACATTTGTACTTTTTATACATTTCATATATAAAGAAATTAAAGAGTAATAGAAATGAAATGCTTTACAAAATTAAATTACTTAAATACCCATTAAACATTAGTTAAAATTGCTCTACCAAAAAATTAGTGAATATTAATTATTTTTTTGGTGGAGCATTTTTAACTAATGTTGTGTAGTTTTTTTTACTAATTCAACTTAAGAGAGTGGAGAGAATCTTTTATAGAATGTTTTAAGTTTATGTTACTCTCTATAGAATTCGTTCTCCAAGCATATGAAATGGATCGCAAATGTAAAGTAAATACGCATTCCAATTAACAGTATATCGAAAGGATTATAAATTCAACAAGTATAAATTGCGCTCTTTTGATTTTTCGATTTTTATTGTAATTCTTGGATTAACAGAAAATTAAAAAGAAAAATCAAAGCTTTGAACGTTACGATATCAAGTGATTCAGTGAGAAGAAAATACTAAATAGTTATCGACACTAAACTTCTTTCTTTTTTACTAAAATTTTGATTTATTGTCTTTGTTTTCTACAGTTATCCAACTCATTCTTAATATAATTTATTTAAATTTATCGAGATAGAACAAGTCGATGAAGATAACACGAAATTCAATGTATGAACTTGTAATAACTTTGACCTTCTATTACAGAACGCATGATTTGGTTTGAATTCTCATGTAATATTTAATTCATAAACGAAAGGAGATGTCGGTCTGAAATTTTAGAGCAAGGCGTATTTTGAGCGAGTACATAGAGTGTCAACAGTTTTTACATAAAAAGAATAACCGTTTCTCCGAAATCCTGGATAAGTGCATTTTAATGCAAAAATAGTAATTTGTTTGATTTATTTACAATTATGTATAATCATATTAAATTGTATTGTTTGTCTTTTTTGATAAAGATGTCTTGCTAAAGCAGTCCTCTCTTTTAGCTAACATTATCTAATTTTATTTAATTTACAAGCGCTATAGTTCAAGGGTAGTTTAAGTTTGTCATCTTGAAAAGGTATTTATTACCTTCTCATAAATGAATTGTTCATCGTTAAGTGAGATTCCTAAACTGTAATTACAAAATATTACATGTTATCACAAACTTGGTGAAGAACTCCAACTATTCATCAAAATGAAAAATTCTTTTTAGCTACACTCCTAAGATTTATTAATAATAGGGCGGCAGGGAGAAAAAGTTGGGCGTAAGCGTTGACGGAATATTCTCGTTTTTATATTAGGATCTTTTTCCGTTTTTGGAAAAAGAACGTGTATCTATCGCTTTTACCAAAAACAAATTTCTCTTATTGAAAAACTATAGGTAAAAACAGACTGCGTACGAGAGCAGGTGGTCATATCGATTGCGGTCCACAAACTGTTCGCGTATAGTCGTAAACAGGAGTCCTAATGGCTTAAACATTTGTAAATGCAGTAGGAATTAAGAGAGAGAGAGAGAGAGAAAGAGAGGAGAGAGAGAGAGCGAGTGAGAGAGAGAGAAAGGGAGAGAAAAAGAGAGGAGAGAAGAGAGAGAGAGCGAGAGAGAGCGAGAGAGAGGGAAAGGGTGAGAGAAAGAGAGGAGAGAAAAGAGAGAGAGAGCGAGAGAGGGCGAGAGAGAGCGCGAGAGAGAAAGAGCGCGAGAGAGAGAGCGAGGGAGAGCGAGAGAGAGAGACTAAGAGCAGTGATAAATTAAACCTTATTCACTGTAATTAAAGGTTCTTCATATAATAGCACGAGATTAGTATGTTTATTAACTTTTGTACACATTTGTGTATTCGACTTGATTTTCTTCTATTAATTAAAAAGATTTTTTTTAATAAATTTTATGAAACCTTCGTATAGTTTAAATTAGATTAATTTTTCAAAGATATTTACTAGGTTCAGTCATTGTTTTTTTATGGAGTTTTAATATAATTTAATTTTTTATAAATCGCGTTCTCTCCTGCACAAACGCCATCTGACGATGGAGTTGTAGAAAGTCACCAAGATACTCAGATGGTACGGTAGTTTCTAGTCTAAAATCGAGTATGGCATCCCCTTAATATTGAAAGGAATTTATTGTATTGTTTTAAATGGATTTTTTAAATTCAGTTTTAAAAAATGATAGACAATTAAGTCCGAGGATCATGTGAAACGCAAGCGTGCGGCATAAATGATACTTAACTCACGACATATCCAAATAGAAGATTTTGATACTATAATGAGAAAGTGATATTTATCTTATGAGGTAGTTTATATCTGAGCCAAAGGTGAATTAAAATCACCAGAGGTTATTTTCAACAACATTCTAAAGAAGAACACTAACAATGTTTATAATTTAACTTTTTCAAAGCGTTAAACTGTGTGATTTGGCTCTTCCAAGTTATTTTACATCTATAAGCATATTCTACAGTTCAAGCAGAGTTAATGATTCGGAGTTCGTGGTCTCTTCCAATGAGTTGAAAATAAATCTACCTTCCAATGTTAAGGTGCGTTTATCAATTTTTTTATGCTCCCAGATGATTTAAGAAGTTGGAAGTGTAATGGTTCTGCAAATAAATTTCTTAGCTGTTTGTCAAGAGATGAAATTTCATGTTTTCAACGTTAGCTCCTCTTTGATAATAATACGAGAATGAAGAACACAAAATTATAAAATTCAACAGAAAAAGCTAGAATTTATAAGGTTTAATCAATGGCTGCTCAAAGATAGTGTAAGAAAATGGTTTAAAATACGACTCATTTTTTAACCATTTTCTTACGCTTTAAGTTAAAGGGGGAACGATATTGAAATCTTTCTAGAATATTTATTAAGCGCATTGAAACTAGTTTCAGCAAATGAAAAACACATAAAATTATATCTACAAGAAGTTATATTAATATTATTTGGAGATTCAAAAAGTATTTCATACAAATATCTTTTCAACCTTTATGAAATCTCATTACTAGTCGATGCACTCGTTTACGTCAGAAAAGCAAAATCGAACGTATTTCAATATGTTAATCCAGCCGGGAAGATAAAGGATTATATGCAGTATAAGCCCAAGCAAATCGATAGACGTGATGCACCGGAGAATTACTCCCTCCCGGACCTTTTACCTCATTATTGAGATGCACCTATAGTAGCATAAACTTTCTTATGATTGGGCATATCTATATATATGGATATTTCAGTCTGCAGGCAGGAGAATATTGATATCACAGTGCAACACGCGCAGATCTATAATCCGCTTCGGCGTTTTATTCGTGCAGTCAGTAGGATGGTACCAAAAACGTCTGTCGAGAATTCTCCTCTCTCTACTCTCGCCTCTCTATCACTTTCTCTCTCTCTCACACACACACGCACGCACACACACACATAATACATACATACACGGAGAGAATTTTGGTAGTAAAAATTACTATGAATAGTTTGAAATTGAGGACAAACGCAACTTATGATCTTTTTTTCTATGAATCGTAAGATTTTTTTCAACCATCACTCTGAATATTACAAAACATTGCAATATTATTTACTATTTGCCATTGTAAAAATTATATATTGCAAAATGTATAACTTATCATTATAATATTTCCTATAAAAAGTATGGAATTTTATAATATTTTATAGTAAAAAACGCGACTGCACATGGGCAGACCCGTCGTTCGTGTAAAAGTTTCAATATTTAATTCTAAAATTTACTATGATTCATGGTAAAAATTATGTCGCTATAATTTGAAGGTTATGTAAATCTCATGTGATATGTTTTGCATTACAATACTGCTCGGACAGAATGAATTTCTATTTATTTTTGCTTTTATAAATAAATTATCAGTTGCTACTTATCTTTTCCGGTTATTATAATGCTATATATATATATATATATATTAATTGCCATTCAACAACACGTCTAACTCAAGTCATACATTTGGAGAGATAGCTAATGTACAAATTCCAAAATTTTGTAATCAACTAATGTTTTAGGTAAATGGTTAGAGCGCCCGACTATCGTACCAAGGGTCATGGTATCGAATCATGTCTCCGTCGAAAAAAAATATATACTTTTCTTTATTCTTTATTTAATTTATTTCTTATATATTTCTTGAATTAAAATATAACAATTTAAAATATCACAAACAACAACAATAACAAAGGAAAAATTAAATTTTTAAAATTTTTAATTCGAAAAATATTTTCTATATGCGTTGTTATAAAATTTATCATATAAAGTTGGAAAAATTATTACAAAAATAGTCTGTCTCCGTTTTAAACTTTTAAACTAAACTTCTCTCAGTGTATTTGTGTGCTTGTGAAAGAGAAGGCGCGAATGAGAGTACATCTATATATCTATAAGCTAGAGATGCGAAGAGCGATGCAGTAAGCCGATTATATAAATTCTGGATTCGCCAATAAGAGAGAGAGAGAGCGAGAGAGAGAGAGCGAGAAAGAGAGAGGTGAGCGGCAGGGAGAGAGCAAGAGAGATAGGGAGAGAGAGGTGAGCCACACGTGTATCTGCGCGGGTCGACACAATGAACCGAGCACTCGTTCTACCCCAACCTCGTCTAGTCTCTATCCCTCTTCCCTGCGTACACTACTCTCCTCCGGTTCCTCCCATCATTCTCTGAATTTATGTATAATGCATTATGCATAATCCGCGAAAACTCGCACAGTGAGGCTAAATCTCGCGACTCTGTGTGAATATGCCTTCCTTTATTTGCCCCTTTGTACGTACGTATATATATATGCAATGCGCACGTGGAGTCGCCTCTACACGCGTGGCGAACTCGAAAAGCCTTTATTCCTTATGATTGCCCGCGCTTGCTAATAAATCAATAAATACGATTTGCCGAAAGCTTTTCCAAAATCTACGAGGAAAGTACACGACCATGACGTTTGTTCATGCGAATGTACATGTAATAAATCATTGAATATTTAAATGTTAATGTAGTACGTGCATTTGCCGTGAATGGACACATGTGCATATACGCATTATAATTTGTGTATTCGTATGGAGAGATATGAAAAGAGAAGTGGGCCACAAGTATTGAGTTTATCTGAAAATAGCTACTTTATATGGTGGGCTTTATTTTATTTCATTTTATCTCTATTTAATTTAGTTGAATATATGATTTTCTATTTTACATGTATATTTATTTTTCGAAAATCTTTTCTTTCATCAACTGAATGTGTCTCGTAGTCATTTACATTTTATTTTACTGCTTTTTTTAGTGATTTTTGATAAATCTCTAAAAATAGTTGATTACGAGTTTTATCATATAATTCAGTGTTTTATATGAGCAATTTTATAGATTATTATATTTCCTTAGTTCTTTGGAAATTTTACTTTGGTATGTAACCGAAAATTTTTCAAAATTTAAAAAAAAATAAAGAACAAATATATAAGTACGTGAAAAATTACGATTTTGATGTTGTAATTTACTGATTATTTTTATTATATTAATAATTAATATTTTTATCATTTTAATTTTAATACATTGGCGATCAATTTCGGTTTGAAGTACAATATAGCATGTTACCTACGAGTCACGCTGTACCTACATTACGTGGGGAAGCCATGCAGAAAACACATGTCCAATGCAGTCGCTTTATGAGATGTGTCAAATACAAACGTTTGCTTGTATGAAAATATTTATCTTTGACAAGTAAGCTCAATTAATTACAATTTTTTAATTTACATGATACGCATTATAATTTAATTTGATCAATTATACGTGAACATTTCACAAATGATTAGGCAGGTCGTAAGCGTGTGTCTTCGCGAGTGTGTATAGTGTATGAGTAATTCTAAATTTACACATCTTCCATATATAGTTTTTATCAATATTTATTTAATTTATACTATATAATACATAAGAACAATGTTGAACAATTCAAAACACCTTTGTGACTACAAGACAAGATTTATAAATTTATTTATATTAATTTAATATAGGAACCGACGAAAAGTAGCTGATAAATTCTACAGATGATAAAGACGACTCAAATTTTTCACGAGAAAATGTAGTAGAAGTAAAATAGAAGAATACAGCTTTAATTTAAGTTGAAATTATGTAATGTCTTTCCAGAAAAAACTAGATTTCGAGATATAAAAATGAGGATCAGAAAGTTCAGATTTTTTCTTATTACGAATTTTTTAAATTTGTATCTTACAAAACATTAGGTAAATGCGTTTAATCACAAATACATTTATTCTATTTATGTAGTTTTTAAAAATAAAACCAAAATAAAATTCTAAACGTTCTAAAGATTAATTATTGTTATCAAGTAATTTTGTCATTTTAACCTTCTTAGTTTAAATATAAAGATCAGTGCAATAGTTGTAGCTGAATGTATACACATGTAATACGTACACGCAATACTTATTACACGTTAAAATAGTATATTATGAAACTAGTGTGTGAAGTAAATTTTTTCGTAGCAAACGAGTCATGCCATGCCATTACTGAAGTGAAAAAAGTCATAGACGAACCTACGCTATTTTTTATCAACTTTACATGGAGTCTGTGTGTAGAGTAAAATAATCTGCCTGTAAAGTAAATATTAGGTCTCACGTGGATTATTTTACGCACTGAAACCACTTTAAAAATATACAGTTAAAGAAAGAACAATCTATCATCAAAAGTCAAAAATATACGAACTGCCACAAAAGAAAATACGTCATACAGAAATAGATTGAAGTTTATTCACTGATAGAAGATTCGCTGATAAAAGAGCCAAAGTGTCCACGTGCAGAGTTACTTTTCAAGCTCAACTCTGAATGCGCGGTCGCGTAAAGTTCGAAATGTGTAGCTCGCCCGTCTGGTGCGACAAACATAGCTGCACACGAAGGCGATCGCACAAGTCGAACAACGGCGCAATATGCTTCCCACGGTTGTGCGCGCTCCAGACTATATACATACATATATATAGGACCAGTTTATGAAGCTCACTCTTGACTGCAGTCTCCTAATATGAGCTGCGCGCAAGATATTTCCTACAACAAGCATTGACGTTTACGTACAATCTGAAGCTGCTCAAATATGACGGAAATAACATACATTAATTGTCGTAAATGCTACTGTGTGGCTACTGATATCCCTAGTATACTATATCTTTTAAGTTATTGCACTAAAGTTTACTTTTTATCTCCTAAATTGTATATATGAGATCAGTTTTATTGTAGCGAGAAAATTATTCATTCAAATCTTAACAAAATTTTTTAAAATTATTTTTGTTTAATGTAACAGTATATTACCACTACTTGATTTTACACAAATTTGTATTTTAGATTATGCAGTAACTATCTATAAAGTTCCGATCCTACTAACTGATAAATTGGTTCGCCGGTCCACGAGAGTAAGAAGAAATTTCTGGTATGTAATTTCACATTGTAGTTTTGGGAAATGTTATACATGATGGTAATACCAAATTTTAAAAGTTTTCATATCTTGCAACTTTTTTACAATAAAAAATGTGTAGTTTTTTCAACTCTCGTTTATCATTGCTCAGAGCTAACGATGTAGACGTTTCGTTCATCATAAAATGGTTCTTACGCGCACACAATGTCGATATTTAAGTGCTTTAATATGTGCTCGAGAATATGTATATGTTTTGCTTACATAAAATAATGATTTTTCTTCAGTGCTAATACATCGCCTTTCCAGATCTCTAGAAGTCAAACTGTTTTTAAGAAACTGGTTATATACAAAATTGCTACATCTAATTTGAATTGTTTTCAGAATTGATTTTGCCAATCATATTTAAAAAAAATGGTTCTAAGTAGGTAAAACCATATTTAAAAAAAGACCAATTATTCAATGTTGGTTGTAATGCATTTTTCTGACTGAACTTCTAGTTCCCAGAAACAGCGACGGTTTAACGTTGACAAAATGGTTTTATTTAGATGCAATAAAACGATGAACTACATTGGTCGCGTTACAAAGTAATACCGACTGAAAGAAGCGCTTTAATCGAGTCGCAATTGCGTGCGAGTTTAATTTCAGCGCTAATGCGGTATATATCTGCGTGGGCGTCGCGCGATTAACGAAGTCATCAGTCCGCTAGCACGGAAATAACTCGACCAGATGAAATCGTCGAAATGTTTTGTGTGTGAGTGTGCGAACGAGTGTCATGCATATGACCTCGTTTGCATCTATAAGTACGAATATTCGGGATATGCGAAGGGTTTTATGTTCCACGATTCCGGCGCTCGAGCTACTGGAAAACTTTTACCTTTCCGACTGCAACCAGCGAGGGAGCGTCGAGTATGCACTGTCTGCATTGATGACCAAAGTGCTTTCATTGAATATAGTTTACGTGGAAATTTTTGAATAAAATCAATGGCTTATTAAATTTTATACAAAACAGATTTATTGGAAGGTACATATATTATATAAAATTTAAATATTAAATGTGAAAACCTTTTGTTAAATATAAAATGATACAGTATTATAGAAATAATATATTCTTGGTATGTATGTATTAGGTGTTTATGCACCTGTATTCTATTTCGTTTAGCAAGTGATCTACACTTTTTTATACAATGGCCTTCGGAATCCATACCGGAGAGAAACTAAGGGTTTTCTGCATTGGCTTCATCATCACTTGATGTTTAAATATGTCTTAGATATTTATTCCGTATGTTTAAATATCGAAAATATATTCAAATTACCGAACCAACGCTTTGTTAAGAGCAAAAAATTATCTAAACGATTGTCGAAATTGCACAGGTTTTCCACGGTTATCCGTCCGAGTAATAACCGCGCTCAGTGCTTCTTCATTTCCGTAACGAGTCAAGGTGCAGTTTCGTTATCCGACTAATGTGCCGGTCTCACTTTCATCGAAAAGAAATTTAATAATAATTATGCTCTTTTGGTTTACTAATTTGCAATCTCGATTTAGCCTCCAAAATCATATAATTCTTTCGTTTTTACAGGAACTTTCGAAATTCGTGTTTTTCATTTATGTAACGTGAATCATCAGAGCGTGCTTTTTTTTAACACTGTGCTAAATATGTCATAAATATTATTTTTTCAATAATATGATTATTTCATACAGTGTCATATGGACTATAATAGCATGGAAGTTAGGCTAATAAATTGATAAAACTGTACGAAAAAAAGAGAGTGCGTCTTGGCATCAAAGTGTGCGTACCGAGGACTTTACCCGGGCGCGACTTTCCCGATAATTTAAAACGAGTCTGAAGAACGTAAAAGTCTCTCGTAACTTTTTAGCCCCAGTGATTTACGTTCATTTCACCTTCACGAGTTGCGATGCGACGTGGCAGGCAAGTTCTGCAACCGCGTACCTTGCGTTGATAAACTGCCCCTACTAACACTGGTAATTTGCCGCTTTTTTGTTAGTTCAATGTAGAATTACGTATTTTTATTAAGTTTAAATTTATATTTAAATTAAATAAAATTGTTATGAGAGAATTAATAACAATGTTTTCTTTCTCTTAAAGGAAACTCTGTAATAATCAAATTTTTAGTCCAACGACATCCCTTATACTTTCACGTCCAGACGTGACTTGTGTGCTATTAACCTATTAGTCTCCATCCTGAAAAACGGCGAACCAATCTACTTAGCTGACCATATTAAGTTTAGGGATCCCAAGAAGAAAGGCAGCAAACGATGTTTTGCGCTAGACCTCATCGTTCCAAACTTTGCTACAGAATGCATGCGCAACACGTTCCGAGTCGGCATCGTATATTTATGGAGTCTGCTCAGACGACATGCGGAAAAAGGTTTTGTCAAGTCGCTCACCCAAACGGTATCAGCGCGTAGCTCGATAATGATGTGAACGAGCCGCCCTCTCAATATTGGCGGCTGAGCCGACAATTTTTGCGTTGTGGCTCGCCAACGGTTGTGAACAGTGGCGCGCTCTATTGGAGGAGAGTCAGAGTATAACGGTTATGTTTTTCAAACCTCCATCGCAGCATCAGTCCATGCATGCGCGGCTGACCAGCTGTTACTGCATTTATTTTATCTTATAATTTGAATGATTATAGAAAAGTATAATAATAAGGTAAAGGATAACTTATGTGCAAATGTTTCAAATATATAAAACATGGATAACTTTCTGGAGAAATATAATTTTAGAAAACTTAATTTGTAAACATAACTCCTTATATATTAATCTCTATATTCGATAATGTTAAACCGAAATTTCATTTACTGTTACATTATCTAAGAATATTATTAAAAAATGTCCTATGTATTAATTTTTGGTCTATGCGATTGGAATCGAGACATTAAAAGCAAATGCTACCTCAACGAGTTGTAAAAAAAATTATTATCGACAATTGCGATAAAACAATTACAAAAAATGTGCCACACATTTCATACTCTTTCTTGTAACAACAATGTTAAATTGGGCTCTAAAGATAATCATGTTGAACAAGACGAACAATCATTTTTCAATAAAAACGATTTTTTTAAAGAAGCCCAATTTTTTAATGAGGTAGAAATTTGTGGTACTTTTTTAAAAAAAATTGTACAAATAAATGATAATATTCTTTTTCCTTATTCGCTCCAGCGATGATGAGACTATAGAGGCACAATAAAAAGGTGTCTGTTGCGCTCACAGCTGATGATGTCAACATAACTAGTCGAAAAGTCAGTACAAAATCAAAAGATATTACTAGATCGGATAATTAAAACAAAAGACACCGAGCTTAGAGGCCAGTTTATAAATGCAGTTAATGTTTATGTAGAAGCAATAAATAAACTATATCAACGGCCTGTTTAGTCAAACTCGCGGAAGAGAGAATCAGCAAAACCTTCTGATGTTAGGGGAGAGAAATGACGGCACTGGACTGACGATTCAACTGTACTTATTTATTTAATTCTTTATACACAGACGAGTATTCCAGGACGATGTGCACCCCGCCTCGATTGGAACGGAACAGAGCGAAGTACCACACTGTTAGCTCGTACAATTCGGCTATTATATGAGTAAAAATGAAGGTATCGCAAACAATAGAACTGTACAAGACACTAAAAAAATCTTCCTACAAGCAATAAAATCTGAAGAATTTAATAGTAACATATGTGTGAATACTAAGATCAGGTGATAATGGTGTCTACATATAGCTGATAATAAATCAGACTTAGAAAAATTTTAAAAACTAAATACTATAAAAAATGCAGGTCTAGATGTTAATATTTTTATCAAGTTCAACCCAAGACTAAATGTACATGGAGTAGATACTGCTTGCGGCTTGAAAACACTAGAAGAAAAAATTAGAATGCAAAATTTGACAAAGGAAGTCTTAAAAAATTTACCAAAATATACTTTACTCTAAATCGTCTAGAAGGCAAACAATTGCTTCTCAGCCATAGTGTACTAAATATATTATTAGTTTAAATGATCACAATTTTCTCGATTCCAATGGTGGAATGCTTTATTGCAGTTTTTACAAATACAGTTGGCAGATATAGTATAGAGTTGCAAACATTAAAATAATTTGTGCAAGTAGTTTTTAAATTTAAAACCTATTTTAAATAATGTAATTAAAATTATACCTAGTGGAACGGATAAATTTCACTACCGCATTTTCTTATGCCGGTCATTTTATGGTACGATTTATTTTCTCTTATATCCTGCAATTTTACAATTTTTATTCGCAATACTTTTCTTCATAATACATAATTTAAAAGCAACTGGCAGCAATACGTTTGTACTATCGGCAAAATTATAAATAATTAGCTTTTTCACTATTTATAACCTATAAATATTTAATGATTGAATTCCATTAAATTAGCTATTATGCCCACATTATTTAATAATATTAAAGCGCTTATTTTATTCCATCAAATGGGGTATATGTATATTGAAATTTTATTGATTTCAGACAGTATAGACTCAATATTACTCAAGAGTCTTCTCAACTGGGCAGATTTCTTGGAAATCTCACGCATGCAGGAATTGATAGGGGCGCGGTGCTAAGCGCAAAAACCAATTGAATATCGACGACTTACATTGGTAAACAGTGCATTCCTCGCTTCTGTTCGGTCGGCAAATATCTTACAGGAGAGTGAGAATCAAAGAGACTTTTCGCCGCGATCCTGGCATTCCGGACGATGTCACGTTTTCTCTCTCTTGTGCGCGCGTGCTCACCGAATGTTTTGGGCTTCGTAGTGACTAGAAATAACGCCAAGACCTTCATCTTCTGAACCTTTTCTCACCGTACCTCTGTTTCACAACAGCTTCGTGGTGAAATTTACTTGACTCGTCTTTCTTTTCTACTCTCTTTTAAACAATTTAGTATCTTTTTAATTTTTACATGTTTTTATTTTCTCGATAATTAGAACATGATTGACGATTGGTTTAGGGCAGCGATGGGTGGCGCCGTTCGGTGGGTTGTTAGTGAACTAGTCCGTGTGGTAAACATCGCGGCACAAATTCAAATAACACGGATTCGCTTTTGTCCTTACAATAATATTTTTTATTTCTATATTCGAATTATTTGAATACGTAGATGATGGGGCTCGCAAGTATGTCGAAGGGGAAAGTGTTTATGCGGCAAATCATCTAATTTAATGCGGTATTACTAATTTTAATGATAAGCTTCTTGAGGTTATGTTTTTATGTGTTTTTATTATTTGTACATGTATAATAATAATAATAATTCATGGCCATTTGTAATTTATTTTTTTTTATTTTAATCCTTGTATGGAATGGAAAAAATCGGAAATACAAACTCTGATGAAACACTATTTCTGATCAAACTTTTCTTCTTCAAGTTCACTCTCAATGGCAGCTCGTCGTACATTAAGGTGGCTCATGCGATTCAGAATAAATAATTTGATTAGCGTACAAATTTTACACAATATATTTTAAGTCTTGCTCTTTTTATTTCCGCAAAGAAAATATGGGGTAAGCCACCAAAATTTCAAGAAATAAATGTTTGAAAAATATATTTTTTTTCATTTTTCAATTTTTCAAGTTTTACATTTTTGTTAATAACAAAAAGCCGTGATAATTAAAAATCTTTTCTTTTTAGAAAATATAAATATTTTAATTCTCTTTCAAATGCTACCCATCCCATTCAGATACATAAAGCCGTCCTCAAGAAATACATTTTAAAAAATGTCTAGAAAAATTTTAACCTCAAATATTTCTGAAATATATGAACCAATCATTTCGCCCAAAAAATTCTGCTGAGAACTATCAATAATATACCTCTACAATGAATTTTGAAACAAATAAGACAATTTTACTCTCGTAATGGTTGAACACACAAAACTCATTTTTTTTAATTTTTCAATTTTTACGTTTTTGTTAATAACAAAAGAACTGTGATAGCGAGACAATTAATTTTTTTTAGAAAATATAGGTAATTTAATTCTCTTTTGAATGCTATACATCCCATTCAGATACATAAAGCTGTTTCCGAGAAATTACGATTTAAAAAAAATGAAAACAATTTTAAAGAACTCACTTGATTCGTATACAAAATCTACCCCTAGAAAAAATTGAAAAGTGATTGAAATAATTTTACTCTAGTTATTGAACGACAAAGAAAATCACTTTTTTTTTATAAATTATTTTATTTCTCCAAAAATAATGAATAAAAAAACCTAAAAATTTAGTAAGATATAGTACTTAATATTCTTTATAACCAAAAAATATTCATGTTAATATCTTTTTTGAATTTTGAAATATAACCTATTTACAAAAAATTATGTTTTCATCAATAACTTATGATGAAATATAGTTATCGGCTTTTTTTTTAAATTGTAGAGAATTTTATCAAAGGACGCGGCAGCGTCCAGCTTGGCGAGTAGGAGTGAAGTGACGTCGAGCGAGCAGGGCGATGCCGCTTCCTTATATACATCGTGTTGGCCTTTAACCTTACTTTTGGTTTGGCCTTTTTCCATATTCATTAATTATATATATAAATACGGCACGTGAAGCATATCAGTTGAAAGCTTTTTAACATACATTC
>JAWWEQ010000045.1:3065341-3094758 GCA_035583055.1 Torymus tubicola | reverse complement strand
AAAAACTATAAGTGAAAAAAATCTGAAAAAATTCAGGATAACATATGGGATGGTTACGAAGCGATTTAGGTGATTTTAAAATAAAAAAAATTTTTGACCTCTCGATTCACCAGAGAACTGCCCATACATATATCGCAGACTAGTCTTTTTTACGATTTATAAAGAGAAGAAAGTTTTCACGCGAAGGCGTTAGGTGAGTATTTTGTTTGGGTATAGTTTGGCTGTGCCTTTGGAAAAGGGGGTAATTGTCAACTCTCTCGCCTTCGCTTATGTTTGCGCTTCTCCCAATGAGTGCGTATTGTTTGCCAACAACGACTATGTGAGCACCAAAGTAGCGCATTGTTTAGGAGCTACTGGGTCCCCTTTCATTTGTGCTTGCATTGTCTTAGTGCACGCTGACAAATGCCAGGAAGGAAGAGGAAAAATGTACGGCGAATTATTAAACCTCTGATTCACGGAAATTTATGAATGGCTATTGGTAAATAAGTTTTTGGATTCACTCTGAGTTGTTGCCGATCGAATATGAAGCATGAGTGCGATCCAACGGCCCGTTAAAGCGTGCTCGCAAACGTTCGATGCCAGCCTCATCTCTCGCCGCTCTGCGCAACGACGATAATCGTTCGAGTTTATACATCCTGATGCGCTCCGAATAATTTAGGACCCGTCAGAATGCTGCACCGTTAATAGCTTTACGTAACGACCATTATTTTGGCGCGCGTGGGCGCACTTGCAGATGGACGAGCGCGAAGACGAATAATAATTGTGACTCACGGCTTGCCATGCGTGCGATTCGCACGACCGCGCTCGCATTCCATTGTGTACGCGTGGATCGCGCGAGGTTGTTAGGAGTAATGGATTCTGGTCCTACGCATACATGCGTGCGCGCCGTCGCCGTTTAAAAAAGATTTATCGGAGTTTCACGAAGTACGAGATAATTAATAGGGATGCTCTAGATATGTGCGTTGCACGGTGAAATAGTGGCCCGGAGGCGATGTGTAACCATGCGAAATAAGTGAGAGTCGTTGATTCAATCTAAAGTGCAAATACGTGTACCGGGGATTGGAGGTTTGCTTGTCGATAGACGTAGGTTGCACTTCAATGCATTCCGCTTTAATATAATTTAAGATTAAAATAGTCGTAATCCGTTGAAATTTAAGTATTTTATCGGTCAAGTGTGAACAAATTATTAATATATAAAGGTTATTGAGTTTTTTTCATTTTATTATTGTTGTATGTTAAAATGTTAAGCCGATAAAACAGTGCAAGTAAGGAAGTATATTTGACAATCCATTAAAATTATTTTTTAAAATATAATTTAATTGAATGAGCTGTCGAACAACGGTTTAATTCCAAAACATAAATTTCAAATTAATTAAGGCTTTCTGAAGTTGATAGTTATAAATGTTTTAGAGTGAACGTTATCACTTTACATTGATGATAACGTCATGATATGTATGCATATTTTTATTAATAAAAACGTATAGTTGCATGTGTTGAGACGATACTACCGTTAAAGTGTTTATTAGTGCGCTAGAATGATGTAGATATTTTGAATCTCAGATCAAATTAATTTTTGTTATAGAAGTATCCTTAGTTTTACTAAAATACATATTTATTTGTTTCCTTTTATGGTCGCATTTTGAACGTTAACTTTTAATTAAAAGATGTTTTGCTAAATGCCTTAGACGTTCGCAACGTAAAATAGTTTATGCAGGGAACAACAACGTGCATCCAGATAAATGAGAAATCGATGAATTTAATGCTACCGCTTCCAGCAAAATTGATACAATAATCTATTGGGACAAGCGATATTCCCTTCCGATAAGTTGGTCCATGAACACTTGATGCAGTCTACCTAGCCAATCCATATATGTATATACGTATACACCCGTCCGGATAGATATCGCACAGCGGCTCTCAAATAACGGATCGAGACAGTGGGTTGGGTATACCCACAGGGGCGTCAGAAGGCGACGTCGTAGATGTAGTGCTACACAGCACGGCATCGATATTCTGCAGGAGGCGAGAGAACAGCAAGCGAGCACCGGCGGCATCGATTCTCTCACGAGCCTGGTGCGGTTAATTAAGATTTAATTGTAAGCTCCGTTGAGAGGAATCGGCATTGCGGTGCTCTGTATGCACAATTAGGATACTTTCATTGAAAAATAGACTGTGTTTCAATCTAACTGTGCGCATTATCAAGCAAGTGGAATTAATTTTTTCATCGGACTAAATATTATACAAATTATGACGTTACGTATTTAATATATATAAATCTTGTTTAATCATCAAATAGACTATTTCAGTTATTAAATTTCAAAAGAAATAGATATTTATCAGAGGAGTTGTGTGCTCTTCGCATATATATCTGTCTCTACTTTCTTAAATTATTAACGTTGTTTAAATTTCAATTAAAAACAGAAAATAAGTTTAATTTATTAGCAATAGTAATAATTAATTTATGTTTGAATTAAAAATTATCAAGGCTATTAGTTTTTAATTCATTTTAACAAGTAGAAGACAAAATAATTGTCTTTGTACACTAAGTTTCAAAGTATAAAAATAAAAAAAAATATAAGGATAACATTTCTTTTTTTGTACTACCAATACCACGAATTGTGTCTCTATTTATTTAATAAAAACTCTTTCGCAAAAATGCCTATAGAAGGAGAAAGAGTTTTAAGAGTAATTAACTTATATTACATAAAATTATATTTACTCCACGTTGATGAATATGAAAGTCTGCTGTGTTTTCCTGCCTTCTCTTTAATGAAGCACCTTTGAGAGCTCCTTTGTTTAGAATATTTTTTAAGGGAATTTTTCCTGAAATACTTTGTATAGTTTGTGCCACCTGCAATATTTCAGCCCAAAAAATAAAAAACGAGAAAAATATTTTTAGATGCAGCCAAACTACACCGTGAAGCCCGAGAGTAGAAAAAGATGTAAAAAAGAACAGAAGTTATAAGAGAAAAACACCTAACTAGAAGATGAAAATACTCCGAAGAAAATGGTAACGATAAAACAAGTGCTTAAGAAAATATAAAAGGAATTGGAAATGAAAAAAGAGAAAATAGAAATAATTTGAAGAATTTGAAAGGTATAAGAACTGAATGAATTGCGAAGAGAAATTGGTAGAGTGAAAATAAAGGAAGAAAACATATAGTATTAAAATTAGTAAGGCAAGGTAGTAGGAAAGAAAGATAAGATAAGGAAGAAAGATGTGAATCACAAAAAAATAGATTTTTAAAGACTGGAAACGCAGGAGGATGCGGGATAGAAAAGTAATAATATAACAGTAAGCTGAGGGAAGCATAACTTTTAACACAGGTATGGAAATAAGAAAAATGATGAAGTGACCTAAAAGTAAGCTACAACAAAACAGATATAGTTTTAGAGAAGATAAAAATTAAAAAACGAGGTACAAGAGTATACTACTGAAAAAGGTTTTTCGAAAGAAAGAAAAAGATGAGAATCTTGTCAAAATAAAAGAAGGGGAGAAATAGTTAATCCAATGAATACATTTATATACATAATTAGAACAAATATTTTAAAATATAGCAGAAATAGATTTTTAGAAATTTGAATTCGATATTTTGGTTGCAGAGCACGGACATAAGAGTACAAAAGAACTCTGTTGCAGCAGTGTATATTGCTTAAGAGAAATGGAATAAGTAATTTAAATTTATAATAATTTAAAGTCAAAGATAAAGTAGTTTTTTAAAATATTTATAGTAAAATAATTTTGCACAGAGATTGTAGATCCATGAAATCACTATAAAGCAAGTAGTTCTAACTATTAAATTATGGATGCCTCTGTGGATATCCATTCCCTATATATATAGAGACAAGCGTTATTTCCGGGACGATTTATATATATATATATATATATATATATATATATATATCTATATATATATATGGCCAAGTCTCTGTCAAATCGATAGGTCAAAAAATAGATTTTCTTGAAACTCTAAAAAAATGTTCTGCTACTCATTATGAATATCCCTGAATTTTTTCAGATTTTTTTCAATAATAGTTTTTTAGTGGCAGAGGGTCAAAGTTGGTGATTTTAATATTTTCTGCATTTTGTGCCGATTTTGATTAATTTATAACTCCCCAGGGAAGCATTTTTCACGATAAACACAAGAGACCTTTTTTTTGAAAAATTCTTTTCGTTTTTCAATAAAAATATTTTCAAAGCTGTATGTGTACACTGTCATTCACATACCTCGAAATGAAACATTAAAATTCAGAAAGAAAAAAATCGATCCGAGGTATCTCCACTGAAAAATTGATGGAGATACCTTTTTGTTGTACGAAGTATCTGTATAAATCCCAGAATGGGTCGCGATAATTTTATAACCTAAAAAAATTCATTTAGTTTTTAATTTTTTAAAAATTGTCTTATACAGGTCTAAAAAAGATATAATTAAATTCTGCGAAAAATTAAGAGAAAAAAGTCTATGTAACATATGTCAAAGTTGTTTTCTTTATGAGATAAAAATTAATGAAAATGCTGAATTTGAAGATAAAATAATTATTAATTTTTACATTAAAAAATAATGTAAGTTTTTTTTATAAAAGTAAATTTTTTAAAATTATTTTATACACAGTAACTTTTTATACTTATAAAACTGCTAACATAAAATTGAAATATATATTTCTGAGTAGAGTAAAGGTTGACGAATTTGGTAGTGCACTTTATGTTAAAGAGTTTAGAATGTATTTTACGAAAAGCACTTATGTAGTGGTGAGATAGCATTATAGATACTGGGTTGAATGAATAGTTAACTTAGTAATGTAAAAATTTAGCATTACCACGCGTATTTTTGAAAAAGTATATTATGTATATCTTGTTGCACTTCAGTTGGAATATAGAACTTAATCTCGTACATCATTTTGATGATTTCAATATTATTAGAGGTGCATTTTTTTAAAACAACATATATCGTATCGATTTTGCAATTTTCAGATTTTTAATTACGTTGAGTAGATGTTGAAATTTTAGCTTCAACATTATTGTTTATAATTTTAAAGATAATAGACAATAAGTATATACACAAATTAATATATCGCAGCTTTGAACGTAAATTGTCGTTAGCAAGAAGTCTAATGTATCGTATAAATTCAAGAATTCAAATGTGGAAACATCATCAGTTCGTCGATTCTTAATTTCTTATTTGATCGAGTCTGAATGAAGAGGGCAAAACCAGTATCATCTTAACGCATTTATAATACCCAATTCGCCTCGAGAATCAATAAATCCCACTTGCTCTTCCTCCCAGTCGCAGCATGCGAAGATCGGGGGAGCACCCAGTTTGCTAATGGGGCGATGCGCGTGTCTCTGACTTTGCTTTTTGCAGTGTGTCCCAGCGGCTTCCAGTGCGACAAGAAGCGCTGTATACCGCTGGATTGGCGATGCGACGGCCACGTCGACTGCGAGGACCACACGGACGAGATCGGCTGCGGCGAGTGTAGCGACAGCGGGGAGCGCACTGGCCTCGCTGCCATCAGCTCCAAGGGCAGCGGCGGCGCAGCGAGCAAGAAGCACAACACCGCCGTCAGCGTGAAGAACGTCCTGGTGCATGCCTCTCTACATTGCGGCGAGCGGAGGTGCATGTCCGCCTCACACATCTGTAATGGTATCATGGACTGTCCCTGGGCGCAGGATGAGCGCAATTGCTGTGAGTCCAATGATTCTCGTTGGGAATAGTGGGACTATTATCATGGGGGTGTTTGTCGTTTTGGTAACCTGCCAATAAATATGCGTAGATTTTAATTTTAATTTTAATTTCCATGTAATTGAAATCAATTTGAAAAAGTTTCATCTTTTCAGAAATGAAAATGATATTGTTTGAACAATTTTAGTACTTATTTATTTCAATAGCGATATTTGCAGTAAGATATTATGTTTATTAAAATTTTATGAGTATCAACCAGTAGTTAAGGAACAATAATATTATTTCAACAGTTCGCTTGAGCGAAAGAAATGGAGACATAGGGAAAGGACGATTAGAAGTTTATCATGCTAAAAAAGGTAGATTCATGCCAGCTTGCATAGCACACTGGACACCATCAACAGCCACAAATATTTGTTCACTCCTAGGCTACACGTAAGTTAACTATAGGAGCTTAAGGAGAAAAGAAAATTAATACTTGCTAATATCATGAATTTTTCATTTAAATTCACAGTACAGTAAATTCCTCGAGATTAATTACGTCAGATAGTAATGCAACGATTACAGAGCCAATTTTGGAAACCTCGCAGCGATGGCGATTAGCTCAGAAAAATCAAGGAAATTTATTACAAGAGTTTCAACAATGTTTGGATGAAAGGGATTATTCTACCATTGACTTAGTTTGTTCTGGATATGGTTAGTAATATTTTATTGTTTGAAATACATGTAGAAACTTAAAATTTATCTTACAGTAATTTTGATTAAATGTATCTTGATATCCAAAGACTGAATTGAGTTTATTTTCCTTTCTACTATTTTTTTTATCTAATCTGTTTTTTACTCTTGCAATGCAATATTTAAACTAGCTGTCCTACATAAGTACATTACATTCTTTTATAGAATGTGGTCGCCGTCCGAACTCCTACGGCCATGCCAAGGTACGTAAGAGGATCGTAGGCGGTGTAGAGTCAGCGCCAGGTGATTGGCCGTTTCTTGCCGCCCTACTTGGTGGTCCAGAGGAAATTTTTTACTGTGCCGGCGTGCTGATAGCCGACCAATGGGTCCTCACCGCGTCTCATTGCGTCGGAAAGTGAGTCAATCACTTTTTATTTTTGTTTATCTATATTGCCCGCTGCTTACGTTGGCGATAAATGAAAAGTTAGCGAATGAGTTTGTACTATTCACTTTAATGTTTTTATAATCAACAAAACTTAATTGATGCTATGAATATAATTAATTTTATTCTATTACGTGCTAAAAACTATACATCACCACATTATCGCATATTTTGGTTGAACTTCATTCCAAGGTCAGAATTGGTCTACTATAAATAACAATCTAAATGAACAAAGCAAAAAACTTTTTTCTAAATTCAAACTACTCGACTATATGTATTACCTACCGGTCAATTTAGAGATTAAGGGGGGATGACACCTTTAAATTCTTCCCATTAAAATGACCCGTACAAAAAAAATTTGAACAATTAATAAAATTTTGAACTAATATACTAAAAGTATGTTAAATTTATGACAAAATAAGCCAAAAATGAAAATTCTAGACCTACTTTGTCCCAATATATGGACATTTCAAAATTTAGGCTTTACCGTCACCTGCAGGTTCACAGAAATGATGGATTTTAATCCAGTTGGGCTTAAATTGTTGATATTTTATGTAGTTTAGGGCTGAAGAGTTGTGCATATTTACTCAAATAACTTTGATACGTGACCGAGCAGGTCACGGATAGGCGTGACTTAAGCACGGGCTTAGGCCACACCGTGCTTTAAATTGATTTTTCTTTTTTCAAAGGAGGTCTTGTGATACTAAACAAACATTTTTGAGAAAATATAGTAGAAATATTTTATACAATATTTGGAACCGAAATACACTATTTTTAGAAAACATATTTTTATAAATGTGTGTGCGCCATCAAACAAGACTTACTTTATTTTAATTTTGTTTATTTATTTCTTTTCAAGTAGACTGTGACATAGATTTATAACTTCATAAATTATCAAATTTCTATTAAAAAATCTTGGATGAAAGTTCAGTTAACTTTTCAGGTGTGATCTCTTGTTATTTCTTGTGCCAATTTCTGATCTGAGATTCTGCTCCTGATGTTGTGGAAAAACTACGTAAATAGAAAATTAGATTCTTTAGTATCGAAAATCGCCTATTATATTGTTTTATCCCCTAGATGAATTTAAAAATGTATGTTAAGAAGCTTTTACGCAATTTTTTAATTTTTATAAATTGGTACATGAAATCTAGGGGATAAAACAATATAATAGATAATTTCATTCTGTACAAACATAAATATAAAAAAAATTATTTTCTTTTGTCTATAATACACTAAAATTCAATTGAATGTATTTTTTTAAACATTTTTTTCTCATGTTTTTTTCTAGTCATTCCGATGTATCAGGGTGGATGATTCAACTAGGAATTACTCGAAGATACGCTCATACATACTTAGGCAAAAAACTAAGAGTCAAAAGAGTTGTTCCACATCCTCGTTATAACCAGGGTGTTGCTCATGATAATGATGTTGCTCTTTTTCAGGTAAAGTTACATTATGTCTTTAATGATATGTAAGTTTCATAAAAACTTTGTCAATTACAAGGAGTTGGATAGGATATAAAAGTTTCAAACAAAGAAATTTATAGTCGTATTCTTTATAGTTAGAGAACCGAGTGGAATTTCATGAACATTTACGACCAGTTTGCTTACCACCAGCAAATATTGATCTGGCATCCGGGACGGTCTGTACAGTTATTGGTTGGGGCAAAAAAGAAGACACCGAAAGTTTGTTTTTATTTTATTAATTAGTAAATAAGTACTTGCCAATATAATATGGCCTAAAATATAAAAAAAAATCCGATCTCTTTTGTAGCATCAGAGTATGAACCAGCAGTTAACGAAGTTACAGTACCTGTTCTTGGTAGAGAAGTTTGCAATTCATGGTTATTGCACAAAGAGCTTAATGTTACAGATGGAATGATCTGTGCGGGATATCCAGAGGGAGGTAAAGATGCTTGTCAGGTCTGTATTTCATATTTTTAATATTTTTAAATGTTAAATCAATTTTTCACAGTAGAAATATGTTTTTTCTTATAAAGATTTCCATTACTGATTATTGATTCTAGTTATAGGTATTTGATTTCTGCTTTTCATTTCTATTTCTGAAAATCCGTTCTCACAATCTTTTTTTTTTTTAATCTACAGCTAAACAACAGAACCAGTAGATATGTTATGTTTATATAGCGATTCGATTGAAGCTATCATTAGAATCATACGATTAAATTTAAACATTGACATTAAGAATAAGAAAATATTAAGATAATGTTTAGACATTTTTTGTCGAAAAAGTGGCAATAGATAATTTAAGAATGCAATATCCTTTAATATTATTGCTAAAATTAATATAATGTAAATCAAAATATAAGAAATACAGATTTTTAAATATGCAACCAAATCGTCCCGATTCTTTTAAAATTTGAAATGTCCGGCAAGAAGAAATAAAGTGGACGAAGCGCGCGAATCATGTTATTTTAATTGAAATCATTATATCGCTTTTCATTTAAAAATGTGATTAAATTTTTTTGAGTGTATTAATATAGACCGTATTATTTACTGTCGTTGATACAAATCATTTATTTCATAGGGTGATTCAGGTGGTCCTCTTCTCTGTCAAGATAAAGATGATGAGGATCGGTGGTTTGTCGGTGGAATCGTTAGTTGGGGCATAAAATGTGCCCACCCAAGGTTGCCTGGTGTATATGCATATGTGCCAAAGTATGTGCCATGGATTTTGAAGATGATTGAAGAGTATTCAGAAACTGACTACGGCTAGCAGCACTTATTCACTGAGAAGTAAATCGATAATTCTGGTAAGCGTTAAAATTACTGGACAATGGAAAAAGGGGAAACTAGACACTAGCATATTACCAAGTAACCCAGTTTCTGGAAATTGATATTTTATTATTATCGATCGAAAGTATTTTTTATACAAGCAGATGCAAAAAGTTAGCATTGTAATAGAAAAGGCAATGCTGCGTAACTCAAACTCTTACAATGGTCAAAAAGAGTTAAACGGTAAGAGATGTCAATTCATCTAATGCCAAATGTGACAATAAAATTATGGTATTAAAAATGGAAAATCAAGACAATAAATTCTACCCATTGATAGGTTTGAGAAACGAACAAGTCAAATACAAGAAACAAAAATCGCAGACAATAATTTTTTGCGACTTGATATATATTACGAGTCATATTGGAAGTCATTATACGACACTAATGACTTTGCTACAGTTTTGCTCCATGTGTATTGACATAACGAAAATTTAGGTATAAGGATTCTGCGATTCAAAATATGAAATAAATGGAAACATATACTAAGTGGATGATTTACATACAGAAACATGTACAGGTTTGCAAACACAAACGAATAATCATCTTTTTTTTTAAACATAATACATTGTTATAAGTACTTAAAATTTCAAATTTGTATCATGTATAAATTTTGCAAAGTTTATTATGTTTTTAATTCCAGTTCTGCAAATTTTTACATGTTTCTACGTAAGCGTATTTACCCAAATGATATGCCAATGAATGGTCTCATCCTATTTAAGTAATAGCAAAGTTCAGATAATGAGCATCTGTGGCAGTACTTTATAGGGAATTGATTACATTTTTGGTACTACTGCGGATATAAACGATAATAATACCAAGTATTTATAAAACTCTGTAAATTTCCGAGTAAAAAAAAATAAATAAAATCGCGCATATGATGCGACTAAAAAGATTTTTGTATAACTTAGATTTTGACGGAAAATGAGATGCAAGATCAAGGCACCACTAAGTGGTATATTGTGACTTTTCAGAATTACCAATTTTTGGACATTCGAAGTGATACTGCAATACTTACATAGAAGACATATATTTCTTTTGTTTATTTTTGCAGTAATATACGAATGTTTAGAAATTGAAATATATAAAATTTAACATAATATTCTTTGATATAATGCTGCATGAAATGCATCAGTCCCTTAATTAAATAATATTATTGGAGCTAAAGTTTTAAAATGTAAAAACATTTAAAACAATTAAGGGAAAAGAAAACTTTAATGTAAAAAATATTATTACGTGATTGTGCTAAGATAAAATCAGTATATTCACATTGTGAAAACTTACATATAATGTATCGAATAGGTAATGAAGCTTACATTTTTAAGATTCATATCTTTTAAAATAAAAGACTCAGAAAAAAGTTGATCTTTATTCATTTCAAGTATATCATTATAGTAATTATTTCAAGAGTTTTTCAGGTACAATGTATTAGTCAAGATATTGATTAGTAATCAAATATGTGATTTAAATGAACAATTTTTTTCTGAGTGATTATTTTAGATAGTGCATCATATATTATATTAGCTTATTGTTACTTGAATAATACGTAATCGATGTAGGCGCTATATATGTAAAGAATAATGATGTTGACTGAATTCTAGGGATATTAATTCAACCGAAAAGGGAATACTGCACCAGCACTTTTTGATTAGCACTCGAAATGACATAGTTTTTTAAATGAAATATACTTTATACAAAGAATTTATTGTTTATGAAACCTAGAAGCCTTAATAAAATTACTTAGACTTGTTCTAAGCAATGTCAATGACTGTAACAAGTATTGTTGGTATATTCTGCTTGAAAAATTTTATGGTGATTTTACTTTAAATTAAATGAAATATTTTACATGAAAATCTAGTGATTGATTTTGATAAAAAATTTTAAAACAATCTTGGTTCCACACTAGAAATATTTGAATTTTGTAAGTTGAAAAATTGTGAGTAAGTTAATACAGTAAGAAAAGGTAAAAAGCAAAAGTATGGACAGTAATTGTCTTCCTTAGTATCCAGACAACGCTTAATAGTTAGAAAGCGAAAAATAACAACTTAATAAATATCTGACAATACTGTGTGAACAGACAATAATTAATTATAAGAAATGTTCCGAAGAAAGGACAATAAAATATAACGTGAGATTATACATAAGACGTATGCGATAATAACTATAAAAATAAATAAAATAGTTATATGTAAATTATTCTTAGGCACAAGAAATTTAAAAAATTGATGAGATATGAATGAGTTACAAAATTTAGTTCTATTATAAATTCAATTCTACTGATCTATTAACATTTTTAGAAGCTTTTTAAAAATTATATTAAAGTACAAAAGATAAAATGAATTTTTAATGACTTGATACATTAGCAGAAATCTCATCTTGAAAAAGATACAAAGCCAAATACTTAGAGTTTGTTGTTACATAATTAAGAACCTGAGGTCTAAGAGAATATAAAAGCGGATTTAAAATATAGTTGGAGGTCCTTATCATGCTAGTTCCGTATTATTTTTCCGTATTATTTTTTATTTATAATCATATTGTTTATCTTAATTATGCAAGGAATACTAGCTAAAACTAATATAAATATTTATATATAAAATAGTCAAATTATTTTCAATGTATATTTTAATCGGTTATAAATAATAATCGTATCGGTCCTAACTATCCTTTCTCTAAATACATAATAACTCCATAATGTAAATTCTAATCTGTTAATGCAACATAAGTACTCTTTATAAATGACATTTTTATTTCATGAATGAAAAATGCATCTGCCATTTATAACGATATGTTGGATTTATCCTTTTCACTAAGAAATAAAATACGTAAAAAATGAAACTGAATCTTTTACGAGCCATTATTTTAAAAATCGGATAAAGTCATTGGAAATTGTTTAAAAATAAATGATAAAAGTATTTTTAAATATTTTACGATATAAATAAATGAAGTATATGTTCACATTTTTTTGAGTTTCAAATTATGCAAGAAAATAGCGAAAAAGCATTTTTTTAAATTTCTTACATAAATTTTCAAAAAGGAAAATGAACCTATAAAGCTTTCATTTCATTTATAGTTTGTCTGAAATCAAAATCATATGAGTGTTTGACGCATAAAATTTTAAAAATTAAATATTATGGTTTTGAAAATTATATTTATTATATATGCATTGATTAATGGATGTTCCCTTTTGCCGAGAAGATCTTGCAAAGTATCAAAATTTTACAAAATCTTCTATTTATTGAAAATATTATTATCAATGAATATAAATTGAGTATTCACATTTTTTAAAGTTATTTTATTTTTGTTTATATTTTCGTGGTTTTAAGTATTTTAATTGGTATAGGTATCCTCCGAAAGTAATTTTTTAAATTGTTTTTTCTTCTAATAAGCGAAATTTTTCAACTTCATTTGATAGTAGAAATAATATAAATAGTTATATAATAGAATCGTTAAATTTCTTTAAGAATAGTTGATAAGATATATAAATAGTTACTACATTAACATATATTATCTGTGTTAGAAATAAAACGTGAGCTGTTAGGTAAGATTGTCAATACAGTTATGAAAAGTTGTAGGAAATACTTTTTTTGTATTAAAAATGTATAATATATACATATGGTGTAGTGTACGGAACATCAAAGTATATAACGTTTGCAAATAAAAAGCCATCTATACAATGTGAGATCAAATTTGCTAACGTTAAAAGTAAGATACATCTAAATAAAAAATATAATAGTAGGTATGCACTCGGAAAAATATTCTATACGTAATTAATTAAATTTCTACGTAATGTACAGAAAACATAAAAATTATCAAATAAAGAATTATTTTTAACACAAAATGAACATTTTTCCGAGCGTATAGTTAATTGCTGCGCACAAAAATAAATACATTTATCGAGACACATAAATTACATATTTACTCCTGTGAAGTCAATGTTAAATAGGGAAAAAGTTGAAATCAAGTAACTGAATTTGGATACATGGAAAAGTTAGCCTAATTAAAAGTAAGTTTATTGCGAAATGTTATAGATGCATGAAAAGAGTATAAACTCATAAATTGTATAATTGGTGACAAAAATATTAAATCAAACACGTGTTCTAGAAGTAGAAACTACAAAACGGATCTCATAAATCATTCTTTAAGAGTAATAACTTCTCAAAATGTTTATGTTTGTTATTTGCTGCAAGTGAGAGTACCAATTATTTTCACATATATGTGTGTACCTCTACAATTTACAAAGAATGTGCACATTATAACAATATATAATCTTCGCTTGACTAAAAAAGAGTAACTAAGTGATTTTCAAAACCAAGTCTTGTTTCATCATTTCGTCAAAGTTGGATTTGGAAAGATTTTTTCGTTAGATACATCATGAAAAATTAAATATGTAAGATTTTTCAGATGAATTCCATAAAATATTAGTATATTGCATAAATATATTTAATTGTTAAGTTGAATTTGCTAATTAAAATTATTTATGTATATAATGTATACGTTGTCTTTTTATAACGCGTTATCATAAAGTTATATGCTGTTTTTATGAGTATTTCTCTGGTTAATCAATATTTACTTTAATTCGTTTATAAATGGGCTATTAATTTTCTCAAACAAATAAAAAATCTACAAACAGGTGCTTGCGTGCACGCGTATGTATGCGTATTCATACATTCACGCGGACACACACTGGTGTAAGGTTCCACGTTAGTTTTACATCCTTCCGTCCACGTTTGATGGCTTAAAGTGTTTGTAATATAAGACTCTCGATAGTTGGAAAATATAATAAAAAATTTGTTCAAAATATTTTTTTTTCAAACTTTTAAATGCATAGTGGTATATTTAAAAAATCCAATATAGTGGCGGTGTCGGATACTATATTGGTAAAAGAAAAGTTAAAAATCGCACTTTGAATTTTCAAAATATTAGCATACTAAGCAAAATAAGGCCTTCGTTAATTTAGAAATAATCAACAAAATTTGAAATTATCTAACTTAAGGAAGATTTCGAGATATGAAAAGGTTTTCTATACAATACTTTAATTTTTCGACTAGAAAGGAGTAAAAATGATGTGGAACATCGAACATCTTATTACATGCATATTCGCTATGATGAAAAAATTTACAGATGTCGTAAGAAAGTCAATTATTAAGGTATACAAGTAAAATACACAATCATATTTTGTCAGTTTTCCCCATTTCGGTGGTTAGTGACAGCCTAAGTTGTAATTATCGAATGCAGTTTACAAAAAGTATGCTAAGTAACTTTGGTGTATCCATGAATCAAAAAATTATAAAAATTTTTTCTCATTTTTTTCTTACCTTTAGAAGGGACAGTCAAATTTTCCCAAACAATTATTACAACATTAACAAACAAATTCAATTATTTCTGTTATCAATACTATTTTTTAAAAATTATGTTTTAAATATAAAATTTGGCAATATATTATTAATAATTATTGCTGAACCATTATTGATGTTATTATCATTATTTTGTTATGAACATAAATTTTGAATTTTAATGTTGTTTGAAAAATGATTCAAGCTATCAGACAAAACTTACACCTTATTAAAGTCCCCCAAATTAACGTTTATTTGAAAATTATTAACGGAAATATTTGCTTAGACAGCACAGGCGCTTTGAAAGTTTTATAAAAAATCAGCTACTTCGTGTTATAAGTTTGTTTGTAAATTTAAATGAGGTTAATGTAAATGTAAACTTGGTATGTAAAATTTTGATTTCACCCTTTTAAAAACCCTTAGTATATTGGTATAATCAATGTATCATTTACTTGCCTTCGGAGCGCTCCCCGCGCTCCTTGATTAAAAAAGGGAATTTCATAAAAAAAAGAAAAAGTAAGAAATTACGAGTATGAAAAACGAATGTATAAACTGATTAAACAATAACTAACTGTTTATAAATTATTCTTATATTCGAAAGCTATTACAATTAGTTTAACACACATTTTATATCATATTAACATTATATTATATAACATAAAAGCTCTATCATTATTTTTGGAAAAATTTTAAAGATTGTAAAGATTATAACTAAATAGGGTGTTTTGAAATGCCTGTTTCGAATAATTTGATTGCAACAGATAAATAAACTCATAAACTTTGATTTTAAAAATTTTCAATGTTTGTAACAATGCAAAATGTTACTATTTAGCCAAAAGTTTGGGTTTTTATTCTCAATTTACAAAATAATGAAAATTTCTTTATAAGGATGAATATGCTAATTATAGTAGGACCGTTAATAATGCCTTGGGATTATTTTTATAGAATCATTCAAATTTTTAACAAATTAAAAATTTCAATTTGTTTTTTTTATTTATAAATATTTAACAATTAATTGAAACTACATATGAAAAACATTTAGTTTTCTTTCTTTGTGGTATTGACTATTGGTTCCTTTTGTCCGTCTATAACACATACTGTGCGAGGTTCTCGTGCAGGGCTACATAAGTTATCTGTAGTTCACATCATCATGTTGCTTAAAATTTATTTAAAAATTTCCACTAAGCATGGCTTACTAATTTTTTATTTTTTTTAAAGTTTTTTTATTCATAAAATTACGACCGACAATATTGAGTAATTTAGAGCATTGTATATTTGTACACGGATAGAATTTTCCGGTAAAAATTACCGTGAAATTCACGGTAATCGTGAATCATGTCTAACTCCAATAATTTTTACCGTGAATCACGGTAATTTTTACTGTATATGACAATAATTTTTACCGTGATGTTATAGTAAAAATTACCGTGATTCACGGTAAAAATTATTGGAGTTAGATTTGCTCCACGATTGCCGTGAATTTCACGGTAATTTTTACCGGAAAATTCTATCCGTGTATTATAAAAACTTGAAATTACTGTATACATGCTCTAATAATGTTTCAAAAAAATGGACTTATGATTATCACCGTTAATGTTTGTGAAATGGACATGTAAAATTTGATTGGCTGGCGATAGGACGTGTGAAATACGCATTGACACTTCTAGTAACGTACAAGTGATACTTTAAAGAAGATACACTTTAACCAATGGAATATAGTAACTTGATTATTAAATGATAGCTAGATATATGATTAAATATTAGCTTGATCAAGGCTACTCAAGGTATATTTCTCTCAGTACATACAACAATTAGTTCGGGACCACTCGTGCATTTATAAATTTCTTTTAGAATTTTTATTAAATGTCAGGAATTAAGTAAAGATCCTAAAAAATTAGGCTGGATTTACATATATATTCTGTTGGGCATCTGCT
This sequence comes from Torymus tubicola, assembly GCA_035583055.1. Taxonomy (NCBI): domain Eukaryota; kingdom Metazoa; phylum Arthropoda; class Insecta; order Hymenoptera; family Torymidae; genus Torymus; species Torymus tubicola. The sequence goes on along the minus strand of JAWWEQ010000045.1, from coordinate 3,077,907 downwards.
AAGGATTTTTCTCATATGATAAGTGATAAGTAAGCTTTTATAATATTTTATTCACTCAATAATTTAATTACGAACTTTTATAATTATTATAGGTACACATTGAAAATTCAAAAGTTCTTTATAAGTCATATCTGTGTGTTATTATATGAGTATTTTCTTTTAATTATTATTTTAAAATTTTAGTTTTGATATAAAGTTTATTTGAAAAAATTATAATTATTGTAATTTGAAAAATATAATTACTATTATAACATGGATAACTGTACCACTGCACGCACAGTTGGAATAGACTTAGAGTAAAAAATTGAAGCAAGCTAAATATAGCTTACGTATTCATATATGTGTAGAGTATTAATATAATTTTAAATAGCTGTAAGTTATAGTAACTCTTTATTAGTCACGAGTAACCTGTGTAATTTTCTTCTGAATCTCGAACAACTACCACAATTAGTGATATAAAGGTAACATGTGAGAAATATAAACAGTAATATACCAATTTTAAATGCGTAAAAATTTAAAGTATCATTTTTATTTAAATTACTGTTGAAATGAATTTTAAAAAATTAATAAATCGTCGATTTAGGGGAATAAGGTGCTATGTTGTCGCAGCGCTGAAAACTCGTATGTTGAAGCGTTCAAAAAGGTGCTATGTTGCCGAGATTTCGAAAATGTGCGATCTCGCGAATATTTTTTTTTTCAAGAAAATTTATGTTAGTACAACATGCAGAAACTTATAAAGATATTCAAAAAATTTTGAAGATACTATATAGATGGAGATTGAAAATATAAAGTTGAATCGCTGCTTTAATTAAATCGATGATCATTCCTGAATGTTTAAAATTTTTTTTCCACTTTTCATATTGATCTACATTTATTTATAGCACGAAATCATATTAGAGTTTTTATAAATGAATTCTATTAAATTTAATTATAGTAAAATATTAAGTAAAACAAGTTAATGTAAACCATGATAAGCTACAATTATAAAATGCAATTTTCAATAGCTACGAAGCATTCTTTGATTTTTTTTATCTTTTAATATAGTTTTTACCGCTATTATTATATAACAGTACGTTTCGGTCATTTTATTTCAGAAAATTTGGTTGATATTTGAATCATTAAGAATTGATAGGATATTAATAAAGAATGATATTTCATAATACTGACATACTTACGCCAATAGCCGAAAAATATTTTCAATCTCCACCTATATAAAGTCATTTTTAATTCCTTATGTCTTATATCTTTTTCACAAAATCAATTTCAATTTTTTGAAAAAATGAATTGTTGATGAAAAATATAAAGATGATACTATCCACATCATCCCTTATATATATATACAGCTCATACTTAAAATAGTGAGTGAGTAGTTAGAAAATCAGACCGTGTAAGTTACGTGTGTCCTATAATAAATTAAATGTATCATTAGCTAAATAGATTAAAGTAAATTTAAATTAAAAAAAAAAAAATTAATTTACATTTTATATTTTCTAATAATATGAAAATTTGATTACTTTTTTACACCGTCCACAAACTAATTATATTTTCTACAGACAAAATATTTGTTTACATAGCTAAATCACTTTATTATGATGTAATAATAATATACAAAGTGTGTTCGTACAAATACAAGCATTTCGAAATAAATGATGAAAATTTTTTTAACATGTATTATCTGAAAAATAATGCTTCTTAGTAATATTTTTGTGAATCTACTATAAACTTTTGCAAATACACAATAAAATTTTATTGGTATTTTTAATATTGTCATTTTAGTAAATGTCATACGTTAGATTTTCATGAATTGAATTTGTTATTGATTTAGGTATTATGTATCAACTTTCTTTATCAAATTTAGGTGTTTACTTTGATAAATATTTTGATAATTGAAAAATTAAAAAAGTGTACGCCCGATGGACATTGATTCACATAAAACGTGCTTAGTAAATTTTGAAATCCAACATTTAGTTGGGCGATTCAATATTGCCATCTAAATTGTCTGATGGCAAGATTTTAAGATTACTAGATACTTTCCATACGAACCAATGTTTATCAGGTATACGCATAAATACACGTACTCGACTGCTTTTGAATGTTTGAACGTGAAATTAGCTTCATAAGTGATTTGAATATTGTAAAATATTTGTATTGCTTCTAAAGTAAAACTTACATTATTAATTTCTTAATTACAACTTTTTTACAAGATTCTTTTAAAGATTTATATTCTACTTTATTGAGCTACTTTATTGTGAGAAAAAAATCAATGAATTTATATTAACAAATAAATACAAAACAAGAAAATAAATTTAATAGATTGGAAACTTTTTCTGCTATGGCATAAATTATAGTAAGGAAATTCAATGTGATTGCTTACTATTGTGCGTAGCACAAATCCTCATCGTACAATCAATGGTATAAATTGTCGATACGCAGGCTGTAAAACGATAAAGATCTTAGGATTTTATAATATGAAAAATAAAAGCTAAGCTTAATAATGTCACATTTTAAAGTGTATGCGGTAAGTTTGTATGGTATTGAAATGCAAAGTGAATATATTACAATATTCACAAGTTTTGCTGTGATGGTTAGATAATCTGTAGATATAAATAGTATCGCTGTTGTGAATTGTGTTATTGTAATTGCGCTATGTGGAATTAACATCGAGGCAGTGGCTTTTTATTTTTTTAGTTTTTTTATGCTTATTTAGTTCAAATTTCCTACTAACTTTAGGCATAAAAATTCTTCACAATAACTTTTCATCTACGTAATTAAAAATTTTAATCTTTTAAAATATTTTTACAACATAATTACTTTACGGTTAAGAATATATTTTATTTTAAAATAATTAATACAAAATCAATATTTTGTTTTACTATTGTTATAAAATTACCGGTTATGTAATATAAAAGAGCAAATCGAAAATCAAGTATCCGCATATATTTTTTAATTTTAAATTTGAGAAAAAATTAAAGTTTTTATTAACTTATTAACCATCAATGTTTTTTACGTCTCACATAAAATAAGTTATTCCATTTTTATATATATTTATAAGAAATAACTATATTTAGGTAACTAAATAATGCATTATTTTTTCACGTACTTAAAAAATATAATACTAAAAAAACTCGTAGTAGTAATATAATTGTACTCCTATAGAGAACAACTATTTTCTACTCAAATTTTTTTTATAATTATTATAGACATGATGTGTTCAAATACAGTCTTAGATCTTATTCAAACTTTCTTTAAGAAACTGCTAAAAATGAGCTCTAATAAAGCGTTCGAATCTTGCAGATAAACAATCATACGTAGAAGCGCTAATGCTTGCACTGCCTTTCCTCTTATATTTGTAGATAGTAAATCGTGGAACTAACTGTCTGACCACTAGCGCAAGAAAAATTAATATTAAAGAAATAACAAATATGTATGCGCTGGTTGCTGTAAACGGTTAAAGGAATATACAATTACCCACACTCAAATTGATGTAGAGTGCGCTCGATATTATAATTACAAAGCGTTAAATATACAACATAGATCAGTAGCTCTTGCAGGACAAGAGTTTCATGATATTATTGGAGAGAAAGAGTGAAAGAATGAGAAATTTGTATAAGTATCGTTGATAATGTCATCGATCTCTGCAGTTGCTAAATTTTGATTACGAGATTATTTTCAGATTGCAAGGCTGATAAAAACTTAACATTATTTAGGATGAATAGAAACATTAATTTTATTACCTGCTTCTTTTATTGGAACACACATAAATGAATAATACAAACAAAGAAATTTTTATATTTTTCTATAACCTAGATGTACCTAATTAGCCATTTTATATTGTTTTGACCACCCTAGCTCATTAGGAAACTGATTCAAACTTACAGACATAGAACGAATGTGGAAAATATTTTATTAATTATCTTAAGGGAATCCAAAACTTTTAAATTTGTTTTCTTAAAATGGCCTACAAAAAATAAAGTTCAATTACTACTAGTATGTAGTTGTATTCTGGAAGTACATCCGATTTCTGCTAGAATAAGCAAAAACTAAATAATTTTTAGATTAATAGTACCTAAATATATGGATATTCTTAAATTTGGGCATTGGCATGATCTGCAGGTTCAGAAAATTAAAATATATTATTTTTCTGGACCTGCAGTTTATAGCAAGGCCCAAATTTAGATATATACCATACCTTTAGCCTTGAAGTGTCTAAAAAATTTGTTTCTAGCTTTTGCTATAAATCTAATATACTTTTAGGAAATAATTTCTATTTATTATTAGTAATCGAAATTCATTTTTCATAGGAAATTTTTTAAGAAGAGAAAATCGGAGGTGTCAGACCTCTACAAAATTTTGTGAAGAAATCGAAACTGTTGTACTTGCTAATTTTGGTAATAGTAACAATTGAAAGTTAGTAAACATTAACAGATCTGATTTTCGGAATTATATTAATATCGAATTTTATTTTTGGATTCTATAAAATCATTTCATTAAAACTGTTTTAATTTCACGGCATAAACTTTTAATTACATTTATTTGTACTAAAATATTGCTAATATTTATACTTTTGTATTACAGTTATTGAGCAATACTTACACATATATTTGAAAGCGTTATAAGTCCTTAAACATAACTCTTTTTTAAGAGTTATTACAGAAAAATAAAAAAAATTTCTGGTTTCGACGGCTAATTGAGGTACAGTTATTGTATTGTATTATGAATATATTCACTAAATACATGGAATAATGCTATAAAAACTTATTCATATATAATTCGTAACAAAAATTTATTTGAAGATCATTTGAATACTATTATTTATATGATGTTTCTGTAGCCTCGTAATCAGGTTAAATCCTTTAATGTACAAGAATTATCAGATTGGTACAAAATAAAAGAAACCCTGATAAGATGTATGGGCGTATCATTATGATGAAATGTAAGAATAATTATTAAACATGGATAAATAAAGAAATATATATATATATACATATGTGTATATATTCGATGATACGTATTGATATAAATATATTTATGGAAAATGCGTGTTAAAAAAATAAACTATGTATTCATGAAAAAATACCTTTTCATTTTTAATTAATCAATATCCTTCCTTTCTTCTTCTTATGTTATAACCATATTATAAACATTTGAAATTTTAACTTATTATTTATTTATTTAACACATTTAAAGCAAATTTAAAATGAAATTATAAATAAAATGAATTTCGTACTATTTTTTTCTGCTGAACAAAAATCCAACTGTTCGTAGTGCTTATGTATAATTAAAACAGTATTTTAAGTTCTTTGTGAAATACAAATTTAACGATAATATTTTGGATATTTTAATTGACGTTTTAAAGCTTAAGAATTAAATTAAGCAATATTTAGTTAATAGAATTTTACTTTTTAGATTACCGCACAGAAGTCGAGGATCGTAAACAAAAAACTAATTTCCTTTTTTCATGTTACATGTTGTTGATTCGTGTTGTCAACGCTTTCTTTGTATCGCTGCTTGCGACATCTTTAACTTTAAAACTCTTTTTCAGTGACAAGCCTTCGTTGAGAGAGGGTATTTATTTTGACTATTTCGTTGTTTTACATGCAATTGCAACCTTCCTACATTCTTAAGTTTCTCAACGATAAATGTCTAATATTTGGTCATTTCCCGCTGCGATTAACGTTAGTAAAATTGCTTAGTGTTTATTTAATCAAATATTGCTGAGGTAGCCATCTTCTCTTCAAATAAATATACCTGTGGGTGGACATAAAAAGATTGGCTCCAAAATTTTAACTCTGTTTCTTAATGCATTTTAGGAAAATGTTTACTCTCGTAATAATTCTTCTAGCGTACATTAAAGAAGCATAGATTCTGAAAAGATTGAAGATTGTCACCTTTGAAGTCGCAGGCTTATCCTGGTAGTTAAAGAGCCTTCTTCGCGGCGTACTTCTAAAAGCATCTTAGTTACGGAAAACCTTGTATGTGACAGTTTTCATAACAGGTTAACAAGAAGACCACGAGACATCCGGGTAAAAGACATTTCACTATAGGTATCCGTCATTATATTAGTGGATTGTTCGAAATTCGATCAACTATCACTGTATCAGAAATATGCAATAGTATAAACCAATTTACATTAGAATCAAATTGATTACAACTGGTTCAGCAACTGAATTTTTTCATACAACCATTTTACCTTTAAAGTAAAATAATTTTTCTACAGTTACATAATTCTCATAAAAAACTGTGATACATTTTTAGAAGTCTAACTAAACTAAAGCGATAGTTTTTCTACAGTGTATAAAAAAACTGTGATACTCTTTTAAAAGTTTAAAAAATCCACCTTGGTAGAAATCGATTCTATTATTTAGTTAATAAATAGCTAGTTTCTTCAATAATTGCTATCATTGACCACTTTTCTTGGCCATTTCTATCTATCAATGAAACGATTTTTTTGGTCATATTCGCCATTTAATAGACAGAATGATAGATTCAGTCTTTTCTCAATTTTACATTAGCTTTTATAAGTATATTTAAAAAATATTAAAATTATCCAATTTTTTTAGTTAGGAAATGGCTAATAAGAAGCTTGCTGTTATGACGAGGAGTGAGCAGGAAAACAAAATCAAACGGAAAAATCATTGTTTTAGTGTGCATCGTCTTAAACAGTACTATAAACGATTTGAATACCAATAATTTGTGTCTACTTTTTGGTTAGCTATCTTTTTCAATGTTTACTTTTAAATACATAATCAGATTACAGAGAAAATTTAGTAACAAAACTTTAAGGTTACTCTATCTCTATTAAATAGAAAATATGACCGGGAAAATCGTTTCATCACTATTTAGAAACTAGCTATTTTTACAAGATATTTATTATTTTTCTGTCCGTTTGGATTAAAAAAAGGAAAATCAGTAAATAAAGCAAACTAAAGCTTAAAATTTGTATTTAAAGAAGAGATTCACAAAAGTAGTCAAAATTCAAACCGAAGAAAAGTAAAAAATATGAGTAACAAATCTTTATTGAAGAAATCTCAAATGTGAAAATAGTAGACTATGCAACTAAGGAGGAAAACCAATTCTTACCTTGTTACACATAGTACTTTTTTAATTAGTGCAGCAACAAAACCTTTTTTGCATGAAAAATGGATAGGAGATTAGGTATATTAAGTCCTCATAACAGGTAACTTTTCGCTGCAGTGGAAGGCCTCGCTAGACGCTCGAAATGCAGAATTGTTCATTCACTTTTCTTCGCAGGAAAATGGCATTTTCGTTTACGTGTTGAATAAAATAATTATCATATATTATGTTGTTATTATTGTTATATTTATTATATTTTAATGGAAAAGGTGGAGTAAAACTCCGTTTTCACATAATAAAATAAATAGCTAGTAAAAATAGCTAATTTCTAAGTAGTGATGAAAAAATTTTTCCGTTCATATTCCCTATTTAATGGAGATAAGGTATCCTTAAAATGTTTTTATTAAATGTTCTCTGTAATCTGATCATCTATTTAAAAGTCAACATTAAAAAAAGATAGCTAATCAAAATGTAAATACAGATCATTGGTATTCAATTCGTATATATAGTAATGTTTCAGAGGATACACACGAAAACAATGATTTTTCAGTTTGATTTTGTCTTTCTCACTCTCTCCTCATCATAATAGCAAGCTTCTTATTAGCCCTTTCCTAATTAAAAAAACTAGCCAACTTTAATATCTTCTTAATTTTTTCTTTTAAAAAACTAATGACGGAAATTTGAAGCCAATATAAAACTTTTGGGTTTGGCTAAATCTATTTAAATGAAACCCGTGATTGGTCAACGGCGATGTTAGCTTTTTTGCTCAAGGTCTTAATTGATTCATCCACAAGGTCTTAATTCATTCATTCATCCATATAAAATCCACAAAGTTTGAAATTATGATACATTTAAACGAAAGATATATAAGTTATAAATGGAATTAATGACTTTATTTTTGTATAAAAAAAATTATTATTATTTCATCTGCAGTTGATAATGAATGATTGTGAATACAGTTTTGGTTACCGTTAAATTTTTAACGTCCAAATATTTATATTTTAAAAATAAACTAAAATAAGTATTAAAGTTTCAAGAATAAGTATTGAATGAATTTGTGTATGTTAAATAATAAAACAAATTTTAAATTCATAATATTCAATGTTAATTATATAAGTCAAGGTAAGTGAAGAGTGCGCGTAGCGCCCTTGAACGTGCTAGTACTCTTAAATGGTGAATATGACCGAAGAAATCGATGGATCGAAATGGCCAAGAAAAGTGTCTTGTCTTTGGGAATTATTGGGAAACTTAGCGATCTATTATGTAAATAATGGAACCTATTTCTACCGGGGTTATATTTTTGTCATTTTGAATTAGTATATTTCGACATGGATGTGTAACTTGATTATATTCCTCATGTAATTTTTTGTATGAAGTAGACTGACAAGTTTAAATGATAGAATTTTCTTTGGTTACTGTTAAAAATTCGGGGGATTATCCCATATATGATATGAATTATTTAATGAATTATCAGTTAAATTAGTTTTTATATTTTATAATTTTGTAACTTACGCAATATTCTACTTTAAGTTTATTACGTTATTTTTATAAATATTATTATAAATCCAGTATCTAATTTATTTATGAATATGTATATTGTAGGATTTATGCATTTTCTTTACGTATAGTCATTTTTATTACTAAAATTATATTATTTCAGAAGATACTTAAAAGTTTTTTAGATTTTCTAAATATTGGAATACTGTACTGTTTGATTAATAGACCGTCGGTAAAGTTGGATTCTATTCTTTGACATCGACTGTTAGTAACACAGTAAACTATGGTACAATATATAGTAATTTACCAGTTATTGGTAAATAACATCAAGTTTTACTTCTTATGCCCATTATATATTATTTACTAATATAATTCTCATTATTTTAGGTAATAATAAGAAATTAATTACAAAATTTGTTGAAACATTTACTTAAAAAAATAATGAATTTTTAAATCTGATTTGTTACACAACCACGATTTTATAATATTTTAATGGCTATAAGAAAGAGAATAAAACTATCCCGTCGTGTATAATCCTTACGATTTTACGGTATTTTATTCTGGATTCAAAATGACATTGAATGCTACTATGGGGTTGATCCGAGACGTTAGAAGGCCCTTGAAAGGAGTAAAAGTATAAAAGAACTAGGGTTAGGGAGAGATTTTTTACAGCGCATTTCGTTAATGCCAGACGAAGCACGAAATTGGATTTTTCGAAAATTCAAATTTATCCATATATGACATTTATTCTTTAATCTATGTACATTTCAGATTCAATTAGCTTAAAATTCGATATTTTTGTAAATTTTAGAAATGAATGTCATGCTAAATTTAATAACCTAACTACTTTAAAAAATTGCTGCCAATTCATTAACACGTGACGATGATTCCTTTTATTATTTTTAGTTTATATAGTTTATATATTATTATGTTCATATCTATTATAAAATTATTATAAATAATATATGATGGATCGAATATTCTCAGAAAAAGCTATATCGAAAATTTTTGAAAGATTTTTAACCTCAAGTATCATTGGTCTTAATTACCCAATTTTTTCGGCAACGAACTCAGTTTAAGATATAAATTACTAATTCACTGCCTTTCAGTATGAATGGTTGAATCTGGCACTTGTTATCGTGTGAAATTTTAATCTAATGTCTCAAATTGATATATAAATTATCGAAACATTTCTTTTTAATAACAATTGAAATATTAAAGATAATTTAAATATTTAAAACGGAAAATATAGGTAATTTAAAAATCTTTTGAATATAGTTACATAGGTGCGAGCGGGCACACGCTACACACACACACGCACGAGACCTCAAAACAAATTTCTATAATGATTTTAGTAAAACTTAATTTTTTACTATATTATAAAATTTCCTTTAGGTTGAATGTAAAAAAGTCTTTCAAAAACATTTTTTTCAAATACTTAAACATTTAATAAAATAAAAATAAGGTAGATAATGCTGGAAAACTTGAAAACAAATTTTGGTGCAAAACTTAATTATTTCTGGGTGATTATTTGAAAAATATCTACATAAAATACATGCTCTGATGAATATATAAGCGGAATAAATATTGGGAATATTTTTACGTAAACATAACTCAAATCTTTCTCGACTGAAGTAAAAATTTTTAAAGTTTACAATATTAGCACAAAATACTTACAGTTTATATAAGTTTTATATAAAAATTTGGGTGGGACGAAATTTCCACTTCAACTATATATTATAGGGAGTTATATATTCTTTCCCTTGATCCCTGGCAGCTTTTGCATCGCGTTTGTCTTCGCCCGCAACCGTTGCAAAATTACTCTTTCGATTTTTTCTACAACCATTTTTTTCCAACCTTTTTTTACCTCTACTTTCTTGACATATGCTCCAAAAAATATGTATTAGTATTAATACATATATCATAGATTGTTATTTGGATTTATCGGATAACAGTATACGATGCGCGTGTCTTAAAAGGACCTTGTATCGTAATGTACAAGAAAAGTCAAGTATTCATGTTCTATCTGCAAAAGAGTTGCATTTTTAACGTAAACTCACCTATTATTGCATTTTTAGTCACGGTATGGGTTGCCTTTGGTCTTTCACTTGATGATGTGGTCTTTACCATGGGTCGGTAAACGTTTTTCTATTAAATAATATCATTATTTTCAAATACAAATATCTTTATTTTGCTAAACACTTCCTTCAATATTTAAGGTATTTTAAAAATTCTTATAATACTGGTATATAATACTAGTGTGTTGTAAAACTGAGTCTCCGTACATTGACGAATTGTACGTGATACATTCTAAAATAAAAGTATACAAATACATATAAGTACAAAAAGTGTATTACTATTCGACTTGTAGGAAATGAGGCAAGAGTGAGAGAGAGAGAGAGAGAGAGATCGATGCATGAAGTCGTAATATATACGTATAATCAAATAGGTAAAAATAAAAAAAAATTACCTCATGACCTACACAGTCTTTACCGAACAGTTGCGTATTATCACACAAATCTGTTTCATGACTCTGGACAGGAATATCGTTTCCACCTGAATCATAGTCTTCAGTAGATAAAGATGTAGTTTCGAGTGCTTCAGTTTTTGGAACTGTTGATTTAGAACATTGTTGGGATTTTAAGGTACGTGCACTTACGTTTAATTAAGTATTTGCCCGGGAATTTGTTCCAACATTGGATTTTACTTGTTATGATTATATCTTTGTTCTATTACAAGAAATAAATAATTAGTAAAGTAGACGCATGTAGAGTTAAGATTCATCTATGGTTATTTGTTCGTGATATTCAAACTTTATGCTCTGACCGGATGTTAGTTTATAATATGCATCAGTTGTTACACCTCGGTTTGTATGTCTCCAGATGGGGTCCTTTATGGTCCACACCCGCATTTGCATTTGAAAATTATAATGGCTTCCTTGCCCATTCTCTTCATGGAACTACAAGATGTCGGCCAAGAACTTGTAAATACGACCAAAATGTATGAAGGTTATTTAATTTAAAAAAATAAAATGGAAAGCTCTTATTAGATGAAAATAAACTCAAAGTATTGGAATGAACAATAAAATTATTGCAAATCTAATAATAATAAAATTATTATTAGATTTGCAACAATTAGAAATAGAAAACTATAATATAAGGTAATTTATTTATACCAGAGCAATTCATAAAAATGTTATTTATACTTCATTAATCCATAAAACTTTAAAAACTAACACTTATACCGTCTGTCTTTAATTAAGTGATAAAAAAATAATTTATCACTTTCATCAAATTTTTTTTTCTGCACGATAACATACTTAAGATTTACCTTTAACTTTTGTCTATTGAACATACAAGTATTATTTACCATAAAGATAGTGGAGTTCAAATGAGCCACATACTTCGTTTTGACCAAAAAGATGTAGCCAATGTTATTGATATTACGGAAATTATGTCTATATCTCCTTTTACGCAAGTAGATAACCATATATATATAAGCCTTAATTTCTTACAAAAAATATTGTAAAATAAAATTATTTTGAAATATTGAATGTGAAAATTTGATTTCTATCTATTTCCCATTCCTCGTTTGATTAACACACCTATTAAATATTTATGTTAACTTATATAAATGATTAATATTGGTATACAACTCTGTAATAAAAAATTGATTTATTTGCATGCTAACATCGTATTTATTAAAATTTGGATTTCAACTTTGAATCAATTTGTAAATAAATTTGATATCAATTTTTTTTAATTATTAGTATAAGTAATTTAGAGTAATTTATGTATAATCATACATAATTGTATACAACTGTATACACCTGTATATAACTGTATATAATTGTATATCAAGGAGCGCGGGGGCGCTCCGAAGGCAAGTATAACTGTAAAAAACTGTATACAGCTGTATATAACTGTATACAACTTGACATGGTAAGCATTTTTTTATCCACGTGTTATGTACAGAATTGTATGCAATTATATATA
>JAWWEQ010000045.1:3018816-3065241 GCA_035583055.1 Torymus tubicola | reverse complement strand
GTACGCTCAGTCACATGTACATGCACTGTAGATCAAGGTGCGTATACATTTACGTATCTATAGCGCGAGCTCAAGCTCGAGCTCGCGTGTGTGTCTATAGTGCGAGCTCAAGCTCGAGCTTGCGTACGTGTCTATAGTGCGAGCTCGAGCTGGAGCTCGCGTACATGTACAGTATATATGATGCGTACAGTCTAAAGCTACTATTCTTAACAGTAACTCTAGAATTTTTTTGTTATACTAGGAACAACACTTGGCTTTAAGAAATCAGAACTTCTATGTGCTTTCACATCACCACTTCCACTTGAAGAAATTACATAACAATCTTGAGATTTACTTGGCTGTATCAGATGAGAGGAGCATGAAGGATAGTTACTAATATTAGAAACGTTACTTTTCTTGAAACTTCCAATAGGCATTATATATACATTAGCAATTGTATTTTCTGCAAGCACTGGAGAAATATTTTCTTTCTGAGAAAATATTTCCGTTTCAGTACCTTATAAACCAACAATAATCAAAATATGGGAAGACTAAAGACTTGACCAGGATCATTCTCACAGAGGCAGGTAAAAAGCTTTGATTATTTCTGAGGCGTGCAAGTGCAGTAAAGCTCTTCTTGCTTGTGACATTGCACTGTTTCCTCCAGGAGAGGGTACTATGTAATGTGATACCGAGAACTTTGAGCGACTCACAGAGAGTGACAATAGTGCCATTAAGTAGAATCGGGGGAGTATTTACACTGCGCAATTGGCTCACGAAACGTCTTGATCCGATCCAAGTAGCTTGCGTCTTCTTAGCATTAGTAGTCAGATCGTTAGTAAGCGTCTACTGCAAGGTATTAGTAATGTCACTATTGACTTTTTCGACAATCGGGTTTACTTCTGATATATGCCCACTCAAATATATCATGAAGTCATCAGCATATAAGCAATATTTACAATGGCTAAATACTGCAGGCAGATCGTTAATGAGTAATGAGAATTGTATTAATTGTCTTAATTTGTGTTTAAGTTACTTACTATAGATTTGAGCCGTTAACTTTGTATTATTTAATGCTCTTGTGTCAGGCTCCTGGTTCTTTTTGGCCTCGTGCACCTACTTAAATTTGACTGCTAAGGTGTCGTTCAATGAGTCTTTCAAAAATTGACTCACAGCCGAGGCAACGTCACTACCACCCCACATGATGAAGTATAGTTTCTCTATTAAAATTAAAATACATAAACAGAACATTATGTTTGGTTAATTTGTTTTCGATGTAAAAGCATGATTTTGCTTTTAAAATCAACTAAATAACATATAAGCTTTCTGCTATAAATTTTATTTTGTACAAAATAACAGCCTACTATTTTTTATACAAATTTAAAGGAGATAGGTGTCCCAGTAACGAAACAATCCCTTACAGCTCGCTTTTGTTTTTCTACATCCTGCTCAAAAGCCTCGAAATCCTCCATTGTTTCTAATGGAAACCCCTCTGGTGGCACCATAGAATGGTCGTCATCGCCCACGTTACGTAATAAATAAAAATGTTAAACGGTTATGTATTAATCTTTATAAAACTAGTGGATATCGTCGGCTCCAAATAAAAAGGCGCTATCTCAGCGGCCGGATAGAAAAGGCGCTATCTCAGAGGCCGATTAGAAAAGTCGTTTTCTCAGCGGCCGGTTAGAAAACGCGCTACCTCAGCGGTCGCTTGGAAAAGGCGCTATCTCAGCGGCCGGTTGAAGAAGGTGCTATCTCGCGGGCTCATTTTTTTTGCTCCGATTTAGGTTGGCAATACTAACAATATACCATTCATATTCGATTTTAGAAAGAGAAAAATGTATTCGTTTTCCAATACTATTATAATTGAAACCAATATTCAATGCACATCCGTTCATCACCGCTGCTTAGCTGCTCTTTGTCTGCGAGCACCAGTGTAAACACACCTGGGATTTCACATAGCCACTGTGATGTAATTGGCGTCTTATAGACTGTTCTTAAGTTTCATTTCTTATTCATCAACGAATTCATCAATGAAAAAGAGTTTTGGAAATTATAATATACAACACGTTTAGCTGTTGAGTAATGCTGAGTGATGGAATTAGTTTAATACTATTTGAAATTTCTCAAAATATTTGTTTTCTTATAACTTATAATTTACGTAGCAATATAATGAATGCATACGAAATTATTTGCCGAGAAATTTATTATATATGTTTTGTATTTCATTTATTATATTAAATAAATGGCGTCTTCTTATAAAAAAATAAAATAAACTAATACTTTAAATAAATAACTTATTAATTTAGAGGACAAAGTAGCGAAATACAATTGATCAATTGAATTATTATGCAAATTATTTGCTAGTGAAGTTTAATTGTAAATGTATGTGCTATGGGACTCAAATATATTTTAAAATCTTAACTGTTGATGTTTTCTGAAAATAAATAATTATCTAAACCGCATGGATCGTGAAGTGTGCAAGGGGAACAAGCCTCGTCTTGTATGTAAAAATCTTATTTCTTAACTCTAATCTTGTAATTTCGAACCATCAAGTTGTCAGCATTGCTCATACTATAACAAAATGTCAAAGCAATCGAGTCATGAGAACTAAGAACTCTAATACATTTCCTAATGTATTTGTAGTATCTATTCTGGAAAGGAGAAGAAAAAATTTGTTCTGAATCCAATTGCTGGAAATAGAATCATTACTAAGTATATAGCTAAAGCAGCTGAGTGGCTTCACGTGTTCACTCTTTTCCTGTCAACGATCTATACGTGGATTGGGCTGAATTATTTTAGTCTTAATGGAACGACGGTAGAGCTTTTGTATAATACGACTAATTTTCACGACAGGAATAAGCCAGTTATCAACCACAATCGTGTCCCATAAATGGGAACGAGTAAGTGAGAGACAGGAAAAGGGATATACCGTACCTCACTCGATTACCACTCAATTGCTCTAGCCACTTACAGACGATCTGATCTGTCTGCGAGCCCTTGCGCACGAATATCTCTCTTTCTCTCTTTTCTCTCCCCGTGTATAGTCAACTTAATGGGGTGGCTTGTTAGAAACCAAAAAGAAGGGAAGAGAAGAATAAGAGCACTCAATGTGCCCGCATAAAAATGCCCGACGTCGTACTGTTTTGAAAATACAATTAATTATTATGCAGAGTTTTAAGAATGTTAATAATTCAAGAATATTGTAACTGCAATTCTTTATGAGTAATTTTGTTTTTCTGTAAAAATTTAATTTAAGGTATAATATTTTCTATTTTGTTACGGATAAATATGCAAAGTAAGAATGAACAAGGAGTACAAATACAATACGAAAACAAATGACGATTTGCGAGAGTGTGTCTAAAACAAATCCGGATCTATCATTTTTTATTATCAAAAGTTTTCATAGTTCGACCCTAACAATATATTCATTTTAAGATTTGTATCTACTATTGTACAGGATAAAGGAATCAATCTCTGGGATAATGTATCAAAATCAAGGAAAAAGAGAAAGACATACACTTCGAAATTGAAATATCTTTATTTGTTTGTGAATCCAACAAGTTTTATATTCTACGATTCTTCATCTGTTTTTTTTTATTTCATTTAAATTATATGCAGTTTTCAATGTTCAAGGATTATTTTCTAACATTTTACGAGATGTCCAAGCATTCGAGAAAACGATACGTGGTTTTACTAATACATAAGATATGCCATTGGTACACAAGAAATATACGCATCTTATAAAAATACATTTTTCTAAAAAAAACGATGATTTAATCTACCGTTGCTCTAGAGAGCCTTATAATTAATAACAACATTATCGAGATTCAAATAATAACAATATAATAAACAAAAGGTAGATAATAATCTACCCAAAATGAGGGCGTTGCAAGCGTTTTCTGAGACATATGTAAGTATGTTTGTGCGTTTGTATGTTATCAAGTTTATCGATTATATTTCATGAAAATGTTGACAGATTTGCGGAATGTTTCATTAAATATTCCTATTTCATTGCAAATCACAAAAATGCCAAAGCAAATGAAAATTAGGAAAACTCGATTTTTAAACGTATGTTTATAACTAGTTTTTTTTATAAAATCTAACAAATATATTTATTAAAATTAATTAAAAGACAATTTTTATGTAAAACATTTTATTCTATGAAACATATTTGTCAATATATGATACCTGTCATGAAATTTATATGCTTTTTGAATTCAAATACAAGTTCTTTGGATTCGCAGGATATACTTTGATGCTTTAGCCAATCAGAATTTTTAATTTTTTGATATTTTTATTTCTCTAGGTACTCGTTAATATATTGTCTTTTCATTAATTTTCGACTATATTATATATATCCTTATTATAATTATCATATACTTCTTAATCAATAAAGGCGTTTCATTTGCATATACATAAGTGAAAGCGTAAACGTACGGCGTTAAAAGTATTTTTATTGAAAAGCTGAGAGAATTGAAAAAAAACTATTCTTATGTCTATCGCGAGAAGTGCTTCCCTGAGGAGTTATAAATTAATGAAAACCGGTCAAAAATGCAAAAAATCATCAAAATCCAGTTTTTGACCTCTTATATCTCCAAAACTATAGGTCAAAAAAATCTAAAAAAATTCATGGATATTCATAATGAGTAGCAGAACATTTTCAAAGAGTTTCAAGAAAATCTATTTTTTGACCTTTCGATTTGACAGAGACTTGGCCATAAATATATTCTTAATGATAGAATAACTAAATTGTTTCTACCAATCCTTGGTGGAAATCCAAAATATTTTCTATCTATTAAATAGTCATTTAAACTATGGACTGTGACCATGAAATGGTCATTTTTCTCATCTAGTTTTTGGCCTCCGATAAAATACTTTTTCTCCTATTATTCTAACATTTAATAGATGGAAAATTGAATGAGTTTATCGAACATTGGAACAAGCTAGTTTTTATCTATAGAGGTATTATATTTGGTCAGTCTTTTTAGTCAGCAAATAGTTAGTAAAAGTCTATTTATATTAGAGAAGAGTGAGAAAGACAGAAAATAATGACGAAAATGACATTTTTTCAAAATATCTCCAAAAGGGCTATAGTAAATGATTTTCTGGCCTTTATACATAGATTATTTATATTGTAGGAAGCTATCAGTTAAAGTTAAATATCATCCAATTTAATTAAATGGAGGAATAATAGGAGAAAAAGCGTTTCATCCTGGCAATTAACTGATCATTTTTTCTACCCATTTACTAGAATTCTGGCCATTTCGCGATAAACGCATTTTCTACTAGGGTTTTTTAAAAAATATTATCACTTATTTTCAGTAAACATAGCTTTTTTATTATAGTCTTTTTATTATAGACCAAACACATACTATTTCGTAGAATTTCACTACGGAGACAGCAATTAAAATTGGTTACCCAAGACAACATTCGTGCATTACGTCGTCTTCAAAGAAATATATAGTTCATAATAGAAAAGAAAAAAATTAATAGAAGAACTATATTCACAACACGGGTATATTTTATATCGAAAATGACAGCAGAGTGGAGAAGGCACGTACTAGCGGCGCGACGTTCCTACTGCCGGTAGCGCTCTTGAGTGCCCTGTTATTGGCCCAAAAAGCGAAGAGGAAGATCCCTGACGCACAAGTATATATGTGTATACGTACTCGCGCTTGCGGCATCCCCCGTCGTTTCGACGAATTATCCTCTCCTATGATAAACGTCCGGCTCGTTCTACTTATTTTTCGGTCTTATACGCGCGCACGCCCGCGTAATTCTTGAGAAAACATACAGGAGAAAAACGTTCTGGCTGCCGAAAGAACAGGGAAGAGAGAGAGAGAGAGAGAGAATAAGAGGAAGGGGAAAGCATAAGAGAGACGAGATCGACCCCCTGCGCTCGCGGTTGGATGCCATCTTATTTATTGTTTTAATTATATCAGAATATATCGTTAGAAGCCGTCAGGACGCGCCGCTACGCCGCCAAATACGCGAGATTTATGTGGCCACGGCGAATCCGATCTTCCTCGCCTCCCTCCGCGCCTCGACGCGTTTCACCCCCGCGAAAGCTCACCCAATTGCCCTTTCTCTTCCGTGCTTTTTTCACTCTTATTTACCGACGGTTTGCAATTGCCTTGTTCTTGTTTTCTTCGACGGCATTCTGCACGCGTGCATTGACGCGTACAATTTGCTATGTTTGTGCACACACGAGGCGCCTAAATCGGCGGGTCAACCGTCGTTTGGGTTTGCAATTCGGTAAATTAATGATTATCACGAGCATATAGTCATTGATCAATTTTCGGGGTTGTCGATAGAACGAATTACATCAGCTGAAAAAAATGAATAAATATCCTCTTCAGATGGTTATTTAAGGGGGTTTTGCATCATAAAATTGTCAAAAAATCAATTTTTTATTCATTTCTTTTTATTCTGCATGATACTATGTAAATGTAAAAAAATTTTTAATTAAAAATTTCAAAAAATGTTGAGAGTTATGGATCAAAATCTAATTCGATCCCGATTTCGACCTTTTCGAATGTTTTTTTGTTTTTACCTGTTTTTTTTAGAAAATATGGTTTTTGGATTTTAATGTAGTTTTTCTCAGCAACCAAGTGATGAATTTTATTGAAATTAAAAACATTAAATATCATTTGACACGAATAAGTTATAATCTTCTTAAGTTGATGCAAACATTTATAATATTCAAAACAATACCATCATTATAAGAATAATAATTAATAAATTGATGCATAAAACACGAAGTTCATTTTACAAAAGAATGAGAGCGCGCGGGCAAAAACTAAATGGTATGGTGATTTAGTGTGCGGGATACTTGAGAATTTGCTTAACAAATTGGTAATCAGTGCCAGCGGGTAGTTGCATTGTTCTGCCCTCTTGGAGCCTTTCCTGCGCTCACGCGCATATAGAATCGAGCAGACCGAGTGCATGTGTGTACGCTCGCTGCTCATCCTCGCATGGAAAACCAGGCGTATGTCGAGCGAGCCCCGGCAAGCCGATTACACGCGCGACCGGCGCGCTGAAATGATCTCGAGTGATAAATATTTGAAAGCAGTACAAGTCCTTTGTGACACGCCAAACTTCTGATTAAAAAATGTCTGCCGGATAAAGCCATCAAATGTGTATTACAATGGTCAAGCAGGTAATTATTAAGGTAAAATGTATATCATTATGACAGTTAGTTATTTGAATAAATTTATTTTGCATGAAGTCTAAAGGAAAACATTATTTATGATTTATTTAAATTTGTATTTAACAATTCTGAAAGTACGAAATTGATTTTAAGATCTGATATATTTTTTTTAATTTTATATTGGTATAATATGTATATTTTTTATTACTCACATGTATTAACAAATTATCTTATTTACTTTTTTCTTATTAAAGTTATTCATTTACAATAATCTATACAAGACGTTTTAATTTATCTTAGACCTTGTGACAGTATCTTCTCGGTAATGACACAGCACACTCATGTACCGAGGAAGCTTCTATAGCCGCGCACTGGCATACGCGTACATAGGGTCGAAGTGCATGAGAGCGGGAATCAAAAAGGGGGGATCGAACACCGGAGTACCGCGCGACGTAGAGCGCGCTCGCGTAAGCAGCGCAGAGAGAAAAAGAAAGAAAGAGAGAGAGAGAGATCTAACAGTCGCGCGGGGCAAGAGGAGGGGGGCACGTCGGTAGTGCGCGCTAGACTACGGAAGTCAGAGAGAGCGGACCAATAATAAAAGCCAGGCTAGGATAGTGGTCCCTGTTGGTGTGCCTGTTCCTGTTAGTGTGTCTATTTAGAGATATTTGACATAAATTAAATATTCTAACCTTAAAAATTATGATAAACTATTAGTAAAAGCACCAAAATGTTGATTGACACCACAAAAACACTATTTGATGACTTATTTTTTAATTATAGATAGTTAAAAACACACACTAATACGGATATTTCGTCTGCTTAAAGGCACACTAACCGGGCCTTCTACCTTATAAGAGTAAGAGAGAACGGGCGACAATAACAATGAGCCATAAGAGTAAGAGAGAGAGGGTATATCTAAGATGTACGAGAGCGAGAGAGAACGAGAAGAAATATTGAGAGGAAAATTCGACAGCGATAATTTGAGTGATCGCGCATGCTCCTGATCGTGCCTATTACCGTTCGAATTATACGCAAATCATGCGGATTTAACGGTAATGGGCCTGATGGTAAGGAAAAGCCCAATCCTCGTGCATATCATCCCTCTACGGTAGTGGAAAAGTTGGTTTGAAACAGAACAACGTTGGCGAACGACAAGAGTTGATCGTGTGACATGCTGCGAGACTGCCAACCGATCCACAAGTGACAGTTGAACGGCCAACTGATTCAGACTGGAGGAGCAGCAGAGCGGTCAACCGAATCGAATGAGAAGAAAAGCTTCGGCATTGATGCAGAGTATAGTAAAAATAGTTAGTGAGAGTGTGTTACGCGTGTGTGGAAGGCTGATATTCTTTCCAGATGGGGTTGAGGTTTCTCAAGGATTTTTAGAGTCGTGTTTAGAGAAGTCAAGGTTTTGTGCTTTCAGGTGGTCTACGGTCCGAGAGGTCGAAGTTGGTTAACGGTGTCTAGACTCAGTGCGGAATAGCTACAATTTTGTATTAACTGATATTAACTAATATTGGATTCTCTAAATAAATACTCATTTATCAGATATTGTGTAGTGTTATTAGCGAGTGTGTAAGCCTTGTGTGTGCGTCTAGTTTATTTTCAGTTTACCCGAAGTAGATTCAAAGGCCTTCAGCGTTGGTATTGTTGGGTCGGAGTTGTCAGGTCGGTGTTGGTTGTTGCTTTTGCGTGCTACCTCCTCAAACGAGATACGAGTCGCAAGCCGTGACGTGGTTCCGTTTTAGTGAGCAGACGGAGAAAATAGTAGCGAAAGTACTTGCTGAGGATTTCAAACAAAGATACAACTCCTCGAGGTGTTTAAGCAAGTATAACGTTACAATCTTTAAACCTGAAAAAGGCATACTACCTTCGTCATTTAGTCAATTAGTTTCCTTAAATTCAAGTTACAATGTTATTGTATTAATTATTAATCATTCGAAAAATTTAAGATTATGCTAAAATAAATTATGATCTGAAACTTTATAGGGGTGAAATATTACGTATTTTATTGAATTTGACTCTTTATCTTTCAGAAGATAATGAATTTATTTTTTGTAGATATAAGAGATAAAAGTTATTATTTCTATTATTATCAATGAGGCGTCTAATGTTTAAATAAGACACTATAGAGTTAAAGTAAATTAGTTTTTACTTTTCAAATATACTAATTTAACTACAGTCCAAAAAATTTGATTTGATCAACTAATAGTATTTTAATGCAAATATAACTCTGGTTTGATAACTTGTTTGAAAATAACTTAATTATTGCACTTTTATTCAAATTTCATTTAATGAACTTCGATATTTTAAACAATTGGTAAGCTAGCACAAACTCGAGTCCAAATATAATCTACAACACTGAGTGGAGTCATGGAAACTCTACACACAGAAAGAAAAATCACAAACACTTTTTCTCCGGTTCTTCGGCTTGCTGTTCTTGAAGGTTGCTTAATTATTTTTTATTATACGTTCGCATTTTAACTAAAGGGTTTAATCAAACGGTAAAAGAAAGGGTTAAAGAAAGGGTTAAAGAAAGGGTTAAAGAACGGGATTAAAATCGGGTTAAAAAGGGGGTTAAACGGTTTAAAAAGGCCTTAAAAAAGGGCTTAAGAAGGACTTAAAAAAGGATTAAAAGGAGTTTAAAAAGTTTGTATTTTTGCCCTTTGAGCGTTAACCAACGGCTTTGCGTTGCCCGACTCTCATGATGGGGACGTGCTGGTAAGGAATTTTTTTGAGAGTCATATATTTTTTATATTTTGTTATAATTCTAGCGCTGCGTTATACTGCTGCCGGTTTTTATATTATTTTGTTATAATTCCAGCGCTGCGTTATGCTGCTGTCGGTTTTTATATTATTTTATATTATTACAGCAATTTACAAAATTTCTTTGAATACAATATTTTTAGTGTACATTTTGTTGTTAGTTTTCGTTTTTGATTCTTCTATTCTAGCATTAAGTAATGATAATTTTAATTTTTTTCTGTTTCTCACCCTTGAAAAAGCGACATATAATTATTTACATGGCTAAATACTGGTGTTGGTAAGTAAATACCAACGGTACTATATGATTGTCCTTGGGATTTATTTATTCTTGTTGTGAAACCTAATCTCAAGGGAAATTGTTTTCGATGCATATTAAATGGTATATTTTCTTTAGAAGGTGATAAAATTATTCTTGTAATTATAACTAATTTTCCGATGCGTTTTTCTTTCAAAATTTCTGCTTGAATTGAATATTTTAGCAGTTTTTTCACTAAAAACCTTCTCCTATTACAAAGACCTTCATTTACATTTAAATTTCTTAAAAGTATTACAATGGCACCAATTTTCAACTTTATTTTGTGTGGTGGATGTCCAAAATTTTTTGGAATTGCAGAAGGGTGTCTTTTTCACTATTATAATGGGGGGTACCCTTTGCACCAAAACTTGTAAAGGCTAAAGAATTATTGTATGTACGAATATTTTTATGGAAATTAATACTGTCCTCTAAAAAACTCGTTGCCAATACCTTCAACTCATCTGGATAACGAGGATTTTTAGGTAAATCTATTTCTCCCTTATGACAACAATTAGAAGATTCTCCACCTCTTGTATTTTCAAAAGAAAAATATTTGGCTTTGCAATATTTGCAAATTTCAGTCATGGTACCCAAGATTCATTTTTCATTAAATTCTATATTTCCTATACGACGTAAGATTTTTGTTTCACATAAAACTTCAAATTGTTTTTTAATTTCATTTTGAATAGGTGTTTTTCTATAGATACTTTTTTATTTATTTCAGTATCGCATAACTCATTGCATATGTTTTCATATTTTCTTCTTTTTTACGTTATTTTTGTAACTCTTGAATATTCATGTTCTGTCTTTTTTCTAACGTTTGTATTTTTCTTTTGATTTTTTTTCTTTCATTTTTTCTCTTTCGCATTCTTTACTTTCCGCATAAACTACTATCTTGTGTAACGCTTCTTTATCTCGTTTTTCTTGTAATTCTTGATTATTCGTGTTCTGTCTTTTTTCTAACGTTTGTATTTTTGCATTTTTTTTAAATTTTTTATTATTATACTTGTATTCTGGTTTCAATAAAAAAAAACTTTTTTTCTTGTTATTTTATTTGCTAAATAATGAATAAAGTAATACTTTGGTATTTTGATTATCTATTCCAGATATGAAATTCAGCATTTCTTATTTATCAGATAATTTATTTATGTTTGTTTAAATATTTATTAGGATTTATATCAATATTTTATGTAGTCTATCTTTTAAATGATACCAAATTTAATCGTTCCAACTGCTTAACTTTTACAAACGAAAAATAAAAAATAGTTCGTAGTTTATTGTATATATTTTTATAAATATTTAAGATTTAACATGGGATCATTTGGAATTGTTATAAATTGGCTAAATGTCTTAGTTATAAAAAGCTACTCATAAATTTTTCTAGCTGAAAATGAGTTAAAGTTCGAAGATATTAATATTTTATTAAAAAATTGATTTTTAATGTGCTTTTGCAAAATTAATATTTTTTTTTAAAGAATATGTATTTGTTCTATTTACGTCTCATTTTAGTTAACAAACAATTAATCACTAATATTTCTATATCACTAAAATACAATCAATTCTAACAAAACCCGAATGATCTAGACGATGCCTCCTACACTAGTGGTGTATATGACACATATTTTTTTAGTATTTTGCTCTTAGCATAAAATTAACTAAAAAAATATGTAATTTATGGTGAAAATTTTTATTTAAACTTAAGCGTTCATTTTTCTAAATATTAATCTCACCCAGCGCTGATTAATTTCAGAAATTGGTCGAGGTGCAGTTTGACTGTCTCATCAATAAATTGCACTTAAAAAAGTTATAATAACATATATATTATATAGTATAAATCAATCAATAGAAAACTTTTTATGAATTTTAATTATAGCATCAACTTAAAAAAAGATGAGTTTTTGTACATCGACGAAGAAGTTAACTATAAAATTGAAAAAAGTAGCTTATTCCCTTACACCATAAAATTCTATGATGATATGTTTCTCCCGTATAGCAATCTCAGGACAAATGTTTGAAAAGAGCGTGGCGAGCTTTAAAGAAGCTTCGTCAGCCAGACGAAAAGAGGTCCATATTCTGTTTGCCCCCTGCTCCCTCTGTCGCGAGACATAAGTTGCAAGAGAAGGAATGTTCTTATATTATTTTCTTTGCGCAAGGTGAGGCGAACGCATAGCCAGGCGGCGTCTGGGCGCGCGCCCATCGGTATGCCTGGTATTTTTGGCCCGGTCCCTCTTCCCTTTTTTTTTTCTCACACCGTGCGCATGCGATTCCTCCGAACAAATATTGACCGCCTGTATAACATGTACATTTTTACGTCTTTGGCTCTTGACTTTTACAATTCAAGGTTCGGAATACCGATAGTACGATGAGAAAAAATTTTAGTTAAATTCGAAGTACACAAAATGTGTTGTTTCTTGATTTGTGAGAGAGTGGGTATAAACGAGAGCAAAATATTCAAAAGCCTGTTGGTAAAGGGTCAAAACTTGATCCAGCAAGTGCATTCGGCACACGCGACCATCGAGATTCCTATCTGCATTTGATAAATTGCTGTCCCTACTCAAAGCGCTCCATCCCTGAGAGTAGAAGAGAAGGAAGACGCTGCGGGACCGCCTGTGTACGTAGACGCACGTATGGACGCACAATCTTACATCCATGCTTGCATTACTAGCCGCAATGCGACTTATCTTAATATTAATTTGCTGTGCCATTGTCCACCTTTATTACCGGTATATTTTACCGATTTTTACTTTTAGAGTCCTTTGCAATTTCTTCTTTTCTTCTTATTTCCTAAACTTTTTTCATTTTATATACATTTTGAATAATGCTATAAAGTAAAAATATAATTTCCTCAGTAAAAATATATTCTATTTAATCAATGTTTAATTGATATTATTCTTTTTCAAATATTTTTACTGTGAATCTGAGAACTGCTTTATATAAAATACATTATAGCAGAATTTATTTATATAACCTCTATATCGAACAAAACGGAATGCTTTTAATGTTATCTTGAATAAATACTTTTCGAATCCATTCTTGAAAAAATAATAAGCAACCATATTGAAGCATTTACTATTTTTGAATGTTTAAGATTAAAGTTTTGAACTATAAGATTGGAAAATAATAAAAATCAATAAAACTCAGTAACGTTGTTGAAAATTCCATATGTTGTATTTACCTAATATATTGGGAAACAAAATGAGAACTAGCATGTGCTTATATGAACAGTGATTTTATAAGCGCGACAATAATGGTGTAAAAGAAACAAACTCGTACTAAAGAGCGTTTTATTGTCATAAATAGTAGTTTCATCCATAATTTTTATTGTTGAAAATAGTGTGGCACTATGAAAAACCTTAAAAATTCAAGAGTAATTCAACGTATATGGGAAAAGATACAAATGATGATATTCGTAAAATAGCAATGAAGAATCATTAAAATTACTCTGGAGAACTTGACAGTAAATGTTCTTGAATCATTTTAGTGCATCCCCATATTGTAGCTGCGGCTACAGAAGGTGCATTGAATCAAGGAGAATTTGTAGATTACTATAACTTTTAAAATCATAAAAATTTTCTGGATTTCGACCTTGATACTCTGACACATAATTAACCTGTTGACCTATTATTTTGCATCTATCACAACCGTGTAAGGGTATTAAGCCAACTATGAATATGAAAAATAACTTTTATAGATTGTCTTAAACAGAAATTTAATTTCTACATTATAATGTTTATTATTAATAACAAATTTATTTGATTTTGCATAACACAAATCAAACAGGTACATTACTTGATTAGAAATGTGAAAATCCATCTAGATTTATAATTAATTTTAGGACGTTTAAATCCTCATGGAGCACAGGATTTACGGTATTTTCCAATTGCTTCTACATGCCAAAATTAAAGAACTTGTCTTAGGAGCTATCACTTCTTTAAATATTTATGAACAAATTTGAAATTATATTGTTAAATTGTTTTTGTGGTTGTAAATATCTTTGATAAAGTCATTGTTTAATATTATTTAATAATTTATTATCATAAATACGAAAAACTTTACTTAGGAAACTCTTATGAGTTGATCGTTTTAGGAATATTATAATTGCATTTTTTACACCAATATCTTCTTACTACTATTTACATTGTTCTAGCCAAGCCTATATAGATTATCGAATATCAATCTCAATATAAAAATTTCTTTCTTGAACCTCATAATTTGTGCTAAATGATTCAATTGAATCACTGAAAATAACAATGCATCAAAATGTAAGTTAATCTTTATAATTATCTTTATAATTGTAATTATAAATCTGTAAAAAAATTTAACATTTTAAAAGTAACTAAATACCAAATCACTGTATTTTAAATTATTTCATTAATTCTCGAATCTGGTGTAGCTGAATTATGTATATTATTGTCCTAGCCCCCATGTATAAGTTGATCTATTTTGACTGGGCTTTAAAAGACAGTCTTTCTATGATGATATGTTTCGCAAATACGTATAGAAAATGTGACATCGAGAATACAGATGTGAATTGTATGCAGGTGTCGCAACAGCCTAAAACGCGGATTAGCCGGAGAAAGCGAGATTCGCGTACAAAGGTTGAAAAAGAATGACGGCAGGCCACCGTGACAACGGCAATCGCAAAGAGCGCGCATAGAACTTGGGCTCAGCCCTTTCATAAATCATCCTATGCTGTATGGCCTCACGAATGCGGAATGTGAAATGGTCCCGCGGCAGGTGGTGGCGGCGATGCGACGCGCGCGGCTACATAAACGACGGCGGCTGCGGTGGCGGCGACGACGGCACTTGTTGCTGAATCCACAAGCGAACACGAAAACCGCGCTCGTACCGCAGAGGCCTCCGAACTCTCAATAACAATATCGCACTTTCATCGAGCCATTATCGAAGCGTAACCGCTCCACGAACGTGGTGCTTCGCTGGCTCCAAAAGCACGTATATTCACACCTTATAATGCGACAAATTGTTTGATCGCTCCCTTGAGGACGTAGCCTTTTGATCGCGTGCAAATTTCAGCCAGACCCTCCACGCCCACCTACACCCGCGCGGTCATTACTCGGCGAAAATTTGCTTATTTACGTCGGTGTGAACAAGAACTTGCGTGAATGGGCATAATAATGACCTGTGAGAGACGACGGCCTACGTCAAAGACGTCGAGTGCCGTGTTTTGCGTTCCCTGGAGGAGTTGTTGGCGCAGGAAATTTGTGAATTCACAAAGGCTAATAATGAGGTAATTGTGAAAATTTCCTACCACGCCTCGTGTTCGTGCTTGGAACTATTTATAGCTGCCAGTTCCGCTGACTGTCTCAGCAAGAGAATTACTATTGTTGTTTTTCGTGAAAAATTCATCGTCGAAGCGATAAATCACATCGGGTATCTTTTGCTTTATTTAGACATTTCTCATTCAAGCTGAGCAACAGAACAAGATGATCTTACTTAAAATAAAAAAATTTAGTTAAAAGGATGTTTGCAAACAAATACTGAACATTTTATTTTAATCTATTATTATATCTTTCTATTTTTATAGTATTAGCATATAAAATAAAACCATAACATTAGTAAACAAACTGTTCAACTTTTTTCTTTAGTAAAATTTATATTTAGAAAAGTCATATAAAGATATTTTCAAACAATTTTGAAACCTATTTCAATGCTTATCTATAACTTTTTTTTTTAAATTATCATTCTTAGAAAAACGCATAAAGTTAAAATGGCTACGTACAATATGCTAGGCATATTTTTTTTTACGTCGTAAGCAAGATAGGAGTACAAAAATATATTTATTTATGAATCTTGATTTATAATTTACATTAATTTATTATAACATTTCGTGTAAAGGTTCAAATCAGAATCATTTTATTTCTTAAAACTTCGTAGAATAATATATTACAGGGTTACACAAGCCAGATGCATTTGTTTAAGACGTGAATCTCTTTTCTTTTTTTATATAACCTAGTTTTATATGTTTTATTTCAAATCAGTTAATAAGACATGTATTAGCTTCAATTTAAAATCTATAAGTTTGGTTTGTTTATGAAAAAAAATAAAATTTAAGTGTTGGTAAGAAAGAAATCTGGCTTACTATTTCGTATAACATTAAGAGGATGTGAGATATCACCATTTATTGTACAATCTACCGTACCGCGAGAACGTCAATAGTTTTTTATAACACAATTATTATACTGTTGTTAAAAATATGTTCAAATTTGATTACTCTACAAAATATATCTATAATTCCGCACAGTTTTGAATAAAAATTTCCAAACGACGTCTTATAAAACTCTTCGATTAAAAGTTTTACAAAAAGGTAGATTATTATACACTGCTCACAGAAGTGATTTTCATTAAGTCTTGTAGTTAAAATTGAATGATAACAAATTATTGGCGACCAGTCGTACAGTACGTCCCATCACAGGGCATCACTGCGTACCATGTATATATTTGTCTCAACACATTAGAACACTCAAAATATATATTCTAAGGTTTAGTCAAAGGGTGGTTCAATCGTTTGAACGATTCTTTATCCTCTAAATGATAAAACGTGAAAATTCAGTTTTTCAGAATTTTAAATTTTGTACTGTTGAAATAGTAAATATGCACTCCGGAATAGTGGACATCCACTATTTGGTAATGCTTTTAAATTTTTTGAAATCGGAAAATTTTGCTATTGCATTATCAAGTATTTAATCAATCTTTATATATTTTAGATTATTTAAAGATTTTTAAATAAACAATACATTATGAAACTGTGAATCTATAGTGTCTACAGTCTAATATAGTATCTATAGTGAGAGAATGATACGTTAGTAGTACCAAC
Source organism: Torymus tubicola (assembly GCA_035583055.1). Lineage (NCBI taxonomy): Eukaryota > Metazoa > Arthropoda > Insecta > Hymenoptera > Torymidae > Torymus > Torymus tubicola. Next base: position 3,048,213 of record JAWWEQ010000045.1, on the reverse strand, counting down.
ATAAGTATTAAATATAGTTTTATTGCATATGACCTTATTGTATTGTAATATATCATCGCAAAAAATGTAATATCGGATATTATATTAAAAGAAATACAAATAAATTTGTAAAAATGAGATGAAAATTTAAGTCTTTTTTTCCCCAAATACTAAATCTATCAATGATAAACTAAATATATCAATGAAATATTAGCAGTGATTTTTTATATGATTATGTTGTTTAATTATAATTTTTAAACTTTAAAAATGAAATAATGTTTTAGTTATAACAATAAAATGGTTTTTCCTATGTGTATACATATAAATGAATTTCTAACAGGCAAATAAAAAACGACTTGATAAATGTCTTGGCTTTCGATCAAGGAATGGTAATGGGTGCAAACCGTAAGTTTTTGTTCTACTTAGTATAGTACAATAAAGTGTTGACGGCCTCTAAATAAGCCGTACAAATATGACTACATTACTCGAGGAAAGAGAAGAAAAAACTGCTCGAGCAAAGGAGCGAGGAGACAAAAGTACTTTGGGTGACGCGCGTAATGAGGTATACGCGAGAATGGTGCGGCAAATAAAAGTCGGGCGGTGAATACACGGGGACATGCAAGAAAAAAAAGATTAACGAAGTCACCATCACACACACATACACATACATAAGCACGCGCACAAGTACGCATGTGATTTCTTACTTTTTTACCTCCAGCATCCACGTCGTTGTCACCGACTACATAATAAGGCGATAACACTGCTGGGGTTCTGCTTCTCTTTCTTTCTCTTATTCTGACTTGACGCTTTGAGAAATCCGTTTGCACCATTGTGAACGGCAGAGCACACCTCTTTGTTCCGGCTTTTGCTCTCTCTCTCTCTCTCTCTCTCTCCCGCAATGGACTTTTACGAAAAGAAAGAGAGAGAGAGAGAGTAGGAGGGGGGAAATCGGCAGAGGTATATTAAATTCCACGATATACTCGTCAAGGCGTGGCGGAACTGCCGAAACCCCTACGGGACGCTGCCTCGCCGTGGGACATCAGCAGCGTTCCTCGCGCGTATATACCAGCGCACATGTACATATATATATACATATACGCGCGCCTTGGGGTGCAAAAGCAAGCGCGTACAGTGCGCGCCTAATAACTACGTATTAGCTTTGTCGCGGGGCGGCTCTCCTTACTCCTCAAAAGGGAATGATTTTAACGGCTCCGGCGACATCGCCGGTGCGCCTTGTCGTCGTTCCAAGGGGTTCCGCGCAAGCTGTCTTAGTATCGAGATAAAACCCTTCTGCACGACTAAAGAAATTCTTCTTGACCTTTTGACGACAAAACCGTGCGTTCTACCGTAAAAGCGGTTTATTTACAAGATTATACCGGTGGCATAGTAGGCAGTTTGTCATGATGGCTAATCTTTTCCAAGGGTACAACTCTTGGAAACTTCTTAAAGTAATTGGGATTTCTTTATGTTACTTTCTTCCGAATTAATTTCAGTAAGTACAGATTGTTCGAATTAGAAGGGGATTTGCCGTATTTTTTTTATATGTTAACAATTCACATACCCCTCTTGGTCGAATAACACATGAATGACAATTCTAGTCATAGTTAATAGTTGAACCTTTTATAGTTGGATTACCAATTTTTTGTTATCTGGAAAATACTCTAAATAATTTACTCGTATATGTTTAAATAAAAATAAAATACTGAAAAATATTGTAAAAATATCAGATTTCTAAATAGCAGGCTCTCGCACTAAAAATATTGTACCTATATATATTCAACACTTATTCAAAAAGAAAACAACATAACAGCTAACAAGAATCCGTTACGGCACGCGGTCAAGATTGAAAAAATCTCGAAATCGTTAAGAGCCCTCAACTGGCACGAATTATTTATACTCTCCGCAAGGTCCTTATCGTCGAACCTTCAAATATTTGACTCCTCATTCGCTCTCTTCTTCCGATTTCGTCTTTTGTATTCCATTCTCTGGTTGCCCCGCGCGCGCACAATTATTCCAGCATCTCTCTTTCGACGACTGGCTCTTTAAATACCTTGACGCGTTTCCTTACGGATCAGCGATTTGCGCACGCCCCGCTACAAGTGTGCGTATTATAAAGAGTCGGTGCACGTGCTCGCGTCAAGTACTTAAGGTACGTTAAAGAGGGGCAGCGTAGTCGCTCTTTCTCTCTCTCGGTACGAGAGAACTGAAGGAAAAGAAACAACGAGACTTGGCTGACTTTTATCAAGTCGTTGCAACAAAGGAGCCACGCACGTTTAAGGCTGCGCCTTTTCTCTTACTTCGTCGTCGCCGGGAAGGCCGCATTGTATTGTTCGCGCCCCGCGTACGGAGGGTAGCGGAGCGCGTGCACCTGCGATGTCATTGCTGCGGAGCGCCGTCGGTATCAGGTTACTCGACATTTCAGTCTTTCCGTACGCTCGCGCGCGGATTCGCTGGGGGGCTGGCCCGGCATTCCGCTGTCTTTGGTCCCCGTCGCCCGCGAGTCGAAGCCAGTAGCCGATTGTTCTCTCGTGTAGACGCGGGGCCCGCTTATGAGAACGGAAGTGCAAATTATACGCGTAGGTCCGCCGAGGCTACCACCGTTGATTTTCTCACGATCCCGCGCCTGCTTTTCTGCCCTACTATATATGCTATACGCGTCTAAGCTCTATATATAATATACGTAATATAACGTAACAGCCATGTACCGTCATCGAAGAGTCGGTTGCGCTGCGATCAAAGAATGATGCCCTTTTTTCTGGTCCTTTCACTGGAAGACAATTCAGGTGGTATTGTATGAATACATGGAAAAGTTAAAAACGTTATCTTTAATTTCTAACGTATTTCAAAACTAATGAGCTAGTAACGTTCTCATTCTTACAACCCCTCAAACAAACAGTAGTTTGTAATGTAAAAAATTAAATGTCATTATACGTTTCTATTTTTATTTTGAATAAATCTGTGTGATGCTCAGAAGCATCTGAGTTTTAGTGGTTCAAAAAGAACTTGCATATTAGACGTTTGTGTAAGTACAAACAAGCTAAAATCACATTTACAATCCATATAATGAACATTATATATTAATAAACCATTTAAAAAAATGTGTAATAAAAACTAATTTCGTGAATAGAAGTAATATAACTTTTATCAACGTAAATTTATATTTTGTTAAGTTCTTATAAAAAATTATTTGCAAAATAATCTTATTCATATATCAAATGCACAGCTAGTATGAAAGTTTTCCAAACTAGCTACTACAAGTGTTAAATAAAAGTACACTCGGTAGCAACAGCAAATAAACAAATCCATCTGAAATTACAGTCAATTACGCAGCGCGTCAAAGCAATCTTTCACAGACGACGTATGCTCGCTAATGAGAGAGCCCGTAGAAAAAACTTGGATCTCTCCCCCTGACAACTCTCCTCTCTCTCTCTCTCCCGCGTATACATAATCATTTGCTCTCGAATAATAACAAGACCCCGTGCATGCCTGCAGAATAAATACGCAGTCCCTGTGTGCGCGCTTCTATACAATATCGAGCACCGAGCGACTGTATATAATACACATACAGTACAGACCGCGCGAGTAGCGGCTAAACGACGCGACGCAAGACGCGGGGACGCAGCCCCCCAGCGCGCATCGATAAGATCGGCTCGATAGTGTCCGCAGCCGTCTAAGATGGCGTGGAGACAAGAAGTTCGCTGCCTCGTATAACGAGCCTCTCGCTGCCGCTGCTGCTATATAGCAGGCGCCCGAGTGCAGCAGCGACGAACGCGCGGGGATAAAAGGAAGAAGGTGCATCCGCGAGCGCGCGCATGTTCGTGCGCAACGGCGATTGGTCTGGGCCGAAGCTCGGCCGCAGGGGCGGGACCTGGTTGTGGGAGGGAGGGAGGGAGGAAGGCAGAACGGGCATCGACTTTTAACGCACGCACGCGCGCGCGCGCGAGGAGGGAAGAGAGCAATAAGGGGCGAGTAGAAAGAAAGTGAGATGGGTATATAAGGTTGGTGCTGTAGAAGAAGCAGAAATCGTTAGCGGGAGAAGATTTTTCCGTAACGCGACTGTGTGTGTGTTTGGCTATATGTACACCCGCTGCGGGAGATATCAACGGCCGCCAGAGACATGGAATTCTGGAAGCAGAATACGCCGAAGCGACGGCGCAATGCTAATGCGAGATGAGCTTGCGCTAACTGTTATGGGGAAGGAACGACTGCCAACGCGGATTTCTCATCCCGTTCGCTGTAACTGTAGTTTTCTCTGAGATAAGCGGATTCCGTTAAAGCTGTCGTTTATTATATTCGGAGAAATGAAAATTTCACTTTGATATTATTATTGAGTTGCTTCGATTTTAAGAACTCGAAATATTACTGGTTAAAATTCAATTAATCAGTTTTAAATTATTTATTTGAGTAAATGAAAATGGTAGAGCAGGTTTGACAGTACAGTAGATTTCCTTAAAATCAACTACAACTTTTATAACTTTCATTCAAACTGGATTAATGCTCCAAAAAAGGGGTCGCTAAACCTTTATAAATGATGTTTAAGACCAAACTCAATACAGGTTATAAACAAGCTTCTGTGCTACGAGATATAATTTATTAATTTTAATTTCTCTAAGATCACTTTCAAAACTTGTTTTTAATCTAAACCTTTGTTTTTCACAACACTAAATATGTTGATATCTATCTAAGTACGCATTTACTCGTTTCGACAAAGTTACCGTTTCAGGACTTTATGTTGTCTACATTGATAATTGGAATTCGACAGCAAGTTTTAAATGAAGTATTCGTGACATCCACTACAATGATAACCAAAGCCAACCGATAGATCATTAGTTAATTTACTCAAAGAAAAGTCATCGAGTCGGCACGGGACGAAGCGCTGGACCGAACAGAGCCAACACACAGACACATACACACAACAATAATAATATATATCGAGCCGGCCCCGAACGATCAATTAGTCATCGTTCACCACAACAACTCGCTGCTTCACGATTTCGGCACTCTTTCAAGTTCTCCCGTTCACCGATCGACGATCTATCGACGAATTACCCACACATACACACAGCAGCATACCCACATGCACACCTGCAGAGGCACATATACGCTTATTTCCAGTCGACCTCCTCGATCTATATATTATGCCCCTCTACCTCCCGCTCTTTCGATTCGCGCGCGCGCGCGCAGTCGCTTGGATATACGTGCAGAAAACTAGCTATCGTGCGTGCAGAGGCGCGTATCTCGACAATGACAACACGCGCTGCGGGAGGCGTGACTCGGCTCTCTCTCTCTCTCTCTCTCGTTCTTTCGCCGTAGGAGGAAAGGACTGTACCACCGCCGCCGACAGACACGAGCGAACGCGTGGAGCTATATACCGCAGCCATGCGATATCGCTCGCAAGTTGAACGCATGACTTTACGATCCTGCCCCGGTGATAAAAAGCTAAGCGCGCTTGCGCGTGGAGCCGCGTTACGCCCCTGTCAACGCGACTACTGCCGCGAGCGCGCAAGAGCTGTACTCCGGTCCCGGCAAACCGATTTATAGTGCGCGTGTATACGCTCTCGTCCAACTTTTTTTTTCTTTTTCTTCTTTCGCGAACGCCCGAGGTTCGCCTAATAGTTTTCACGGGGATTTACGATTGGACGCGCGAGACTGACTTTTGTGCGAGCGTTTGCGCACTGCGGTGAAGATTAACGCCCGAGCTTTTACCTCGCGGAGGAAAAATTTTGCGCATTGACGTGCGCGGCTTATGGAAGCGTATTATATGAAAATGGCCGATGTTAATTAATAACGTGTTTGGCCGGTGGTAGCAGGAAAAATCGAGAAACTTGTTTTGCGCATAATAAACAATTAGTGTGAAATGCATTATTTATTACTCTTTATGTAATGGTTATGTACTCGCTGATTAAACCTACAAATATAACTGAAAAATAAGAAACGCGATAAATTTGTAGAGATATATTAAAAAATCATATAATAGTTGTAAAGAACGTGAGATTAAATTTGATTGGTACAGTATATAGTACACATTATAATATGAAATGTGATACTTGGTACTTCTAATCAGAACAAATTAACTACGTAATGAGTATTGGTTGTTATGTAACGTATAATAAAAGCAATCTCCGTGCAAATGCTTTGTATATTTAATAAACCGTTCAATTTAGTTAAGAAACGTATCTTATTTAAATGTGAAATACTAGCCGTTACTTATATATTTCCTACTGATTAATAATACGTATAACTATATTTATATTTCAACTAAAATAATTAGAAAATAGTATTTTCAAATAGTTATTTCCATTTTAACAATATAGAAGTTCAAAATCACAATATATTTTAGTATAAAAGAATGAGCATATCATTGTTTACCAGTAATAGGTAGTAAATATTCAATTCATCATCGGCACTAATTAGATCTTTGGCGACTGAAAAGCATGGCGGTATAACAGATAACAGAGCAGGCTGCACAAAGCAGGCCCTACGACAATATTACAATCATTCAGCACGCGCGCAAGAAGAAAGAGAACAGCGCTTATACTACATACGCAAGCGCGTATGTATACTCGACGCCATTGTACCGTTGAAAAGTCGCTCCAGTCGCGTGTAAGCAAGAGACTTTTCGAGCATCGACACACGCGGATCAAAAGCGCGGAAGCTCCATCGCGCCGTGATGTCTCCTCTTCGAGTGTACTCTCGAAACACGCGCGCGCGCGCTAATACTTGACGATCACTCGACTTTGCTTCAACGAGTGGAACACGCGCACGAGCCGCCAGATGTTCAGGCGCGAGCGGATTGCCAAGTATTATGCAGCAAAGACTCAGCATGAGCTCGAGTATGCGACGAAGCTGCGCATTATCGAGGTTGCCGCGCGCGTGTATGGGATTAGTATATCTGATAAACAGAAAAATACCGGCGTACTCTTTTAGTTTTACTTCAAGATTTCTTAAAAGCGACTATTAAGAAGACATGAAAAATATTTGCCACACAATTATTAATAAGATATTAAATGCTAATGTTTGTTAAAAATATAAGTTATTTTAATAGATTACTTTTAAAATAATTGTTCGATTGAAATGCACAGTATAGGTGTGTTTTAATGAGTCTACATTCTAATTTACCTTTCAAACAAAGTTACTACCATTTTACACCTTTTATATACCAATAACGTAATTCTTAAGAATTGCTATATCATGTTTCAATTTAAAAATTATCGTTTTATGTAAATATAAAGAACATACGTTATATAGAATTTCAAATTCACAAATATTTATTGGATGTAACTATATTTTGATTACTATTTGACTGAAAGTAATCTATATTCTGAACCAGAGGTGAAATAGTACTTTATAGCACAGTGTGGCCTAAGCCCGCGCTTAAGTCACGCCTATCCGTGACCTAAGTAGCCCATTATTGCATCGCGAGGTTAGCGCACGAGCGCAGCGAGGTACATGTATCGTAATGCACTATTTCAGTTTTTACAAAAATAAATGAAAATTCAGTTTTGTGAGCCTTATTTTTTACAAAAAAATCAGTTACTATTCTTAGCTGAACTTTTTTTTCGATTAAACTAAAGTGTTAACGACAAAATACAAAAAATTTTAAAATTTATGAGCAAGTTAAATACTTTAGAATCTCTAAAATAACGTATATTCTTGTGAACATAGATGTTACATAAAAACCGTGAAAATGTAATTGACGAGCAGGATGCAAGTCCACAGACCCGTAGTTTGTAGTCTCATGCTTTACCGTGGAACTAACGTCGCGATGCCATGACGAATATGCATCAAGAGCTAGTTATGGTTTGCTGAATCGTCGACGGAAATTTCCATGGCAATGTCTAACGGCTATTTCTTCATTAATTTGGAATAATAACTTGATGAAGGTAAAATAACTGGTACGGGAAACCAAACTTTAACAAGTACATATAAATTTTAATTTCAATCTAATTCTGTTTTTATGATATTATGGTTCGGTGGTACATCACTTAATCAGGTTTGATGTGTGACAAACTTGTAGTAGGTTTAAAGATTCTTTAATTGATGTATATTAGTCAAATATTAATATTCTAATTTTATATTTCCATGATATTCAAACTATCAGAATCACACATAATTATAAGTAAAATCATTTACAACGATATAATAAATCCAAATCGTAAAAACTAAAACTAAAAATTTGTTCCATGAAAATCCAATACAAGTTCTCACAAACGTTCTTTTGTTATCGATCAAAATGCGTCCTTTCAACGCTCTTGATTGCACTGTACAAAATAAGAGAAATCTAATACTAATGGGCCGATAATAACGTCGGTACACTTTGATCGAATCAACAAGGAGCATTGGCTCGAGAACGAGATTCATTCGACTGCATGAGCGTCGATGCGCACCGTAAGGCAACATACGATGATATGGCTTCTTTTTCGACTCTCTGTGCCTGGTTATAACTTTTCCCTCACTCTTTCGACACGGCACGCGCGTACGTCGTATGAGAAAAAAGATACTCGCATCGGAATAGACGCCGCCTTGAGAGAAAATAATCATGATCCTTGATTTCACTTTGTTGTTTTTTTTTCGGCACATCAGATGGGTGGGCAGTTATGCTTATTAAAGAAAGATTTTTATGCATGTTAGTGATACATTTATGACCATCTTAAAAATAAAATGTGTTGTGAAAAAATGCGTGACTTGTTAAAATCAACACAAAGAATGTGTTGTACTCTTTGCATTTCTAGTCAATGAACTTACACGAGTAACTGCAACTCTCATCTTCTAATTCTTTTGGACATTATATACATATAAGGAACTATGTGAAATACAAAAAAACTATTAACAATGAAATAGTGCATTTACAAATAATGCAAGTATACATTTAGCAAAGATATCAAGTACTCTGGCTAGTAATTTATGTGAATTATCAATGAGTTTTGTTATTTTTAGTAACTAATACAAAACGGATACATCAAAAGTCAAAATCGTTATAACTTTAGAGGTGAGACTGAATAGGTCGAAAATTTTTTGTTTCTTCTTTTCTGCGTTACAAAATAGATAAAAGTGAATAGATAAGAGTGATTTGGTTACGTATGAAGCAATATAAGCCGCTTTCTGTTTCATTACAAGTTTTTAACATTAACTTTTTACCCATATATTTCTTTGAGATGTTTTTCAGGTGTCACGGAGATTTCCGTCAACATTTGGACAACGTAGAAGACGAAAGATCGTCAACTAAGCAAAAGAACTACGAAAAACTTTAAAATACAAGTAAGATTTGATAATTTTATCATACACTATTATATTTTAACTTGGTAAAAAAAAGGAAAAAATTTCCAAACTAAACGATCCATCCTGTCCTGACCTCAACTAGTGAAATCCTTGGACCAAAAGACGACAAACATGCTATTGGGTCTCGGTTAGACCCCCCTCGACCGTCTCTTTCAATATATCGACGGGAAACATGGGTCACGTTCCAGTGTCCCACCCGTCGACCATGTCATCCATCGGTCAAGCCAGCGGTACAAATTTGCAAGATTCACCTTGAAAAGTCCTTGGCTAAAAATATAACTGCCTATTGTCGACGCGTGACCAAGAAGTAAGAAACAAACAATCACAGAATTGTACCGGTCTCATATATACATCGAAACTTTCTCTACTGACCAATTTACGAAAAGTTTTCGAACATATGACACTGCAGTTCTCGTCAAAACGTCAAAAAGTTCCACTGGCACGGATGTGCTAAACAAATCTCCTCCACAACCACACTCCCAACCGTGCTTATATACGAAAACCATTCATCTAAACAATAAATTTCGATGGCGCAGACAGTCAGTTCTAACGAATCATATACACACCCAGTTAGTACTCAGGGCCACACGACATGAGTGCGCGAGAAAAAGTCAGCTCGTGAATAATAATAAAAAGGCTGTTCTCGCGTGCAAGCATGCATCTCGCGCTGCTAATCGCTCGCGTGTACAAATGTATCAAGCGGTCCAGCGTCGAAAAGAGCACGAGGAGGCGGCTCCGAAACAATCGGTCGCAATCACGTCAGCGGGCAAGTGACTCGCGTGCACGCATACACCGCGGAGTGGCGCACACGCAGCGGTGTCCTCGCAGCGCGAGCTTTTCCCAAATCCACCAGCGCACGCGCGAGCAGTCGCGCGCGAAAAGTCATCCGCGTCCGCTCGATTAGTCCACTATAACCCGTGCACCGCACGCGCGGATATCGCTTGTATATATATATATATATACCTGCCGGCGTAGCTCGCGAAGTAGACGAGCGAAAGAGAGCAAAGGAGAGAAAGAACTCGGGCAGGCTGTCGCGAGAGCACACATAGAGGACCCCCCGCGAGACCTGGTGCGCGCGCTACCCCCCAGGCACAGTTGGGGAGGCATTGTCGCGCCTGCTTCGGGGCTCCGCGCGCCTATTCAATGCTCTCGCCGCCGACTGCGCCCTGGGAGGCGAGAGACTGCCGTTTCGCGATCTCTCTGTAATTTTCGGACCGCGCCGATGATTTTTCTCTCCCGGCGCACCGCTCGCTTTTTTAATATACTCTTTCTTTCATTCGTTCTTTTTCATTCAGACGACACGTCGAGCTAACATGCGCGCACGCCTTTCCGGTAACGGCCACCTGGTTGCGCATGCATCGTTGCTGTTTTTTTCCTCCTGACTTGATGGTTTTCACAGTTTTGCAAAACCTTTGTGACTTTTTTTCTCGGTTCGTGTATATGTACATATGCGTACTATGGGAGAGAAAATACCGTAAATATGGAGCTTTTATACCGAGGCTCGGGTGACGATGGCCAATATTTTGCTCGTAATTGATGTCGATGTGGTAAGTATCTCACCCAGAAAGACCGGAATTCATAAACCATATACTTTTTAAGTCAGTTTGTAAAAAATTCAAAGAATATTCGAGTCTTTCATATATGGTGTTATGCAATTGTAATGCGCGGAGCAATTAATAAAACGGAGAAGAATATAACTGAATATTCTTACCGTGATTATTTTTTTTATGTTAAAACAATCCACGCTTTTTTAATATTAAAAAAATTCGTATTTTACGTATAAATATTTCGATTCACAACAATAAACTTTTATTGGCATATTTTTGTCAACAATAAGTATCTAATTACTAATTATTTAACTACGCAATAAATTATAAATTCATAAGAGAATACGTTGTAAAATAATATTTACCTCGTATCCTTGTATAAAATTTTATGACTATAACAATCAACGTAGCGCGTTAACATATTTTATCAACGAAACTGTCCGTTTTCTTTATTTTTAATCATGACTTTATGTCTTGAATTTCTAGAAAATTTTTTTAATAAAAGAATGTCTAAAGAAATATTTAACATTTGAAAAATAATAAAATTATAGTAAATATTATCATTTTCAAGAATTCGAAAAGAAACATCTTACTTTATAAACCTTGAGCAGTCGTTTGTGCAGTAAAAAGTTTATCCAATTCCCACAATAGCTACATTCGACCTTATTCGGAATAAAAGACTTTTCAACAAAAAGCTTGTCAGCGCCCTCGTTTTTTTCAATAATGTACCTTCTCCCTTGATACGAGCAGAAAAATGTGCGTCTATTGACCGTATCCGCCAGTGAAATCGAAAGTCCCGCCACACGCGCGCTGCTCTCTCTCTCTCTCTCTCTCTCTCTCTCTCGAGTGGTTTTCCTCAAATCATCAAAGAAGCTCGCTCAATCTCTTTGGCGCGCATGCACACACATATATATATATATATATATATACACGCACAATCGAGCACGAGCACGATCCCGTCTTTCGTATAAAAGAAGCCGTTGACTCGGTAGGTTCTCAGTCGCTCGCGCGCGCGGTTTTCTCGGTTTGTCATCGGTACGGGGGGTAGCTCGGTGCACGTCTCTCCTCTCTATGTGCACGCGGGGGGCACACACATCGGCAGCTTGCACGGCGCGCGTGGCCCACATATATATATACACACCGGTAGCCCATTCGGACGCGGATAAAGGCGAGATGGGGGGTCCTCTCTCTCTCTCTCTCTCCCGTACCTCCCTCAGAGCGCGCGCGCGAGTAAAACGTTGCGTTGAGTATATGCGCGCGCGACTTTCGAACTTGTCGTGCCTAATGACTCGCTAAAACGCGAGCGCGTATGTGTACTTTTGTGACTGTGTCTAGGGCTATTATGCGCGTGCGCGATACGTGCCCTGAAGGAGAATCGGAGGGGAAACGATGGCTCGCGAGCGCGTGCGCGTGCAACGTTGTGCGTGCATGGATCTCGAGTTGAAAAATCCCCGAATTAAGAGGAATCCTGGAGTGGAGAAAGGGAGAGGAGGTGGAATGGCGCGTGTATACGGTATACATGTACGTATATATATATATCTCCGTGTATATAGAGGTGGAAAGAGTGTGGCCGGGATATAGCAGCGGTCGTTTGACCGCACGCGGCGCGGCCCACGACCTCTTGTAATCCGCAAACAAATTCGCGGATTACGCTCGCAGCGTGAATTTATTTCATCTCGCCACGTTCGCGCTTGCTTAGGCGAATTTTACGGCAAATTAAGAAAAATTTATTCGCCAAGCCGTTTGTTCTGGCCGCGAGCAAGAGAGCGTCTAATGAAAACTGTATTTCGAGTCCGGTAAATTGAATTTATTGTCGTCTCAAGAAGTTAAAGCTCGCTTTGTTTTTCTTTGCGAGTCAAACTTCTCTTTCTGGCATTAATTAAAATTAGTTCTGTTCCCACGATCAAATCATATATATTTCCAACTTTTTCACAAGAAGAAGATTTACAATCAACTATCATCTGTCTCTAATTACATTTTTATTCTTACATTCACTTTAATGGTCGTAAATGCGTAGAATATTTAGATTAATATGTTATATTATTCTTTATTAATTATAAAATATTTCGAAAAAACTTCACATCGTTTGATTTATTTTCAAATAATTTTCGTCGATTTATGTTATTACTAGAATGGCATCTAACCTTCGGTCATTTAAGAGAATGGTTTACCAGAATCTACCTTTCTCTGAGGACTACAGTTGATGAGACATGGATATACGGATGAATATTAAATCTTGTCTAAGGTGTTTCCCATGATTTTTCCTTAGACCGCAATAGGGCGAATGCCGAGATTTCCAGAGACAAGCTACCATGGTCGTACAACGCTTGTCTTGATGAAAACAAGAAGATCATTTCTCGTATTGTTCGTGTTATTTTTAGTTTAAATGTAAAAATTTTGTTGTCCTTTTTTTTAGTTAAATGTTTGTAATCTACACATACAACTGCACTATCAAATTGTCAAATACTATGTATTTCTTGTTAAGTCCGCGCTTAAGGCGATAATTCCTAGAGCGTTAATAAATGATACTACAAACAAACAAAAACAAAAAACATATAATTTTGATAGTAAAAATTCTTTTTTTACGCCTTATTGAATATAAATAAAGATCATATTGACTATTTTTGATAAAAAGATTCTGTATTACCTAGTAAATAACGCATCGTAGAATAAAGCATACTTGAAAAACTTCAGAAACTCCATTATACAAAATAAAAATTAAAAAATACTGCTACAAATATTATAATGCTATTCGTTATTTGATTATACAGTCACATAAAAGACTCTGACTCACTAAACGTTTCCGGTAACAAAAGTATGTATGAACAGCACTATTTTTATCGACTCATCGATGACATAAAAACAGGATTAGCCAATCTCGTCACCTTGCACCAATACATCCGTTGCAAAAGAGATGTACAAGAGACTCACAGCTTTTCGCGACGATCCAAAACCGGGCCCGAGTAATATATCAGGCGCGAGCGCGACGTGTATTACGCTCCGCCTTGGGGCCATTAAATTTTCGGGCGGCGGTGCACGCGCGGCAATATGCGCGCGATAAAATTCCGCGAATGCAGAGGCTATTATTTACGATGGCGGGAGTCGCGCGCAGTTGAATCAAGATGTATAAGGCGTGGGTGTAGCGAAAATATCGCGCAAAACAGTGCGAATGTGTTGCGCTCGAGCATGCGAACTCCTTTTCCGAGTCGTATTCCGTCTCGTGAAGAGGACCAAACAGTCTTGAAAAACACTGTACAAAGTCTTTAACAATATTTATGTTCGATTTATGAGAATGATTTAAAAGCTGGTGTACATATAGGTATAACGCAAATCATTTTGTAAAGTTAAATTAAAAATTTAACTGTTCTTATAGATCTTGAAAATATAATAATTACATGTAAATATACCATAAATATTTACCTCGATTGGTGATGTTTGAAAATTTTAGTTTTATTCAATGCGTTTAACTTGTGGTCTCATTGTGTGATCATCTACATTTTTAAATAGGAACATTTTTTAGTATTTTCAACAAAATTTCTTTATTATTCATCGATATTGTTGATATCACATCGTATACGACATTTTTATTAAATCGTTTTCAACGTATTTATTCGTTGTTATACCTTATAGTAACCTTTTTTACTAAACTTTTGTATTTGCTAATTTATTGATGAATAGAAATAAAAATTCTAAATATTAAGTTTAAAACTCCTTTGATATTGCACATAAGAAAAATTCGCTTGATGAAGCATCGATGATACGTAAATATATGTGTACAATTAATTATTGATTCATGAAAATTTATTGATGTAAATTAATTCACGTAAATTTATGGGAAAGGATTAAAATAAAAGGACTTCTTCCAATAAAATCAAAATTGTTATATAATTCGTAAACTCATGTACTATATTATCTTCTTCACATATATAGTATTTTTAACTATAAAAATATTAAAAAAATTTAATTAATTGGAAAATCAATCAGATTTGTATCAACATTGTTTGTGTCTTACAGCTTTTTATATTATAAACCACAATAAAATATTAAATGTAAATGTGTATTATCGCAGATTATTATTTCGATTCCCACGATTCAATACCCAAAACATCTGCGGGTACGGCGCGACGGCGTCTAACTACCGATTCGGCTTAAGCAACAACTTTTGTAGCTGCCTGTACGGCAGTTCATAATTTTCACGTCCCACGCGCGAGAATCGCAGAGAGCAAGAGAGCGAGCAGCTCTATCTCGAGAAATAATCACGAGTATCTCGGCGACGCATAAATTGTTTCCAAATGAAATATCGCATCGGCGAGAATGTTGCGGGGATGTCGCGAAGCCGAGATGCCAATAATTCGCCGTAGCGCGTCGCCTTTATTTCGAGGCTCCAGATTGCTGCCGAGCACGCATCAAAGAAATTGAAAAGGTAAGAAAAAGGACAATGCGACGGAGTCCGAGCGAAAGAGAAAGAGCGAGACAAAGAGGAGGAGGAGAGAGAAAAACGAGCTCTGTATAAATTTAATAAGACGTATTCGCAAAAACGAAGTCTATGATCGGTAGGGAGAGAGAGAGAGAGAGAGAAAGAGAGAGAGAGAGAGAGAGAGAGAGAGGGAAGAGGAAACCTTATCGCCCGCATACGAAAAAACGATGCGGTCCGATATGATTTATGAAAGACGCGACCGCTTTATTATTCCGTTTCTTATATTGGCAACGAAAAAATACGACTTTTTTACAGGTATATATGCCCGTGTCGGACTTTTAATTTGTCGGACTCTCGCGATCGTCGCCGCGAAAGAAAGAGTAAGAGAATAAAGAGAAAAAGAAAAGGATCTGGGAATCGAGCTCGAAGGCCTGGGAAAATAAAAAGCAGTTTCCGCGTGATTTCGGTACGAGAAGCAATCAAATCATATTGTTTATGCGCCCTTCGCCAAGTGCATAACGAACGAAAAGAACGTTGGCTCATTGCTCGGGGTTACAGGATCATTCGAGCGTCGAAAATCGTTATCAAGAGCCTCCCGATGAATAAGAGAGAGAAAGAAAAAGAGAAAAGGTCCGATCAGAAGATAAGGATCTCGGTAGACAGTCGTATACACGGGGAGAGTCTTTGATCGGGGGCGTAATTACGAGGACGAGCGCCAGGCCTCGCGTCTAGACATTCTTAATTTGAATAATATTTTTATGAATGGCCAACCGCGCCATAAATCCCGGCCGTGAATGCAGCGGGACCCGGCACGTATACACACTTACACGCGTGCGTGCGTGCGTGCGTGCGTGCGCGTATCAGATCCGAAATATCTCGATGCAAGTGTGGTGCGCACGCGAGATGGCGCGAGAGGAAAAAGACGATGAGAAGTGCGTGTGGCGCTAATCCTGCAGAAGAAACGCGCGCGAGAGGAGAAATAGAGAGAACGAGCGAGAGTAAGAGAGGACAAAATAAAGATGAACGAAGATAAATAAAGTTTGAAGGTGCGCTTGTGTGCGCTTGTGTGACCCTATGTGACTAATAGGCTTATTATTTTATATCACCTGACATTTGTTACCGCGCGCCTGAGCGCTCACACACTTCTTGTCCGCCCCTTGTCTCATTTCTAATGCGATGTTTACTTAACGGCGTGGCGAACGGGATTACGCCTTGTATTAGATTCGTATACTTACTGGCCGCGCAACATCGGCGTGTTTTATACGCGTCGGATGCACGTGTGTAAAACGTGTGCGAGTCGGAGTTGCGCCTTGCAGCCGAGAATCGTCGATTATGCAAGCCTTCTGCGGATTCAAATCGGTGCGATTAGTTCTCGGAATTTATTACTCCCTCGATCGAAAGCCTAAGGTCTTAATTCGATTATGCGTTCCGAGGTGGGATAAGGGGACGGCAGATTAGCGTACATAAATGTCTTATAATTTTCGACGTTACGATTCTTTTATTCGGTCTCTGAATCGCTGGATGCGTCATGTTTTCTTCGCTCTCCCGTGTACCGTTACCCCATCCATTCTTACGATTTTAAAATTTAATGTGCAAATAAATTTGTAATAAAAGAGACCAGTCATCAAATAAATAAATATAAAATATAATTATGTGAAAAGGCAAAGTCGAAAAGTTTCTGTTTAGTGTTTGCATAGCTATCACTTGAAATTTTTATAGCAATTCAAGGAATGAAGAAAGAGACAGTGTGAAGAATCGATTGCAGAAGGATCATCTTTTCTTCCCAAAATTCATTGATACTTCTCTAGATCGAAATCATCCATTTAGATCCTAAGATAAATGTATAAATTATTTGTTAGATAAAAATTTTATCTCAAACCAAATATAAATTTTTATAATAAAAGCTGTAAAATATTTTACATTGTAATTAAAATAAATTTTTACATAGAAACGATAAATTATACAATTTATGGCAAGCACAAAAAATATAATTATGTCATTGACATGAATATTTACTTCCTTGCTTTAGAATATATTAATTCTAATTATATAATCTTTCCGTGAATAAATTATTTTAGCGAGTTAAAACAGACATCCATAAATCACTAATTAAGTCTTATAAAAAAATTATTTTTTTTCTATTAGAAAAAAGAATTATGATATAAAAATTCTAACTTCTAACTGCTCGTATATTATATGATGAAGGCGAAACTATTAAAAATAGTATATGCCGGCCAAATGTTTGATTCGATTTCCACACTTTCCGCGTATCTTTTTAATACAAAAATTACATTGAAATATATACCGGAAGGATTCCATCTGGCACGCGAGGTAAGAAACGCAAACCAATTTTCAAATGGTCACTATTGAGAATGGAATCGAACGAGTTTCGGGTTCTAGGGCGTTGAATAAAAGATGGATCAAAGCAGAAAAAAGCACAATAGAAGCTATTCAGGCAGAGAAAATGATATATTTTTTGTATGTGTGTACATACATATATCAAAAGAGTCAGATCCGTTAGAAAGCACTTTTATTAAAGAAAATACTTTAATAATTATTTTTTATTTTTGAATATCATAGTTTTCTAATTATTTTTTTAACCCTACAGTTAATTTTCACTTAATTACTGTAATATCCACACTACCATATATAGGTGAACTTATATAATGACAAACTTATTTCACGTATTAAATGCATTAACCGGCCATTAGCTTTATTTCAATTAACCGTAATTGCAATACTGTAATAAAAAAAGCTTGATTTTGAAATCATTAGTTCTTACTTCCTGTAAACAGCGAATTTCCCTCATTTTATTGAATTCATCTATTAAACTCAAAAGCTAGTTCTGAAAAAAGCTATCAGCTAAACCAGTTTTTCCGTTTCACACATTTCAAACAGCAACAGTTCCCACGCGATCAAACGACAGTCGTGCCCATCATTATTCATAAATACAATGGCGAATAAAAACACTTGACTCTCCGGTCGTTCTTTATAGCCATCGTAATTATTTCTTTTCTCGCCAGAAGGCGAACGCGTTTGTGCACTTTCGCAGAAATCTACGCGGATAGAAAAATTGACAGTCGTTAATTTCCTTGAGGCAATGCTCTATAATACATATACATAATCTATATATATGAACTACACGGTCAGTGAAAGTACGTTGCTATACGGTGCACAAAAAGAAAACCACTATCACTCCGCGCCGAGTGGACGATAATATAGCCGGGAGACGAAAGGGAGTTTGAGCAGAGAGGAGACAGCACGTGCGACGAAGAGAGAGAGAAGTTAGCCAAAGAAAAGAAGAGAAAAATAGAAATAAATAGCAAAGAGAGAGAGAGAGAGACGGACGGGGAGAGATGAGAGAAAAATGGCGAGGAGAGAGGGAAGAGAGAAGAACACATGTCGTTCGGCGTATCCCGCGGTGCTTCGAGTTCGATGCGTGGGATTCATATATTACGCACGGGCTATATCCCGAAACGCACAAGCAAGAGAGAGAAAGGAGAGAACGATGGCGCAGAAAAAATCGAGCGCTCGTTAAGCGACGAGCGAGAGAGAGGGAGGAAGAGAGAGAGAGAGAGAAGACGCGCGCGCGATGCGAAGCGAACGGAGGAGACAGATGAACTAATGCTCGGAGCCGCGGGGGGCGCGAGTTGCTTGCAAGAGTCTAATGATTTAGCCCGCCACTATATATACGCGTGCGGGTATATCAGCGACGTGCGCGGCTTCTCCGTCTTGTACGACTCTCGCGAGCTATATGTGCGTCTGCGGCGGACTCGATTTTCGCGAAGCTCCTCGTAAATTCGCGAGTTGCGCACGCGCAGGCCGAAACCGGAAATGAAATTTCAAGAGGTGGTTAGACTCTGTACTCAAGCTATTACTGCTAATGTATACGGTATTGCTTTTGTTTCCCTTACATTATTACGATAAATTAAGATAATGTGATATAACAATATATTTTTGTTTAGTGGGAAATCTGTGAATAGTTTTCCTTTCATTCGTAAAAATATGATAAAGCTGTATCAAAAATCATTATTATTCGACAAATTTATTTCAAATATCATTCTACATACTTAAAGACGATTCGTACAATATGGTTATGAAGAAATCAAAGCATATACACAAACAATAACTTTAATTAACATAATGTTTTTGGTACAATAATTGCTTCTACTACATCAATTAAACCTTGGGTATTAATATTTCAATGAACGTAATACTGAAAAAAATTGAAAGGAGATTATACGAAGAAATTTTAGCGACAAAAACATTGGAGAGAGAGCTGTGAAAGAAAAGGTATTGTTCATTATAAAAAAAATCATAATAAGAGTATTATAATATACTTTATAAAAAAGTTTAAATCTAAATGCTTATTAAATAGAAAAACAAAACGTAAGCAAATTCTTATGAAATCCAATTATGCCGACAATGATAATGCATGATACAGCTACAAAAATCCTTATTGGATTAAAAGTCATCGATTCGTCTCGGGTATATATATACCTGGTTCTCAACTCGTCGAGCAACCTCCTTAATCCTGTTTTCTCCCAACAGATATTCGACTTGAGTAACAGTCGATTAAAAAATTAAAAAGCCTTTCGTAATAACCTTCATAAGCATCCCGTATCGATTTCTATTTTGATCGGCCAGGCCAAAGCGACAATCACACCTAGCACAAAAGCCCGGTCAATCCCATAAGAAATTTGCACCGAGCCGCTATTTATCTATATACGTATCCTAAAATAACATAAACAAACATTTTGGTGAATGTGTGAAAGCAAATACGCGGAACGAGTCTCCTGTGACCACAGCTATATAACAGCAGCAGCAGCAGCCTGGGTTTTGCGAAGAGCCACAATGAGGGCGGGAATGTTTATAGTGGGGCAGGTGAGAGAGATCATCAATCGGTCGAAAAGCATTGGCGCTGGAGGAGCGTGTAACGCGCGTCCGAGTCCAAATAAAATAAACGACCTCAAAGGTATAGATATAGAATGAGAGGAGCATTTTTTCACTGGCACAGGAAGAAAAGGCCGTGATTCCCGGAAGATTTTCCGGTCTCTCATAGTCGAGCGCGCGACGAGGTGACAAAGGCGCGTGCAAGCGGGGGTGTAGAGGCGCGCGCGCGCGAACGAGCAAGCGTTGCACACAGGAAATCGAGTCCATTGGCGTGTCGCCCCTGTGCAAACATACATACACACACACACACACACAGAAGCGTTTGGACAATGACGCGTGCAATGTGGTTGGTCGAACCATCATCCCCCATAGCATCCCTCCAAATAAGGCTATTATTACCCGGATAATATATGAGTCTGATGCCTCCTTCTCTGTTTCTGCAGCAGTGTGTGATGCGACTCTAGTCTCATGCTACAGAAAAGTCAAAGGCAAAGAAAGGACGATGTGTCTATTCCCTGGTCGCGCGTGTGTAGGTGGGGGTATATACGCTCTGTAACTCTCTCTCCCTCTCTCCCTTCGAACGATAGAATGACGCGTTAAAACTGGACCATCGACGACGACTGGTCCAAGAAGAAGAAGAAAAAAGGGAGAGCTCCTTGGGTCATCTCCCTGAATGATTTTCCGGAATCCAACAGCCTGGGTGGCTAGGTTACAACCGCGCGTTTATACGGAAAGGTAACTTATACAATGCGGGCGCGCGCGCGCCCGCCGACTGTCACTCTAGCCCCTGAAAACACATCGCTATTCGCGCTGCTTTATTATAGCTGGCGTGTACTGAACAACGCACCTTTTCCGTGTTTTTTTCCTCCTTGGGATACCCTGTCTATGTATATATATATGTGCGTGTCCGTGTGTTAGGACAACTTTCAGCCCACCTACTCGATGACCATTGTGGAAAGGCTGCGCGTGCGCGCGCGGGCCAGGGGTTCCTTCGAAATTACCCGAATGCCGACCAATTTCTCGATTTAACTGGCTCATAATGGTCAGGCACTTTGTTGGATTTGCGGGCGGTTCCGGGGACTTTTCGTAAACTGTAACATGCTTAGGGGCTCCTCTTTTGGACAGACCAAGGGATTTTGTGGCTCAATTACATAGTTTCCATTTTAGAGAGATATATGAGGGTCCATGATAGCTTTCTATATTCATATTTAGATTCACAGGCGTGCAAGAATACAAATTGAGATATAGATAGAAAAACAAGATACAACTATCTACTTTTATAGCGTACGTTTACATACATTAATATTGTGACTTGATGTTTCTAACAACAATTGTCTAATGCTTAAATATACAAGAAATTTTTGCGACATTTTTAGTAAAACTCTAGCGAAAGTCTGGTAGGCGTCTGGTACGCGTCTGGTAGACGTCTGGTAAAAGTTTGACAACGGTCTGGCATCGGTCTTGCATCGGTCTGGCGGAAGTATGGTTACAATATACAATTTGTAAAAACACAATTATTAACTAAAATAAAACCGGTATTGCGTATTCTTTCGGCTACTCTAAGCATCTTTTTTTCCAGAATAAACGAAAAAATAAAATAGAATTTTTATTTAATTTAGTAATTGTATCCGTAATCAGGCTTTCATTAGCTTCTATATGTTTTCATATAAGGAATACAAAATAATACGGATGGCATATTCTTATTATAAATATATAATAAATGTCAGCTGGTTCAAAATCTAAAAAAATAAATAAGTTTGAAAGAAATACATTGATGAAAATTCTCTTTAGAATACAAGCATCGAAGAGTAAAACCGTTTGAATTTGTAGGTGCCTTTCACCCCTTCGCAAAACAAAGCCAAGTGCATTTCTTCCGAACTTCCGCCGGTAATAAATAAATAAATGCATTCAAATGATAGATCGTATGTCGGCTGTGTCAATGGTGAGTATGAAATGACAGCTGCAAGATATTAATGAAGGGCTTAGATACGATTTATTAAGAGAAAAAAAAACAAATTGAAAAACAGTTCAGTATCATATGTATAAGGCAGGCGCGCACGCGCAGGGTCAAGCTCATTTCCGGAGGGCATCTCTCGCAATGGGTGGCTTGATTGTAATGGAGGTATCATTTCGAGGGCGATACACTCCTTTCTCAAGGATAATTGCAAATAGCGTCTATTCATGCGTCAGGCGAGCGAAACGAACTTTTTCTACATGCGTCTGCCTCACTCGACGTATCATACAAATAACCCGAAATACTCTCCCCCCGTAATCGAATTAAATTGAACATTTGGCTCTTGAGTATGATAATTAATAATCAATATGAGACAAATAAGACATGATTTCAATCGGTTAAATATATTGCATGCACAAAAATAAATCAATTACTTCGGCATTTAATTTTTTTCTAAGAACTTCAATTACACTTCGTTAGATATTATTGTTCTTTCTTTTGTTCAAAATGCTTTTTTTGTATTGAAAAACAAATTAAGTGTTTTGAAAACCCGCTTTTTACATAGAGCACTCTTAACATTCAATGCTTCCCTTGACTTATGTTAATTTTTAAAATTCTATGAAGTATCGCATCGAAAGTCAATAAAAATGCAAATATTTACTGACTTTTACTCTTTCCATGAACAGAAGCCCCAAAGATTCCTCGAATTATTCCTGCCAAGCATCTCACTCCGCAATTATCTCGCACGGTATCTGCCGTTCGTGTTATAACTCACGATGACACGCTCAATTTCATCGAAGGGTCGGCCGTGCCACACAATGCACGCACGTAATCCATCCGCGCAGTGAAATCGTAGAAAAATCTCTGAAGCGCGCACACACACATATATATATATATATATATATAGAGAGAGAGAGATCAGTGCAAGTATGTGCATATATGTGCGTATCGAGCATACTGATTCGCGTCGCGCGAAGAATAGAACGCAGGTCAAAAAGAAGAAAAAAAAAGAAGACAGTGGGCCGAGAAAAAGTCAGAGGCGCTCCGGCTGGAATCCTCAATTATAATGTATACATGCGCGCACGAGGGTAGAGACTGCGTGTCTCCAAGGCTCGCGGGAGAGCCAGATAAGAATCTGTCCTATGGGTGCTTCTACAGCCATTGTGACTCGTTGCGGACGGTATAGGATATATATACGTATGTGACCACTAATGCAACGCGACACGAGATAGCCGCGTTGAGATAAAATGCCAAGGAGAGAGAGCTGAGAGCGTTCGCTCAGTCAGCGGCAGATGCTAACATGTCGCTTGCCGCCACTGTTCGCGCTCGCGCGCTGTGCGAGGCCCGAGATTCGGAGATAAAGAGGCCCACGCGCGAGTACAAGCGATTGATTAAAGCGGCCACTACACGTCGCTGTCTATTGGAAAATAGAGATGTCCTCTGACATCGCGCGCCGGTTGATTAAATAAAACGAACGCTGAACGTGTGAAGGAGATAGGACAGTATATGTAAATTAATTGCGAGGAGATAAGAATGCGTGCTGGATAATCGTTTGTGATGTAATTATAGGTAGATCGTAGATAGCACGGACGAAAGCCATGGTAAAACATTTAGTGTTTCTTTCTTGAAATTTATTAATTGATTAGTTTTATCTTAATTAGCTTCATAATGTCTGCTAAAAGAAATATCACTATTAATTATTAGAATACGTAAGATTGAATAAACTCGTCACGTATATACCTTAAAAATATAGTCACAAAAATTACTTATAAAGATCTACAATTTTTCAATATATTTTAGTATGTATTCTCTTGAACTCTTATTTTTTATATCAACATAGGTATTGTTTTGCAATATCTTGGTTAAATATTTTTATTTATTACATCGAAAAATAATATAAAATAATACTTGGCAAAATTATGCAAATAGTAAAATATATTCTCACAATTTTTATTTCAGAGTAAATGACAGAATACAATATTCTCCAAGTATTAATATTGTAGATTGAATAATTTTATTCTTGCTGCATTTCATATCTTTTTGCCTTTAATTTCTGGAACTCATCGTAAATACACTTTGATACTTTATTGGCTTTGTCACACTTGTCGACTGCATCTTCACCTACATAATATTGAAATAACTTCGTTAGAATAATATACCCACTAAACTTCATTAAAAATGATATTTGTATATTCTCGTGTAAAATTAATTATTTGTAATATTTAAACTCATTCTAATACCTTATAAATATATTTAAACTTGAAATATTATAGAAAATATAATAATAATAATATTACCTTCAGCAACGCAAGTCCTCACAATTTTGGATACTCTTTCTCTTTCGAATTTCTTTACCAAATGATCTATATTTCTAATTATTTCATCTGCATCTATGTTATCTGATATCATCTGGAATAAAATTTCATTTGCTCAATTCTTTATTAATTTTTATTAAATATTTTTGCTGTTTACTTACGATTCCATCTTTTTCTAATGTGCAAGCCATTACGCAACGGGTTTCTGGGTCGGTTCCGTTCAAAATAGCAACGTATGACTCAACTAAATAGATCACATGTATATGAATAATTTTATTTCCATCGACAATTTTTCTTAACTATTATGTAATATTTCACCTACTTGGTTTCGTTTGCGTTTCATTCAAGCATTTTATAAAATTTTCTGAGTGACGATGATGGTGGTGAAGATGGTGATGGTGATGGTGATGATGGTGATGATCGTGACGGTGGTCGTCGTAAGCGCGATGCGTCTGTAAATAATCCAACGGTAGACACAAGCTTGAAAAATATAATGAACGCTAGTAAGATAATAAAATGATTTAACGATAACGAATATATTTAAATATAATGTCTATGAATTTCCTAAAAACTATTAGAGAGAATACCTAAAAACTATTACTAAAGAATTAGCTAAGAACACTGAAGCTTTATAAAAAAACTTAAGTTATAATACTTAATTATTAACATTCTAACTTTAAAACTTTCGCGTTTCAAAATAATTTTTTCCATTTGATTTATCTAATAACTTGAAAACCAAGAATTAAAAAACAGCATAGAAAGAGTTTCTCAAAAAAATGAATGTTGTTTTATTATCGCGATAAAATTTATTAAAGTTAAATTTTATTCAGAAATATTCTTCTTTTTAGTGATACTTATAAAAAATTAAAGAAATATCTTACAAAATACTGCATAAGGTTGCCTTATACTCAACTTCTGTTTACTTACCGCAACCGTAATTATGTAAAGAGCTATAATGAAATTTCCCATAATAGTGATTTGGTGTGTTGATGAGCACTTGAAAATGTAGTTTACTTTTAAAAATCATTCCATCTACTGACAGCATTTTATATATCGTAAATGAATCATAAATTGTAGGTTACAAGTATACAAGCGCTGTAACCGGAAATGTATCTCGGAACTAATTGCTTGTTTTTTGAACAAAAAAATCGTGTTACAAATTTTTAATATTATTCACGTTACGGAAGAACACATATTAATTGTTATTGCACAACCTGATACAATAAATATTTTTCAAAACTACTTTTATTTGTTTTTATTTTTATTTAAATAATTTTATAATTAAATTTATTTATATAAGACTACACATAATGTTAGAATGAAACAAGAGAAGTAGGATATAAAAATGGGAAAGATAAAACGAGGTTTACAAAAAATTGTTTTTAATTTTACCTGTTAACGAAAATTTAAACTACTATATTGAATAAGTAACGGTGATTATTCACATTAGGTCCTTCGCTGTCTACCCAATAAACATAAACTTACTTGAAAGTGACCAGCAGTGAGTTTATGATCTAAGGTAAAGTCATAAGTATTTGACACCTGAAAACTTGGCCTAGAAATAGTAAAATCGGGATCGATGATTCCACATTGTACCAGAATCTCAGAGATTAGCATTGAGAACGAGAAAACACGGGAGTGCGAGAGAAACGACGAATACTGGAGGGCCAATAGGTGAGTGGGTGAGTGACTCGAGCGTGGGCATTGTCGTTCACCCAAGATATACGACTAGCTGTTCCCAGAATCAGTTTATATTCGACGTCCCGGAGGCTGCGCAAGAGAAGGGAGCATCAGCCGTGGGAGAAAGAGCGAGAGAGAAGATCTTGTTATACCTGTATACCTGCGATCGATGGCTCGTGCGGTCTTGCGTACCATACCTTCGTGCTCTTCTCTCTCTCTCTCTTCTCTCTCTCTCTCTAGTTCTCCCTCTCTCCCCTGTACTCTTCGGTTCGCGTTACTTTTCGGATTCTGCGCTCGACCATCTCCGAACTCCCGGGACAGTCACTCGGTCAGGGCCTGGGACCCTCTTGCTTTTTCTTTTCGTCTCTCCTTCTACACTTCTTCGAATGTTTCGTGAATCTTTTGAATTCCATAGCCGATCTCTTGCGTAACTTATGATGGTTTTTTCTCTCTTTTTCTTTTCTCGCTTGCCTCTTTGTCTCTCCTGGAATGTTTCTTCAGCCAACTTCCTAATCCTACTAACTTTAACTGTGAGGTATTTTTACACTCAACAGATTTACATTTGCTTACTATACGCTTTAATGAAATAGAATGGCACTTGTCAAAAGTCTTCAAATTTGAACAAATTTAAAGAGTACTCATCTGTGCAGTGAATTTGATAGATAATATATGCATACAAGCTATTGTAAACGATGACGATATAAATTATTTCTTAATAATCATTGAATTTGCGTCACAAATACTACTCGCATGAAGTATTTATTCTTTCTATTGTTTCATCATTAAAAAGCAATTATTATTAAACAATATTACATTTTACAAAAAATAACGTCGATAGTCTTTTTTGCTTCCTCGAAGAGGAAGTTGTTTGTTGACCTTCTCAAGCAAGGAACTGTGACAGTATAATGTCAAATTTAAAAAAAAAACAAAAATTATTATAAAAATGAAATAAATTATAAAACCTACTTTCACGGAATAGTAACTGATTACATATTGATTATTTTTAAAGAGAGAAGACTTTCTCATGAGAACACTAATTATTATATTGCATTAAGTCTTTTAAATTTCTCATGTATTGAAGAAGCTTAAAATGCAGTATCTGAGTATCCCATCGATTTGCAAAAACTTAAATTCAGTCATTAAATTGGGTAAAGATAAATCGTCGAAATGGGATAGTACAAATGTAATATATTTCTTCAAATGTAAACATTAACCGGTGACATATGTAAGTGAAACTAAGGGAAAATTACGAGATCGTATTAAAGAACATATGAAGTAGGATGATAATGATACAATAGTTACTTTACACAACAAAGACAACAACCATATATTTAACTGGGATAAAACGCAAATTTTAAATAGAAAGGTTAATCATAAAAAGCTCTTGATATTCGAAATGTTACGCATCAATCAAAACAAAAAAAGCACCAACTGTAAAGAGGATGTAAGCTCTTTAAGTAATACACACAGACCAGGGTTGCAGATTTTGAAATTTCGAAATTTCGACGAGTTTTTGGAATTGACTGCTCTCAATTCTGAAGTTCCGATGGAATTAGGGAATCGATCGCCCTTAATTCCGGAATTCCGTCGGAATTGACTGCCCGCAATTCCTCAATTCCGACGTTATTTCGGAATTGGCCGTCCTCAATTCCTCAACTCTGACGTTGGGCAGTCAATTCCGAAAATCCGTCAGAACTTCGGAATTGAGTGCGATCAAGTCCGAAAACACGTCGGAATTTCGAATTTAGGTTGCAACAAGTCCAAATTCCGAATAAGTTTTTTTTTATTTTTTTTTCATCTGGATGTACAAAGCAGAATTCAGAGATTGCAGTCAAGTTCACACACACTTTTTATTTTTTTGATTATAGCTAATTACATATTTAAGATACTTTTTTATTATTATCATTATATTATGTAATTCTCGATTAGATTCAATAGTTTGTTTCAGATTTACTTAAATATTATTAATTACTATTAATTTATTTAATGAAAAAAATTATCTTTATCATTTTCAATGAAAAACTCTAACTGAGGTATATTTATCTTTACTTCATAGCTGTTCTTTTACATCGGCTTCTAAATAAAATGAAAATAAATATTAAATAATTATTGTACATTTTAATGATTTATAATCAAGGCGTGCCAGGGCGTATTTAAAGTCAGGCAACGCAAAACGGAAAGGAAGTTGAATTTCGAATGCGAATTTCAAGTCTCGCTCTCGCGGCAGACTGTTTCGAATATTTGTATTAAACACTAAATGGTTTTATACAGCTAATTGAAAATCTCCAAATAGTACCAAAAAAAGGAAAAATTATTTGGAATTGGACTTCTTGCATTCGAAATTCGAAATTCCGACGTGTTTTCGAACTTGATCGCACTCAATTTCAAAAACACATCGGAATTTCGGACTTGATGAGGAATTTAGTGTCTCAGGGAATTTATAGGACTCGCAACCCTGATATAGACCACTGTATTTCCCAACGTTTTTTGAAAAAATTAAGACTTCCTTCGATCAAATAACCTACAACCCCTTATACATTATGCGAAGTAAACTACACTTGAACCAATTTGTGTTAAATAAAGAGATAAAAAAATTTCCGTTGTAAAGACTTTATGTGATAAAATTATTCGAATGGATCCGTTAGAGCACAGTATCATTAGATAGACACGTAAAACATTAATTTATTATTACTATTAAAATCCATTATTAACAACGAATAACTCTAAAAGTTACTATTTTTACTTAATTTCAAAGTAAGATATCAGAAGCAAACAAAATAAAACACCGCTCCGCCAATTCATTGGCATTTAGCTTCCTCAAACTAATTTATCATTTTTAATTAATTTTTTTGTGGTTTTAATTCTTGTATAAGTGTTTACAATAGAAAACAATTGCAAGCGAATAAGAAAAATTTTACTCCCGTAATCGATGGACATACAAAACTTTTTTCAATTTTTCAATTTTTACATTTTTGTTAATAAAAAAAGAACCGTGATAGCTACAAAATTTTTCTGTTTGGAAAATATAAATATTTTAATTCTCTTTCGAATGCTACCCATGTCATTTACATACATATAGCCATTCTCGAGAAATAAATTTCAAAATATGTCTAGAAAAATTTTAGCCTCAAATATCTATAGGAAATTTAAGAACGAATCATTTTGCCCAAAGAACTGGGCCGAGAGCTATCATGGACTGAAAGATTTCAATGAAATATTTCAGAAGATTCCAGAGGAATTTTTGCGCTGGAATATGAATGGAATATTTAGGGCATATTCCAAAACTCTTCCAGAATTAATTCCACGTTACATTTCACTGGAATATGTATGAAA
>JAWWEQ010000045.1:2971508-3018716 GCA_035583055.1 Torymus tubicola | reverse complement strand
CGAAAAGAATATGTTGCTTGCAAAAAGATTATGCGCACAATGATTGTTGCGGGGAACATAATCTTGAAAGCTAAGAATCTTTGATCTCTTCTGAAGTCATCATGAGGCTATTCTTAACATGTCGATCACATGAAAAATGGTAATAGGAATATTCTTAATGGGATACTAAATGTTTTATGTAGATGGCGCCAGTAGTAACCGAGAAATTGAGATTTTCGGTTTTACCCCAGTCTCCCCTACTTGTGTTCAAAATCAGCAAAGATTTAATAAAGTTTCAGGTATAAGTAGGTTAGTTTTATATGTGAACACTCTTTTCATAGTGGTTCATTTCATTTACTCGTAAAACAAACATTATGATTTTTGAAGGATATAGTTTTCGTTCACTTAAAAAATTAATTAAAATCCGGCGCATTGCTAATTATTCTCTGATCTTAGAGTAATATAAGCCTAGCAGATTAGCCAGCATTTCTCAAGCACCAAAACTTATTCCCAATGGTACAAAAGAAACGGTGGCTATTTTGGAAACATCTATGTTACACTGAAGATCCACATCATCGACTTAAAACTCTACCTTTTTGGAATACTGAATGATTACTATCATGGTTTACAGGCACGTGCGCGCTTGAGTGCACACTTCGTGCGAGGACGGATTCGCATAGGTATAATGGCAGACGCACCTTAGGTGACGGAGATTCTATCCGGGTCAACGGTGGACAATCCGGCTTTACCAACAAGCTGCTGCGCCCTTCTCGGTTCTACTTGACCGCATATACTTTTTCAGGGTAGGGGAAAGACGACGCTGGACCACCATTTAGACTGGGTGCTTAAGAAAATAACACAGCAACAATTTTTATGAGGCAAGTATAATGATGAAGTATGAAAGTTAAGCAACCGTCATTATAAAGAGGGCAAATCCAGGCCTGGCTCTAAGAAACGGAAACAATATCGACTGCTGCATGCAACCGCTCGCAATAACTAGAACACGCCTCTAGTCCTTTGAACCGTTATACGAACTTATTCATGTATTGGGTTAGTACTGCGGCAGCAAATGCATCGTACCTTTAGTGCAGTAAAAGTCTTGAACAAACAACATGACGTAAGACTTCTTCATTGTGGAATTTTCGGCACTGTGCACACAAGCGTTGGGTTAATAGCGGGCAATATTACCTGCTTAGGTATAGTAGACTTCTCTGGGCCTGTACTTAAAGGTTACAGATACTACCTTCTAAATAGCTCTATTGTCTTAATTGACGGGATACAACGACAAGTTCAAACTTGTTCGTGGTTTACTAACTACACACAGAGAAAAATGATGAAGGAAAAATTACTATATTTGGTAGTAGCCATGACAATTATTCGTAAAATTATACTAAATTATAAAGTAAGTAACAATTTTTACTTTAGTGTAAAGTGAATCCTTCGTATAGTAAAATATTTGAAAAAATAGAAATGACGAACGGTGATGAATTATACCTCTATTAACACAATAATTATTAATTCCAACGTTTCGGAAGTTTAAAAAAATACTCTTCTCTTCCGTGCATTAATAATACATGAGTCACTTCATAGTTTATCTGAAATTTTTTGACGAACTATGAAATAAGTCACTTATTATTAATGCCCTGAAAAGGGGAGTATTTTTAAAAAACTTTCGAAACATTAGAATTAATAAACACAGTGTTAATAAAGGTAATTTGTCAGCGTCCGTCATTTCCATTTTCAAGCAATTTTTACATATAGTATAGTAATCTTGGAGTAAAATGAGCTAACATCGGTAAGAAGGCCGGCTTGCATCGTAGATTTCGTATCGATATTAGTCCTTTGCTTATTTTTCTTCGGACACTCTAGTTTCAAGTGCCCTTTTTCCTTGCAGATTGCACACTATGTTCTTTTATCAACTTCTCGATAATCTTCTTGGTAGTTGTTTCCGAGCTTTGTCCTGATTTTATATGCTTCTTGTATGCGTATGCACTTGAGCTTTATGTGCTCCGATTTCACGTATCAGGGTTGACAGCTTGTCCTCTGTATGACGCAAGCACTTATCTTCATGTAGGATCCTGTTCATTAGCTATCACGAACTGGCCAGAATCTTAACAAATGGGTAGGAAAAATGTCCAGTTGATCGTCAGCGATGAAACGCTTTTTCTCCCATTATATGTCCATTTAATAGATTGACACTAAAATGACATAACCTTAAAATTTTCTTTTCAATTTTTCTTACAAATTCGACATTAAATTAAATGATATATAACTTTAACTGATAGCTTCCTACAACATAAATAATATATGAAGGCCAGAAAAACATTTACGATAGCCCTTTCAAAGACATTTCGAAAACTTTCATTTTGTCATTATTTTCTATCTCTCTCGCTCTGCTACAATATAACTAGACTTTTACTACCCATTTTTGTCAAAAAATGGTCAAATAATAGGAGAAAAAGCGTTTCGTCACAAGCTACAATTTGGAAAAAAGAAATACCTAATTTATAGCCATTGCTAAAATAAATATCCAGTTATTAGCTATAAAATGGTTTGGATTTCCACTAAGACTTTTTTATCTTCATTATCTACGTTTAAACTTTCACAATTTACGATGTGAATTTTGTTTAATTTATAGAAATAGATAAAATAGCTATGCACTTATTTTACTATATATTTTTAAAATTTTTTATATTAAAAGTTTTATAGTTATAAGTAGTTCTAGTTGTATATGTGAGTACGTTTACAGTGGTTAAATTACCTATGGTAATCAAGATATACCATAAATTAGGAAATACGAAAAAAGAACATAATTCGAATCCTCTTGCATTAACTTGGCAAGGAGAACCCCTTTCAAAACTATATACTTATCGTTTTTTTTATTAAAGTCACTAGTCCGGTTAGGGATTAAAGTATCATTCAAATATTACTATTCTTATTTTATTATATATCTTGATTACCCTAGGTAATTTATTATTCAATTTAAATTAAATGAAGTATAATTCGTAAATTTACAGTTGTTTAGAATTATTAAAATATGTACACTACGTGTAATAGTTAAACAAAGCAGCGTGATCATCTGAATTCACAAAATAGGAACAGCAAAAGTTAAATTTTTGGATGTCGAACGTAAAAATAGATGTTCTTATAATAATTATAATACACTTCAAGTTCCTAGAATCAAACTGCATAAAGGCCTATAATAGCAAAACAAACTTAAAAATCCGAGGCTAATTTATTAAGGCGCTTCCCAAAGAGAAAAATCAACAAAACGAAATTTAATTCCACCATCCTCAGCAAACAAAGCATCCTACTGGCGCAGCGCAGAGATGTTTCCGAGACGGTGTTAAAAAAAATTCCCACCAGCAGCGCCGTAGAAAACCTAAAACAAACAAAAACAAGCGCTCGTGCAGCCTCCCGTTTACGAGGAGAGAGTCATTCCCTAGCAGCCGTCGAGCAAGGCGACGACTAAACCTGGCGCATCACGTACTTTGCCACGAGAAAGTCGCGTGGACGCGCACAGCACGCACGCACGAGGGCGTCATATACGTTGGTACGGCTATGCTCACTGCTCTCACCTGATTGGTCCTACTTCAGCCCATGCTGAGCGACAGCCCGTCTCAGCCAATCATAGACTGGTATCCCTCTGAGTGGGGCGGTCTGCTGGCCAGGGGTGGGGGTATGTAGCCACTTGCCAGGGGCGTGGCCGAAACTCGTTTCTATCGTCACTCGCGAAGCAGACAAGGGATACGAAGTAGGGAGTGCGAGAGAGACAGAAGCAAGAGTCGGAGAGTCGCCCCGCCGGGTGTACACCGCACGCCTCAGTCCCGCTGTGAACACAGCCAGGAACGCAGCACGGGTTTTCTGTTCCCTGTCAGCGCGAGAGACACGACGTCGACATTGCAAGACACAGCTCGAAGGAGCTCCGTACACTTGCACACGCGAAGTCACCGACGGAAGAACAGTCGGAGCTGGATATTTCCCGTTATCAAGAATTGTTGTTTGTTTATTTTTTCAGTTTAGCAGCGGTGCGCGGTGTAAAACAGTTTCGCGATGATAAGTGCCAAGTGACATACAAACCAATCGTGTAGAGATTCCGAACAAAGTGCAACCGGCGTTTCACCGCAATACATCAAAGCTAAAACTAGCTATCAGTGTGAAAGTTTGAAGAGTCCGGGTAATGCGCCCGCGTTCGGATAGCGCAGCAGAGGGCACGTCGAGCTACGTCGCCTCCAGGAGGACGACGAAGAGCCTGGAAACCTGAGGCCCTGCAAGAACAGTTTATAAGTGTAACCTAGTGTCAAGAAGATTTTCGCAACATGATGAACACCTTTTTGGACAGCGTTTCTTCGCATCCTCATCACCTGACTGGCCTAGGAATAAAGCTGTCCCCGGGCAGTCAACCCGGCGGACCCATGGGTGAGGGTGGCAGCGGTGCCGGTGCCGCTGGCGGGGTGCCCCTGCAGCCGTCACCCGGGGAGGCTCCAGCCCAGCATCACTCCCACTTTCACCCGCAGGGCTACCCGCACCCCCACCCCCACCACCCGGGCTCGCACATGTCCGCGCACATGGGCCACCCGGCGATGGGCCACCACAGCACCTACGCTACGAGGGACTTTTTGCTGCGCCGCGAGCACGACGCCTTCAACGCGACAGCTAACCCCACAACACCTGAGAGCGGCCTCGGCATCTTCCCGGCGCTGCACCCCGGTGCCGACGGAAGCGCTGCCGGCGGCATGCAGCAGTTCGCACATCACCCTGGCCAGCACCCGCTCGCCTCGGCCGGCCACTATCCGGGCCATTATCACCAGGACGGCCGACTCGCCGCGCCGGCGGCCTCGCACCACCAGTATATCGGCGCGCCCCACTTGCCCTTACCGCACCACCAGCAGCACCCAGTGGTGAGCCACCCCGGTGGCCAGCAGCATGGTGCTTTCCTCAGGTACATGCGTGGCAGCGGTGGCAGCGTGACCGGCAGTGCCGCGGTCAGCCCCGGCGGCGGCGACTCGCGGCAGAAGATGCCGTGTATGTGGATAGAGCAGGAGGCCGGCATGCACGGCGGCCAGCGCAAGCTCTGCGGAAAGATATTCGAGAACCTGCACGACATCGTCACGCACCTGACGGTGGAACACGTGGGCGGACCAGAGTTTACGACGCACGCCTGCTTCTGGCAGGGCTGCTCGAGAAAAGGCCGCGCGTTCAAAGCCAAGTACAAACTCGTGAACCATATACGTGTTCACACAGGCGAAAAACCCTTTCCGTGTCCTTACAATGGCTGCGGGAAGGTATTCGCCCGTTCCGAAAATCTTAAGATTCACAAGAGAACGCATACAGGTGAGTGTCATCTCCACTTTTTACTCTACTAATTTATATTTCTCCACTTTAGCATCATCATTAGTCCATGCCATTCATGAGAAACTTGTGATATATAGCTCGGTAGGGTTGGCAAAGGGAAACTATAGGATAAAAGTTTTCATTAGCTCGAGGATTAAATTCACTGAATCTATAATGTGCATGAAGACCCTTTAGCGAAACAAATATTTTCTAATACTCAGGTATTTACAATTTCCAGGTAATGGACTAAAACCAAACTTTCTGTCTATACCTCTCTGACAGAGTTTAAGAAGCTTGCTAAGAGAAAGTTCAAGCAAATTATTTCGTTAAATTACTTACTAGTACTGCAAATGAATAAATATTTACATCTTATAATATATACATATTTTGCCCAAAGTAATTTTCAAAAACCATTTTAACCTACACTAAAAACGAGCCAAAAATTATCTTTTCTTAATTATCTAATTAAATAATCTATATTTCGTTACGGATATTTAATAAATACATCATCATATATGATAGTGGTCTCTTATGATGCGACGGTCAAGGAAAACGAAAGCTAATTAGCAACTCAGCGTGAGAATTCTTACTCAAACCTTAGGGGCAGATTATATTTTAACTGCATTAAGTTTATGAACTACCAAAAAGTAAATTAAGTTTTAAATAAATTAAGAGACTGTAATTATACGTAAAATATGATTAAAGATCATAAATATCTGTATCAAGCTTACGTAGATTTAAATATTCTTAGAAAAATTCCTATTACATGATGCTTCTTGGAGGAAGCATCATTTGAAGGGGAACGAGAATCTCCACGTATCAGATTAAAATCTTCCTAACAAGTTCTATAATCGTATAAAACCTCCCGAAACACATGTTTCCATGATAATAAAACTTTACTGCCTGTATGCATTCCCGAGTGGCGACGCTGCGGAGCCCGGGACCCAAAAATATGTACTAATCTTATACTCCCGAAGAAGGACAAAACGGAATCGAACTAGTCGTCTGGCGCCGGCATCTTAGACAATGATGATGATGATGATCAGACCTGGGAATCTCGTCGCGCAATTATGAAATTACTCGGTCGTATTTCCCCACATTTTATGGGAACACACAGGCAAGCGTACTCACGTGTATTTACATAAATATATACTCCTCGCATCCCGAAGGTATATAATCCCCCCGACGGATCGGGCTGTCCTCGGAATTCCCGGCGCATTTCTCGTTACGCGCGGTATTAATTAGTCACAGGTTCGTTAATCCTGTATGGACTGAAAAGTATACGCGTTGAAAGTACATGTATATATACTAAAGCGCGTGCGCCTGTACGCGATTTGATTTAGTTTTCATTTGCGCGGCATTGCCGGCTGGCACCCCTGCGGCACTCGCTCACGCCCACCGAAGGCTTTCTCTTTCCGTTGCTCGTAGTCGTCGCCCCCTGCCTCGTCGCCACAGCACTTCATAATAATAAACACAACCCCTTTCACCCTCTCTCTCTCTCGCTCCCTCGCCAACATGTTCGCAGTTTCTCTCTTTTCTTTTTTTTTCTCTCTCTCGTTCGGTCTCTCGCTCGTTGACCTCGCGGGCCGATTGTGTAGCAGCGAAATTGCCGCTTTCCAAAACATACGGACGACCCTCGAGCGCGCGTTTCGGAGTGGATGACTTCACAAAGATGAGAGAGAGAGTGAGTGCGATCGCGAGAGTCGATATTTCATTAGGTACCTTTGCGCGCGAGCGCGCCGTTGTCAAAGCGACGACGATGAAATGGTGCGCGAGCGCGCTACAATAATACCTTTGTTTTCCTCGACGTTTTCTCTCACTTGCGCCCAAGTTTGCCTACACTTTTTATTGTTCGCTTAATTGAAAGAGGAATGAAATTAAGACGCTTCGTTTGCTCTATTATGGTGGACGGAAGTACAAATAAGAGAGCTTTTAATATTTATGTTTCGGGTGAGACGTTAAATGTAATTTTTTCAATTATAAGATCATTTTACGAGACTTGTTGAACATTTATTAGAAAAGTTTACGTTTCCTAATTAAAACGTGATGATATTAAATAATCTTGTTACGCAAAATTATAAAGGCTACATCCGTAGAGCGTAGACATGTAATCAGCTTCAAAGTTGTTTCATTACCAAACTTCGATCCCGGCTTACCAAACAAAGTATTAATATATATATATATAACTTTAATAGACTCAATTTAAGACTTATGACTTTACGAACTTAATTACAAAATTAAAGCAATTTGTTAACGTAGCTTTGATATCTATTTTATCGATTGTTATTAATAACTTAAACTATTTCAAATTATAAAAAAAAATAATACAAATACTATGATTATTTGTAGTGTGTACAAAAGAATCGAATCCATAATCTTCAATTATAAATTCTTTCTCGAGGCAAATTACATTCAATAAATCACGCGTATCGATGAATTATAAAACTCATTATCTCGCTTGCACATTTCCACGCCGCGGGCGAGGAAAAACGGCTGCTCTCGGCCTATAGTATAATCGCTCCTGACAAATCCATTAAACCGACGCGGCATCGCTCATCTCCTCTCGCGCTTGAAGATTAAAAAAAAAAGAACCGAGGCGACCCCCTTCGCACCCCCTATAATCCGCAGATGCGAACAAGCGCACCATGCATGAGCCATTAGGAGCGAATCGATATTATGCACCGTAGACTCTATATATATTCTTCCTTGCGCATAATAAAAAGCCGAGGATATAGCCGTGTACCGTGGGGCCCCGAAAAACGGCGACGCACGTGCGCGACGCTATTGGCCCGACGACAATGGGATTCCCCCTTATAACGTTGCCATTGGCCCTCGCAACATCAGGGGGATGACGCGATGATGATGATGCGCCAGGGGTTGCGTTAAGTAGGATAGTACGCGAACGCCATCGTTCTATCGGCTTTTTTCGGAGCAAGCCGCGCGCGAGCGCACGCGAACATGGCTACTGCGCGACCGTGTATAGCTTTGCATAGGAGACCGGTAATTGCGAACCGGTTTCGCGCCCGTACACCTTGTAGAGGATGCGCGAGCGCACTCGAGTATTTATGTACCGAAATACGCTGAAAAGGAGAGGGAGAGAGAGAGTCGTATACGCGCGCGATCGCCAGACGCGACAAATGCTCTGTTTTCGTATAAACATCGCCACGCGCGCGATTTCTCTTGCGGTTTATGTCCCGGCGTTTTCTGTAAATAACACGCGCGGCCTGCACTCGAGTCTCGAGCGGATATGTACGCAGTAGGTCGGTACCCCAGTCGTATATCTTTAGCGTTAAACCTTTGGAAGAAGTAAAAATATCGTTGGGAATGACTTTTTTCCCTTTGCCGTTACAATAAAATACTGGATTAATAAAGTGTTTTTAATAAAATATAATAATGTAATACTGGAAATTCAATACGAGCGGAGTGTGCATTTCCCGTGAGAAGTTTATAGTATATGAATTTTCGATCATGATACTCGGTAAATCTCCAGCTAATAACGCGTTTAATTAAAATTTATTGAAATGGTTTATACATATCCACCCTTTCAATTTAATAATAAACGTATAGAGCGTAAATTACAAGATCCGCACGCGCTCGCGATCCTAGTTTAATTAACCAAAGTAATTTATTCGCATTTTTATCACAACGAAATAGCGCGTCGATAAAAAGGCTAACATTTTAATTACTATATATTCCCGTGGCAAGCATCCCAGTGAAGTTGGGAAAAATATTTTGTAAACGAGACGCACTCGTTCTCACCTTGGCTAATAAATCTTCTTGGCTCGTAAAAAAAGCCCTCCTTCAACCCTACCGACGCGTAATCAAAAGGCCACTCAAACCCCCTACCCTCAACACATACACATATACACACACGCGAAAAAGGGGGAATTCTGGGAAAGCACTCTGCTCTCTCTCTCTCTCTCTATATCTTGCGCGCGTACGCGTGACGACGCTTCCCGTTCGATACATACATACACGCGCGCGCGAGTTGGGCTCGTGTCCGCGTCGCGGGGTGCCAACACGTTATACATATACACACACACACACGACGTTGTTGTCGTCGTATACTCAGCGGAAACCGATCGCGAACGAAGAAGAAGCGGTCCGATGAATAAAACGATATGCGTGCGCCTGCAAGCGAAAGAAGAGAATACACCTTCCGCGCGCCGCTTTGTGTGCGCGCACGATCGTCACGATCGAAGGAACTGGAGCCGCCGCCGCCGCCGCCGCCGCCGATTTGTATTCGGGCGCGTGCTTTATAGCCGATGTACGCGCGCCGCGATGCAGCGGTGGATCGTGAGGTCGCGCGGCTTTTAATCGACGTTTTTCATCGCCGATGTGCTTTATTGCGCGCGGAGGTTATGCGCGGGGTTGACGTCGTGTGCACAGAAGACGAAAGGAACATGCTGCTTTTGGAGTGACGGTACAAGAGCAGCTTGCCCGCTGAGAGTTTTATTGCGGCATTTTGCCCGTGTCTTGCGATATTTTCAGGTTTGTCAGGTAAAAGTTTAAGGTGATTTAGACCTGCTTATAAAGGCATGAGTGAAGTGACCGCGGGTTAACTGCGTAAACAACGGTATAATGGGTCATAAAGCATAATTAACAAGAGCAAAGGCAGCAGCTCCTTCGACGACACGCCATAATTACCCTCGTAACAAGTGTTATGTATACCATCTCGTTTCTCGCCCTTTGCTGTTACAGACACCAGGCGACCAAGGACACCGTAGATAATCGGCACTGGCGTACCTAAGCAAACGGACACTCGATGATACGCGTCCGCCCTATACGTTAAAGGCGTTCAAAGCCTTTCTTCTGCTACCCCCGCAAGGAAATCCAATGAAAAACGGAAGCCCACCCTCCGGCGCGGAAAATCAGGTGCGCACCTCGACATCTCGTGCTCTCTTTCAGCCGCGTGCTGCGGGCTGAAAAACACTTATCTCACTTGAAACTGATTTAGACAGAAAGATTTGTGTTGCTCCGAAGCGGCGGCTGAGTGTGTCGAGCCCTCGGGGCCTGTTGTCCGCCGACATAACCGCATGGGCTTAAAGACTTAAGCAGGATCGCCGAAGAGAGGGAACGAGGAGAGGGAAGCCGCGTCTTGTTCAGTGGAAAGAGTGAGAGACCGTTCGGTGTCAAACTTTACGCCTTTTTCTCTCTCTCTCTTTCTCTCTCGCTCTCTTATACACTATACGCTCGCGGCGAGCCTTGTAAGTTGCGGATGAGTTGGTCCTTTGTGGCGCCTTTCGGCGCGCACTTTCTAGTTGATTAGCAACCGATAAACGTCGCGCTGAGTTGATACTTTCATTGGCGTCGAATATGCCTCGGTCGATTCAATTTCCGATCCTCGTAAGATAATTGGAGGCGTATATACTAGAACTTTTTATTAACTTATACCTTTTATTCAATTGATTTCAAACTAAATTGTATTTAAATCATGTACAACATAAACTTTCTTTGAGGTGGGTCGAATAAGTTTAGATATTTTTACTGCTGACATGCATATATTTATGAAACCTGTTGTATACGTAACGTGAATTAAAAGTATTTCACAGATTAAACTATACGGTATAGGTAAATAAACATTTCATTATACGTATACACATATACACGGCAGTATCTCAATCACTCGGAAATCAGCTCCCCGTACAGTATCGCGCTCGCATTTAAAAGCCCGCACGTCCAAACAATCTAGTCTCCGATGGCAGCGAGACTCAATGTAAACAAATTGTCAGTCGACGAGTCTATTGTTATTCCGGAAGCGTGGGCTACGCGAGCGACTGTTGATACGGCTAATGCGGTATAGAAATGACGCGATCGCGTACGTATACATGTACATATACATATATGTACTCCCGCAGCACGTACGTTGGCTTCCTCGTAAAAACAGAGAGAGAGAGAGAGACACACGATGCACTCAGCGTAATTGTCTCGCGGCGAGCATTGATTAGTTCTGCAGCTGAAAAAATAGTCAAGTCGAAATTAGCTGAACGCACGAGACAGCCATTGAGATGGGTGCAATGACAGCGAGTAGAAGACGAAAGGTTTCTTCAGGGGGCCGTTGACTCTTTCTCAGTTCCGCAATGTATGAATTGCATGAGTTTTCGAAGAATACAAGCTGTTGTT
Source organism: Torymus tubicola (assembly GCA_035583055.1). Taxonomy (NCBI): domain Eukaryota; kingdom Metazoa; phylum Arthropoda; class Insecta; order Hymenoptera; family Torymidae; genus Torymus; species Torymus tubicola. The sequence continues at coordinate 3,007,280 of JAWWEQ010000045.1, read as the reverse complement.
TTTTTATGATTATATAACGTATAGAGAATAATGATTGAATCTTGGATTGGCTTAGCAAATCTAATTTAATCGTTTTAAATTAATGACGTTTTTTTTTAAAAACTATGTACAACTTTATCATAACTAATCAAGTAAGATTGTTTGTGAAACTCTTTCAATCAAACAATTATGTATATTAATAGCTCAACATGATTATTTTGAACTCACGTGATAATATTATCAAGTTTTGACTGATTGTGAAACTTACTTCGCAGCAAGACAAATAAACGTCTTAATGCTCCCAATGAAAATACGTACCCATAAATGTTTAGCAAAAGAGAGAAAGGAAGGGGAATCCCTATACGCGATTCTAATTTAAAGTATGATTCAACTTTCTATTTACGAACAATTTATATTGCGAGTGTATATATAGCGATATTTACTTCTCAAAGAAATTCTTCCATGGCAACGGTTTAATGTTACAAAGATTCATACAAGAAATCCTAATTATATAATCAACCTCGATAATCAAAACAACGACAAGGCTTGTATTAAAAGTACGAGAAACGTCGCATATCAACCTCTACGAAAAAATTTCTCTCTCGTCGAGCTTCAGTCACAATGACTCTCATTAGCTGTCTCCATTCATATCAAATCTCGTCAGATTTATTCCCGTGGCAGCCACTAAATTTTTGCCTGGGAAAAAAAATTGACGTGTGCGCGTACGCGCTTCATTGCGAAAGCCGCACGCTGACAAGGCCATAAAACCGAAGACGAGTTGTGCCTACGACTGTCTATAAAATCAAACGGCACGTACGAGAGCTACGCGCGATTTTTTTCCCGTCGAACTCAACCCCGCCAGCGTCATGTGTCCGCGTGTGTTTTGGAACAGAATTACTTGTATAATTACGCGAGGATATTTTTCGCACGTGGATAGGTTTGCTTGTATGCTTATAGAAAAGTATTCTATAAAATTGATTCGATACAGAGTTAGTATGTGTTTTTTTTTTTGTTTGCAAATAGAAAACCTTAAAGATCACATCCCGCATATAAATCAGCAAAAGATCGCGTACACCGAAGAATCTTTAAACCCCCCATAGCCTGGAATTTCCGTCATCCCTAAATCATTCGAGCGTCTTACGGCTGTCAATACCACGCCGTCACCCGGGCATAAACAAACACGCATAACTCAAAAAATCCCAGCGCGAAGAAAGCGAAGCAGCGAAACGCGCGAGCGAGAAAGAGAGAAACGCGGCGGCGCACGGAACTCGTTAAGTCGGTATATGCAAATACACACATCCAGCCCGCGAAAGTGTCGCCCAGAGGAATTGTTCGCAGAGAGAGAAGAGGGCCGCTAATTGAGCGAGCGCTTTCGCCCCACGGCGTGTGTATATATATATATATATATATATATATATATATACACATCACACGGGAATTCTCTCGTGTCTTTTTTTTCGTAGCTCGCGTGGGAAAAATTGCGTGCGCGCAAGAGAGAGAGAGAACGCGGCTTTTATGACGTTGGCCCGGAACTGCAACGCGGGAGATGCACTCTTTGGTAATAGGGCACACGGCTCGTTAAGTTCGCTATATACTATTGCGTCTCTATTTCCGTCCGACGGCGAGGGTTATTGCGACTGCGTTGATTGAAAAGTTATGTGTCAAGGTTTAATACCACAAGTAATTCATCAAGATTTACTCTTGGAGGAAGGACGTAAATTACCTGTTTATATAAGTCTAATTATATGCACGGGGACCTTTCATTTCGTGCTAAATTGAAAGCTTCCACGATTGAATTAGCACGTCGTATCATCAAATACAAGGGGATCGCCTTTTCAAACAAGCGCAAAACAAACATATCTATAACCAGCACACCTAGAACTCCCAAGCTCGTTATAGCCCCAGCGGAGGTAACAGCTACCGCAATAACCATCGAACTAAATCAGACAACGAAAAGTTTCGAGTATGCGCCCGCGGTCGAGAATATAGGGCGGCGCACGCCAGAGGGATTATTATACGGTAGCTCTCGCCCTTCCGATCCTCTCTCTCTCTCTCTCTCTCTCATCTCCGCCTCCTCTCGAGTTTTTGCCGTGCTCTCGCACCGCCGCTCCTTTTCAGCCCGCCGAGAGACAGAGAAAGAGAGAGAGAGAGAGAGAGAGAGACGATGATCCCAGGACAATGTGCGGTGCGCCGGCGATGAAACGATCATCGGCGAAAATATCGAATGTCCGCCGGGGGTATAACGCTATACACACACACTTTTCCCCCTGGGCCGTTTAAATGCCGGAGCAAGCTATATAAGCGTATAACTGCGCGTACGTGTTGCGGTTAACGCGCTTCGGAAGCTCACCTCACTCACTCTCTCTCTCTCTCTCTCTCTGCCATTCGGGCTATTCGTGTGCAAGACTTTTTTGCCGTTATTGCTGCGCGTGGTTCTCCTTCTTTTTTTCAACCGAGGCTTTGAGGAGGCAACCCTTCCGAATCGTTGACTCGCTTATGTATGGAAGAGAAAGAGTAGAAGTGAGGGTATAATGTGGCCCGAATCCGTGGCGGATCATTAAAAAGTGATTTCTCATTCCCATGCCCGTGTTATTCCTGTGCGTGCCAAAATACGATCTTCACCGGCAAACGAGACGAATTTCTCACCTTATAGCCTTAAACGCGTCGACTCAGTTATTTACCGCTCACCAATTGTCCCACGCGACTGGTGTATATGTATATATATTTACAAGAAGAAGAAGCTTCAGAACGTAAATTTGCTCTAGAGCGCGCGAGGCTTATAAATTTCTCGTTCGAGCTCTCTGCGGTTGTGAATATATAATACAGTGGGACAGTGCACAAGGCGCCGTAAACGCGGCTCATATAATAATCGGACGCAAAGAGGAGAGGAAATGCGCGAGCAACAAGAGGAAGAGCAGGAGAACGATGCTCTCTTGCAAGCGCAATAAGAAGACGAGAGAAGGGCCAGGGGGAAAAATATGGCGAAAGCCGGGCAAAATCTTTTTCCCACACTTGGCTGGCGCGAGCAAGCCGGTTGTGTCGTCCTCGTGCGAGAAGTTGGCGAAAAAGCCAGCGGGCGGAGGACGACGAAATAAAAGGATATCGCATACACACACGCATGTGAGAGGAGGAGGACGAAGAAGAGAGGAAGGGAGAGAGAGAGGAAGGCGAGCGCGGAGGAGAAAACAAAACGGAATTGCGGACTGGCTCGCGGTGGATGATTTAGGGGGCGAGGGTCGGGGGTCGCGGGTCGAGAAAGAGAGACAGAGAGAAGCCGGCTCTGGAATGCCGGTCCAGGCTCGGCCGACTTCGTTCCTACTCGGCCTGCTGCTGCCGCTGCTGCTCCTTACTCCCACTGCATGCCTGTACACGCGTAAAGAACGAGGAGACGCAGCCATCCGCTGAATGATAAGGGGCCAGGATAACAGATAGGACATGCATACAGAGACGCGGCGAGAGAGAAATTTCCTCCTTCGCACACTGGGAACCCCGCAACAAGCTATTTGACTTGGAATTTTTTCCGCCAGCCGGGAAAATGCACTGGGAACTTCCTGGTAGAAATTTGTCCCTGGGGTTATAGGGATCCCGCGCGACGTTACGTGTGCTGTAGAGTGCGAGACTCGGCGGACCACCATTGTTGAGAAGGCGGCTTACGTAATTCGCTGCTGTGTAATAGCAGTATATATGGGCACGCGCGCCTGTGTTGTTTTAGAGAGAAAGCTTCGTTTTGTTTCTGGAGCATGATGGATCACGCGCACGGGGCTGCAGCACGTTGCAAAACGCTCCGAAAGCTAAACGTTACCAAACTCCGATCCCCTCGACGTGCAGCACACTTTTCCTTGCAATCGCGCGTTTTCACTCTCTCGCGATTTTTCCGCTGCTGTAATTGCACTGCGGCTTTGTTTTGCACACTAGCAACGATCCAATTAATTCGGATCGCGATCCGCATGGCGAGCCTGAAATATGATTCAATTAATTCGGGAAAATGTAAGAGCAGAGAGCGAGAGAAGATGCAGGTGAGTGGATGAGATCGTACTTTGCGATTCGGGAAGTACGTTTTTCACCAACCACGGTAAGGCTGCGATCTCTTTTAGCCGCGCGAAACGAATCCCACTGGCCGGAGTAGCTTAATCTCATATAATTAAACGTCGTAAAAAATACATCGGTACCTGCGCTCGCGCGCGCACTGACGTAGTATAGTCGGACGTGTATCTCTCGACACGACAAAAAACAAGCTTCTAGCCCGAGCGGAGAAAGAGAACAAGCAAGCCTTCCCATCATCACAGGTAGACTCGATTAAAACCCTCTTTCTCTCTCTCTCTCTTTCTCCCTCTGCGTTTAAATCGCTAAAGTTAGCAGCTGTCAAGTGCGAGCCTGATATTTCGAAGAAACGTAACGCGCTCGCGGTGTGCCTAGAAAGTCAGAGAGTAAAAATCCGTGCACAGCGCGTATAAAACGTGGGACGCGCGAGCGCAAGAGAGAGAGAGAGGAGAGACAGAGGTCCGAAGGTCGACGGACCCAGAAATCAAGCCACCGAGCGTCCCGCTACCCTACGTCAGAATCAATGGATATCTCTCGAGAGACGCCAAGAGCGACGCGTGAGAGAGAGAGAGAGAGAGAGTAGGAAGGCCCGGGAGTCAGAACAAGAGAGAAAGAGAAAAAGGGCGCGCGTATTGTAATTTCATTTCGTAACCCGATATCTTTTTCGCTCTTCTTCTCGCCACGTTCTTTCTCTTTTCCACGAAAGTTTTTTCTCTCTCTCTCTCTCTCTCTCAGTCTCCATTTCTTTCTTTTTCATTATTTCGCATAGACAAAACGATTCGGGAACGATGACGCGTGGAACATTGCGCAGTTTCCTATATATATATACACACACACACACACACACACACACACACACACACACACACACACACCGCGCGACTCGTCGACTGCGCATTAGAAGAGAGCCGTATGCGTGTGATGCTCGTGTGAATGCGTAAAATGTACAAGAGAGGTACACGCTTTTACGATGGAAAACGACATCTCGTGTAGGGAGGATGCGCCAAGGAAATGGCGAGACGTCAAAATTTTATTTAAACTACAAGATTTATTTGGCACGTTCCAATACAGGTATTCGTTTTTAATGCCTATTTAAATAACGATTTGAAGGATTAAAAATTATAAAAATAAGACTCGTATCTCATTATAAATAAATCTAAAAGTGTCGGTTATAAACTAGCATTCATATATTAAACAATTGCTAAAACTTTTATTTTTTGTACGATAACAAACAAGAACGATAAAAAAGGGCCTAAAATGATTTCGCATCCGCACGCCTTCGTGTATACACTATATATACACACACCAACGCTCGCACATCGACGGGCGCGCGCGTGAATTATGTTTCATGCGAGATGTCAAATTGCTCGCCATATCGTAAAATATACAACTCCGCGCGCTGTGGGAAACATTATGTTCTGCTCGTGCCTCCGTCTCTCGTTCTCTTTCTCTCTCTCTCTCTCCCATCTTCTTCCTTCGCCAGTGAATCGAAAGAAGGACGAACGCACTGCTGGGCCGTTTTAAAAATCGCAATATGCACCAAAGGAGTGAAGTCGCCGTCGTGTCGCAGTCTTGGGTGTCGATGATTGTCTTCGATATACTTATGCGTATATCGGGAGGAAAATAGTGAGAAGACTGGAAAGTAAGACGTTAACTTTTGCAGATATTCAACGGTATTTTCAGAAAATAAAGTTTGTTGCACTGTTCAATAAGTTTTGCTCTTTGTCCTCTTGATCCTTGATATTTATTTCATTTAGTGTGTCTTTAAAAAATACAGGTTCTTCTTTATTGCTCGTCAAATGACATTAATGTTTGGAAATAACAATAGGGTACAATAACTATAACTTGTCAAAACGTTTGGAAATATTTGAAAATCTTATAAATTACAAACCGATTTTTGACGAACTCACGCATTTTTCTAACCGTATCATTATGTGTCCCACAGACATTAATTATGTAGATTTATTTTTTTTCTCCAAGAACCCTACTATATTCCCCAGCTAATAGTAGCATTTTCGTCTACACACGTCTGCCACGAGGATGATTAATACACCGTGATTTTCAAGACAATGTCCGTGAAATATGGAGACCTGCTAAACTCAGAGAGCGTCGTCGCGACGTGATAATTAATACATCCAACAGCTGCTTTCGAGTATTATCGTAGAACCTCTGCTCCACCTTGTATACCCTCGCAAGTGGTAAGAGAGAGAAGTAGAGAAAAAGACGAAAGATCGAGGGTGGGAGCCCCGACCTGCTTTAGCAATCTTTCCGCCACGCCCAATGTCCAGTCATTAGACGCAATCCTAGGGCCCCGTTCAATAACGAGTCCGAGTCGAAAAAGGAGAAACGCACGCACGCGTGTGTGTTGTGTGTTGGGCCACACGCGAAAGAAACATGCCTGTGTGTATACAGAGAGCGAGAGAAAGAGAGAGAGAGCGAGTTGAGGGTATACGAACGAAACGTGCGGGATGAGTTGCAAGCGCGCGCACGCGTGCGTCGAGGCAGCCGAACGCCAGAAAAAGAAAGATATAAAAGAGAGAGAGAGAAAGAGAGAGAGACGGAAAAAAGCGTCGAATCATCGGCAGTCAATAAATACGACCAATCGATCTCGGAACGGCATCTATTTAATGATTAAACGTCGGGCCTAACCAAATTAACCGTGACTAAAGTGCATTTAACGGAGTTTCGCCCAGGCATTGTTTTAGGAATGCTGACTGCTTTCTCTCACCGTCTCTATCCTTCTTTTTCCCGCGCGCCTCTCTGCGACTTGGAATTCAAATTACCAACTCCGCTAGCCCATCCACTCTCGTCATGCATAGACCGCGAGAATATATATCCTATATCCATACGAATCATCATTCGATTAGAAAATACTCTTCTCCCGCGCGTGTGCGTTACGAAATCCACATGTGTGCACATCACACGCTCTTCCCCGCCTCCTTTCTTTTCTATCCTCTCTCGAGTGCTTTCCGCGCCAAGTTTCGCGCGTGCACAAATTTATCGCAAAAATATCCCCGAGCCAAGCAGCTGCCACCGCCGCCTCTTAATCCTCTCGGCGCGTAAATCACGCGCTTTTCGACACTTCCGAGGAGATCCTTGGCAGCGGCCTATACCTACACGGGAAAAAGAAGAGACAGTGTAAAGTAAAAAGCGCGCACATGAGTGCGAATCCAAAGTTTCGCGTCGCGCAAACTTTTCGTGCCAGAGGCTCGGAGGGGGGGAAGTAGCAGAAAAGAACTACATTAGCTGCGAGTGGGTGAAAAGCCGCACGGCTATGCATCTTCTCGAGAGGCAAAGACACGAGGGCAGAGAGAGAATTATGGGTTTCGGATTTGAGTTTTCCGCGAGCGCACTGTATATCTCTTTTTAATCTCTCGTATATTGTTGTTGATATTTTTACCAAAACCGCTGGTATACGAATCCTCGTATAGTGCTTAAATAGCTTAACATCTTTGAACGACGAATTCAAAATACAAATGTATATACACCTACGATCGACAGCTCGGAACACTCGAGACCCATATACACACACACGTACAACAAAGCGCGTGGCGGCACCTTCGAACCTTGACTGAGCTAACTGTAAAAGCTTTACATCCGTATGCGAAAAGAGCTCTCGAAAAACGCTCGTGCGCGCCCTCGAAAAACCTCTCTCGGGTGCCGCAACAATAGGCGACGCCGCCGCCCCTAACAAGCCGGATCGTCCTCGAGGATTTTGAGTCGTGCGACCGTACCTCGTGTAGTTTAGCGCGCGCCGACAAAAGGCCGCAAGGAGCGTGCAAGATGCGCTCTCAATACGTGCAAAAGTTGGGGATTTCCCTCTCCCGTTTCCCTTGGAAAAAAAGAGAGGGACCCTGAAGAGTAAAGCGGCGGCACTCGAGGAAAATGTATACGTATATATACACGAAAGCTAATAATGCACCGCTCGCACGCGCCTCAATGGGCAAGGTGGACGGTCGACGACTCCACCCAGGGATTATACGCGCCCGCTTCGAAACTCGATCCCGCTCCGATCGTTTCGGGGCTATTTACCCGTGCGTGTACTTTATAAACACGATGGCGAGAATGAAGAGAGGGAGAGAGCTTTTACCTTTTCATTGTCGTTCGCTCTCTGTTGGATTGCGGTACACGCGAAATTCGAGTGCTTCCGCGTCTACGGAGATGTGTGATGCCTGAAAGCGTAAAAGTGCCTTGTGGTTTCGTCGATCACGCTTTGCTCTACATGTTTGTTATCGTTTTGTAAGAGATATGCAAATATGGGGTTGAAAGGGTTACACGCCCAGAGAATTGAATGTAGATCTGGATTGAGTTTTTCATTCTTCGCTTTCAATCGGACTAAATAAAATAGAGCAATCTTTTATGGCAATGCAAATTGATATTCATATGTAAATATTTCGAGACTTCAATTACAAGATTTTGTTATAGTTATTTCGTAGTATTTGTAAAATCATACTTTACACAAGTATTCACCATGATATACTGTCTTAAATAATTTTTTTAGATTATATATGAAGAAACAAACTGTTTCGTATCTTCTAACCAATATTTATTCCGGACGAGCATTTTTTATAGGAAGATTTAGTGTACCCCATAAATCTCGAGCATCTCCCGAGAACCAGTTTTATTAGCGGCCGCGAGAACTTTTATTGTTTTTAAATAATCCGTTTATTCCGATCATTTACATATTCGGTATAAAATTTACAGACCATTTTTCTCTTCCTCCCCCTCTTCCAGGCTTGCAAACGAAAACGAGAGAAAAAAAAGAACGGTGAAAGGGAAACGGAACGGCATGTGTGCGTGTTGGGCGCGCGTAAGCCTATCTACTCCTTCGGCTCCGGTGAGATATTCAATTACAGGAGATTCTCGACGAGATACCGCCAAAAGCCGTGACAACTGTATACAGGGGAGTAGGTGTTCGAGGGAAAAAAAGAAAGACACGAAATGTGTGCCACGCGGGCTACCTATAGCCTGAAAAGGCATGCTTGTGTACTACAATATTAATGTGACTTTTACGCCCAGCATAAACATTTATACGTTAGACATCATTTTTTAAGAATGAATCATTCATAGAAACGTTATTAATTCTGATAATTTTTTTTAGAAATAACTTCAACATGTGTTAATCAACATCTTAAAATTACCATGAAATCACTCCTATAAAAGTCCTTTTTTTTACAGAAGAAATAATAAAAAAAAAAGAACTTTTAACCGTATTCGAAAGAACAGGCCACCCATCAACGAACATCCATCCCATCTCACCTCGGTGAGCGGCAAACCAAGTTGGCGCTCACCCAATCGAAATGGCATTCGTAATTACGTAAAACTACACGATGATCTGCGGTCATCAGAAATCCGGCGGCGTGCGCGCGCGATCCTAAATTCCTCTTGGGATTCCTCGAATGCCAGCTAGATTCCCTTGGGCGTGCGCCGCACACGCGCGCCTGAACGAGCGCGAAACGCACCGCCAAAAGGAAGAAAAAAAAAGAGCACGCAGATATATATATGTATACGTGTGTATACATACAGACACAGAAAGAGAAAGAGGCAGCAGCAGCAGCAACAGCGCGGGCGCTCACGCAGGCAAATGAGAAAGGGGCAGAGGACGATTAAAGCGAGTCTGTATAGGACACTCACGCGTTGGTAATTCTAGCCGCGCGCATACCAGCTCGTGGCGCCCCTCTCCGCATAACTTTTATCCGCCACGGTTTTCGAAAATCTTGCCGTTTAATCTCACTTTCTCTGTCTCTCTCTCTCTCTCTCTCTCTCTCTCTTTCTGAGTGCTGCTGCTACCTTCGAGATAAGCAAGGCGAAGATAAAAAAAAGGGACGACTGGCGACAACACGTGTAAACGTACGTCGCACGCGCGCGCGACGGTAGCCGTCGGGGACTCGGATAACAGGCTTGCCAGGATATACGGCAGTCTAAACTGAGGCTGCGCTCCTACGTGCCGAGCTACCGAATTTTCTTACCTCGGGGTATAGGAGCAGAGACGGAGATGACGACACGCGATTTTTCGGAACTGCGATTTCTAGGGTAATTCCACGGAAGGATGATGCTTATCGCACAGATGTGGATGCAGTGGTAGAAACTTGGCGAGACATTTCGCGGACTAGTGGCCGAGTTATGTTTTTTTTTTTTTTGCTTACTTTCGTTGGCAACAGAGATATTTAATCGGGACGATCGCTCGGGCGTATGCGAGAGTGGAATGAATGTTTAGTTTGAAAAAGGTCAGTTGATATTGTTTAGTATATTTTTATTTGTTTTCTATGGAAAAATGAGTTTTATTCAATAAATAAATTGCAATCATGATTTAAGCTTTACACTTACAATATTAAACGTCTAAAATACAACTAATGTTGATAAATAAATTGATATACAAGCCACAGCCTACCTGTAAACACACTATCGATAAATCTTCATTAGAAAAAGCTCATGCATAAGCATGATCATTTGCATCTCCTCATTTAAAACACTTCTATATATAATCAACTTTTTGTTTTACCCGAGCCCCACTACAGACACAATTCGTGCGATCCATCAATCGCGCGTGATTCATATAAGCGTGGTTCCCCGCCTGCATAAATCATCGACGCTCACACGCATTCGCGCGCGATACATTACGTCTATATACACATACGTATACTTATCCACGGAGCGATCGAATTCGTAAAAATGTCGTCAAGATTAATCCGTGATAAATGGTTTAATGTCTCACTAGCAGCTCGGTATACATGTGTGCGTATATAGATATATAGACTGCAGACGCAGAGAAAGAGAAAATAATCAGGTCCGAAGTGCGAAGGAAAAAGCGTCCCGAGCGACGCTCGCGCGCTTGTGTGTACAAACACTCGAATTATCTCTCCCGGAAAAGAAACATCTGTCGGTGACGCGGCGACGGCAACGATGCGAGGCTCTCCCTTTCAGAGCCAACATGGCGGAATGATCGCCGGCTCTTGTGCACTCGTATATATATACACATCCACACCCGTGAGCGCATCAACCGGTAGTTACGCGGCGCGGATTTGCGGTTCCTTTTTCATCTTTCTGCCCTTTTTTCCTCTCTCTCTCTTTCTCCCTCTCTTTGAATGTGCGCTTACGCGAGCGTAATTTCGTATGGGTATCGTGTAGATATATACGCGCGCGCGCGCCCGTGAAATGGAGAGGCGATCGCGATGGGGCGTTTGTGTGTATACGCGCACGCTCGAGCCCACTGGCTATCTATAGCTGGACCATTGTGTTTTTGTGTAAACCGAGCTGTGGCTCTATTTTTAATCGGCTGGAATTCCTTCGGCCTGACTCAACAGGGTATAATGAAAAATTATCGCGGCCAGCGAATAAATTAGCGCGAAATGATGATTGTTCGAGTATAGAGCCCCGAACGGGGCCGATAAATTCTGAAAGAGCAACTAAATTTTTTATTCAAATTCTAATGCTCGTATAGTTCGGGCACCGGAGCTAGTTTTGTATTGGACGAGCCAGTATTTGATACTCTTCCACCACTCTTTGGAGAAACTGTCGAAAAAAAAATCGACAACCAGAAGGAAGAGGAAGGAGTAGATCGTATCTCTCGTGAGCGAAGTATCGTCGTTCGCGTCCATGATTTATTGGAAGTAATACGAAAGTACGATTTTCAGAAAGTCGCGCTTAGAAAAGGTCGCCCGATCGTTAAGTTTTATAACCGCTTCTAGGAGTAGCCGCGCAACTGTGGCCGTCACTCGTCGCGTCGCGGCACGTCGTTGCGTCCTTCGCCGTTTTTTCTTCCTCACTCTGCGACGAGCCACGAAAAATCATTCTGTTCGATGCACTTTTATTTCCTTTTCCGACTTTCGAGGAATAGCCATAAGTGAGCAGCACGAGAAACGATTTTTGTCTGCTTCTCCGCCAGGTATACATATAAGTGCTGGGTAGTAAGCTATATACACTAGGCTAATCGATCAATCGATCTACAAACAGATCGAGCTTCTATCTAAATCCAATATCTCGTAGTCCTAATCTCCAGTAGGAGTCGTATAGTCGGTTAGCTATCGATCGACGCGATCTTTGCGTGTATATATACGGGCTACCTTTTTTTTCGTCCTGGTGTAATGGTCCAGAGGGTTCGATCTCGATCTGTAGTGATGCTCGAAAAAATGGAAAAGAAATAACACGTCGTGTATGGAATTATCGAATCGACGAAACGATCTTGCTGAATAGCTGTTTTGAATAATAGGATGATTTACCGAGAGAAACGTCGAATTTTGCGTGTCGATGGAAATTAAATTACAATATTTTTCAACTAGCCTATAATATATCACGTTTCTGATCGATGAGCATAAAATGTAAATTAATAAAAAATTGATGATAATCGTTTTGCCAATCGAGTATATAGTCAATTGAAATGAAGCGAGTAAAGAATGAGGGTAAAAGTGGCAAGACAAGGTGGTTTACATAATTCACGCGCGTGTCACTTGAACTTAATGCGTAACGTATATAACAAGAAAATTATCCACTCGAGAACGTTTTTAGAAAGGGGCCAAAGGTCGCGGTTTGCCATCGGTGTCTCTTTCTTGCTCTCCTCCCCTCCTCAATGATCTCCTCCCCCTCTTGTTTGCGCTCTCGAGCCACTGCACGACGCTCCCGCGATGCTCGCGCACAGGGGCTGTTGCTGCATCGGCGTATCGCAAGTATATATACATATATACAGAGGGGTGGCCGGAAGGTTGGCAACAGTGCTTTCGTTGCTACTCTCTCTCTCTCTCTCTCTCTCTCGCGCGCTAGAGCTCTCGCCCCAACGACACAATAGACGCGAAAAATCATCCATTATCCTCGGCAGAGAGCGAGTGAGAGAAAGAGAGAGAGATTCCCGAAGGCTGCTGCTGCTGCTGGTCCTTCCACATCGCGCGGGACAATGGCGGTACGCCCATATATCACTCCGGGGCGAGGGCTCCTTTTCCAAAAAACGTTCGCTTGCTCGCGGGCTAGCTGTTGCACCGTGCGCGCGCGTTCAATGAAGGTGTGTGTGTGTGCGCTCACTATACCAAGAAGAGAGGAGAGCACAGGCCCAAAATATAACCATTTTCCAACTAGATTCTCGTTTCGCCACGATGTATATGCCCCATTATGCCGGACTTTCGAAAGGCCCACCCCTCCGTTTATTGCATCCCTTCTTCTTTTTTTTCCCTCGCTTCTTCTCTATACCATCGACAGTCTGCTTTTTATTCTTTCCATTTCTGAAAAGTGAAGTTTTTCACGAGCACCGAACGGAGCAGACTTCGACGTTCTTGCGGCTCGAAATTGAGCTACGCGCAAAAGTCGAACGGTGACTATGTATACGTGTCCACGGGACTTTTTGTCCTGCTTTTTTTTCAGAGGCAGGATATTTTAGAGTGCCACAGATGGTTTCTTTTCTCTTGTGGCTTTTGTTACGTCATATTGTAAATTTGTCGCGCGAACCTGGAATGTCGCTGTGATTGTTCAATTTTCGGGAAATTTTCGAGCTTCTTGAAATCGCAAGGTAAAAAATTTACGGTTTCAACGAAGACTGAAGTTGAAGTTCCATATATACATTGTACAATGCATACCTTTTAACCGACTACTTGAAACAGAAGAAAAAAAGCAAAGAATTTGTTTAATCTTAAATAAAATTCGACGAGCAAAGCGTGTATTCGTTAAAAAATGTAGCGAACTCTCTTGTAGATACCTTGATTACTCCGGCGTACTTTCAGCTAACGATTACAAAGCTGCGCCCTTATCGCTCTCGATCTTGAATGCATACCTGCGCTCGAGCAATCTCTCTTTCTCTTGCACACGCTCGAGCACACACATATACACAGACAGTCGAGATTCCGCCGCGAAAGCGACTTTTCTCGTCCGTGCTTTATAACAATATCCCGCTCGTAATATACTTTTTTCGGGTCCCCTTTGGCTCTCGTAAACTTATATATACCAGACGCATATACGCGCGGGACCTAAAAAACGAATGAGAAGTAGAAGGGGGAGTCAGTGTGTCTGTTTGCCTGTGTGTATGTGTGTATAAACACACTGGGAGCGCTCATCGCATATATCGAGGATCAGCCCGAGAGCTCGATCCTAGCCAGCCAAAACGATTATAATAACTATTTTATCCCGCGTGAATCTGGGCCATTGTGCTCCCCATTCTAAAAGTCATAACACGATATCTACACTGTCACGAGGCAGCGGCAGCGGCGGTGCGCCGTCCGAGCGGATCGTTCCCGTATATATATATATATATATAGACACACACACAGACAGTGCACACAAAGGGGACTCGTTTTCGTGGCGATCATCATCCTCTCAATCCTTATCCGCGCACGCGCACGGCGACGATTCACACTTGGTCGTAGGTACTGCTGGTGGTATACACACTATAGAGCCGAGGCTTCGCGCGGGCGCAATATTTCACAGCATATTGTTGCCATCTGCACCGTGCGCACGCACGCAACCCCGAAGGAGAAAGTGCGAGCGAGCGAGCGCGCGCTTAGGATCGAGCTTTTATTTATCCGCTATTTATCTGGCGAAGGAGCTACCGAGGCTCTCTTGCTTACTCTGGCGGGGACAGATTTTTCCAAGTTATTAATCGTCGTCGAGTTTTCGAGGCGGCGACCGATCTTTTTTCTCTCTCTCTCCCTCTCAATCTCCTCACCGCGCCACGCGCGTGCGCCTTTGTACGGGCGCGCGTCTTTGTATATATATACACATATAGTTGTTCTGCAGCGCAGAGGCATCTGCGAGATTGATTTATCCCCGGCGGGAAAACGCGTGGGGAAGCGACGACACCCCTGTGATCATTGGCGACCGGCAATGATGATTCTCCCATCCTCGCAAATGAATGGTTAATTGATTGTGGCTGGATATTTCGACGCGTAGCCGTATCGGCTTTATTTTCGAGTTCAACAAATAAAAAGGTGACAATCGTCGAAACAAAATTTTCACGCAACGAGCCTGTATATATACACATAGACGTATATTATATGTGCCTTGAAGTATCGATTTTAAGTACAAGAAAGTTCGTATTTACGCTGTACTATTCAAGCGTGCCTACAACCGCACTGAGTAAACAGAACCGCCCTCTGTGTATATTTCATCACGCGTGATCGTTAAACTTATGAGAGCAAAAAAACATCAGCCAAGCAGCAGTCGGAGCGCTTAAAGGGCCAATGGCTCGTGAACAGCGCGTTTCATAAATATTAACCGCGGCACTTGGCCATATATAGCTTATATATGTGTATATAAAGATTATTCGTATATAAACCGTGTCAGAACGATAAGTCGTGTGCTCGCGCGTTATCGCGCTTTTCGCACGTGAGACGAATACCGCGAGAGGCCCGGGCCGCGCGGTTGGAATTAATTGCGTCTTGTCTCTCCTCCGCCGCGCCACGCAGAGATAAAGTCGCGCGGGTGCACGTGGCTTCGCAAAGAAGGAGGAGTGCGAGACAGAGGCAGAAGAAGAAGAAGAAGAGAGTTATAAGGTGCGCCGAAAAGGAGGAAGGCGTGCGCAGATGCAGCTACTGCTTTGAATATAACGTTTTTTCTTAATCTTTCACAATCCGACTGAGCGAGTTGTGAACGATTCTTGTCCGTTTGTTCGATCAGAAATAACATTATTCTCTCGAGACTTCGATGGTAGCGGTTGGCAGCGTGCGTCGCCTCGCCATTTTCCCCGTAAAAAAAATCCGCCAACTTTGCGCTTCCGTTCTCCCGCGCCTCCGTGAGCCTCTCCACCCCCTTCCTTCCTCTTTCTCTTTTGCTCGGCCGGGAAAAAGATGGAGAGAAAGAGAGCGAGACAGGACTATATACGTATAGAAGGCGCACGGGTGGGCGCGAGCCAGGAATCGCCTCGAGGGGCCGCGCTAAAATATATTCCGGCTGGTTCCGGTGGAAATAAATAAAGTCACGCCACCACGATCTCTTTCTCCGTCGCGCTTGCGCTGCCGCACGCGGGCTCTCAACAAAAAAAAACCTGGGGTGCGAAGACAAGCCCGGGTGTCAGAGACCTAGACGTTGGGTTTGGAAAATCACAAGTTTCTTTATAAGTTGTTCAGGATGCTAAAGTTGGATTACTAATTCAAATGAAAATATATGATATATATACACTTAATATACTTTAATTTATTGATTACATTATATTCATAAAAAATTGAAAGCTATATATAGTAAAGAAAAAAATCTCAAAAAGCACTGGTTTATATTGATGTACTTAATTTAGAAGCTAAAAAAAAGCATGGAAATACAGAGTTAGGAATAAAATAAAAAAGACACATAAGACTAATCAAGCCCATGTACAAAATTAACCCAAGCTCTTTTCGTGTGATTTCAGGAGAGAAGCCGTTCAAATGTGAGTATCCATCGTGCGACAGGCGATTCGCCAACAGCAGCGATCGCAAGAAGCACAGCCACGTCCACACGTCGGACAAGCCGTACAACTGCCGGGTCTCCGGCTGCGACAAGTCCTACACCCATCCGAGCTCGCTGCGCAAACACATGAAGGTAATTTATCCTCCCTCAGTTACGACCTCTCGACCCGCCATGCAAAAATTAGTAGCGTGCGCAGGATGAAGCTCCAAGGAATCGAATAATAATAATCATCTGTCGGCCAAGAAGATGTTCACGCGAGAGCGGACTCACGGAATCTTAATGAGAAATTACCCCGAGAGAGAGAGAGAGAGGGGGTCCGTATGTCCGTCGAAAAAATCGTTTCGCAACTAACGTCAAAATTTTGCAGACTGTGCTTGCTACTACTTTTTTTTTCCTCGCTAATATTATTATACCCCGAGAAATATGAATTATCGTTCGCGCGGGCAACGCTTCGTGTTTCTCTCTTCCTTTTTTTACCGTACGCGTGAGTTATTGCGCCGCGAAGCCGCGTGATTATTAAATCGTTTTGTTCGGATTGCAAGTACGGCTTTTCATCTTCTTGCCCTTTTTTTCTTCTTTTATACAAGCTAAATTTGCTTCGACTTTATTACCGAAATTAGTGTGATCATTACTCGCGACAGAATGAATTAGAACTATCCCCCATTCGCATCGCATAATATACACAATTTACCATAAAAAAAGTTTTAACATTGAATTTTGCTATTTGATTGTAGGTGCACGGCGTAACGCTGGGCGACGGCAAACTCGGCGGCGGCTACGACAGCGAGGGCGAGGAGAGCAGCAGCAGCGGCGGCAGCCTCTCCGTCACTGGGCACACGGAATCGCCCCAGCCTTCGCAACCGATTGCCTCCACGACAGCAACCAGCGCAGTATCAAACGGCCTCACCCTGGCCAGCGGTGGCAGCGGCGACCCCAACAGCACCACCCCTACGAACAGCGGCGGCGGCGGCAGCAACGGGAACAACGGACACAGCCTGGCTCAGCTGCAACAGTCGCCGTCCCTGGCACCGGCGGGACATCACCACCTAACGGAATGGTCGTACATGTGCCAGCCGACGGCGATGGCGCCCCAGCACAGTCCTCTGCCACATCACGGCCACCCACCTACGCACCACCTCGGCCACCATTTCAGCCCTCTCATGCACCACCAGGCGACGGCTTACTGAACGTAGGCGTGCTGAGCCGTGTGACGGGCCTGCACGGACGGGACAATTATTGTCCCGAACTGCTTAGCGCGCTCCGGCCCGAGCTAGCACCAAAGCCGCATCAAAGATCTCTGTGAAAGGGGAGGGGTGAGAGGGGATGCACAAGCTTCACAGCTTCTTATCCAATGTGTATACTGATCCACGTATACTTTCGTCTCGAATCTCGGTCTCGACCGGAATTCGTTTGTACATATAAGATAAAGCGTCTCGTCTTATGGTGTATCATCATAGCGATCGACCGCGTGCTGAATTATAGAGCCGGCAAGTTGAACCGGCGCACACGCGACCGTTACTCGTATACCTTTCGCGCACGTTTCTATGAACTTGTACTTTATTACCTTTAGCGCACTATTTAAAATTTACACCGACGTGCACTCGGCGCTGTCCCCAAAGGCCCGCGAGATGCAGTCGCACCCGAGGTACGTCGGGAGGAAGCGTTTCACCGCCCTCTATACGTGCATAAGCGACGTATACGTGTGACAAGGGCTGTGTTTGGTTTCGTAATGATAAGAAGCGACGATTAACGCTGATATATTCACATTATAACACGCACGTGCCTCGCCGATATACTCGTGATCGATATACACATAAATCCCCCTCCATACCGGCAAGTCTTTCGAATTGTGAACATTGTAGATGTGATTGAGATTTAGTCGATTAATAAACGTATTATACGTATACACAATACGTCGCGCTGTATTTATTTCATTCGTCCCTTTAAATCGTTGTTGATTGCGAGATCGGCAATTTTAACACTTAGAATTTAATGTTTGGGTATCTAAGTCTCG
The DNA here is from genome assembly GCA_035583055.1 of Torymus tubicola. Taxonomy (NCBI): domain Eukaryota; kingdom Metazoa; phylum Arthropoda; class Insecta; order Hymenoptera; family Torymidae; genus Torymus; species Torymus tubicola. The sequence continues at coordinate 2,988,892 of JAWWEQ010000045.1, read as the reverse complement.
GCTACTACGTTATTGTTCCCGGCCAAGTTATTGCAATTCTGGATAATGGCACTGAATTTGATAAGGTATTTAGTAAATTATTCGATGATAGCCGTTTAAATTGTAATGCTTTTGATGTGTTTTCGTACTGGTTACTATAACCATTCTTCCCATCTTTCAAAACTATATTGATATAGTTACTACCAATTTCGGGCATTCTATATTAGTTTTATTTGGATTAAGTAATTGAATACTTATTCTTATCTATAATTGGATATTATTGAAACCCAAATTATGAACTTCAACCAACTTATGCGCAATTCTTCACTATTGAAATATTATTCATTATATTTTATCAAAATTGTTTAACGACATTTCATAAAAGACATTTTTTATTTGTATTACGACAACTCTAGAATTTCATATTGTAAAAGATACTAATATTTCTTTCTCCTGAATTTCAATAAACACAATTATATATATAACTACTTCGCAAATCATTCTTTTTAATCCTTTGATACATGTATATTTATCTCATGACCCTTTATCCTCCTTACTGGATCTTTTGAATTTTGAAATTTTGACAGCAAGTTCGTGATCAGCGACTTCGAAAAACAAAAAATCTGATCTGACAAGTATATTTCTTAGAAAGTACGCAATTTTTAAACATTGAATTGTAAATATAAACAAATTTATAATCAACATATAAGAAACACATATTTCTTATGGAATAAACATTGGTAAACTAATTTAAATAAATAAAAAATATATTAGAAAAAGTGGATTTGTTTATATAAGATTTTTTCGATGTCTCGAAAAAAATCATATATTTTTCATTTCAATAAAAAAAAATTTGTTCTCAAACCTAATCTTACTACTGCCGGACCTGAAGTATTATCGTAACAAAATTAGCTAAATTCCCTTGAAAATTTCGACTGTGTATATACATAATTTTCAAAGTCTATATAGATATTAAGTCTATTTAAAATAATCGTAAAAAATACGATGCTCGTTACAGAATTGTACATGTAAAATATAAATGATCTATGAAAAAATAGATGTAAGTATTGTAAATCACGCAACCGTAACGTCGTCTCTATAACTTTATCATGTATATTATTTGCAATAGTTACATAAACTATAAAATTATGGATTCGAATATTTTTAAAATGATATGAATATTGTAGATAATAAATGCGTAATCGTGTAAATTAAATACGCGAGAACAAATGTATAATTGGATGTAAGAAAAATCTGCGTATGTCTTTAAGTTTGATGAGTTGTAAAAAAAGAAAAACTATTGTTTAGTGTATGATATTAATGATCATGTAAAATGTATTACAGTGTGATAATTGTAAATAATACTTGCGTCTTGAATGATTTAAACGTATAAAGGGCGATCTATAATATAGTTATTGCTACCTTGTCTTTTTCCTCGAATCGAGTTTGTGCGCGTCAGCAACCTCATCACAGCAAAAGCTGTCGATGTCGAAAAAAATATGTCGCGGAACACCAAAAAACCTGTAATACACGTGTCGTCGACACGTCTTCAAACGCTCCGGCGGCAGACCGCACGGAAACGGCCGATTATGTTATTTGAAGGGAAAAAAAAAGAAATAAGCACAAACACACACAAACAAAAACACTGAATGTCTCGAAGGAATTATAAGACAGCATCGACTCGAATAAAGATTTTATCAACAATATCATTAGTTTTACCTTTATAAATGTCCTCTGAGCCTTGATCAAAAAACCAAATCCAAATAAGAGAAAGCGAGACAGGAGAAGAGGAAGGAGGGGGGATAACGTCGGAGACTTGTTTAGGACCGTTAGGGGATAGCGCGCGCGCGAGCTCGGCTTATTTTATTCTCGCATCGAAATTTATGAACGAACGAGATAATAAAATGCGCCCCGGCATTCGGCGCCTCGGCGTTTCTTCTCTTTCTCTCGCTCTCTCACTCTTCTTCTCCTCCTCCTTTTTTTTCTCCCGGGTGGAAGGGCACGACCCGCGATTGCGTGACGAGGACGCGCAGGCGTCATTTTTTCGATTTCTCGACTGTACGCGCGAGATTGCGTCGGGCAATGCGTCGGCGATAAATAACGAGAGGCTGTGGTCCGCTAGTATATTGATGCGAGCTACACGAGAACCTTACCATATCAATTCTTACTGCTGAACAGTTTTGTCACGCGTCGCCGTAAATTTTTTTTTTCCAATTCTATCGGGTTTCATTTTTATCGAGAACAAAAATTTACGATAAGGCTTGTTTTCGTTTAAAATTTTTTTTTTCCTACATTAATCTTACTCCTACAAAACTATGTCATTCGAGATGTTTACATTGCTTTGATCACTTGGAAATGATAAGATGATTCTCAAAAAGTTGAATGATCGTATAGCTTCACATATTAAGTTTAATTAATTTATTTATAAATAAAAATCTTCATCTTTCATAAAATCCAACAACACTGGTAGAATTTTAACGGCACCTTAGTTGTCAAAATATTTTCGTTGGCTCTATTATTTATCTTGATGAAACGAAGCGCAGTGACAGTAATGCGTGTAGCGTATAAAAAAAAGAATAGTTATGAACATAATAAGCTTGACTGCTCAGCAATCAATTAGACAAATTTTGACAAAAACTAAAAGAATTTTAATTAAATGAATTTATCGAGATCCGCTTATTATCACGTCTTAAATTTAATAGCTCTTAAGACATAATATATAAACACACAGAGTTTCAAACCTACGCGCGTAGAGACATTCGAATGCATATTATCGGCAATATTTCTTCGGACCAGCCCGACTGGTATAAATCTGCTGTTTTATCACTGCGGGTCATTAAAAATTAATTATGAATTTTTTGCTAGAGTCTCTAAATTTTCGTGTACACACGCACATGTATACATACATACGTTCTCGTGGGTACGAAAATCCACGCGTAGGGGCTAGCCACAGCTCTAGGCTAGCTGATCGATAGTCAAATCTTGGGGGATAAATTATAGCGGCGACTCGCACGCGGACCGAGGAAAAAACTCATGGAGAGAAAAGAACTCGCGCGCGCGGCTTGGCGCCATCGAGTGTCTAGCGCGGAGCTCAGCTCTTTTCTCATCTCTCTTGCTATATAAAAAATGCCGAAGAGATAACATCGCGGGCCTTATACGAGAGTCTTTCTCTCTCTCTTTTTCTTTCTCCGTTTGCGTCTGTGCGTGTGTATATAACGAACGCGTATATACACAGGGGAATTTTATTGCTCGATATCTAGATGAATTCGTCAGATGATTATCCCGATCCCGAAAATCGAGAGGAGAGAGAGAGAGAGAGAAAGAGAAAAGGAGGAGACGGGGAAGGGTCTCCGCACGAGGATGATGCTGTTGTTATGGCGCACAGGCGCGCCGGAATTTTCGGGGAAGGGGCAGCCCGGTGACACGCCCCTGACGAGATCACGCGAGATTGCGCCTCCGCGCGGAGAGAATCCGTGATTCGGCGCTCTGCAGCCGTTGCCCCTTCGCGCGCACCGCGCGAGACTTATCTCGCCCCGACGGCACAGGGCAGTGCGGCAGCCTATACGCGTGCGATTATTCTACTTTTCCCTTTTTCTCTTTCCGCCAACTTCTATGATGGTTTCCAGGAAGAAAAAAAAAACGAATCTTTTCCTCTGGAACATTATTATAAAGGATAATGCGCGGTGGATTTTATTTAATTACCGAATCGTCTAATTCATGTCTTTAATTTAACGCAACATTTTATTTTAAATATTCCTTTGCTATTTCAATAATGTTATGATAAAAATATTTATATTTTATTACTTTAATAAGTTTTTCAATGAATAATTCATGTTAAGAATATTTGTAATAAAGCCTACAACAATAAATATGACCATATTGACTTTTGGAATTTTTTTCTGCCATGAGTTATTAAAATAATAAATTTTCAGCTGATATACATCTAATCTTGGGACTTTGAGATTATGGATCTTTGAAGATAAATGGGAAGATTTTATCTAATACAGTTTTTCAGTGTTAACCATGACGGTAACGATGACTTTTCTGACGTTACTTCTTTTAATTATATATCTTATATAAAAGTAAAAAAGCCGTCTCAAGTTTTTAATTTTTCAAATTACAATAAATGATTAAATTTTTTAAATTATTTGAAAAGTAGGAACTTTAAATATTGCAGTGTGATCTTATATAAATTCGCTTTTAGTCGACAAAAAAAAAGGATTTCGTAGAACGTATAACACATCTAAAAATATTGTTGGAATCGTGAACTGTTCATCAAATATGTAACGCCATATCGCAGAGATCGATCTATTGCCGTTCTATGTTATTTAAGCTGGCCGGCAAAGCACGACAAGTTTTGATAGATATTATCTTCCTTCTTCTGTGTCTGTCTCTCTCCCTCTCTTTCTTCCTCTCGGAGCGCAATTGTAGCAATATTTTTCAGATATATTTACGTTAAGGTTCGTCGGCACGATTCTCATGGGATGCAAGTCAACCCTTGAAAAATCTCGATAAATTTCCTTATTTTTATCGCGACCACGAGTAACATCGCACGCGTGAACTGATGTTCTTTTTTCGTACTTTTGTATCATCTTTCTCTTCTTTTCTCTCCCCTCCTTGTCCTCAACTACACTCGCCTTATTTCAGCCTTATCGATCTTTCTTACGAGCTGACATTCGGTATACCACGTCGGAAGACGGTGCCAGTGCAAAAACGATTCGAGAGAGAACAAACAAGAGAGAAATAGACAAAAAGGATCGTAGGGTTGAAAAGAAACAAAAAGAAACATAAAGACGAAGAAAAGTAGAAAAAATTGTCAGATGCCGAAAAGATTAATGATATTTTTTTAACCGTTTAAATACACTGCAACTTTTTGAGGGCTCTTTTTATTTCTAGAACAATTTGAATTTTATGGATGGTATTTTTCGTTTTAATACTTATTATTTATTAATAATAATTAATACCTTTCATACAAACGTTATTATAAGATTTTCAAAAAAGCTGTCGATAAGAGTTTAAAATAATTTTTTATTTATTTAAAATTGAATTGAACCCCTGACAGTAATATTGGTCTGAATAAACAATTGTAATTATTTAGAATAAAATTATGTTTTATAACTCCAAATTTAGCTCAGCCTTTTGAATATAATATGTACGTGTAACAGGAAGATATTTTTATGTCTTAATTCGTAAATCTTTAACTACGCATACACTTTAGTACATTTCCATTTACAAAGTTAAACGATCATAAGTAAACTATTACTAATCTTTACTTATCAGTTAACTTTTTCACTGTCTGTTTTGTAACAATTTAAATATTTATAACTGCGGAAAAATCGTTTTAACGTAAATTTATATATATTTTTAATTAGAAAAACATATTGCAAACTCTTAGTCAAAGCAGCTACCCAAAAGATTGGCACACTGTTAGCATTGATTGAAATTGTACATATAGAGATTTAATCATTTTCCTGTTTATACAGTCCAATTGGATTGAAAAAGGGTGAAAAGACATACGTCATCTAAGCCGTATTATAGTATTAAATATTATATCAGAAAAATTAAGAGCTCTAATAAAAGTAACTGGGTATCACAATTTATAAAAATTTTGTAGAACTCACATTAATTCGATACGTGTTTTTGATTTTATATTATTTTCAGAAGAATGTTAAACCTTCATAAAGTTTAGTGAAAATTAAATAATTCCACGCTCATATAAAACTGAGTATACAAAACATAATATTTCTAAAAAAAAATCGAAGGAAAATTCAGAAATTTTATAAAACCTTCTCGAGTAGTGTTGTTGTATAACTTGTCAGCAAAAGTGCTTACAGATCGCAACAAAGTTCAGGAACTAATGACTAAAGTATATAATACTTCAGCGTGATTCTTATACCAACATACAGCTGCCAATATTGCAGAGGACAAGAGGGAAGTAAAGGGACAGATAGGTTCCGACAGAAGGGGGGGGGGGGAGCAAATCTCTTGTGCACGTGAATCGACGCTCTCTCGTGCATATAAGCGCGCGTGCGCGTACAGCCGAGCATGATCTACGAGGGTTATTACAACGGCAGCGAGGCACGATCACTGCGCTTTCTCTTTCTCTTCCTCTGCTTCTTCTCTCTCTCTCTCTCTTTCTCTCTCTCTTTCTCTCCTTCCCTCCTCTTCTTTTCTTCGTTGGTATATACGTACACGCGCGGACAGTGGGAGGAGGAGGGAGAAAAGAAGCAAAGAAAAGACGCTTGCCGCGATATAACATTCCGCGTGCGCGCGCGGGACCTGCAGGGCCGTATAGTCTAGTTGCGAGCACGGCGCGCTCGCGCGTGCGATATAAATTTTGAGGTTCGCCTTTTGATTTATTGCCGCCCCGGCCATTTTTCTCAGCTCTCGCGAGTACAAGAGAGTGAGAGAGACGGGATTGCTCATTATTTGCCACGAAAAATCTACGAGCGCGCCTTGACTTACGTGCGCACCTCTCTCTCTGTCTCTCTCTCTCTCTCCCTCTCTCTCGCCCATCCGCTGTGTCCAACACACAATGGACGCTCGAACGTTTTCGAAACGTCGTGACGCGATAAGAATTGCCTGGTGCGGAGCAGAGTGCACATATTCACTGAACCTGTATCGACGTTTATGGAACTCAGCTCCTATCTTGTTATTGCCAAAGGAACTTTTGCGATTGTTATTTGGGTTGAAAGAAATAACGTTGAAATGTTTTAACGCGCTTTGAAGGACTCTAAAGGTTAAAAATATACACATATCTTTTGTTAATTATTGCTTGAATGTTAAGAACGCATAACATCTATTGAAATATAAACTGAGGTATTAATAAAAAAGCAAAAAGAATTATATAAAAAAAATTCAATTAATTTTCGGTTTAAAAAATAAACAATAGCAATACGTATGCTGAATACTGTCAGCTGGCAAATGCTCGACACGCGCGCGGGCGGAGAATGAGAGGGAAAGAAAGGGGTTAGCGTGGAACGTAAAGCATCGAATGCGAATGAGAGGAGCGAGGCGCGCGCAATTTGCCGGGGCTCTCGTTTGTCACTGGAATCTAAACCTCTATCTCTTCCGCGCCCGCTCACGTATATACTCTTTTCGCCCGACAATCCGACGTTCATTTCGTTGATTTACTCCCGTCCGTTCTTTCCTTTCTCTTCGCTTCGTACTGTTTCGGCGGATTTCTCAAATTTTTCAGCGTGAATTGCGGTTTTAATTTAAAAAATCACTAGATATCTTTTAATAACTTTAAATATTGCGTTTTTATAACTATAACCATTAAAATTATGCAGGCGTTATGACAAGGCATATCCTGATGGAAAAATTAAATACCGCGAAATAAAACTTTTATAAAAGCCACATATTCATTTTTACCGTCTTCATAAATATATATACATGTATATATTTGTTTACGACGTTATAATGATAAATACACCTCTGCTATTGGACCCGCAGATTGTAATATATTACAGGATAGAATTTCTCTTCATATATACAATAGTCATAAGCAAAAATAAAACATTAAGGTACATGAATGGGAAAACTATACTTTGAAGCAATTTACTTCGCATCTGTGGGTCAATTAGCCTTTTAAATATTTTTCGAATACGAAACATTCTATAATAAATTATACTGCTTCGGGTGGGGAAAATAATAACATCACAATTGGTCAAAGGGAAAGCCATTTTGTCGTGTAGTTCTGGAAAGTATTTCAATTAAAATATTCTCATGAAAGTAAATATGTAATAAGCGTATACGATCCATAAGCATTTTTATTGATCATTAATTAAAAATAAAAAGTAATAATAAAAAGACTTTTTTATTCGACATTTAATAGCCATAAACCGGTGGTTTGCAACATTTAGAGTTCTTGTCAAAATACTAAAAATCTCGAATAATAAGTGCACGCATAAAACGAGTCTTCGCTTTTGAGCCTCAAGGACCTCGTTGACATGTGCGCAAAAATTGCCAGAGCGCGAGGGCAATCATAAAGCTGCTTTACTATACGATTTCATGCAGTCAATAAAAGCGAGGCGAAGCGATTTTCGAAGAAATATTTATTATGTATTTCTGGAGGCAGCTTTTATTCTTCAAGTAATTTGTCGACGGTCGCTCTCCCTAATATATCCCGACTCGAACGGCGACACGCACGCGCGCGCGCAGGTCCGACATTACTAATGACTACAAATGATTTGATTTGATGCATCTCGTGCTCGTGGGCATCCTATTTGGGAAAAAACTAATTTTGACAAGATAAGATCGCGTATTAATCGAAGAGCGCTCGAATAAAGCGCCCGGCGCGCGTAAATGGGCCACAAAGACGGGATTCCAGGCGAGTCGGCGCGCCGACGCGGGGCGAATAGGGCGCAATATTATAAATTATTTATTTGCGTTTCCAAATGATCCTTGAAAAATCACAGTATTATGCTAATGCAACGATTAACATATTGGGAAGAGCCAACATGATATTTCAACTGGCCGGGACCGCGCGGTGCGTGCGTGCGCGCGCTCCTCGGGATAAAAAGAGAGGGAGAGACCCAAGAATGAAGACAGAGATAGAAAGAGAGAGAGAGAGAAAGCACCCGAACACGGGGCACAAAAGGAATGATACAGAGGATGAAGAGACGAGCGTAAAAGTCACCTACAGCAAACAAATTTTTTTCCGAAAATTATCAAAGATACTGCGACATCGCACGAACATTTTGCGCACACGCGTTAAAATCATCCGCATATATATACTCAGATTAAGCCACGCTTTAAAGAGCGAAGGGCACAGCAGAGGGAGATAAAAAAAACGAGAAATTGGGCGCGAACGCGCATAGAGAGCCGGGGTCGTAGCGCCCACTGCCACCACCACCACCGCCGCCGTCGCCGCGATGATTCATGGCTGCGAATCGGTTCGCACGCTCATTCTTTCGTGTGTGTATATATATACCCGCGAGGGGTTCGTGTGCACACGCGTATGGGGCCGCTCTCTCTCTCTCTCACTCTCTGGTGCGCGGTTGATCATAAGCAACGCAAACGTAATTAACGTTGGCCTATCATTATGTGGTAGCGAGCGACCACTCCCTCGTCACATTATATGTTTATAAATCAGGCCCGACGACCAGTAAAATACGAAATATGCGAACGCGGTCGCGCGTATACGCGGACGGTCTGGGGAGTCCGTAGGGAGAGAACAAAAAAGAAGAAGGAGAGAAGAAGAAGAAATGGAAGGAGAAAGAGAGAGATAAAGAGAGAGAGAGAGAGCGAGAAAGAGAGAATTGCAGGTAGAGGAATTCTTATGCTAATGATTTTATGACTGGGGAAACGAATGCTCGTCATATTTTTAATCGTGCCTTTTGCATCTTCTCACATTGTTTGCGTCGTGCACGGGCTAAGGGTTAGAGAGGGGAATGAATAAAAAACGAAACTGCGCGCGTTTCGACGTTATTAAAAATCGACACATATAACGTGTCTCTATTATGGATGATCTATTTTATTGTGGCCAGTTTTATTGTTACAAATATAGAACACCTAAGCATTGTGTAGAAAGTAAGAATCGTGGTGAAACATATGTAGAGTATTTTTTCATGTTTATAATTTACCTTTTTATCAATGCATTTTGATTTAAAAAAAAAAATTTTTTTTACAAAATTTTTTATTTTTATAAGAAATTGTTTATACTAATTAGTAAACGAATATAGTAGATTATTATAAACTAAAAATGTGAACAATGATTTTACGAAAATATTGCAGTCGTTACAGATTTTTCAATCAGATTTTTGACACATCAACAATGTGTTTTAGTTTTTAAGAATAAATTGTATCATTTGTTCTTTATGATAAGTTAAAGAAAAGTCGATGACACAAATAATTTATCAAAATTAAAAGTAAATCACAGAAAAGACGAAAATGACATAATTAAGATAATTCCTTAAAATTGAAGTTTCATGAAACGAAAAACGAAGAACAAAATTCAAAAAACGAAAAACAATCAGCCAATCAGCATGGCTCCGCACTTGAAATATAGTGATCATTATTTTCGTTTTTTATACTTTTACAGAAATAGACATAAAATGTGAATTGAAGTTGGAACGGACAGTAAAAGAAATACATTATGCAGTGGTGAAACAAATCACTTGCCTCTTCAAATTTTCTTGCCTCTTCTGTACAATCTTTTTTGATTAACTTAAAGACTCTTGAAAGATGACGTATGTCACATCAAATTGGTTTAATAATCAAAAGTCTGTGTACCAAGTATAAGCAATCTCATTGATGATATCGCTATGATGTCCAAAATATAACAAACCACTTTTACCCCTAATTATTATTCAAATTATAATTTAATCAAATGATTATATGAAAAGATTGTGTAATCTTGAATAACATATAGAATCATTATATAAATAAAATTTTCTATTTCTAATTTCAAGATCAAGTTATTATCAGTACTGTATTTAATCGCCACGTTTTTCTTTCAACTGATGTTTAAATCACAATGACTGCTTTGTTAATATATTCTTAGTTTTTCTGAATAACATCTGCTAGTAAAAAAGTACATAGTAATAATTAATGTCTTAATAATTCTCATAATTGCGGGATGTAAATTGCCATATGTAAATTTTAACTTGTATGGCAGATGCACGGCATCCAAAATTTGAATACGATATATAATATAGAATTCATTTTTTAATTCAACTTTTGATTCAACAAATTTTCGTTCGTTGGCTTGCACAGGTAAGCAACTTTTTACTTATTCATTAGAGAACATAGAAGAAAAGTAACTCGCACCCACTGCCCCAACTCCTCCGCTCCCTATCTGTATAATAGGCCAAGCTCATAGTAATCTTCTAGAAACTGCACATCCCCCTCAATTATACAAAGCCGGTATCAGTCGATCGATTTCCCGTAAAACGCCCTCAAATGCAGAATGCGCGATCCCCATCGTAAAACTCGTTACCGCAGCCCCGTAAAGAATTACGGCGCAATACGAGCGTAGGGCTCGGTTTGCTCGCACCTCGCGCACTCATATACATACATATACCGTGAAAAATCGCACGAGAACGCCTTTAATGTAAGCGCAATTCTCCCTGCCCTTGGCAATATCTTGCTTTGCGTATATGCAAAGGAGCTTTCGCGCGTGTATATGGGTTCGAGCGGACACAATGCGCACGGCAAGAGAAAGAGAGACATGGAGAGAGAGAGCAGGTGCTTCACGTGGTGTCCGGGATCCACCCACCCACCCACGCACGCGGTGAAAATACACTTGCGCGGCGCGCATTTACCTCTCCATCCTTGTTTTGCTCGCTCGCGCGCGCGCGTCTTTGTTCGCTCGGCCGACACCTTGACGGATATCAACTCCCGTGTAGTAGGCATATTATAATGCGCCGAGGGTGCTGCGCGAGCTTGCCGCATTGAAGCCGGGAAGGCGCCTTTCCCCCTTTTCTCTTAATAAATATACGCCGAGCGCGGGCGGCGTTTACACGGCTCGGGTATGCCACTGACGCGCGCGCTCGCGGCGAAATGTATTACGCCTCCTCGCGGGAGAGCTAAGCGCGCGGCGCGAGCACGCTCCTAATTACACGGCGTACGGGTGCATGTGCTCTATCTCGACCGCGCGGAGAATGAACGATAGCAGGAGAAGATAACAGGGAGGGCGGGAGCAAAACCCGTGTGTGTGGATGTGTATCTTTAATCTCAGAAATTCCTAGCGTCTTTTATTATGCGTGAAAATGCCGGGCTTTCTCGCTTCCATCAACCTTTATATTCTTTCGGGAGACTTGATTTATTCCAGGTTAGGTTCGCGCTCCTTTCTCGACCGAGAGTCGCATGCTTCTTTCTTTTTTGCCAGACGCACACAATATATGATATGCGCATTTCTTCCTTTCTCTCATTCGAGAGAGAAAAATAAGATTTAGATGACCAATGCGGTTAATGTGCACCGAAATACTTGCATGCACAAGTGTCTCTTTGCTGACCTTTTTATACATTACATAACGTATTCCAAAGCACCGAAAACTTATTGAAATCATATTTTACACCAACATTTTGTTAAAAGCCAAAAATTATCTAAGCGATCGGAAAAGTTGCATAAGTTTCCCTCGGTCACCTATTCAGATAGTATTAACGCTGTTTAACATCGGTGATTGGCAGAGGTACAGTTGCGGTACCCCACCACAGTGTCAATTCTCACTACTTACTTTAACAACATCAAGTAATTTTACATCACCACAGCTTTATTACATGGTAATTCACTCAGAAATTTGGTCACGTAAATAAAGCTACAAATCGGCATTCGAAGAATTGATCTGGTGCGACTGCAACGGAAGAAAACCAGAATGGGATACTTCGATCAAAGTGATCGAAAACTGTATAATCAGTACCTTCGAAATTTTAAATTTCTTCATGTAGTTATTTCTCGCTTGTAGTCAATTAGTAGGATTCACGTAAAAATTCTAATGTAGAATATCGCCGAATAAAGTAAAGGATGATTATTGAATATTTCATTTAAAACAATTATGCCTAACATTAAAATATGTAAAACATATAAATATGAGCATTATACTTTTTTATTTATTTATTTTTAAGAATCAAGGATTTTTAGTTATGATCTTTCAATTTTTCAATACCTGTTTTTTATATTCTCTTTTATCATTGATTTCAATCAATTTTTAGATATATTTGTAATTCTCAAAAAAATACAATAATAGTTTGTAAACAATATACTAGGGATCACTTCTATTTTGGGAATTTTTAAATATTTTTCTGCAATTATTTATCTGTTGTCAGGATATATTTTTAAATGTTAAAATGTGAGTTAACCTGCAGTAGTAAATTTTGTTTTGGTTTTATTGTCTTGTTGATGTACCTGATGATATTCCCGGTCACACAGTATTTATTCTAAGTTTTGTCGATATTTTTAAGCTTTTATTATCAACGTTAGTTTTTATCTTCAGTAGAATTTATTCACATGATGCTAATTTTTACTTTTACCAATTTTTAATACTTACATGTGGCCAGCACTTCGACAAAAAAAATATGGTACTAATGTGGACATGATATGGGAAACAATATGGCCAATATTCGGCGTAGGCGTCAGAGTCACATATTGTCGATACACTGCGCTAATAACAGAGAGTGTGTAGCCTATATATTGCGAATATATTGCTCATACTGTTAATATATTGTAATACTCCAAATATTTTAGCCACAAAATGATTATTTGCCGACAAATGTACAAAATCATGGTTTTCTCTATATATCCATGTTGTACTTGTATACTACTCACCACCAATAATTTTAGTAATAATATTAGTTTTTGTTGTAAAGTTAATTGCAATGTGGCAAATCGTGCTACTTGCCGCTGTAATTTTGCGAATTGTGCTTATACCTATTTAATATAAACTGGTCAATAATGTTAGTTTCTGCTACAGTTCTTTGAAACGTGCAAGCATTCATGGGAAAGCAACAAAGTGTGCTAATTGTTTTGTTTGAAACGGTTGATATTTTTGTAAGAAAAAGAATTAGTATGCATCGCCGAGAGAACTAGTTTGTCATCGATTATGCAAGCTACTTGTTTTGTGGACTTACATAAGTATAAAAAAACCTTTCAGAAAAGTTAAATATTCTAAAAGCCTGGAATAAAACGAAATATATGATTTATAATGATTTCCCTCTTGCCAAACTATGTTTAAAACAACTTCATACATGTGATTTTCGAAACACTTTTTCTGCATGTACGTACATCGACGAACTCCTCTTATCATGCAAATATACGCTCGTTGACGCAATGAAGCTGCTGAACTGGAGGCAGCTGAGATTAAGCTGACGAGCGTGCAATGAATCCTCAAGCAGGTGGTCGTTTTGCGCGACTGTATATACGTATGTATGCATATATACACACGCGGGGCAAAGTATTAAAGCACACCGTGTGCAGATACAAACACATGCCGCCCTCGCAGGTCTGTGCCCCCCAGAAATGGGTCAAAATTAGCATCGGCACTCTAGAGACGAAAGCGCACACGTTATAATCGCGAGAAGCCCACTGTTCGCCCGGCGAATCATGACCGCGATCATATCGAGATGAGAGAGAGAAAGAGAGGGAGGCAGGCAGGCACGCGGCCGATTGCGCCGCAAGGAGAAAAGCATTAGAAACTCGCGTGGCGTTCGCCATTTTCTTTCACGCGGGATGCCTACCGGCTTACAAGGGACTGCCGAGCGGCGGAGCGGTAGTTGATATATGATCCCATTGGCTACCAACTTGTCGGCTTGGCATCTCGGTACTGGCCCCAAGTAGTAGTTGTAGCAGTGGCTCGACCTCTTCGCTTCTCTCCTTCTAAAGAGAGATAGAAGCGACTTATAAACCTCCACCTCCTCCTCCTTCTTCTTTCCCCCCTTCTTCTCTATATTCCCTCTTCCTCTCTTTGCCGCCGTGGCAATTAAAATTCTTCTCTTCGTGCATCGGTGCCGTCGCTGCCGCCATGTTTTCTCTCTTTCTCCGTCTTTTACACAGAGTATAAGCGAGAGAGAGAGAGAGAGAGAGAAGTGCACGTTCCTACTCATGCTGTGCAGCCGGAATCGCAATTAAAAGCGCTCACGACTGCACGGCACACCGACCGTGTCTCGGTATACAACGTGATATCGCGCCTGAGCGGCCAGCTCGTGGATATATCTTGGCGTACCAAGAGAGACAGAGAATAAGAAAGAACGAAAGAGAGAGAGAGAGAGAGAGGAGAGAGAACTGAGTCGGTCGAGCGATGGAGTTATTAAAGCTCACGCGGGTGTGAGGGGCGCTTGCACGCTACATGTGCAGGTATATGCACATGTACGATATAGTGGAAGTAGAATGCGATAAGCCTAATTGAAACTGATAATTTGTAAAATGCTTGAAGCGCGTCCCAATTATATCGTTGCCCTAGTCTTCGCTTATCAATAGGTTTCAGTCGGTACCCGCAATCAGTAAAAAATATAAATAACGTATCAAAATAAAACGTTGACAAGAGAAAATTTAGCTATAACATTGACATCCTGACATACGATTTTCGGTTTTGCATAAAAAAATCTTTCCGTTAGGTATCAGCTAATTTAGAAATGGCATTGTCAAAGATTTTGTCAGTAGCCGTATAAAGAAACAACCAAAAAAGAAATGAGTAACCAGATGCAAATAATACGTAAAACCTACTCTCCAAAATCACTTTTTTTAAAAAAGCTTGCTTGTTGTAAGCCATTTATCGTAAGTTACCTTTTCCTACCGCTAGATGGTGCACCACAAGTTACTCCTGTGAGTGAATTAGAAGAGTGGGAGTATATAAACCGTATAATTCATCCGTTCGAACGACTCCACGAGTCCAAATCCAACGAGTCCAAATTACAAGGTTTGCCTTGTTTTTGTTGTCTCCCTCTATTTAGAGGATTTACACAATATCTAGGTGCAATAATTTTCTTAATGACAAAACAAAAATAACTTTTTCGAGTAGAAGTACTATAGTGGAAATAGTATATGTATTAATATAGTAAATTATATTTCACAAATGCCAAATATGTATCATTATTAAGCTTTGAAATAGAAATTTTTTTCATTGTTATCATATGGTTTATCTATTAACCTCCAGGCGGCCAGGAAAGGTTAGATATGGCCACTAATCCAATCAACTATCAAACTTAATAAATACATAGAAAATTAATATTTTATTGATCAAAAATGAATTATTTCGCATTGAAATCGATCATGCGCGCCGCCTTGAAGACAGGTAGAGTTCACTAAAAGACCGCTAGATGGCTGGGGATAAATATCTCCAGAAAGGAATTTTTCATCTAGAACGCATAAGTAGGAGTGAAAGCGTTTGACACATTACTCTAGTTTCCCTTCAGAACAAATTTGATCTTAGATTTGTAATAATTGAACTTAAAAAACACGCATACAAAATTTGATGCAAATCGGCTGATTGCAAAAAATTGGCGACCATCTTAGATCGGCCATTTTGGATCCGCCATTAAAATCCATAAATCTAATAAATCTGTAAGGCTCGGTTGTAAAAAAGAGATCATATTCTCCTAAAATCCATTGCGATGTATCTCAAATTGAATTCGAGACATTTCAGTTATCGAGTTGCAAGAATCGATTCAATGTGACCGATGTCGCGCGCAAACTCGCCGAAATCCCTAGTTTTCGACACTAATAAGAATATCTGAAGGGTATTTTCAACTAAATACAGGTCATATATATGCTGTATAGCGATTGAATGCTCAAAATATTACTAAATGCCAACATTCTCAACAAAAAAAAAGTATATTCCCAAAACCTTCCCGAACGGGAAGGGTCAGATCTGGCCACCATTTTGGTCGACCCATATGTGGGGTCCATTAAAGATCATTTGTAGGCAAAATGTTCTTCAAAGTTTTATTTTATCTCTTTCTTAAATCCCGGCCACCTGGAGGTTAATACTGATAACCTGGATTTGTAAATAAACTATGTTTTTTTAATAATGAAGTTTGATATTTTTACAATTTTACAATTTTACCACGTAGTTCCTAATGGGATTCTGCAGCAATTTCTCACGTGGATCCTATATATTTCCCATATGGTTCCCACATAGTTCCCACTAGGACCCACAAGAGTCCCTCACGGGACCCACATAGTTTTCACATGCATCCCATGTGGATCTAATGTGGGTTTTTTCAGTAGGGATCTCTCTCTTTTATTTTTAAACGTATATTAAAGACAAGAAAGTTATGAAATCAATCAACAAATGGTCGAGTATTTATATGTGTATGTATGATGATGACAAAAATCAGTCATATTTTCGCTGATTTTCTGCTAAATATGCATACTTACCGGACGCAATAAGGGAAAATTAAGAAAAAACGTATTTCCCTTGAAAATTGAAAATATTGTTTTGAACAAATAATATTATGAGATTTTTAAGGATTCCATAATTACAATAAAAAATTGTGAATTTTAATGGTGAAAATTACTAACAAAAATTGAAACAACATTAATCAGAAAATCTTTTAATATTATGAATGAAAAATTTATCTCCATTGACTCATCAAGCTCTGTAAGAACTCTTTTAGGACTTTTAAACCCATTTAACACTTATTCAAGAAATTTTTTCTGATCGGAAGCTAAACTGATGTCAGCTTCCCTCTCTACCCAAAGTTACATGTCGCAGATTATAGGCATTCGTAGTTCTAACTTATAACATTTGTAATCAGATATTGAGCCTTGATTAATCTTGAAACTGGGCATAGATATTTCGCTGATTACATTCCTAATGTAATCTTCTACAACTAAAAAAAAAATTATAAATAGTTATAATATTTTTATTAAAAACAACAATATTAAAATTATATATATATATATGGGCAGTTCTCAGGTGAATCGAGAGGTCAAAATTTTTTTTTCTTTTAAAATCACCTAAATC
>JAWWEQ010000045.1:2943044-2967287 GCA_035583055.1 Torymus tubicola | reverse complement strand
ATATCTATCTCTTAGGATTACTTACTTTATGTAATTTATTACTTATGTATGTAATTTGTCTGGTTAATAAATAAAAAAATAAAAAAATTATTCAAGTAAAAATAGAATTTTTCGAGTTCGATATAAAGTCATGCAGATTATGGTTAATATCGAATATTTTAATTACGGAGATCATTTTTCTTTATCCATAACTCTTTACAAATTATTTTAAAAAATATTGCATGCTCTTTATTTAATACTTTATTCAGGACTGCGTATCATGTTAAAATCAGATGGAAAAAAATCTTGTCGCGCTCATCTCTATATTTTCCTTACTCATATGGCGAATTTTTCGTCTGAAAAAGTATGTAAAAGAATGAATGAATGAGTACACTTCTGAAGTTATGTTATTAATCTATAACAGACACAAGAACCCCATAGTATCACATGATAGCCTTTCCTCTGCTCTGCTATACTATGTCTTTTTTCCCCTAGGTGTATTGGGCATATTCCGGTTCGACACGACTTCCGGAACTCGAGCCTTGCCTACAGAGTTTCCGCGCGTCTCGTTATAAGCGCTAGATGCATCTCAGGCGTATAGGACACAGCTTCACGTGTGATTTATGCCCGTTTACGACGGGGCTAGCGCCCGGCGCATCATATTCAATATCGGGAGAGTGTCTCTTTGTCCCTTTATGCCCCCTTCTGTACACACATACACACACGTGTAGCTGCACACGTACGAAGCTCCATAATTGTTTTTATTATTTACGACAGTCGGATGGTAGTAGTATACATATAAATGACGTGTGTAAGGAGAGAGGATGGTTGCGATTAAATTACTCGCAAATACTATATATGCATACTGAAAAGTATTAAAGAAAAATATTTACTATAATATTAAAATAAATTTTGGGAGTCCATTTGATTTAATTATTAAGTAAAATGTGATAAATTTCTATTAAAACAGAATTTCACTTTCCTTTCTAGGTTGAATTTTATATATAAAATTCATCTATGTATAGATTAAGGTGATGTTACAACTGTCCAGTCATTAAAAATTGCAGACAACCGCATTTTTTATTTAAATTTATAATCATGAAATAATATTTCTCTCGTCAGTCATAATGTGAATATATTAATTATTGCGATTGAAAATTAACACAAGAAATCAAGAGATTGAGATGGAGAATTTACAGCATGTGTTATCTTTATAACAATTATTCTTATAGGATTCTAGGGTAATATTACTGATATTTTTTTTAAAATATTTAGTTTTGAAAAACTCTGATAAAAATGGAATCCCTCCTACGTAGTTATATTTAACGGCCGATTGAAAGAAAATGTTTTTTGTCGTAGCTACAATTTCGAGCGTCGAGGCAGTTGATAGAGCCCGCGCGCACAAACGCGTACCGCACCCACACATACACAATGCGCCCGTAAGAAGAGATGCTGCACGCGCGAGGGGGATGAACGTGTCAGAAGCAGCCCCCTGGGCGTAGTTATGAGTTTGCTTAGGGTTGTGTGCTTTGGCCGCGGTAAATAACGCCGTGGTCCATCGTCCGCGTGTGTTACGCATTTAAGCTCTTCATCGAGTCAACGATCAACTTAAATGATCCGTTGATTAACGCCTTGGAGTCAATGCGAACTCTTCATTTTTCGACTTTATGCTTCATTAATATATGATCATTTTTAATAATGTATTTTGAAAACATTTAATTAAATGTTAATGTGATGATTGTTTTTCTTACTTTTCCCATCAATTTTCTAAAAACTACGCCAGCTATCACGTAAAGTACTATATACTATAACAAAACTTAAGTTAAAGACAAAATGTAAATTTTATACTTCATTAAGAAATAGCAAAAATTCCATTTTTAAAAAGAGAGGTTAAGTACTAATATGATTCATCTCAATATGAACTAAATAAAAATGCATAAAACCGACTAAATATGTGCACGTTTATCGCTTCGATATACATAATATAAGCTTCTTTCTAATTCGAAATAAAAAAATAATTTTCTTTCATATACCGCATAAATAAGTAACAAGCCGAGAAAAAGTCCTGAATCTCATAAGAATATTAATTCTTCATGGCCGCAAAAATCTCGCATAGCTAGATACTCAAGAGGGTACAAGCGTTCGTCTCTAATTACCATATCACGTTCTTGGAACCACATACACACACACACACAAACGCGCGCTGTGCTTATTTTTCATATAACTCAAGTACGAAAGCGCATCGCACTTTCTTCCCCATTCAGAATGACGCTCATGATGCAAGAAAAGGGATTGATTATATTTAAGATAGTAAGAGCTCCGACTCACGTGTACTGTTCTCTGAAGGCGCGCGAACCTGCTCTTTATTGTACGCGCGAAGATGCGATTCGGGGCTCCGTCATCAGCATATCTCGGTCTCATTTCATCGCCGCCTCTCTCGTCTGTTCTCATCGCAGCGCTCGCTTATATATGTGTGTATATATATGACCGAGGAGAATCGATCCTCCGCCTCGGCATTGTGTCCCTTTTTGTCCGCGTCCGCGCTCACGAAATATTGCCGTGGCGGCGAACTTTTCGCCGAGGCTATCTCTCGGACACTCGCTCGAAACGACCCTCGTAGCTCTTCTCTCACTCCTGCTCCACACCTTGCGTTCCCATTTGCCTTTTAATTTTTCGTCATTGGCGCGCATATCGTCCTTTTTAATTCATGCCGTGTTAATCCCTTCGAGAGTCGAGTCGAATTGTCATGGTCTAATGCCTTTTTTTTGGTTTTATTAAAAAGAGCGACGAGAATAAGAAAGTAAGAAACAAAAATGAAATCGGTGGATTGGTTCGTTTAGGTTGTGGAATATAGTTCTATTTTCGTAGGGTTCAACGTATTAATTGCAGATTTGGTAACATTATTTATATTTTTTATTTATCTGTTAATAATAAAAATACTCTGAGAACAATCGCGGTTATAATTATAAGTAATGTCTGATGCTTTCTATTCTCATTCGTATTTCCGAGAGGACTCTTTATACAATGTGCTCATTAATGTAACAAAAAGTACTACAGTACTATTACAATATTGAACATAAGAACACAAAAATAAAAAATAGGTTGGTCCTTTTGTCTAAACTATCTTACCACCATATATTTTAGCCTCCTAAAGATAAATTCGGTATCAAAATTGCTACATTACACTGTTAGAAAAATTCCATATATACATATAGATATACTGTGTTTACATTTTGAGTTTCCATTGTATATCTATATATATGGAAGTTTTCTTACAGTGTACATCAAGATTGTCAAATCATTGAAGTATAAGATTTTTATGCATCCTCTTTATATTCCATCTTAAATTTGACGCGTACTACGTTATTTTTTTATCAAAGTCGATAAATAATAACACTAAGTTTTGTGTTTAATCAACAAATTATGAATACATTTAATTACCGATGATACTTTACCTTACGTTTACATCTAAAATATTTAAACATCTCCAAAACACGAAAGTATTTAGTCAACTGCATATAATTCCGAAATTAGAATTTTCTCATCACATCAGGATTTTGAAGATCTACTTGCTATACCACACATCCCTTGTTTAAGTCTGTATTATTTTAAAGTTCCTACTTTCAACCCAATGAAGTAATTTTCTATTGATTTACTACACTTACCTTCGTTATTTTTATAAGATGTAACTTTTTATGGAAACGATATTTTTTACAATATCTTATTCTTAGGTAATAGGTTCATTAAATAGATTTCGAATATAAATAAACTCCTACATTTTTACAGCCACTGAATGTATTCTCTAAATCAGCGAAGATGGTTAAGAGTTTTTAAGCAGCCAAAACCGAATGGTTACAATTTATAAAGATGAATAATATTGACAACATTATATAGTATTGAGATTTTTTTGTGTGTTAGATTCCTCATATACAATTTCGAAAAACATTTGTAAATGAATGTACAAAAAAAAACGAATCGATGAAAGACAGTCTAAAAAATTAGCTAAGCAAAGAAGATAGAAGGTAAATAAGTTGAATCTGAATGGTGAACGTGCGAAGTGTAGAATCAGTGCTCCGCTCACCGCCTATATCTACACTCTTCGCGCGGTTCTCGGTCCGAAACGACTTTACGGGAATTACACGCGAGAAATCGAGGAGATATAGAGCCGCGAAATGCGATGTGGCCATCCGTCACTCCTGGCTCACGCGGGCAGCTCACACGTCCAGCGATATCCACGCACGCGCGCTGACTTTCAGCTGATGGCTGTGAGCGAGTGAGAAAGAGAGGCGAGCACGTGTGCTGCAAATTAGTCTCACGTATTCATTTACTTCACCTCGGCCGATTGTTTTTTCGGAGCAGAAGCCGACGGCACCCAAATTACCTCAAATTTTTTAGATTAAGTCTGACTCTAAGATATATGCCCGAGTTTTTGTCATAATGCAGTGTTGCGGGAGATGCTTTAAATTCTCCGAAATCTTTTCATGCTTTTCGTTTTTCATGATTGATTTGAATCCTAGTTAATTTTTTTTATCATTTTACGACGCCGTTCTTTTATGTATAATAGAGTTTTTATCGCCAGATCAAAAGGAAATGTTGACGATTTGTACATATATAATTGTTTACAAAAAGATCAAAAACTTTACTTATTGCTCCACGAGCTAAAGTTATTCATAAAAAAATTATATTTTAAAAGGAAAACTTACTCATGTTTTTAAAAATAACTATAAAAATAACTATATTTATGATAATTGTAGAAACATATAGAATATACAAAAATATTTACTATAATTATTCAAGAGTTCCAATAATTAGGATAGCAATTTTCTTGATTCTCGGTAAATTGTTCAAGATTATTTTAATAAAAGGTAATAAAATTCTTACAGCAACTCTTATTGCTTCTCCATAAAAACTTTATGATAACAAAACTTTTATGAAATATATAAAAATAACTAATAAATAAATACCTTCGCGTCACATAATTGCAGTATAAATTTAATCGACACATGTGAAGGAAAAATAAAATACTTAAAAAAAAAGACGGCTATAGACGCAGGTATACATGTAGCTAATGAAAATTTCAATTATACCGTTGGCTTAACCGCTCAGTAAATTTTAACAACCTTTTTTCATTCGGTATATTCAAACAACTATACACACAAACGACATGATCAGTTTGAACGAAAAAAAAAATTAAATTATGATTGCATTGGAGTTGTTCGCCTCAGTGTATACAGAACTGTGAAAGCGAAACGTCATCGAGGCAGTGACTACGAAGAAAGTCGAAAAAAAAGTCGAAGAAACGGGGAAGGGATATAGTAGAAACGATACGTCCAATATATATATATATATATACACATATGGATTTCGACGAACTATATAAGCGTCTTTTGGGAGGTCCCAATGGAATCGAGCTCTCAACAGATAATAAGCTGATCCACTTGTGGGCCACGCGCACGTGCTGAAAGGCTAATATTCACGAATTCCATTCGAAATTCCAACACACGGGGTCCCGCATGATATGCAGCTTTCATAAGACGCAGAAAGAAGGGCAAAGTCTCTCTCTCTCTCAGTCTATATCTAACTCTCGACAAAAACTCATTAAAGCGACCTGCCCCCTTCCCCCACAGGGGCTCATAGACAAAACTCACTCCTACGATTCTGCACCGTTCGCGCTCGGTGATCCTGATCTCGGCAGACAGGCCGGAGCCGTGCGCCGCGAATTCTTGGAAGAGGTCTGGCCTACTCCCCGAGAAAGGGAAACAGAGAAAGAGAAAGAGAGAGAGAGAGAGATATCTGGACAGGTGCGCGCGAGTGGTGCAGCAGCCTCGGGCAGCAGCAACAGAGAGCGGGTGGGTGTCAGCCGTGTGTATGCCTTGAGTTATTGCATTTCTCGAGTTCCACACAGCCGAGAGAGAGAGAGAGAGAGAGAGAGAGAGAGAAGAAGAGAGTCGAGTCTGATGATTTTTTTCTCTCAGCTCGAGAGCACAGGGACAGAAACAGTCGCTCATGCTACGCTTCGCTTCTTTATTCTCCTTTCGTTTCGTTTTATTCTGCTGCCCCTTTTTTCTACTGGGCGCGAGCGAGCGCGAGCCAGGAAAAATTGTGTAATTTGTAAGAGATTCGGGACTATTAGGCTTTGTGCTGAGCTGAATGGACGCTTTCAAGGAATCGCGTAGCAGTTTGATTTACTAATTTGCATGCTTTGCTGATTTGTCTTTTGTTTGGATTCTAGCTTTTCGAAATTTTCTTTCAAACTTTGAAGGAAAATGCTCGGTGCTTATAACTAAAGTTGAAACGAATACGTAATTCTCAGAAACTTTATGCGTGTGTGTGGTTTCTTCAAAATCGTTAAATAAAATTATGTTTATGATAAAAGATATTTTCTATACCTCTTTTGCAAACGATACCAACAGTTGAATGAAAGAATATCTGTTCGTGCTGAAATAGTAATTACTATGCATTTACTTTGGGGATCAATCAGAAACTGGGTCAAGCAGATTGTGCATCAGAAGTGTGTAATTTAAATTCAAGCGCGGGCTCTGAAATTACACTGCAACGAAATTTGTATTCATCGCATTTATCGCGATTATCTGATATTATACAATGCTGCTTCAATATACCCCGTAGCAAGCAGCGTAAATTTAAAAGGTAGAGTATATATATAAACAATAAAAAAATTATCGAGTATTCTCTGAGAAATATTAACGTTAAATTGAAAAATAATTAACTCAAAAGTCCGGTATTTTGTATTACAAAGCAGCTCTAAAACTCGAGATAATTGAGTTCACCTGCGGTCGGTCAATGACGCAGTAAATTGTCTGGAGGAGAGGCACACATCGGCTATATATACACTGCAGCGACGATACGTCACACACACACGCACACGCAAGATAAATGCGTTTAAAGAGCCGAGCGGCGCGGTATATAAATTTTCCGAAGCCAGCGTAAATCACTTGACCCCGCGCAGCAACTCCTTCTCTCACCCAGCGACTTTATAATTCGATTTTTCGCTAGAAGGTGCGAGCTTAAAGAAGGCGCGCGCTCGCTTCGAGGGATTCGCCGAATCCACGGCTCATCCTCGAAGCACAATTCAGCTTTGGAATAAAGCAAGGATGAAATGAAAATTTCCCGGGCGCGTGTATTGTCAGGTCGAGGTGCGAAGAAAAGTGGGGGCGCAATGAAAAATGCGCGCCGGCCGGCCGACCGCTCGCGCAGAGAGCGGATGATAAATGAGCGCGCGAGCTCATAAACGAGCGAATGATACACTCACCTTCGAGAGGGCAGCGCATTGTGTGCTGAAGGTGAAAGAGAGCGAGAGAGAAAGGGAATTTTCACTCTCGCTCTCCAACCCCATTGTCGATCGTCGTATTATGCCGCTGCCGGGCTCTTGTGAGGATGAAACAGCCAAAAACTGTGCCGCCACTGTCCTGTGTGTGTGTATATACACGAGAGAGTGAACTGCCTCTCTTCGTTTTGTTGTTACGCAAGATCAGGAAAATATATATATACACGTGTGAGAGGACACGCGTGAGAATTCACAGTGTAAATGACGCGCAAAATAAAGATGTGTCCACGCGTTATATTATAGGGGTCGCAAGCAACACAGCGACGCGTCGGTGCAAGAGCACTTTATTAACGGCGCCTTCCATAAAGTAATACACACGCCAAGACGACGCGACTATAGTGAGTGGCGCTTTATATATTTTTTCGTTTTTCGAAAATCGAAGTCTTTTCTATATGTGGATGTAGTTTTGCGACGCAGTTATTCATTTTGAATTATTAGGTGCAGACGATTCGTTACAATTCTCAGTTATTCTGTTTATCTGTGCAAAATTAAATTTCATTAAATTTTAATTAGTCACGGAGCTCTAATAAATCTTTTGTCGTAGCTTTGGGATATCATTAAAGTTATTGCATATTATTACTATTTCGCATAAAAATAACCATCAGCGTTTATAACTTTTGTAATAAACTATAGAAAATCATTTTTGTCATTTTAAATTTTAAATTTAGTGTTCGTATCGTATCTTTTAAAATTTTCAAAAAAGTTGTAGATTAGAATTTAAGAGAAAAAATGTTTTATCATACGTGCTCATCATAAAAATTTGTGTTACATTATAATTATAAATTTCATAGAACAATAATCGTTATAAAATCTATTTTGTTCTATTGTAATACATTCTACGTATCACTATACGGCACAAAATATATGAACAAACGTTCTCGACGCATAAAACTTGCAAATTTGAAAGATCAAAAGATGCAGCAAATACCTGGGAGTTAAGCGCGTTAAACTGAGAAAGCAACTTAGGGCACGGTCGAAGTGCAGCAAAGTCAAGAGTCTCCAGAGTATTGTACGACTCGCTTAAAGCTCAAGCCGCTTGATATACAACGGAGAGAGATAGAGAGCAAAGTGGAGGAGGACTGGATTACACGAGGGCGCGATTCCGGGCGTTTACTACACAGCGTACATATACCTTATACACATACGTGGACACAGCCACACGCTAGCAGAGCCGCTAAATGCGATGCGCGCCCCCATATATGTACATACGCGCACATCCTCGTCTCTATATTTTGCGGTCGCTGTCATTGTTTCATTGTATTATAAACGCATTGCGTCCGCTCTTGGGGTGCGTGCGAACGCTCGCGCAAGATATAGAGAGAGGCGAGGGTGTATCGATTGCCCCGCCCCCCGCTGCGTAGCCATGACGACACTCCCCTGGTTCTCGCTTATACTCTCGCTCACTCTCTAGCCCCCTAACTCCTCCGCTTGCCTGTGTGAACATACACACGCACATACATATACATAGATATCTGTATGGCTCTGTGGGCAAGGAGAGATAGTAGACACGGCTGAGCCGAGAAAATGTATACTTGCTGTTGGCTATATACGGGCAAATGCGCGATGAGGGTGAGAAGGAACAAGAGAGGGAGAACGAAGGTCAGAAAATGGTTGTGTCTGCTGCGGCTTCAAAGGGATAGGCGTACTTGTCACAACTTCTATTGTTTTTTTTCGATCAGAAGCTTCTTTATTCAAGCTCTGTTACAGATCGAATTAATAATGTAAGATTTTGAAATATGTGTTTATCAAAACATTACTAGTACATACCATTTGATGTAAATTAATTATTTTCTTCTTAAAAATGATTAAAATTATATTTTTTTAAATAACTTAATCATTGGTATGGGGGAAGTTTAATTAAAAATAGTTATTAATATATTTTTACGATTATTTATAACATGACCGTTCACACCGACATTGATAAAGACAACATTTTTACAGAATAATATTTAACCGCATTATAACTAAGATTTTCACTATCAATTTTAGCCATACAATAGCACAATGTACATAACGCGATAAATTGAGCCAATCTTAAATTGACAAGCCACTATAACGGACACGCGCCTGCGCTTTCCTCGAACCCTCTCCCTCACCTGCAGCAGCAGTATACACACCTGAAAATGTTATCACGCATATACTCTACACATGTATATACGTGTATACATAGTAAGGAAAGAGAGGCCGATGCGCGCGCGCGATAGACGAGCCAGACAGGCGTTCGATCAAGGATATACAAGAGCGAGGAGTAGAGAAGGAAGGTTGACGTGCGTGCTATATCCCCTTCGACCTGTCGCCTCGCGTGTATATATACGTAGGAAGCCGATCGAGAAGGACGATCGGTCGTTCCGACGTGAGAACATCGAGAGGCAAGAGTATATAACTGTTTTACGCGCGTGCATCACGGCCGATTAGCCGGTCGAGTGGTGCCGAGACCTGAGAGTGAGAGAGAGAGAGACAGAGGGAGAGTTAATAAGCGTCCTTCTGAATTCACGGAAGCTGCCAGTGGCTCTTGGCTTTGATCTTATTAGGGCTGCGCACGTGGTCTCCTTTTTTTAGAGGTGGATTAGGAGCTAGAAGCTAGAATGTAGTCTATATTAATATGGAAATTAAAATTAGAGCGGAGATTAAAATGTTAAGGCATATTTGGATCTACCTCGTATATGTTTCTTCTACTAAGGCGTTTTAACCTGGGGAATTTTAGATTAAGTTCTGCTGTACCCTGACCATCAATATTTTGTTTGTGATATGAAAGTTATTAGTATAATTGAATTAGAACCTTTTTGTCGACTGTTTATTGCGTGTTTTGTAAAAGATGCGACATAATTCATAATTCTGTATAGTTTCAATTTAATTTTCATTGTGAATCGAATAACAAACATAAAAAGACATAACTATATAAATATAATAGCATAGCACAAAAGTACAAAAACAATTATGTGAGTTCAACATAAATTTAAATTCTAATTGCTGTATCTTTTCGTAAAATTTCCTCATAAAGATATTGCAGTTGTACTGGTTCATACGTTATTCCTCGCATACACTCTCGAAACCTCTCAAGTGGGTCACACCGTAAGCGCATGCAAATCAACAAAAGCCAAGAAGCTCACCCTTTCGCCTTACAACACACGCCCACACATCGGCGCGCGGGCAAGAGTGCCGCGATCCCAATACCTAAGTGTATATGTATATATAGAGCAGCTCGGCGGCAGGTTGATTAATTCCTCGTTTCAGCGTGTGTAAGCCTGCGGCTATCGCTCGCACGATCCGAATAATTACACGTAGCCGATAATCGGCGCGCACGAGCCCCCGTCGATGCTCTCGAAAGACAAAGAGACAAGCCCCCGCCCCACATCACCAGTGTAGCGATCAGATGAGCGCAAACCGAGACATACGATAAACTGCGGTATGGTGCAGTGTACTCCAATGCGCACCCTTGTCTGTGGATTGTTCAAACGGTATGAGTATAAGATTGAGAAAATTCAATTATTGTGATGATGTTTATTTTCATTCAAAATTTTTCGTTTTTGTAAATAGCTGCTGAAAAGTTTCATAGAATATACATATATATACATATGATGATATATAGTTGTACAAATTTTAAATTATTTGTTTTATTAAATATAGATATTTGAGTAATTAAATCATGAAAAAAATCACTCGTTTTTACAAATTGTAAATGCATAGACTTACAAAGCACGTGGTGAAGTGTCTTAGTATCAAGTTATGTTACTCTTACTTTATTGAACCTATAGGTTTTAAATAGCATTATAAAATATCGAATACGGTGCTTTCAGTAATTAATTATCACTGTTCTTACATAAATCTAAAAGGTAATTAATTAGCGTACGGAATTGGTCTCACATCGAGCTGAGATATCCTGGATCAAAAAGAAAGTCGAGCTTCATTAACAATCCTTTAAAATTAAAGCCGTCCGCGTATTCAATAGGAAGTAAGAGTATAAGCAAGCTAATAAGTGCCGAGTAAACAGACAAAAGCCGAAAAAGAAAAAGAAAATACTCGATAGAAATTGAGATTGAGAGGGACGAAGAATATAAACTCACATAATGCGAGGAATAAAGAGAGAGAGAGAGAGAAGGAGCTATGCCAGGATAAATAAAGCAAAGAAAAAAAGCAGTAGGGAAGAAAGTCGAGAGACGAGAGATTCGGACAGGTAGACACACGGGTGAAAGAGAGAGAGAGAGCGCAAGCGCGCGCAACGTAAAAAAGGGAGAGAGAAAAAACGAACTCGAGGGTTGTAACGCGCGGGACTCGCTTCGATTTGGACGCGCACGAGCGCGAGCGCGCTCGGTGCATCCCTGGGACCGAAGAATGATAAATGATCGCGCAGCCAGTAGATGCGCCGATAACATAATGAGGCGCATTGTGTGCGCGAACGTGCGCGCCTCTCATCTTCTCATATACGTATATATACGAGTGCGCGGGGAAAAATTTTTTCCCCGAGACCACATATATACACACACACACACACACATACACGGATAGATACATACGATGCAGGCTCTACACACCAGCATCACACTTCGTTATGCATTTCTAGGGGGCCAGTTCCAAGAAGTTTCCCAACTTCGGGCTAAGCGCGATTCGCTCCTCCGCCCCACAGATTTTTTTCCTCTTTTTCTTTCATCGGCGCTCCGCCGACACTTGCCGCCGCTGGATTTATTAATAGAACTTGATTGAAAATTTAGTACCGTGGTTATAATATGCGCATGGGAGAGAGAATTTCGTGGGGGGATGCGATGATGTATGCGTTTCGAGGCAGCGCGGAGAGAAGGATTGCCGCGCGTGCGAGGATCTGTATTACAGACGAGCGAATGAATGAACGACTGATTTGATATTTGTATATACGAGAGTCGCGCTGTGTTGGCGCCACTAAGTGTATGTATACATGTATACAGATGGTAATAAAATTAAACGGCTCCCATAAATATCACCTTAACCGCATGTGTGTTTTCCTAATTAAATTTATTTCTTTCGTCTAGATAAGGTCTTCTTTATGAGTTTCTTGAATAATGGAGTAGTACTTCTATACCGGTCCGTATATCTATTATGAAAATAATGAAAAATACCACTACTTTCATTCATCTTGGAATTGTCTCTGTAATTAAATTTCAACGGGTGTCAAAGACATTCCAGACTCTAGGAGAGAAAGGCAAATATCTTAGAACCAGATTATAAAGAAATTTCTTGTGGTGATGTAAGAAGCATGAGTATTTAAGGATTCTTATGAATGTCTATATACGAATTCGTTTTCCAAGATTTTATAAAATTTTCATTACACTAAAGTAAATTCTTGGAGGAAGCTCATGCTGTGCACTAAACATTATCAAAACCACGTCCTTTAATAAGAATAGATTTTCATTACTTTTGACAGACAGAAAAGTGCAGAACTAGAATCGTCGAATGGTTGATACCCCTTTGGTTCGACATCAGAGACCGCACATCATATAGATAATAAAGCATTTGTTTCAAACACGCAATCTATATACCGAGCAGCGCGCAGGATGCTGAGAACGCACGCGAGAGTTTAGAGCGGTCGTTCGTTTTACGCGGGGTTCTCGCGCTGCATATACACAAGACACGCGGGGGAAGAAAAATCATCCATCACCGTTCGAGGCCATCGGACACATTCTTCTATATGTATACATATATAAGGTGCAGCCTGATGAACAGGCTCACGATATATATACTCACCCGCGTGCGTTTCGCTTTCCTCCCTCTCCACTTCATTTTTTTTTTCCTCGAGATTAGCTTTTCTGTGAACGCGACGCACTTCATAAAATTGATGAACGTTTTCGACTAATTTATTACCACGAAATAATGGATCGCAAGCCATTGTAAATCCTCGTCTGTATGTACACTTACAGATGACTCGTCTTTGGGCTTTTCTCCACACGCCCGCGGTTCATTCGCGCGAGAGACAATTGCACTTGACGCGCCACGACTTATACTTAAATACGAGAGAAGCAACGCATTTCATGAATGAAAGCGTAAGATTCAACGTATAGGTACGCGCGGTACGTACCCGATTAATATATAAGCAACAGCGATGCGTATCGCGAGCGTTCATTCAGCTTCCGTGGCCAGTGATTTTTCGCAATAGAATCGGCCGAGTGCGTGCGTGTGATATCGCAACCTTGAATCTCCTGCGCGCGTAAAGAGGCATTTGTACAGTGGGATGCGGGTGACGGGGCGTGTGCATGCGCATGAGGAGTTTTATTGTGAGGGCGGCTGCGCGGTGTGGTGCATCTGTTGGGGCTCGTGATGCATGGTCGTCACCGCTATGTGCAACGGCGATTGATTGCCTTTGTTTGCTGATAAAGATGAGTGGTATTGTTGCTAAATATATAATCATTTTCATATATAGCTGCATATGTATTCAGGGTACTAGAATTAAATATACAATTTGCTTTTTAACCTTGACTAATAGTAAAAAGAATTTACCGATGAACCACTATGGGTCTATTTAGATGGAATAGCCGCATCTTTGACATTTGCTTCGAGTGGTACAGGATAGTTAGTTTTTTATGTTTTGCTGAAATCTGAGAAAAAAAAAAGATAATTTCGGTATATTTTAAAAACAGTTAAGCTTTAACTCTAAGTTGTGATAGGTCTACGCCTGACATGAAATAAAACTACATGGTCTGCATGAACTGGCTTGTCAAAAGAAATTAGTACAAATTATAATAACAAAAATCTTTTTGACGAGGGCTAAGTACATGAGTTCTTTTCGCAGCAATCCATTACTCTTTAGCATAAATAAATGATTGTGTTTAATTTATTTATATTTGAGAAAACTATCACACTACAAATTTTTATATGTAAAAGTAAACATAAAAGTTATAACACAATTAAAAAATAAATTGATAAAATAATAATACCATCAAAATATAGTTTAGTGAAATTATAGAAATCATTCAAAATATTAACAACCGACAATTAATACTTTTCGAAAGAAACCATGCATTTTCAGAAATTCTTACCAATGAAATATATTCACATTGACACAAAACCATCGTAAACCCACATCAGGCCAATTATTTGTATCGGCGTTCCAGCGCGGATAAGCGCAACGACACCGCGGCACAAAAGAATAAACACATCGCGCACTAAACGCCGGGCAAGCAGGTAAATCCATTCAAGAACCCACGAGCCATTATACGAGGCGCTTCGCTCCCCCAGAAATCCCGAGGACTTAGGAAAAGCTCGCGCCGACTGAATAAAACGGATCAAAATAATTTTGGCGTGGGCTACCGAAGAAACAAGACAAAGTATAAAGGGAGTGAGCGATTCCTCTTTCGCGCGTGAAAGGACTTTTCCTCTCTCACTCCCCACAGCAGCCAGTGCAGCGACAGCGAAAGAAACTTATCCGGGGCGGAGTGCGAAGGAGTGACGAGCTACAGCTCACGCGCGGCCACAGGAAAGAGAGAATTCACCTTCGAGGAAGTGTGGGAGGAGAATAAAGAAATCCCCGTAATCCAGGAAAGCTAAGCCGACAAGGTGGAAAGAGATAGAGAGAGGGGGAGAGAAAGAGATGATCCTCGACGCGCACGCAGAAAAAGAGCCCCCGAACCGAAGAGAAGAAACGCGCCCGCGGCCAAAGTCAAGCCGAAGCCACTCGAGCGCGAGACGCGGACACAAAGGACACAACAATGTGGAACACGATACACACAGCTGGCTTGTAAAACACAGAGATCCCGTGAAGATATATGCTGCGGCCCGCCGCCGCCCGAAAACAGGAGACTGGACTACTGCTTGCGCACCTCTTCGTAAAAGGGTGTTATACATTTTGTGTATACGGCCGCTCTTATTTCCTGCGAGGCGCCAACTTGGCCTCTTCGCTTCCTCCGAAGATACGTGCTGTTTCTCTTTTTTTCTCGGCGTGTAAGGCGAGTGGAGAGTGCGCACCTTTTGCGTCTTTATGCTAAAAGGGATACACGTGGAGGTCGTAAAACGTATGATGATAATACGATTGAGCTATAAAAGTTCCCCTGAATTGGCTCCAATTGCGCACGTGTTTGTAATATTTAATATCTTGATAAGAACGAGGCAGAAGAATAGTTTGCGATTACACAATGCCGAATGAAGAATTATTTTACCTCTATAGAATTCGCAATAATAGCAAAAAATTACAAAGTGCTACAGTAATAGAAAGGAAACTCGAGGTCATTCGACTTTTCTAGTTCTCTAGCTCCATTCTTATCCAAAAACTTAAATAGCTAATATGTTGGTAGATTTCATACGTGAAAAATATACCTAGTTTATATAAATCGTTTTCGGTTGTTTCAAAGTCATCACTATATATTTTTGTAAGTCACGTGTGTTCTAAAATAAAACGAGTACTCCATTTAAAACTAAAATCTTATCTAAAAACCCTAATTGAGAGTAATGCTGCAGTAAGAAGGTAAGGTCTTTCTTTGAAATCCGCATGGATATAGTATTAAAAAAATATTATTGCTATTCATAAAAGTACTTTTGTATCTGTATATCGTTTGATTCAGTTAACAATTGGACGAATTAGCTAATGTGATATCTGCACCGAAGACTAACATTTTCTATATGTATGTGTGGGGGAACGTGTATATTTCTATTGTAGTAGAAAAATTGACATTAAAATCAAGTGCTATACTCAAATGATGATTTAACAACATTTAAATTAAGTAGATTCTTATATAAAGTTTTACCATATGCAAAAGGATAAATTTAAAAGATTCTTTAACACTTGAATTTGGTCTGTATATTGGAAATAAAGTGATGTAAAGATGAAAAACCAAAGAGTTGGTAGTCTTTCGTGTTCGATGTTGTCCCAACATCAACGTAAAAGGAGTATATTAAATATATTTTGAAGCTTTTGTTGTCTTACAATGCGATAGAAAATATTCCGATTATAGTATCAGGACCAAGATAATTGTGTTCAAGAATGTAATTAAATACATCAATAAATTCAATAAATAAGTAAATAAATGTACCAACTGATTCGCGGAACAAATTGTTGAATGTATAAATTCTGAACCTCGAAAGAAGTAAAGAGGCCGGCGAATGGTGACATACATAACGCTCTATCAACATTATTATTTACATTTACTATAAATATTTTATTTACTATAAATGTTTACTTGAACTAAATGTTTTCGATCATTCAACGAAGATTTTTTGCATTGCATTAAAACACTTTTCTGTGAGTTTATTTCACTATGTTCAGTTAATTGCTTTTGTTAAGTAAAAGAATTTAATATATTACACAGTTTAACAGTCATGATTAGCAGTATTAATTTAATGCTTAAGGGTGGATGACATCTTTAAATTCTTCCCATTAAAATGATCTGTAAAAAAGAAATTTGAATTCTTAATAAAATTTTGAACTAGTATACTAAAAGTATGTTAAATTTATGACAAAATAAGCCAAAAATTTAACATACTTTTAGTATATTAGTTCAAAATTTTATTAAGAATTCAAATTTCTTTTTTACAGATCATTTTAATGGGAAGAATTTAAAGATGTCATCCCCCCTTAAAACTATAGGAAAAAATAAAGTACTTAATTTATCTCTAGTTAAACCACTTTTTCAATTCTGTTTATTATATTTTGTTAAAACTCTTAAAATTCTAATAAATATTATTATTCCAAGTTGATCAATAAAGTTAGTAATCAACAAGTTGTTAAAGTTTTGGCGTAAGAGCCGTGAAATCGGTATTGAAAAAAGTTTATTATAGTTTCGAAAACTCATCCGTCAAATTGAGAGGTGCCCGCACGCTCTTCATCATCTTTCGTTGTATATCCGTGAGCAGAAGCCAGACAACGCTTATGAAAATCCGATCTGGGCCCTGAGTAATCCGAGAAAAGCAGCAAACAAATCTTGAGAACCTAGTTCACTGGGCCAACATAGCTTCGGAGAATTCAAGGATCCGAGGATCAAGGAAAGGCTTTTCCTCCGCGCGGTTTACTTTCGAAGCCAGCAGACTAATCCCCTGTCTCTTTCTCTCTCCCTCTCTTTTCTTTTCGCTTTCTTTCGTCTTAGCTCTCACTCAGTCTTTCTCCCTCTTTCTCTTTCTCATTCTTCTTTATATACTGGCGCGGGTCGTTTTGAAAATACAAAATTCATTTACGGGTCGTCGACGTCGCGATATGCCGCGTGTAGAACTACTTGTTCTCGTCTTCGACGCGCAGCACAAGCAAACGGACTTGAGAATAATCTTCTTAAGGAACGTCGCATCGGTTTCTGCACCTTCTTCAGATTCCAGTGAATGCCTTTTAAACGTTTCTTTTACTAGCTATGCTTATCAACTCCTAGTAAGAAACGATTCATTATTTCCGCACTCGGCTTTCAAATGATTTCTTTGGAATTAAAAAAAAAACCTGAAAGCATTATTAATTATCCGCAATTTAAATGAACTATTTAACTAATTAATTTTAATAACTTAAGAACACCGATAATTATTACTTGCAATAATATATTATTAATAATATATAAAGCGCCATATTTGATAAATATTGACCTGATCTTTTAAAAGTAGCTTATAACAACATTAGAAATAAATTAAGATTTTTACTGATTTTAGCTA
Source organism: Torymus tubicola (assembly GCA_035583055.1). Lineage (NCBI taxonomy): Eukaryota > Metazoa > Arthropoda > Insecta > Hymenoptera > Torymidae > Torymus > Torymus tubicola. The sequence goes on along the minus strand of JAWWEQ010000045.1, from coordinate 2,949,379 downwards.
TATTAACATACTAATCGAATGCAAACGTATCCAGTTATTATTGTATAAAAGTAATATAATTAATCCGAAAATTTTGCTCTCACTTAAAATATCCATTTTGTGAATTGTAAATATAAAAAATTTACTTTTGATTCCTAAATAATTATGAAGCACAAACAATGTTTGTTTTTAATTATAACGCTAACTGAAAAATAACTACCACGTATACAGGTATAGCATTTCTATCAGGGTTGTTACGCCGACATAATGTTGAGAAAAGTTTGAGTCTGTATAAATTGCTGTATGAAATTTTATAACGAGGACAATGAAAATTGTCTAAAAATATAACGGTACAATAAACGTTCAATTTCATTTTAAAGCAGATTAACCGTGTGCGAGAAACTAGCAGAAACTCAAAGCGGTGCAAGCAATATCTTCGAAGTAGTATAATATTCTTGCGGGAGAATATCAACCTGTCAGAGGATGCCGTTCAGTCGGTGTAAAGGGAGCCCCGTCAGTTACATTAGTTACACGTATACACGTACCCGTATATCTGCGCACGTCCTCCCCTCCATGCTATTAAGCGCAAGGCTGCGTGGTGCATAATGCACCCGGCGACTCTCTCTCTCTCTCTCTCTCTTGGGCCCCGGTGAGACGCAACCCGACCAGCACGCCTAGTTGACCGTTCTTATTGCACAGGCGCTTCCTCAAAAGACAATGCATCTATTACATTGACCAATCCAATATATTTGCAACAATTCGATCGTTTAATTTGTACCCTATACGTTCGCCATACGCTGCATCTTTACCAAATATGGCTTCTGCGCTTTTCTTTATGAGCACGCTTGTGCCTGTCTCCAGCACCGCAGACTAGCGATGCACCATCACGTACGCCGAAACGGGTTTTCAGCGTGTACGAGATGCCCTTTGGAAGATCATAAATTCTTATCGAATTTTTTTGCTCCGAAATGAAAACTTTACAGAAAAAGGGAACGGTTTACGACTTTGAAGAAGAGTGCATTATTTAAAAAGTTGATTCTTATTAATACTATATAGATGTTGTAAAATCCTTTAATTAAAACTACATGTATAAAACTTACAAGTGTTCTATAAAAGAAAACGCATTGACATTAAAAACAAGCTCAAAAATCAGTTAAATCACTGCTGCGTAACGACAAACACTGTTATAATTCCGCCTTAGAATGATCTAAAAGTCAAGTTGACGAAATCATCTGGTAGATGCCTGTATATACATGGTACATACATATATTTAACGCTAAATGACAGTGCGATAGAGAGGGTCGTCACAGCGATCGACGTGAAAAATCGGCGAGAGGCAGATTAAAAAGTCAAGGGGGAGAACTGATCCCGTATAAACGCGATTAACTTAATAAACGGTTCGCTCTGGCAGTGCCGAGCGAATCTTAAAGTCCTAAGCAAACAGTGTGGTGCAGGAAAAGAGAAAAGCCGTCGGGAGAGTCAGAGGCGCTATAGCTACAGCGTTCGGTTCGATCCCAAATCAAACAGAATGAAATCTCGTCCTCCCTGGCTTTCACCAGCTTTCACCCTCTGTTTTCTCTCACACGCGCCACCCTCGGCATGGTTATGAGGCGGTGGACACGTGCCATTATGGAGTTACGTGGATGCAATTGTACATGCGGCTTTATTTAATATTTATGCTACATTGCCGGTTAGACAAGCAAACGTGTTACTGGTAAACGCTTAGTCAATGATTACAAAGTCTGATGCGCGATTTTTGTTGTTCCTTATACTTTATCCTTCAACATTTTCTCTAAGATAAGATATATTATTAAAAAACTTATTTTCACAATATATGCATTACAAAATGTCTTGTTTCACTAAGAGCTAGAAAAAAATGTTTAAATTTCAACGCTGGCTTTTATTAGCAGTATAAAAGTTAAATTCGCAGTTATCGTATATCCGTGTTTTATGAATGAGTTTTGCATTCTTACATACAATAAATCAATCCACACTATGATTCTAAGATATTTAAATTATTTTTCCATCCCATAATATAAAATATAAACTATAAAAATGTAACAATTTTTATTGACTGTAGATTAAAATCAATATATTAATAGGTTTCAATTTATTGATCATTAATAATAATTTTTGTATTACATAAAAACAAATCAGAATAAAATGTTTCACATATTATTAAGTATAAATTATTCTGAAGGATAGTGGCGAAAATCCGGATCACGATTTCGGCTCAAATATTATCATGTTTTTGAATGTAGAAATATGTAAAACAAAGGCCAAATGTGAAATTTCTAAAAACTCATCTTCACGACACTTTTTGTTTTATATTACACAAAGTTTGAAAAACATCTTTCTTAATTTTGGAAAACTTTAAATATTATTTCAAAAAAGTAAATAAAACTAAAAAAAACTCACATGCATAATCAAAAAATAGTAATTCCTAAGATTATGGAGGCTTAATTTCAACAATCAAATAAGTCTGTTAAACTTTTGTAATTAGTTGTTTGATGTCATCCATATTTTGATACACTTTTATTGCCATTTTTAAAATTTCATAACTTAGGAAGAAGTAAATTTTTTTCAATTTCGAAAAAAGAAACCATATTTAGTTTACATTATAGTTTCATTTTCTTTTTAAATGATATTTTTAGGCAAAATAAAGCTGTCCCAAACTCTATAGTTTATTCGAACGTTTGAATATTGCAGCTGTTTAAAATATCAGGAATCAGGATCTTTAACTTTTACTTTATTTATTGTTGATTTAAAATTTTTAACTCCCAACAATTCATCGTACGTAAAGTGTATAATTTTTATACATATCATTCGATAATAAACAACTTTCATATACAATATATAACTTTAAAAAATAATTAGAGAATCATTGTGAAAAGACAGTTTTATTTGTTAAGATGCATTCCCATGAAATAATAACATCAAAGGATAACTGTTATTTATAGTAGAGCGAAGCTAATAGAATAATGTGACATAAATGGTTTTTAGGGTTTGGTTTTTAATTAGATTATAAGCGATCGTCGCGTCGGTTCGCTTATACACGAGACTCGACTACGTGCTTATATATGTATACGGGGGACGGTTATTGGTTTTCGTAAGCGATAGTCCTTTAGGGGAAGGCGGAGAGATGCGAGAAGGGGGAAAGGATTTATGAATTTATGGATGCCAGCCTCGTATCGAGACTTATTCTGGCCCTTGGATCATATCTTTCTTGCCCTTTCACTACAATATTTCATTGGTCGTATGTTTGTCGTCAACTTTTTGATTTTTTTATACTTAAAACTATCTTTATTGCTGCGTTTTTATATCTAATTTTCACAGTAACACAAGTAAACTAAAAATACGTACACAGAAATAGATACATATACACGCACTTCCGCCGCTTTGCTCCTGCTATCTGTTTTATAGATAATTTAAACATTTAAATTAATGTACGTTTCTCATACATGTATAAAGTATACTTCGTAAAATATTTTGTACGTCTTCAATATAATTAAATTAAACTGTTCTTTAATAATCGAAATGTTAACCGTAAAACTCGATTTCTGATAATAAAGTCGTACTTGTTACCCTTATGTTTCTTAAAATTATACACTGAATTTCATAAAAATTTCTTATTTTAATTTCGCTATAAGAAAAGGGTCCGGTATCTTATAACAGATTTTAAACTTAAACTTTAACATATTTTTCATCGGAAAAATGTAAAAAAAACAATTTTACACCCTAACGCTAAAAATACAAATTCCGGATATTTTTAACTTTAAAAAAGAAATTAAAAAATTCTTCTCTAGAAGATCATTATTTAATCTTGCAAAATCTATAATATATTATTTTATAAAGAGAAAATAAAATTATAGAAACGAGCTTTTATTTTCATTTTTCAATTAAACAATATACATTTTTTGGTAAACTTTCATTACTCAAATTTTAATATTCATAAATTGGGAAAAAATGAATATTTGTTTAATCCAAAAACAGCAAATGAAGTTACTTTTTACATAATATTCAAGATTTGAGAAGAAGTTTCTTTTCATAATAAAGTTACAAATGTTCAAAACTTGATTTTTCTTAACGTTAAGATGTCATGTGAGGGCTTTCTTCATATTTCTACAACCAAAAACATATCCCAAAGTTTAAACGTAATCTGGCTAAGACTTTCTTTTTTACAATTCACACATAAGTCAATGTCAAAGTCATGTAAAAATTATGTATATACGAATAATACAATGAAAAAAGTCAATATTGAACGACTCGCAATCTAGCATTGATCAGTCAGCACAATATCATTCATTGTATATATAATTCTGTGGTTACGAGGCATAACCTATAAGTCCATTTTTTTGAAAATCGCCAAAACTTTGGATTTTGTATTTTTAAATGGGTCTTTCTCATTTTCCACTATCAATAGTAGCCAAAATATTCCCCTAAAGCAACGATATACCAAAAACGTTATGATATCAATCCATTTTTCAGATTTTGTGCGCGGCATAACGACATAAATCCATATCATTTTATGGTTTATTGTAGTTTTGATGTATTTTATCCATTCTAATTGAATATAAACATGATTTCATATAAAGAATGCACAATAACTAGATTAAATTTCGAGAATTTTCAAAATTCTAGTAGATATCACTTCTTTTCCAAATCGTCTGCGCCGTTTAAGATATGCAGTATGCCAAGTGGTCGTAAACTTAATAGAAATGTTACGAAAATAGGAATATTCTTGTTTAAGTAATAAAAATTCGATAAACAATTACTAATTTTATAATTTATTGGTTAAAATTAAAGAATATACTCGAAATCGAACGAGAATGGTACAATTAGATAAGTCCCGAATTCCTGGCATAACGACAAAAGTCCATACTTTTTTCAGTTCTTACTCGTTTCTAATGCAACAGAAAATGTATAACTTACTCATACCACTGTGTAAATATGTGTTTTGAATGTGTCAATTTACTAGTACAATATCGCGCCCTATTTTCTTTCTTTCGATCTTACATAAAAGTTTAAACATTAAAAACCCGTTTTTCTCGGAAACTTGAAAAGTAGACTTATGTCGTTATGCCTCAGAGCCACAGAATTGCAATATTTATTTTACAGAATGGTAAATGATACTTTCAGCATTTTTTTACAATTTTTTAAGTTTTTAAATAGTTTTTACTTATGTTTCATATTTTGGCTGTCTGAAAATTCAATATTACTTTATACGTATTCTTATAATTTTCCCTTTACTATAAGTATTATCATTTGACAGATAGTATTTATTAACTGTTTGAAATTGCTTTTAATAACATACAAGAACTTGAACTGTATAGTAACTTTATCGATTGATAAAAAATTTTTATAACTTCAGTGTCTTACAAAACCAAAACACTCACAATGATAATTTCTGATAACAAAATAAATGCAATACACTTGATAAGAAAATAAAGTAGAAAGTTCGTATAGCAGAATTATAAGTTCTAGAATCAGCAAAACGTTATGAACGTATCCACATACATCTCAGCTTAATTCTTCTTTATTTGTACAAATGCAGAGATAAAGATAAAGTAACGCATCCGTTCCGCGCGTGAGTACGTTAGGTCACGCAATCCAAGACCCATCAAGACTAAAGTAGAGCGTCGGCGCATCGAATCCGGTGAGGGCAGTTCTGTCTCTTTCTCTCGCTTATTCTCTTTCCTCATTTTTATCAATGTCCATCGAAAATCTTGACAAACTACGGCAATCGGGCCCGAGAAGCAAATAAAAGCGTGTCGGTGCGTTCATCGTACGCGTTTGACCCTTGCGCTCGGAGGAAGATGAAAACGGGCTCGGTGGCACATAATTAATCATCGTCACGTGCTACGCGCGCACGCGCGTGTACGGTGAAGCGACGCGGCGCCTCTAAATAATTTATCGGCAGTTGGGGAGGATCGGATGCAAATCAGATTCATTAGAGCGCCTAAGCCTCGGGGATGGAAGGACGCTAGTGAGCGACGGCGCGGGGAGACCCGTTGGGAAACGAGTCTAAAATGTTTCGTTGGGAAAACTAATTAAGGGAGGGAAAATAGGGATGAACAAAGAGAAGGGTATAGGAAACTCTTTAACTACTTTCGCGTTACGACAAAGACGTGACAACGATAAAGAATCATCAATAGTAGACTTTTTATACTACTAGCTAAATCCGTGCGCGCTGCGCGCGCTCTATGCCTATTCCTTTTTTATTAAACACGCTAAGAATTAATTTATTCAATTTATTTCTTATATGCTGGAAATCTTTTTGTTTTAATTTTAATGCATCTGTAATAATTGATATAATACGGTATAGTACATTTACTCTTCATGAATACTAAATTTTG
>JAWWEQ010000045.1:2887690-2942944 GCA_035583055.1 Torymus tubicola | reverse complement strand
CCTTTTATCCAAGAGCCAATCACCGATCAATCTATAGAGGCTTCACTTCTTCCGGTCATCACTTTTTTAAGAAGGGACTTTTTTAAGAAGGGATAATATAATCAATGTTATCTTGGTTTAAACAGAAGCTTGCCTTTACAGAGTTCTGTGCGGCACTGATCATAACGTTTTTAATTAAATGTTTATTATTCTCGGACTAGTTTCAAATAAAACCATTAAAAAGTAAAGACGTTATTTGAAAAATTGTAAGATGTATATTTTAGGGCGACGTTGCAGTTTTTCGACTTTTGTCTTTATTTTTTAATAAATTTATTTGGAATTTCGTCTGTGAGTGGATAATTAATTTGCTTTTGTGTGCCTGTACTCTATATTCATATAGAATCCAAAAAACATGATGATAAATATTTAATTAAATAGGTATATTGAGAGAGGAATATATTTGAAAGCTGTGTTGGCATCTCTTTAAATTCAATGAAATGCATTGGTCGTTGCTATAGAATAAGAAGACTACATTAACTTAAGTTAAATATTTACATGGCTTTTTTATTACTTATGACGTAGATATATACCTATTCTAATAATAATAATTTAACAGTAAGAGAGCAGTAAACAGTCCTGAGAGCGCAATTGTCCTATCAAGAGATTTTGGGGGTCGGGACCATATATAGATATTACAGAGAATAAACTTCCTTTAGGATTACAAGGATTACGCGCTGCTCAACTCACTGCTCGCCGAAACCTATACCTATAAATATATCTCCATTCGGCGGCTGCTATTTAATCAAGCAGTTATACTACTTATGGTTTATTCTAATGATTTTTTCCTATTTACTCTCAAGTTTATCCAGATTACAGAAGACGAACTTTGAATATTCAAAAGCTAATGCATAAAGTACGAATTGCATGTATGTACCGTTATAGATAACCAAAATGAACCCGTTATTACCCGAGTATACATCCAATATCACATAATGTTCGAATCCTTTACTTTTTAAATCAAAGCATATATAATCTGTATAATATCTTTAGCAAAATTGAAAAATCGATAACGAAAATGATATCGAGTTCTAACCTTGAGCATATGGATTTTCGAAGAGTTACGTCCTTCTGGTATGATAAAAGAATAAAAATAAATCCACTAAGGTATTACGTAAAAGGTAGAATTATAATTTATTTTAAGAAATTTGAAATCGAATCACTCTGAGCTCTATTCATTTCTACAAAAAAAAAAATACTTTAGTCTAAGACCGTTTTGGACAATCCTGTAATTAATAATTGACCGAATAAAAATAAACTAGTTTTTTTTATCACATAACGACAGTACACAGAAAAAAATGTATAGTTCAACTTTTTTGCATCAACTAAATCAACTAATTTGGTTGATATTAAAATGATATTATAAGATCAGTAAAAATAACTTCAGTAAAAATGGAATTTATTTAAAATGCTGTTTTCGATGAGTTTAAAAAACTACAGGTTCATTGGGAAATGGAAAATCTTTTTTTCAAAATGAAGTATTTGTTTAACCAATCTTTAAAAAACTCCATTTCGGAAAAGGTTATAAAAATTTAAAGCTGATAAATGTGTTAGAGTATAATGACAATCTCACTTTAACAAAAAAAGATTTTACTTTTCTTTAATGATGTTTTTATGTACATTGTTGTAAGCAAAATAAACCTTTCATTATAATTTTTATTCAACTGTGTGACTAATAGAATTTTTTTTCTGTACATGAATATAAAATAGACACGATTAAAGTTAACGTAGATGCGAAACTAAAATTGAATATAGATCTAATGAAAGAACTATTTATCAAGATTCCAATAGGCTCGAACAGCAATACGTTGTCACCCCTATACGATCTGCACGTATAAGGTAATTCGGTGGCCAAAGGGCAAAGCCACGTTGACGATGGCAGTGATGACTGAATACACGTCGAGGCATGGCGCTAATCTGACTTTGATTAAAGTTTCAATCGAGGCGTAAAAGAGCCAACGAACGTAGCACACCATCATGCGCTAAATACAATTCGTAAGTCGATTTTTATTACATTATTTAGCATACTTAAGCTATCAAACCTCATCGTCTTTTGCTTAAAATCACTTTACGCTGCGCCTTTACTTCTTAATGCATTGTAAAAGAGTACATAACAGAACGTCAACTAATCTGAACCAATTACACCAATCGCTTATACATGCTTATACACAAACATACACACACACGCGCGCGCGTGCACATAGTAAGTTGATATTGTTCACAGTAAGTCAGTAATAGTTCATTCTACTATATTTCTTATTTACAAAAATTATTTTTACTGAATAAAACAAAGTAAAACTATTACTGTGATAAAATTGAATGTGTTTAATAATTTAATAATTCAATTAACTAGATGTTGGACTAAGTTTACTTGCAAAATAAGTTCATCAAACCGCAGGACGTTGCTGAGTTTTTATCAAAGACTACAGACCGCAAAAATTATCTGTCAAGCTTGATTATCTATACGCTTTGCGGGCAGACACTGATAAACCAGACAATAACTATAAAACTCTTATAACTTTTCTATATTACGTATATATACAAAATCCTGCTAATTCTGGAATTTTCCTAAGAAATTTTTTTATACTTTTACTCTCTATTGTAAAATTAACTTGTGAAAATTATTTTTCTGAAGGAGATTAAAGAATATATAATATGTCTCTTTTCAAAGCTAAATAATTTCTTAATTAAGTAAATACATGAATATAAACATTTTAAAAGCTAAGAAAATCTTACCTTAAATTTTACATAGAAATATATGTAAAAATAATTACATTATCAAAGTAATGTCAAGAAAGGTCAATTAAAAATCATGAAAAAGAAACTCATTAATTTTTAATATAATTAGTATAATACATTTATTCTAACATTTAGATTGTATTTAACAATACGTCTAATTTGACAAAACTATAGCTTACGATGTAAACGCTGAGATTCACTTAACTTCTGATAAGACAGCCGTGCTGCGCAATAATGTTAGTGGGCTCATTCGACTTTAGCTCGCACGAAAGAACACTAGCTCACAACATCATTCTTAGCAGAAGTCAAGTGAACATCTGAAACCACAGTTTTATTAAAATAGATCGAATTATTTTCATTGTTTATACTTAAAATCTCTTATTCCAGTCCTTTTTAACGTTTTTTAAGTCGATTTTTCCTTCACTTTACTCTAGCTGACAATAATGAAATTGTTTTTACACATAGTGTTATTAATTTAAGGTAAGATTTTATTAGCTTTTAAAATGTTTATATTCTTTTTACATAATAGGCAAATTGTTAATCTTGAAAAGAGGTAACTGATATTTAATAAAACTTTTATAACTGACTGTTTACACACATATTATATATACCGCACCCGCCTGTGAACACTTCACGCCTCTTTATGTCGTACAGTTTGCGCGTCGACTTAGCTATAGTTTTTAGAATATCTTGAAAACCGCGTAACTATTATAGCCTTTCGCAGTTGGTAACATATCGTTTTAAATAACAGATTAGATTTTTTAACAACGATTATTTTTCGTAAAAGTTATAAGTGAAATGTGAATTTCACGATAGATATTCTATTATTCTTGTAATAATACTGAATAAAAAATTAGTTTCTTATTTCATAAAACTTTTTTTTGAGGCAATTACTTGATTCTGCACTGCTTTACTCCGCTCTGCTTTACTCCCATTCCATTGCAATTTGAATTTTTCCGCGCTTCTCTGATTGAGTTGTACTGTGTCTACTATATACAGTCTATTGGAGAGAAAGAGGTAACTGTCTTCTTCTTCGTGGCTTTGGGATCTATTGCAGCAGCGATGCCGAAAGGTGGGGAATTCTCTATCTTTCGCAGCTTACGTTGGCAGCAGCGCCTATACAAGCAACTTCACGACAGTCCAAAATATGGTTTATTGGTTTTACCAATGACGAGAAGTTGCTTTTGAGTGCTACTACCAACCTAAAGCTGCAAAAGACATAGGAGAATTCTCCACCTTTTGACACCGCTGTATTGCAGCCTTGCAGGAAAGAGGTTGCAGTCGATTGTCGAATGCGGTTTTAAATTCAAGGTGTACGTAGAATAGTGCAGAAACTTCAGCCGGAAAGACACTTATTCATTGTACCTTATCTTTGTCGTTACAGTTTAATCTTTTATAACTTAAAATAATATTATATATAAAAAATTTTTTTTAAGTTCTTGAAAATAGCACTAATTATTGCAACATGTGTTGACTCAATAGTAGTACTAGTTCATAATGTAATTTAATTGAACACTCCTGTCGTATATTATAAATGTTAATAATTGTTAACTATTATTTTAAATTGTTTAGAACTGTTTATAAATGTTTAGAAAATCTAGGATTATAGGCATATTTTTCTAATTAAAGTAATATTTTTATACATTAAATATAAACATTTCGAATAATTTTGAATTCAAGAAAAAATGTAATAATTAATAAATTATTTTTAGTAATAATAATAATAATAAATATTTAATAGTTATTAATAATTTAAAACTATCATCAACTGTTAACTGTTAAAGAAGATGGCTAATAGTTATAACTAATTGATAACGTCGAAAATCCTATTTATTTAGTTACTCTCAAAATTTTTGAACAAAAATATTTCTACTAAGGACAATATTTAGACATGCATGAAAATATATAATCATAAATCAATGAATATTGCATTTAAATCTTGAATTTGAAAATAATTCTACAGAAAGAATTTTCATGTAAACTATAGATGTACATTAGTATACATATTCGCCTTCATTCTGTGATTCCCCTTACAGCTCTTGTGATTACGCGAAGTCTGCGAGCAGTAAGAACTATATATATACTACAGGCAGTGCTATATAAGATACGTGGCACGACATTTTTCTTCAGTATATAAGTATATCTCACCTGATATTCAATACCGGTACACACATGAATAAGAAGTATTTTATATAAATACAAGCAATTATAGCAAGTTTTGGATATGTTTAAGTACCGAAAATCGTAAACACCATTTCTTCTTGATACGTTGACCGAGTGAAAAGCAGCGGGCAGCCTAAGTATCATTTTGTGTCAACCATTTCCACTAATGGTCGAACTGAAATAAGATTTCAGGACGAGTAAATATAAACAAGTGTAAGATTCAGTATTATTTACATATTTTATCCTAATAACTTACATCTATACTCTAATTTACTTGGATAATTTTGGAAATGTAAATATCAAATTATGCATTATAATTAATTTTTTATTTTTATTAAATTATAATAATAAATCAGTATTCAGGTTAAAAAACTTAATTTACAATGTATAAATAAATGCATTATAAATAAATCGCGCATATCATCATTAGTTAAAAATATAACCAAGTATAAATAAAACTTGTCGTGAACTCATAATTAATTATTATATTACCATTATTTTAGTTTGTTCTACAATACATCACTAATTGATTAATAATAATGGAGTTGAATAAACCCCTCCCTTTTACACCTAAAAAAAATCAAATCGGTAAAGATTGGCAAATATGGAAAAAGGGCTTTTTAATATATCTAAAACTGTCGGGAGGATATGAATATTATACAGAGGAGGATAGAGCTTTACTTCTCTTGAATTTGATGGGATCTGAAGCAGTTAAAGCAATGGAAAATATGTTGTTTGATCATCCAAATGAAAAAAATGATATGGACATACTTATAATGAAGTTTGATGAAATATTTGACCCACCTCCAAATGAAGTTTTGGAAAGATATAAATTTTTTTCTAGGACTAAGGGTGTGAAGGAAGATATAGAAAATTATGTTGCAGTTTTAAAAGTATGTATAAATTAATTAATTGTATATGTATAGAATTTAGAGAAATTAATTTTACAAAAAAATGTAAAATAAAATATTAAATCTAATATATTTAAAATCATTACAGGAAAAAGCTATAAAGTGTAATTTTGGTTCACAAACTGAGAAATTAATTATTGACATGGTAATTCAAAATATGAATGAAGAATATCAAAAAAAAATTTTTCAAATAGAGGATTTAACATTACCGGATATTATACAACATTATAAAAACTATATTATAAATACTGAACAACTGAAAGAGTTATCTAAAAATATGATGAAGTCATTAAATTTTACAAATCCAAAAGATGTAGAAAATATGAAGGATGCTCATAAAAAAAAATCTAGAAACTGTTCAAGATGTGGAACGCAGCATATACCAAAAACTTGTCCAGCTCATGGTTATATTTGTGGTGTATGCAATGAAAAAAATCATTTTGATAAATTTTGCACCAAATTGTCCACTGAAGATGTTAAAAGTGCAGAGTCAAAATCTAAACCTTGCACAAAGTGTAAAACAAACCATCCATTTAAACTGTGTCCTCTTGAAGATGAAGAATGGAAATCTAGACCTGCTTGTTCAAAATGTGGAATCAATCATCCATTCAAACAGTGTCCCGCTTTTGATGAAATTTGTTTTAAATGTAATACAAAAGGACATATTCCAAGTAAATGTAAACAAAAAGAAACTATTCAACAAACTTCTGTTGAAAATAACTATTCAGCGAAAAAGTTTGAAGCTTCAAATTCTACAGTTACACCAGATACTACACATAGTTCTCTGATGAAAGACCTAATGAAATGTGAATGGTGTGAATCAAAACATGATCGAGGAAAATGTCTACATGATCCGAACTGCACAACTTGTGATAAATTCCCACACAATGTATGCTTTCAATGCAGGAAGAATCCACATGATGATAATTGTTATTACAAGTTAATAATTACACTCCCTGAAGTAGTGTCCTCATATAATAATAGGTTTAACTCAGATATACCTGCTTGTTTTCTATGTGGAACAATGCATCTTGGTGCCACATGTCCTACTCAAAGAAACAATAAATGTTACAGATGTAATAATTTTGGTCATTTAACTGATGAATGTCCTCTTTCCAGAAATTATCCTAATAGACAAAATGTTAATCCTGGAACTAACGTAAGTTTAATTTGTCTGTGTATATAAACTATTTATTTAGAAGTTCAAGTTGATATGAATTTTATGTATTTTGCAGAGTGCTGGTCCTTCATCACATACAAATAATAAAACAATACCTACTTGTTTTCAATGTGGAACCAAGCATTTTGGTACTGCATGCCCTGATCCAAGAAACAGTAGATGTTACAGATGTAATAATGTTGGTCATTTAGCAAAAGAATGTCCTCTTTTAAAGGATTTCACTAATAAACAAAATGTTAACCCAGGAATTAATGTAATGTATATTTATATTTACAACAAGTATATTTATCTAATATATATATATATATATTTATTATTAATTATATATAACTGTTCTACATTTCTAGACGGTTGATCCTTTATTGCAAGATTATGTTACAGTAAATAGTAGAGAAAAACCAAATACAATAAATTTTGGTAAAACACAACAAAAAAATTCAAACCAACCTTCTAGTAATTCTCAATTTGGTAAAACTAATAAAACAAGTGAAAAACCTGATTCATGTACTATTTCGTAAAATATATAAATGTTATATCGGCAATATTTTTCATGGAAATAATGAAGACTTGAACAAACATTGAATACTATGACAAACTAATAATAATATTTATCAAATGATAAATGAAAAAACAAATTTCTTATTGTAATATTTTACAATATCAATGTGTATGTGATAATAAAATATAAATTAATCATTAATTTAGAAATAAATTACTATATCATATTCACAAAATCTTTTGATTAATCAAAACTAGTAGTAGTATCAATTCCGACAATTAATATTGCAAATTTTCTTGTAAATATTCTTTTCCTACTAATTAGACGCTTAAATTTTACAATAAGTTTTGTTTAATTATTCTAGCAAAATATGAAAATATTACGAGTCAATTATGTACTTTACTGAGGATTAATTGTTTATTAAAAGATCAATTACATTTTTCTATACAAAATTATTAAAACTAATTCACATTCTATAATCTTAGAAAATTGCTTTTTTTTCGTTTATAATTAAAAAAATAAAATCAACTCATGTATTAACTAATTAAGCCTAAATTTGAATAAGTTTAAACGTAAAATAAACGTAAAATAAGCAGATTAAAATCTCGCATACCCATTTCAATGTATAACACATAGCACAGGTCGCTCCTTCAGGTTCGTCTATAACTTGCCTTCGGACCGGTCCTGCGCTCCTTGATAGTACATCAAGATCAAGAAATATGAAAAGTAACACTTAAAGCTCCAGTTTGCTACGACGTCGCCAATAATTTTTATATTGATTAGGGATGTATGGAGGAATATGGTACGCAAAAACTGGTAATAATTTTTATTGATTGGTACGTATATTACACAGACTATCAAAGTATACATTATAAATCCTATTTGATTTCATGTATATTGTGGTGCACTTTCGTAGTTAAGTTGGAAGAATTCTACATTTTCTAATTTTTGAAAAAGCAAGTGAAATCTTGTTTAAAACTTTTCTCAAATAAATATACTTATTGGTTCAAGAAGAGGCTTTTTTCAATTTTTTTTTTTTTAATGAAGCACTACGTACAGAATTCCGGTTGAAATTTTTACCATAACTTACTTAAGAATTATGCGATTAGTTTTGGGGCTATAAAATAAATATTGTTTGTATTTCATGCAGTTAAGATTGTGAATGCATTAAAATTGTATCTATATTCTAATTTTAACTTTGATATGTACCATTGTATCTAAGCTGATAAATTCAATATTAAGCTATAAAGCTCACTCCACAACTATCATCAAAGTTTGCTTGCTTTTAAAAATAATTTATAATTAAATATCTCATTAATTATAATTGTCCAGAATTATATAGCTTTTTGCGTAATTATCTTCTGATCTATACTTTAAGACACGCCATTACTCGAAAAACCTTATATACTTATTTTCACGAGAGCAAAAATGATTATGCCTTCAATATTAATAATTTATTATATGAAAATTGTTTTACATCGAAAATAAGTTGATTTTAAGCGTTTTCAACAATGTACAATGTATGTCTACACGTTCGCAGGTAATTAACTTTTTCGATTATCACATCGAAATTTGAACGGATCGAAATGAATTTTAGGCCAGATACTTATGCCTAACTGTAACTACCGGTTGATCCTATATTGAGTCAAGTCTATTGGAAAATTAAGAATTAAATGTCAAAAAAAAATAAAAATTTGAAAAGAATAGTTTTTAAGCTTAATATGTACAAAATTAATTTACAGAGTTTGATTTAACATCAAAAACGTAAATACACAAGTTGCAGTAAGATACTACTAAAATAAAATTTTTTCTCATTTATAGTATATTACGCACCGTGGAAGGAAAAAACTTGAACAGTCTATATCTCGTGTAAACTCGCCTTCGGCTCGGATGGCAAACGCACGAGATGTGGGCTGTCCGATTTTACTCCCGTGGAGCGTATACTATTTTACTCGGAGGAATCCCACCGAGGCTGAAAATGCCTCGATCCCGTTTCGGAGCCGGGCGGGAATGTGGTACTTTCAGCCCGGCGGGAGGAAAAAATGTTTATGTACAATCAATTTTTGACGAGCAAGACATATGAAAACAACATTTAATTCTTAAAGACATCTGAAATACTTAGTCGAGTTTAGCTTATTATTGAACCGTATTTAATTTTATATATAGCTAGAGAAGAATGAAGCCAATAATATATATTTTTTTTTACATTTTTATGTATAATTAATTCTTGGAACGAAGTAAATCTATAAAAACGATTTTTTATTAACCCCTAAATACACCTTAAAACGTCCATTTTCAATTATCAATTTTCTTTTATTTTTTTTTTGTATAACAGATAAACTGTTACTATTAATCATTTAATAATCTTTTCTTAACCATCGCTATTTTGTTTATGTTTTATTTTTGTTCTGTAGATAGTACGATGCCCTTACAATGAATGAATAAATAAAGATCGCAGATTTTTCCGTATTTCTAGTTACATCAAAGAAACTAATTCTAAAATTTAAACTAAATCCGTGAATCGGAGGTCTGAGGTTAAACACGAGTCTCATATACTACGGGTGCACGAATACTCGACTCGACAACGAGTCGAATACTCGATACTTTGAACTGTTCAACATAATACGAACTACTCGTACACAATCCAACTGTTCGAACCAAATGAACTACTTGGACATGATCGAACTATTCGATTTCGTCAAACTGTTCGAACCAAGTCGAACTATTTAATTATGTCAAACTGTTCGAACTATGTCGGACTTCTCAATATCGTCGAACTATTCGAATTAGCTCGGTCTTTTCGATATCGTCGAACTGTTCAATTTAACTGATGGTGAAAAAAGAGTTTTAAATATCGTTGGCTGAGGGTAAGAAGACACTAACTCGGAGGAGCGCGTAAGACAGTACTAACTCGGGCGAGAACGTAAGAAAGTCCTAACTCGGGCGCTCGCTTTTAGATTTTTGTGGTTGACTGTACTTTCGTAGACAAATTTCGTACAAATTGGATTTTTGATCCACTGAACTTGATTTGGAGTATAGTTTTCTATATAACAATAAGTTCATGAGCGGGAGACATTTTTCACGTTAATAATTCACTAAATCTGAGGATTTATAGGGCGTACGCTTTCGATTAAAAAAAGAAACTTAGGATATTAATATAATAATTTAATATAAACCTTTTGTCTCCTACTCATGAACTTATTGTTGTACAGAAAAGAAGACTCAAAAATCAAGTTCAGCGGATAAAAAACTCCGATTTGTACGAAATTTGTCTGCGAAAGTACAGTCAACCGCAACAATCTATCAAATACGTTTAAAAAAAAGGTTTTTATAGGTTCTATACCTATTGCAGGTATATTTTTATAATACTTTTATGATTGAATAATAATTTTATAAATAAAAAACTATATAAAAATTAATATTATAATATGGCACTTCGTTATTATACAAATATTTTGGTAGGGTAGGAATTGGTAAAACAACTTGGTTGAATGTTACTAAGTTGTTGAGTATAGTCAGTACTATGGATATTGTTTGAAAATTTGTTCGCATTATATAAAATCGTTCTGAAAAGATAGGTAAGTCTATACGTGTCCGTTACAGGAAAGTATAGTAATTTGCACTGCAAGGCATTTCGAAATACACCCTATACAACTTCGGCAATGGTTGACGTGAGTCTTTGAGTTAATTACATCGCGTCATTTGCTTTTCTTCCCAAGTAGAAATTGTTCCAGGTCTGCAGAGTTATGTGTAGATCCTGTACAGTGTAAAGTCAGGAGGTCCGTATCCAGGCATATGACGCGGTGTGGGTTACCGAACGGGTCGCCTTAAAATCAATTTTTTATGCTCATAAGTACTTATCTAAAGTTCTGCTTCTTCTTCTCTTTCTTCTCCCTTTTGCATTTACTCTTAATTATTTATATTTAAGTTTTGATAGACTGATTGTTTGGAATAATTAGATCATTTCAAACCACCCATCAAAGTTCGGACATTTTGATAATTTAACTTAATTAATTTTACTCAACCGGACTTCAAAATCATATTGAACAGTTCGATTATTTCAAACTATTCAATCGGACTTTGAACAGTTCGATCACTTCGAACCGTTCAATCATGTCGGACAATTCGATTATTTCGAACTGTTCCATTGAAGTTCGAGTAGTCCGATACTTCGAGTAATGGGTCCCACTCGACTTCAGTTCGTCGAGTTAAGTATTTGGGCCGAGTAGTTCGAATTTCGAACAGTCCGACAGCCCTATCATGTACTGAAGCATATATCCAACCTTAGGATTGTAACAAAAACAGACGAATTTCTAATGACTGCTATGCTTTTCTCTCTTATGATATTTGATTACTATTCTTGAGTACTCCAGGCTATACATGTAAAAATACAATTCACTCTTTCCGAGTCAGTTATTTCGAGTAAGAAAGCTCAAAGTCGTTTTCTTACGTTTATGTGTGGATTAATGCGGTTTTATGTGTTTGCGTATGTTTAATTAAAATTTATAAATTTAAACAGTTAAAAGAGGTGCCAAACAGTAGGAATTAAGTTCTTTACCTTTTTGAAAGCATCAGTCATATGTGAGAGCTTTTGTAATTATAATAATGATGGTATTACAAGAATTAATAAATTTAGACAAACGGTATAGCAAGTATTATATAATAATTATAGCCACTTTAGCTAAAAATTATTTTATATATTTGCTTAATTGTTACACATTGTTATATCCACATATTTTTTCTTTGTAAAACACTTTAAATATTTAATGCCGGTAAAAAAGAAAACCTTGATCAGCATATGAAAATGCAGTAATCTATAGTTGGAAATTTCCTCACGATATATTACGATGCAAATGTAAAACCTTGAATATTATCGTGAATGACTGTAGTATACTATAATCTATTGTCGAAATTGCACGCAATATAGAATTTCTATGTACAGAAACTGTTAAGTTTACCGATATTGAAAATGTTAAATCGAAATTGAGCTGCTGCTTTAACTGGATAGTATTACAAATGTAATTAAATTTATTATGCAACAATTCATTTTTGCGTAGGTAAGTAAGTTATTTCTGATCTATCTGAAATATGTCGAGTTAACTGATTATGACTATTTTCATAATTTTTTAGCATATGTTAAATATATAGCATAATTTTTCTTTTGATGACACTCAAGTACTAAAATAAATCTTTTGATGTTGATCAATGTTAAATTAATATTTTTTTTTTAAATATTCATTCTTTTTCACACATTTTAAATAGATCAATTCAAGAAATGCACGAGAATAATATATTTAGTACATAAAATACCAAACTATATTCTTATTTCATATGTATATTAATATTTTGATAACGTATCGTAATTGTAAAAGTCACCAAGCAGGGCGCTGCCGCATTCTTTGATAACAATTTTTCATTATCATTATTATCTAAGTTGAGAAACAGATTTCGTAGATATGTAATTGTGTTCGCGTGAATATTTCATCTTTTAATACATTTGATGATTAAAGTGTGTATATTAATAAATTGTATACTAAAATCATTTCATAATATTATAATAAGTTTTTACAGAAATAGGGTAATATTTCTATAGTTGCAAAATTGTTGGAATAAAAATGACAGAAAATATCCATTTAAATAAGCCCAAACGTTTTATTCCAAATAAAAATCATGTTGCCGAAGATTGGCGAACGTGGAAAGAAGAATTCTTAATATACCTGGAATTAGCTGGTGTAGACGCACAGTTGTCGGAAAAACAAAAAGCGTTTCTTCTTCTTAATTTAATGGGTGAAGAAGCCATTAAAGCTAGAAGCCAAATGAGTTTTACAAATCCTTATGAAAAGGATAACATGGAAATTCTATTAATGAAATTTGATGATATCTTCGATCCACCAACTAATGAAGCAGAAGAGAGATATAAATTTTTTTCTAGATACAAAAATGACGAAGAAAGCATTGATGATTACGTTACAGTCTTAAAAGTGAATAATTGTTTGTACTAAAGTCCATATCATTAACATATTTATATAAATTTAATCTTTAATGTTTTGCAGGAGCAAGCTAAGAAATGTAATTTTGGTAATCAAGTTGATAAATTTATTGTGGACATGATCATTCTTAATATGAATTACTATTTGCAGCAACAAATATTTTCGTTGGAAGATACATCATTATTAAACGTAGTATTACTTTATAAACAAGAAGCAATCACTGAAGAAAAAATAAAAAACATGTTCCTTGATGAATCGGAAAATTCAGACTTTGAATTACAGCACTTGGATAAAGAAAAATATAATAAAAAATACCAGTTCGATTACGAAAAAGATACTAAAACAACATCAAATGATGTTTTAAAAAACTCATTTTATAAAAAATCTACGCATACTGATGACAATAATAAAATTTTTCAAAATTATACCAATAAATTGAATGCTTCAATTGAAAAAAATGAGAAATCAATAAATAATTCTACCAAGAAGGAGACTCAGAATCAACACAACAAAATGTTTAATAGCAATAATCAATCGAAATCTACGTGTTCTATTTGTGGAAGTTCCCACCCTACTAAAAAATGCCCTATTTATCATCAAGGTGAAGCGATGAATGCAACACCTAAAAATTATTCACATAAATCTTTTGTTGATAACGAACAAATTTGTCAATGGTGTCAATTACGACATGATCGAGGAAAATGTCTACATGATCCGAACTGCACAACTTGTGATAAATTCCCACACAATGTATGCTTTCAATGCAGGAAGAATCCACATGATGATAATTGTTATTACAAGTTAATAATTACACTCCCTGAAGTAGTGTCCTCATATAATAATAGGTTTAACTCAGATATACCTGCTTGTTTTCTATGTGGAACAATGCATCTTGGTGCCACATGTCCTACTCAAAGAAACAATAAATGTTACAGATGTAATAATTTTGGTCATTTAACTGATGAATGTCCTCTTTCCAGAAATTATCCTAATAGACAAAATGTTAATCCTGGAACTAACGTAAGTTTAATTTGTCTGTGTATATACACTATTTATTTAGAAGTTCAAGTTGATATGAATTTTATGTATTTTGCAGAGTGCTGGTCCTTCACAACATACAAATCGAGCGAAGACAAAGCGTGTATGTTCAAAATGTGGAACAATTCATTCATATATGCAGTGTCCTGCATACAATAAAACATGTTCCAAATGTGGTAATTTAGGTCACTATAATTGGACTTGTAAAAATCAATCTCGTCGGCAAAAATATTCTAAACAAGATGAAGAACCAGGCTGTCATATTTCATAAAAATAACATACCCTGAGGTAATACTGCTTTCAAAAACTAACTTTTACAAGTCACATATTAATATTAAAAAATAAGTTGAAAGGTGTAATAATAATAAATTTTTATGAATTATGATAATATATTATGTATAACATGACACTTTATAACAATAAACAATTGTAGCTTTGAAAATGTTAAATTATAAATCTGGTCCCTAACCAATATCGAACTATAATAAAAGAACCTTTCTATAAGATCATGGCACAATCATAACTTTAAATTTCGTACCTATATTCTTTAAACTCATTAATAAATTTATACAATAAAAAAGACTAGTGGTAAAATTTTATATAATCAATAAATCAACTATGCTGTTAATAGGTATTAATTTTCTGGGACCTTTTCCGATAATACTATATCTTAATAGTACACAGTTGTTGTTGACATTAATAAATAATACTAACAATGGTTTCTTTGGCATGATAATGAAAGGTAGTGGTATTCATGTACTGCATTAAAAAAAATAAATAATTAACAAATTTAATAGAGGAGAAGTTTAACATTTAAAATTAAAGCCTTCAAAAGTATCAAATTTTACATCTAATAAAAATTTGTATCATTGCACGGCCATAAAAGTGTATTTAAAAGAACCAAATGAGTATTCATTGGCTTTTTATGCATATTACGTCTTTGTTGACGTAAACAAATATATTTTTAATACTACAATCTCGTTAACATTCATTCATCATCAATATTATTGCTTCGTCAGAAATATAAGTATTCGCTATAAAAAGAACAAATCTTGTTATATAAATCTTTTGAGTCTTATCATTCACATTTAAAACGCCCTAGTATCAAAAAGTCATGGTTCCTCTATGCCTTTACAAATGCGACATAAAAAAATTACAAAAATTGTGCGATTCGTTAAAAAATTTACACTAGTATCATAAAAACTTCACTTATAAAACATACGATAAAAATATTTACTCTCGATTCTCGCAAAAGCCCTCGATAGAAAAAGTTAGACTACGAAATAACAGCTACAAGTAATTCAGGTAATCTATGGCTATGAAAAGATTGCGAGCATTGTCACGCCGTTGAGGAGTCCTGGTTTGAGCTCTCCGAGTCGCTCGGTGAGATTAGAGCGGCGACGGCGACCGCAGCTGCAGACTTAGGAGGTGTGCACGGCGGTGGCCTCTTCGGCTTGGGCGGAGGCGTCGGTGGTTTCCCATGACTCTCGGAACTATCAATTGGCACTGGCATCTTGTTCTTTGGCCGCAATATGACAGAGCGTGCAATACTAGCGGTGCTGCAATAGTTGAATGAGCTGTCATCCGGTAAATTGCAGTAGTCGACCTCGCGTGTTTTGAGGGGTAGAGGCGGCGGTGGGTCATCCTCCGAGGCTGTGCTATCTGTTGTTCCAACACTGTCTCGGTTACCTTTTCCAAGACTGTGTGTGTCAAGACCATTACTCGTTGAACGAAGATACGTTTGAGACTGACCTGACCAACGGTTACTTAGCCGGCGCTCTTTCTCGGCTTCAGACCTCAGTGGTCGTTTTGGTGTTAACTAAATAAAAAATTAAAAAGAATATTACAAATTGTGATCTTAAGAAGGACTACTTATCTATTTTGGAAAAAGTTATTTACCAGACAAAATCAAAGTTTATTTAGACGATATTTTAAATAAATTTAGTTAGTTAACGTTTAGTTAAGCTCTGAGCCCAAAATCATTTAAAAAATGAATTAAAATATAATTATAAATATTAAAATATTATATACTATAGAGACAGAACTTAATGCCATAGATGGATGTATTACAAGTAATTTGCACTTTACCCTGTGAAAGTCCATTAACCGGTCTCCAAAAAAAGTTATTCAGAAGTTGTTTTTTTTTTTAGATAGAAAGGATCAAGGACCTCTACCTTGACTTAGTATTTAATATTTTATTATTTAAAGTTATATTTTAATTCATTTTTTCAAGTGATTTTGGCCTCAGGGACATATAGGTATAAGATCACCTTAATTTTGTTTACCTCTTGTCGAAGTTCAAATACAGGAGTTGATGGAAGACTGGGCGTTGAAGCAGAAAAAAGTGGTGAAGATTGGCACTGAATTGGCTCGGGCGTGGTGTACCATTGACTCGTTGGCTGTTCCGCTTTAGAACTTGTCGTTGACTCGTTTTTACGAGAACTTCGTCGCTTTGAATCTTTTTTCTTGGTTGTGCCAGTATTACTATTACCAAGTGCCTTTTGCAACGACGTGGTTGATAAAATATGGGAACGTGTCGAATTATTGTTTCTACAAAGCAAATGAAAAACTGTATTATTTAATTTTAAAGGAATGGTTAAAAAGAATTTGTTAATCTCTTTGGCTTGTATTAAAATATGAAAACACCACAAGAAATTGAACAGAGGACAGAATTATAAAATGTTAATGGGGAATAGGACCTGCCATAAATGTCTCCAAAATACAGTTTTTTTTTAAATTTCAAATATTAATAAGTAATAAATAAAAACACACGTATGCGTAAAAATGTTATCTGTCTAACAAAAAAGATTTATTATCAGTAATTTTTTACCAATATTTGCATTTCTAAGATGTTAGAAACTTGGCAAATAAAAATTTGCAAATATATCATTTTTTATATCAGATTTCCCAAATTCGTTATTGATAAAATATATACAACACATTGAATGCATAAAAGTTATCTTTATATTAATATTATTTCAGTTATTTAAGCAATATAGTCGTCAATAAAGATATTTTATTTAGTTATTTGTGATATAAGTAAGTAATTATAAATGATTCTTAAATTAAATGAATCTGTTAAACGGAAAACATGCTTAGAAAATATGTATAGATGAAGTTTGAATAATATAGGAGTAACTTACACCAACCAATGGTTTTTGAACAAAACAACTTGCAAATAGATGTGACGATATAAAGAACAGATTTCATTGTGCAGAATAAAAAGATTTACATGGTATATTTAAGAAGCAATGCTAGTTACGAAAAAATGAAAAATATGTAGAATGTAATTTTTTCTCTGCCTCCACTGTGATGCTCCTGAAATACCGAGAATAAAAAAAATTCCTATAAAATTCTTTTGATATTTTTTCAAGTTAGTTGCATTGAAATGTGATTATTGCTGGTAATAATAATGAATGAATTGTGCAGGAGATCAAGTTCAGCCGCTTTTCGTCATATCAGCATTGGTCCTTTACCTTATTAACCCGACATTCGGCATAACCGAGATGGGAGAACTGTTGTTGAAATTGAAGGTCGCTAATGATTTGAGAGCGGCAACTTGTGATCTCGTTAGCGAAGACACTCTGGACCGATTGCCGCAACTAAATTAAGAAATTATCAAAAAAACGCGCCACATATCAACCAGCTGTCATTAAATTTAAAATTCAACATTGTTTTGCTCAATAACCTTTGTAACTTGATCACTTAGCGAATACGTTATATTATTTTCTACCAAAACCTTAAATGGAGGTATAAATAATAAATTGTAATTGAAAATTAGTGTAACTTACTCATTACTAATGATGCTAGTTTCTGATAAGCGACTACTATCTCCTTTGGGTACGTGCCTCCTCATAGTCACAGCAGGTGTAGAAATTTCAATTTGTAAATCACATGTCTAAAAATAAATGGTATCATTAGAAAAATATCGCCTATATAATAAAGAAAAGTTGAACGATTTACGCCTTTGAACCGATCAGAATTGAAATTTTAAAATATTGAATATATGTTCTTTTCACAGCAAAAAAAGTTCATTTCATTTTAAGTTGCTGTAAGAATATAACAAAGATCTTTTAAAAATAAATATTATAATTATATATTAGATAGTTTCTATAGAATGAGATCGGAAAATTCCACGGAAAATTAAAACTTTCAATTTTCGTTTCACTCAATGTTAGTATAAGACCGAATATATTATATTATTAATAATTTCAAGTTCTAAAAGTAAAATAAAAAATTCAATACCCTTTTTCCATATCTAGCTTCGACCTGAGTCCGCATAGTAATATAACATTGTTCAAGATGTTGATGGAAAGGAGCGAGTTCTGGTGAAGCTCTTGCTTTATGCAATTGGACTCCGACTCCAAGTAAAGGAATTTGCTCTGCAATCAGGTTTTCTAGTTTTTCCAGATCTTTGGAATCCTCGGGATGTGATTCTTTGTACTCAGGATTTAAAAATGCTTTCTCATAATTATCAATACCACCCATTACAGCCGGATCTAATACTCCATTAAGTTTCATACTTAATGGATTCAAAGGAAGACTGTTATCGGCTCTATAAAATAAAGTCAGATATTAATTTTTTTTTCATTAAAGAAGAGTAAGTAGTTATAAATATTATTTTTATTAAAATATTTACCTGTATGAAATGATAAGATCTCTTATTGCCGTATTAGTGGCTTCCATTGTTTCAATGGCATTATGAAGCGGACTTACTAAGTATGTGTCACTAGAAGTAACAGGGAACCATCTAAGTATTCCAGGCAGTGGGTGACTAGTGCATAGTACAGTTCTTTCTAACCATAGAGACGCGAATTCATTACTTGCTTCTTTTTCTTTATCGCCATTTAATACAATAACATCTTTTCTTGGAACAGGCCTCGAAAATCGAAACTTTTGAACATTGTTAACTTTATGATACCTTCAATAAAAGATAAAACAAATTATATATATATATATATATATATATATATATACACACACACATACTCCACAATAAATTATATATTCATACCTTAAAACTGGTTCAGCAGTTATAGGTTTTCCACTTAATCTATTCTTCTTTTCATCCATCAAAGGATCAACTTTGTTTATTTGTACATACTGACAGTTAGACTCCATGACTTTTTCACTAGGTGGAGATAATTTGTTCATTTGCTCAGCATTAGGTAACTGATTTAAGGTTCTTGAACAAAAATCACTCAATCTTTCATACTCTTTTCCTCTATATACAAAAACTTTATTACGTAGAAAAGCTGGATGCCCGCGTCCATAGTAAGCCACGCGAAAGTATTCAGGTTCTGGTCTAAGTTGTTTAACTATCGAATCATAGAATTTGGCCATTCGCCTTAAAAGGACCGAAAGCTGCAAATACTCATACGTTTCTTCTTCATATTGTGCACAAAGTTCTTTGCACACAGCTACAGCAGATTCCCACATTTTCCCTTTGTCAAAATAATCTATTATATCGTTATATAAACATTCTTTTAATTCACGATGCGTTTGACAGTGTGGATATCTGCTAGATTTTAAAAGTGATGATAGAGGTTGATCACTCCAAGTTAATAATCGACTATGTAATTGTAAAGTGTATGCCGCTTCTGTGTAGTTATCACACTCTAAATGTAGTTCACACAACTTATTAACATATCTGTAAAAAATTAGTTTAAAAAAGTTAGTAATATACAACTACATTGGATACGACAAATTACATGGCTAAGCATCTACACTTATTGCCTTCGTACCTTATATACATTTCATTTCGATTAATTTCTGAATAAAATTCCAACAGATTCACCGTACAAAGCATTCGATGTTCTTGAGACTCGGTATGAATAACATCCCGATACTGTAATAAATGGTCCATTAATTTGGCAACTGTTGCGACAAATCGGTGTCCTTGTTCACGCATTCGACTATGGTTTTCACATAGGGGCGTCATTTCTTTTACCCACAAATCGCGAAAATCTTCATCACCTCGACCACCTTCAACCTACAGATATAATATACATACGGTGTGATAACAAATTTATTTTATAAACTATTCAAAAAGTTAAATATTTTTATATTTAATTACATTTATCCAAGAGTGAATTACTACATAATATATATTTATTTTCAATCTTCAACACTTTTTAATATCTTACATTAAATCAACAAAGACTTCAATAATTGAATAATAAAATAAGTGTTTGACAGGAAAATATATTCAATTCGAATAATTCATGAAAGAAAAAAAATTTTAATTTATTAGCGATTCATTTACTAACCAAAATATCAAGTTTAGCAATCATTTCATTTTCAAATTCATTGAAATTGGCTTTAGAATTTTCTGGATTTCTTTTATCTCCAAAGCTTTCATGATTCTTTGAACGGTAATATTCCGTTTGCATCATGTCAAAAAATATAGGTATAGCCGCATCTTTTCGAAGTTCCGTTTCGGGAATCAAAGCCATTTCCAGTATGGCACCGACCAAAGCTGGCACGAAGAGAATTTTTCTAGCCCCTAGACTAATCCACATCTTGTGTATTTCGACGGCCGTCTCGAGTCGCATGTCCTTGTACCGCTCGAGGATTCGCTTGCGCTTGGCTTGCGTAAAGGTCTCCAGTTGCAGAGCAGGCTGAGTCAGAAAAGCAATTGCGCAGTGAAAGAAGTTCGACCAAGCTTGCTGCTCGAAATTCGCATTGAACAGCTCGCGAATAGTCGTGGAGAAAAAGCGCAGCGCTTTGAGAATAACGCTGTTCTGTAGCATTATCATTTCGCACCAGTCGTTGGCGAAAACGCTTCTAGAAACTAGGTCTTTAAAAACTAATAAAATCTCCATTAGAAAGTCCAGTAGATCAAATTGCGTTCCAAAGTGTTGAATATAGACTTGATAGTGCTGATGAGTCATTTGTCTGAAATTATATTTTTCAATTATTCAAATGTTATTCATTTTTAAGAAAAATTATTAATAATCGCGAAAAATTCATCTAATTTTGTCCAATAACTGACAATTTATTAAATTGTAAATTATATAGTACAGGAAAACAACTTTAATCTAACTTAAAATTTAAATAATTTTTTAGAAAATTTAATTAAAATTTTTATTTCTGTACGAACCTGAAAATGGAAAGCATAACAGATACCAAATTGCCGACCAATGGATTTTCTCTATCCATAGATATCACAGTTTGAATAATGGTTCTCAGAGCTGTCAACATGATTTCTTTGATATCCGAAGCAGTAGAGCCGACGTCTTTTCTGAACGTCAAATCCAGTACATCTGATAATATTTTCACGCAAAGTTCGACCTAAATCAAAACGAATGTCAAATTCTTTAGATCAGCCGACATTCCCGAGAATAGGACAGAGTCGTTTCTTTTGAATCGGTTTTCCCGTCGAAAGATAACTAGTATTATAGCGTAGAAAAGAAAAGAATAAAAGTAAACGCATTCGCGCATTCATTACGATATGCAGAATTACCTCTTCAGAATAGCCACGGTGTTGGTTCAGTCGATGCCGATTTTCACCGAGCAGCCTGGCTACCTTCGCCACGCTCTTTCCAGGCGTACCCGATAGTCCCTTTTTATCGCGCGCCAAAAACCAAAACCATACCAAACACAACAAAAAAATAAAACAACCCGAGGTTAGTACAAACTCAGGAAAATAAATACCATATCCAAAATAAAATATAATTTTTATATTATATATATATACGTAGGGGAGGAATATAGGTGCTACTTTTTTCAATCTACAAAATTCTATTTTACAAAATTTATAATTTACTTTTGATATTCAACCAAGTAATAAAATCAAATTAGATACGAAAAATAGCTATTTTTTCTTACATTTTTAAACTAAAATATCATACAATTTCTGATTACTCGGGGAAGAATAAAATTGATAAGTTTGATAAGATAAATGTCTGACCATAACGGAGAGTTTAGTCATTTTCGTATGTCAGTAATGTAACGTTTATTATTTGGCATTACTTTAACTTCTAAAAACCAAGTAGACACTGAACAAATCTTTAATATTTTTCTGTTTTAAAAAGTTATCATTACTATAATTTTACAATTAATTTTTTATAATTATTTTCATGACTACTTTAAAAAAGTTTTAAATAAGAAAACATTTAAATGAAGATTTAAACATTGACATTTAAATTAGCTAAAAATAAATTTAGGATCATTACAATAAAATATTTTAATACAAATTTAAGAATTTAGTTATTTATTCAGATACCGTCAAATAATAGAATTATGTTGTCTTAGTTTTTATAGGCATATTGATTCTATATAAGATGTTTAATACTTCAACCATGATTTTTACATTAAATTCAATTTATGAAAATAAATATGATTTATTATGATTAAGGAATGAATTATACAAATTAGTTTCAACGATATTTGTAATTATATGATCATATAATTTATTTTAATAAAATTTTTACTCAGTTTTAAATCTACACATGCTTAATTAGTCACCAATCCCACAAATGAACATGCTATTCAATAATTTTAAGGTAGAATAATATATAGTATTGATTTTGATATTAGGAGACTATCACAATGAGCACATAGAAAATGAATTTAAATTTAATAGAAATATATTTCTCTACTATAGAGTTAGCCAATTGGAGAAATTTTAGTAAAGTTTTACTAATAGATGTTTACTAGAAAAAGGAAAAGCTCATCAGCAGAAATTGGATAATGTGGCAGAAGGACGTCAGGCTGCACGGCAAACATAAAGCAAAGACTACACTGATTTATCAGTAAAAGAAGTATTTGATGAAACTATGAATAGTAGTTAGTAGAACCTAAATGCGCTGTTATTTATTTAAGCAACATTTAAAAACTTACCTCTTCTTTGGCTTCCAGAAGATCACGCACAAGAATAGTTATTCTAGGTAATAAAATTTGTCTGCATTCCATATTTAAAAATAGTGGACTATGAACTATATCATTTACAGTCATCATTTTCTGTTTGGTAAGTCTTCCAGATGGAAGGGTAACTAACAAATCAATTAAAATCATGCTCAACTGTTTTCCATTGTAGACTTTCAACAAATGGGGTATAGTAGATGGCAAGTACTTCAAGCAAGCACCTTGAACTAAAAGAGTTCCATCTGTTTCATATTTCATCAGATCAACGATAGATCGTAAAAGTTCAGTAAGTGTTTGTGAAAATTCTTCTTCGTCTTGGTCTAACCTTCAATATAAAAAAGAAAAAAGTAAGAAGTTTTTTACGATTTGACTTATGAAAATTTAACGGAAGGTAACACCTACTCTGTAAATAAGAGTCTAGATTCTACAATAAATCGCATACAATATTGCAAGTTTTTCATTGTTTTTAATAAAATATCTTTTTCTTGACCATCACCAGCACTAGCACTATCAATTCGCTTTTTTAAGACTGCTATCAACTTCTTATAAGCCAATGTAGCAGAAAAGCTTTCAGAAATATATAGATCTAAAACTGGTTGAAAATGTTGATATTTTCTATCTGAGACTAATCCAATAATGTAAAGAAGGCACTCAAAAACCATATCATCATAATCATCAATATCTGTGTTACTCATCAAAATGCTAAATAAGGCATCTAATACGTCCTAAAAGGTTGGTAATAT
This sequence comes from Torymus tubicola, assembly GCA_035583055.1. Classification (NCBI taxonomy): domain Eukaryota; kingdom Metazoa; phylum Arthropoda; class Insecta; order Hymenoptera; family Torymidae; genus Torymus; species Torymus tubicola. The sequence continues at coordinate 2,918,777 of JAWWEQ010000045.1, read as the reverse complement.
GTATTAACAATATTTCATTAAAATTACAATTAAATATTTTTTAAATTATATTTACTTGTAAAAATTTCACTACTTCTTCGCCATCCACTTTCATTAATGCTGCTAATGATTTTTTTAAGTCTGTTTTAGAAGAAGACCAATTTAACAGACCCAATAAATCTACATTTTGAGTTAATTTTGTGGAACAAACGTTGGTAGCTATTAAAAAGTTATCTTTTGAAGACAAACTCAAAGGCCCTACACTTGGTTTTTTTTCCAAGTTCAATTCATTCTATAAATCATTAATAAATTAATTATATAAATGTATAATATTAATTTTACATCAAATATATAATTCCTTTTAAATGAAATTTCTTACCAATTCCTCTCTTGTTGATGGCAACTTCAGATAACTAATTTCATTTTCTTCATATTTTTTATTATCAATTTTATAAACTAGTAATTCATGCTGTGTATCTTGCAATGTTGTTCCATTGCGTTGCATGAGTTTAACATAACTTAAAGCAAATGGCTTTTCTGTCCTATCTTTAGCCTCATTAGAGCTTCGGTGCTTAAAAGTAAATTTTAAATGTGCTTGCTTAAATTCTTCTATTGGAACTGCAATTTTAAATGTTTCACACCATCTTGGTTTATCTTCATGATAATATATTACACTACGGTATTCATCAATACACTGTGCACCTCCACCAAGTTTAATTACACCTGGTATAGCTACACCATCTTCATTGCACACTTTCACTGTTACTTCAACATTTTTATCTGTTGACTTGGAACCTTTACTAAATTCTCCGCTCACCAATGTTAAATATAAATCATTACGCACATCTCCTGGTAAAATTACTTCTGGGAATCCCATTTTACGAGCAATAGATACATTTCCAAGAACCAAATGAGGATTCTCATCTCTTACCTAATAGAACAAAGGATTGTTTTTCTAAATTTTTCTACAAAAATTAATAAATTATTCATTGTACCAATCATGGAATACATACTTGTTTAATATCTCCTCGTAATAATTTTATACTACACCAAAGACCTTGACCAACATTATTTCCAGTGCTGCTATTTTTTTGTGAGTTGACTTCTTTTTGAGTAAGAAATCGTCGTAACGTAGCATCTAAACTTTCTTTCTCACAACATCTGGAACAAAAGAGAAGCAAAAAGACAAACAGAAACGAAACGAAATAAAATATCATGTAGCATTTTATAAATTTAAACCTACTGTAAAAATGGAATATAGTGATCAATTTCTGGATCACCTTCAAGTTTTCCATTTATGAAAACAGTAACATCCATAGCAGCAATACCGAAAGGTCGTCTCATACTATCTTGAGCTTTTGACTTCTGATTATTTTGTACAATACTAGAGCGCCTATGGTCAGCATCCTTTGCCTCCATCCCTCCAACTCTTATGGCATAACAGACTAAATAAACTTTTTCTCTTGATAAATCACGGCTTCCTAAATCAGTAAATAAAACTTTAAGGTTGTGCAATTGATCAATATCTGTCATAAGGCCTTGTTTACTCCATGAAAATACATAGTTTTCTGTTATTGCCTTCATCTCTTTACTATCATATAAAGTTAATAACAATTCAACATCTTCTGCCATTTTACAGACAAAATTTCTAATATTAACAAAAAATATGTATGAATAAACAGGAGCTTGTGGTTTCATTGTTTTCTTTTTTGTTTCAGTTGTTGCTTTTTTTATTCTTTCAGCAGCTGTCTCATGTTGGTAGTATAATTGAACTGTACTAGTTAATTCTGGATTTAATACATTTCCATGTTCATCTCTCACTATCATATCAAGTCCCAACAACTGATTTCCTGTATCAATTTTGGATGTTGCTAGCTTCTTCACGTCTTTCAATTCATCAATTGTTAAGTTACCACTTAAAATTTTGCTTCTATATGCTATGAGTTCTAAAATTTGTTGTTGCATTGTAAAAAAGTACTCTGAATGGGTCTAAACAATATAAAGATAAATTATTTTAAATATATATATATTAAATATTAAACAAAGTATAAAACAATAAATACAGTATACATACAATATAAAGGTTCTTCCAGTAATATCCCCATTCTCTTAACACACTTGTAATTTCATTCATAAGGCTTTCCATATTCGTGGATTTTTGTCGTAAGCAAATGTAAGATTTTGGGAAAATCCCACATTTGGTTTCATACTTTTTGTAACCATAATACCACTCATCGCATTCGTGGCTTATGATAACAGCGTCTCCAACACTTAAGGGTAATCGAAACTCCCCTTCCTGATTGAAATTGTCGATGGCTTGAAAATACAAAAAAAAAATCAAATTATCATGTATTACTTTGTCAATTGTAAAAAAAAATTAAAGCATGCATTGTTTAGCAAAAACAATCCAGGAGATTTCTCAGTGTGAATCACTGAGTGGAAAACTTGACTCATTAGCATCTCTCAGCTATGAAATTAAACTTTGACTGTATTCTACTTCAAGGATACCTACAGAGAGCAACCAATAATCATCAGTATAGCGCAACAAGTCGATTTAATGCGACAATAAAAAAAGAAGGTAGCAGGAGATGCGCATTTATCGTGTAAAACCAAGAGAGAAAAGACCAGATAGAGGAAAGAGATAATAGTCAGGCACGCGATCGGCAAGCAAGAAATCGCGGAGGCAAAGACCAGAGAGAGAGAGAGGGAGAGAGAGAAATTGTTCCATACCAACGCCCATCTGCGACTCCTCGAGTCTCCTCCATGTCGCTGTCATCATCATCAGCGAATCGGTTGCCGCGCATATAAGCGCTTCTGAAGAATAAAGGCACGAACGAGCGAGTGGACGATCCCCGAGGACGGCGAACTCTCCTCCTGCGTTTAGAGAGAGAGAGAGAGGACTGGCGTCAGCTGGGCGTACGCTACCTACTTATTATCGCACGACATCGGCCCGAAATCGTTTCATCGGCAGGATGCTGATACTGCTATAGTGATGATGCACATGCTAAATCACCGTCATCGCCGTCGCCGCTGTTGCTGCCGTTGCTGCTGTTAGGTGCGCGCACGTCACCGCGAGATACTGCGGCCCGTTGAAAAATTCGTAATTGCGTTTACGCCGCAGCATTTAAAGGCGGGGAGAGGCGCGGGCGACGAGGAGGCAGGAGAAGGTATATAGGCGCGACACGCGCTGCACGCGTATTATACACAGATGGACTGCTCACTGCTGCGCTACTGGCTGCTGCCAGAGAGTGCCTACTGTACGGCGCGCGTCGCGTATATAGGTATAGTTGAGCACTTGTCACTTGACACTCTCTTGCAGCGCGATGATTCGTATATATTGTACACCGACAGCGCGCACACGCCTATTATCCCGATTCCCGCGCACGTAGCGCTGCTGCGCTCAGCCAGCCGTGTATTGCTGGTAAATATAAAACTGAGCGTCAGCATCACGCGACATAGCCATCAACTGATGCTGATGCACTCACGGACGAGCGAGCGCGCTGCACGCACACCAACCCCGTGACACCGTCGAGTATCTGGAGTCCGGAGTACGTACACAGTGCGCCGCAACTCCGAGCTACTGCGAGCGGAGCGGCTGAGGATCGAGAGAACGAGAGGAATTCGTCTTGTCCATGCGGGTTCCGACTGTCGTGAGCTTGCGAGAGTTAGACAGAGAGAGAGACAATCGGAGAACAGGGCCGCGCGCGCTATTCGATTGGTTCACGGTTTTGCGGGCTTTCAGCGCGGTTCTTTTGGCACAAACATATATACGCACAACTCGGATCGCGTGGCCGCGGATTAATAGATATAGTTGCATAATTGTACAGAGAGCTATAGGTTCAAGTAGTGTGCGTACCGGTATGGATAATAGGGAGGAAGAAGGGTTGAATGGAGATGAAAAATCAGGGCAATAGATCTCTTCCTCTCTTTTCAATAGAGAAGAGATGAGGCAATGACAATAAATTACGTAACTGCGACAGCTACTTCAATCAAAACATATATTCTTTTTGCAAATTATTAAAAAAGTTGTTACAACTTCTTCTATTCAGAGTATATAATTGTTTCATACTTTTCCCTTCCCATCAATTAACAATAATACAAAACAGTTATATAAAATATTGTGTTAACAAGTTCAGTATATACGCATAATGTATGAAAAAAACCTCAATGAATTTACAAAGATTTAAAAAAAAGCGAAATACTTTCAATTTTAGTTTTCCTATAATAATTTATTCAGGTTAATATAATGAACGATGGAATAGTGAATATTCGTTAATGTTTAGTATAGAGAGAGTTTATTATTATGGCTGATCTGAAAAGCGTTATGAATAAAAGTTGTAGGAGGTTTTCGTTTTACCAAATTCTGAAGTATGACAAATTTTATGAATCATATTTGAAACATGCCGTACACGAACCTGTTAAAAATTCCTAGATTTATTAATTTAATTTGGTTACTTCTTATCCCGTATATTATGTACATTACGAAAATACGGAGATAAGATAAGAAATGTTCCAAGTAAAATGAATTCAGATAATTTTAAAATAATTATTGTATTTGGTTTGTACACATGATACAATTATTTGATGAATATTGGAAGAACGAATAGGCAACGTTAGCATTTTTCCCAACCTTGTTTTGCTACATTAATTTTTAAGAAATTGAAAAAATTATGAAAATACAAGTTTTATCTTTTAGGTCCGTGCCACATATAACGCAAACGTAATAAGCGAGTGGACGAGAACATTTGTGGAGCACGTAGCTATGAAATATCTATATGGTAATTTTCAAAGTGTCATTCAGAAAAGGTTACTAGACATTAATAAAAGATGTAGTGAAAGCTTTTTTTAAAATACTTAGATATTTCATAGCAGCTCATTCTCATTTACATGTGAAAAAAATCTTACAAGGCATATAAAAACCACAAAAAAATTAGATTAGATCTGTCCCTTTTGTGGATGGAATAGTTTACAGCAAATTCCCTTTTGTATCCTCGCATAAATTAACAATGCCTATCTTATCAGTTTTAAAATGTCTAATTCTATTTAATAGTTTTACATTCAATTTTTATTTTTATTATTTAAGGGCGAAAATAGTATTTTATGTATTTTCTTAAAATTGGCTGAATTAGATGACGTACCATATGCACATTTTATATTTTTCAATCCATTGAAGCTAATATCACATCTATACTATTCTTAATTTTTTTTTCTTGTTAGTGTATTTAGTACATACTTTCAAGTGTTTTTTATAATTTTTTTCTAAAGTATTTATAAAAGTAAATAAAAAACAATCTGCGTGGCCGAATTATTCTAAGTTACCTTAGGAGATTACTTATAAATGGTGTGTGAAGATTATCTCAACGAGAGTAAAGTTTGTCGTAGCAGCAAGGTACGGGTATTTCATTTATTGTAAAAGATAGATTATGAACACAAGCATGTATAATAAAACATTCATAGTGAGTGAGCATTAGCTGAGTCGAAGTAATTTAAACACATGAAAAATGAAAGATACATTTTAAAAGACAAACATTCATAAATGAATCCGTCTTACGTTTTACTTAAAAGTACTCATTTGTATTCCACATACTATGTTCATTTTTTTCTTCTTTGAAAACTGGGTATCTCTCGTAATTTCTCTGTCTTTATGATTGAAATTGTATAAGCTGTTTTAAATTAAAACAGAAGTATGTGTAAAATGAGATATTATGTAGTTCTCTCAATCATTATCTCCATTTGTAAAAGAAAAAAAGATACAAAAATTTTCTTATATATACTTCATATTCTTGTATGAATTATTACAACAAAAATAATACCTTTATCGTAAATAATTAGAAGTAAATGTCTATAATTATAATTACTACTTCGATAGAAAATTATTTCCTGCATTAATGAGAACGCAATATTTTATCAATTTACAGTAGATATTACAGCTTTCTTGTTTTACCTCATGATCTATTTTTATAGACGCAAGAGAAACAATAATTAAAGTGCAGTCTCTAAATCCTGTTCTATTATTTGAAGAATGTCAAATGATGACATTCATACGAAGAGCTCAATTTAGCTATGATGGTACGGAGGCCCGCGCTATATAGAAGCATAAATTTTTATTTTACTTGAGTAGCATAGAGTCCATAAGTATAGCACAAATTCAGATTTAAGGGTATAGTTAGTATTAGTACTACGGTGGCATAACACGAAGACTGCGATACTTCCATGCGCCGAAAGCAACGAGTCCATACCCCGAGAGCATGAAATTCGTGCAACGCAACTCTTCGATTGCAAGAATCTTTACCACAGTGGTATGATCAACTCTTGCTATCGACGCGTGACAACTTCTAAGCTACTCTGGAGCGGTGGAGGTACCCTCCTCGCATATATTTTTTACTCGTGTAACAGCGAGGAGTATCATGCTGCGGTGCTAAAATTCATACGCTAATAGTATAAACCAACAATGCTTTATTAGGGTGCAGTAACTTTATGCTGCCATAGCTTAAATGAGCGCTCCGTGCAGAAAAAAATGTTATATTAATTTTTATGTAAGTTTCCTATCTGTAATTTTTTCCGATTTTATAATTTTTTATTTTTAAAGTGATATTATTCATTTTATATCTTCAAATAGGCCTTTTTCATTTGACACTTTCAGTTGTAGCAAAAATATTGCCGTAAAACTATACAATACAGTCGAAACGTAACCAGATAAATTCATTTTTCAAATTTTGTACCCAGCATAACCGGATAAATTCATCATTTTTTTGGTTTATTTTATAATTTATTTTATCTATTCTAATTGAATATGAATATGATGGCTAATATATATTTGTCTATTTAACAGATTTCTACATACTTTTAAATTATAAACGTCTTAAACTTTACAATATATTGGTACAATACAAATACAAATATCACGAAAATAGAAATTTCTTAAATAAGTTATAGGAATTCATTGTAATTTATTGGAATACACTTGGAAATAAACGCGAAGAGCTCTATAAAATAAGTCTACAGTTCCATAACTAGATACGCCCATATACATTTTTTAATTTTTACTCGTTTTTAATTAAACATTATAACCACTAGAAATGTTAATACGCACTTCATGTGTCTTATTCTGCCTAAATCACCGTGTAAATATATATGTTTTGAATATGTGAATTGACTAGTTAAGTATCGCGACTCATCTCGTTTCTTCCGATCTACATATAAGATTGAACATAAACACGTTTTCTTGGAAATGAAAAGTGAACTTATCTGACTATGCCTGAAAGTTTTGAGCTACAAAAATATAATATTAATTTTTTTAAATAACGCTGTTTTAATTATGAACGATATGTAAATACTTAAAAAAAATGAAATATAAAAACTAAACGTTAATTTCAAAAAGTAAATCATACATAAAGTTACATTCATTCGTTTAGACATTAGGATGATAAATGAGGATTCATAGGATATGAAATCAAAAGAATAATAGATTCTTAAAAAGAAATTATTTATTATACATGAAACAATATATGCATATTATACAATATCGTACCGATGGAATTAAGTGTTTTCTGATTTTTTCTGAAAACTAAATAACATATAGAACACATGTGTACATTAGCTTTGTACAATTAGTTTTGTAATATTTTTACTTTATTTTATGTAAAAAATGGCGTTACTAATTTTTAACGAATTTTTATTTATTTGCTTTACATTCTTATATTTTTATAAACTTATACTTTAAGTCTTGTTTTTCATTATATGCTAAAAATTCAAAGGCAGATCTTTAGTTATAACTCAAAATTCGATGAGATTTGCCTTGAATTTTTATAGTTCTTATCATTAGTATTTGATATACTTGTTCAAGTGATCATCTGCCATTACACTAGTAAAAACGCGGTTTCTACATAAAACGATGAGTAGAATAAAAAACAAAATAATAAGATATACACATTTCCAAAGTGAAAATCTTTGGAAAATGTTAGAACAGCACTAGCCTTTGAAACTTTAAAAAATCTCATAAGACGATTTACAATCACTACTAGTGATTTCATTATTTTTTTACAGTACAAGTAAATCATCCTAATTTAGATTTCTTAAAGCCTCAACGAAAAGTTTGTCTCGTTCAGAGGATCATGCCGTCGTAAGCCCAATCGACAGAGACCGTAAAATATCACATGAAAAACTACACCGAATAAATAAACTCACGTTACTGGTTTTAGCGTAAAAGAGAGCTTCGGTCGAGAGTTGTTTTTGCCAAGGATTTTCTTTTGTTCTTCCTTGACGCGTTTTTCATGTTCTTTTCGCATTTTCTGTCTTTCTTCTTCCATTAGCCGTTGCTCTTCCACCATGGCGAGCCTTTCCTCGGCCTAAACATAAAGATATTTTAATAAATAACTGTTTTTTGTATGTATTTAAGAATAAATATCATAACGGCTTTACTTTTTAAACTGACAAAACAAGTCTTTTTAAATTCAGGGATAAAAATTTTTTAGTCAAAATTATTATTTTCGGTGGTAACTGCGAGACTAACTTACATTTTCGAAAAAATATTATCAAAAAAAATTACATTTTCGAAAAAATAAAATTAAAAAAATTAAAAAAAAAACTGAAGTCAAAATTATATATATTATTTCTTATAATTTCAAATCGGAAAAATACTATGGATATCACGTTAACGCATACATCGTGGTATTTACCTTAAGGAATAGTATAATATAATAGTTTCGGTTTTCGATAAAATTTTACAAAAAGCCGTTCTTAACTAATTACGATTTAAAAAATATGTTTAAAAAATTTCAGATTTTTAAGAAATTTACGAATTAATTCGTCTTCTGAGCAAATTCATCTAATAAATACATAAAAATGACTTTTTTAATACAATTTTAAAGTAATTAAGTACTGATTACTCCAATTATTATATCAGAATGAAAAACGACTATTTCATCATTTATTTTTTTTTTAGATCTAATGCATATAATAAGTTGAAATTTATATGATACATAGTACTATTACAAAATCAATAAAAGCTAAAAGTATCTCTATAACAAGACGTATTTAACAAAACTACTTCTTTTACTGTTACTTGACATTTGTTTATTAAACAAAAAATGCCACTGTCTTTTTTCAAATAATGGTTCAAAATTTTCACTCACCAATTTCTTTTGGGCTTCTTCTATCTTTCTGTTGTTTTCCTCCATGATCCTTTCAAGTTCCTCGCGCTTCTTCCGCTCTTCCTCCTACAACGACAAAAAACTTGTTTACATAGTGCAACAATACAAATGAGTCAACTCGTTCAGTTAAACCTTTTTCTTATAAATCCAAAATCATGGAGTTGCTATAATAATAACAACAACCTATATTCGTCAGCACATCCTGGGTATCAATATGAATGGGGATAGGTGTTGGGAGAGGGAAATTAAGAATCTTTTTAAACGAGTCCAATGAGTTCAATGGAAATCCTGGTTCTTGTTGAGAAGATATAACAAAAGTCTTTATGTTACTAAAGAAAGTAAAAAAAACTGTAATATCTTTTTTAAAACAAGTTTTATTGATTTTCTTAATTAAGTACAATTAGGTTTCATAATAATTTAAAAAAAAAAAAAAAATTAATCAAAAATTTGTCTTTATCAAGAAGTGCATGCTAGAAATTATAAAAGTAAGAATGTTGTAATTATAAGATAAGATAAAATTATTTTACTTTTATAATTTCCTTAAAACATCTAGGTAAGTGTAAGTATTTGATGTACTCAGACTTTATCCTTTTTCCTTCTCTCCTCCCTTCCTTTTCCCTAAGTAAAAAATATTTTTATTATTTAATAAAGCTATCAAGCGAATCACATGCTCATCCTGAACTTTGTGGTTGTTCCTAACAATACGTCCTCATATTATGAAAAATAACTTAGCAAGGAACACTAGTTATGATGAACAATATCGTATAGTGAATTATGAATATATAAATTGGATAATACCTGAATGACGCTCTCACCAGCTCACGTAGGGGATGCCTTCTTCATTGACAATCACACGGCAGTGAGTAAAATACCGGCATCTTCTGTTGGTAGTCAGTTAGAAAGGCGACCTATATATATATAGCTAGGTCGTGCTTTGTAGCTATAAGATTCTAAGTCTGCCTTGTAAATTCTACCTGGCCCCGGTTCAACTGAGTTTTTATTTTAGATTTTTATCAAAATTAAGTCTCACTTTACTGTGTCAGTCAGCAAAAGAAAAGCTAGAGATATCCTATACTAATTTTAAAGAATTATCTATGGCAGGACCTATTATGTCAACTAATTTCAATGAAAGTAAAATATTAAGTTAAAAGAAAGTTGATGCTTTAAAAAACTTTTACAAGACAAATAGTTTTTAAATAAATTTCAATTTATTTTTATTTCATAAAAAGGTGATTTACAAATTTAAAATAAAAAGTTTTGACTTGAGCTTTATATTTAGTCTATGGGAAAATCTCAGGTAGATAAGGCTTATTTCTGATTGACATATTTAAATTGTCCAAAGTTCCTTTTAGAAACACTTTATCTTCTTATTTATTGTCAATCCAGATTTCATTCCATTATATAATAGCACGACAAAAGTATGTATCTGTTCATTTTTACAAACATATATGGACATATATATATAAATTTGTGTAAATGTAATATTGTATATATATATGTATACATACATGTATAGGTACAATTGATCATTCACAAATAACTCACATGCGCCTATATTAAGAAAAAACCTTTTTCATAGGATTGTATAAGCACCCCCCCAACAGTAGGATTTTAAGATGCCAAGGAAAAGGAAGCACTGAGGTTTTTTTGTAACGCCTTGGGTTTCCAAAATGTCTCCAACCACAATGCTTCCAGCTCAAATGTTACAATGCTGCTAAGATACACATAGTCATTTTTCAAAATTTATATTCAAATTGAAATTCTAATTAATAATAAGTTATATCATAAGTTAAAATAAATAATATCACATTTTTCATAGTTATATCACAAAATTCATAGAAAATAAGCTTTTAGCAGCATCAACATTTGAGCTAAATACCGATGTTTCTTTGGATTGGTCTTACCTCTCTTCTCTTTTCCTCTTCTCGTAATTTAGCCTGTCGCCATTCCATTTCCTCCATCATTTGACGTTCCATGGCTCTTTTAGCCTCTTCCACTCGCCTTTGTACTTCTGCTTCTATTTCTTCTTTTCGCTTTTCGAGCTCTTCTTCTACTCGTTTCTGTACAAGCTCCTCTATCCTTTTAGCTGCTTCTTCTTCTACAATTTTTTGTTCTACCTCCCTTTGTCGCCTATAAACATAAGAATAAAAAATAAATAAAAATTCAAAAATTATTTTCTTTCTATTATCGTCACGAATCGTAATCGAATCAATAATCGAACAGAGGATTGCACAAGATGACAATGTAGGATTGCGTAAATATGGACATATATATAGCATTAATTATTCTTCTTAATGTTTATATTTACCTTTGTCTCTCCATTTCCGCCAACCTTTCGACTTCGTCCATCTTCCGTTCTCTGTCTCTGTAGGAGCGCTTTTTGTGTGAAACAATGTGTACATCGTCGGACACATCTGAAGCGCTGCTAGACGACACAGAGTGCGAGCGTTTTCTATAACAGCAAAATAGTAGGTATAACAGGCCATGTTAAAACGAGCGAATCGGTAAAATCAATGAGAGGGACGAACAGCAGACTAGGAGAGAGAGAGAGGGATAGTATATGCGGGGAATATAGGGCGTAAGATGGCGACGATTTCCAACTACGCCGTATGCACAAGGCGCATAACACGCGCTAGGTAGTTTCCGTCCTCCTCGCCTAGCGTATAGCGCGAAAGAGTAAGAGAGAGGAAGATAGTGAATGGAGCGCGAGGGAGAGGGGCGAGGTGAGCGTCCATGAAACGGGAAAAGCGAGGAACTCATACCGGACGACATACCTGGATTTTGAGCTCTTCTCCCGGGGCTTTTCAGCGTACTTGCTGTTGGAGCGCTTCTCGCGCGACTTGGAGCGGTGCTTGTGTGAGTGCTTGCTCTTGTGCCGGCGCCTGCTGCTGGGGCTCTTACTCCGCGAGCGCGATCTACCCATTTTGCTGCCGCTAGAACCGCCGCTCTCGAGTCTCACGACTCGCCTCTCGTCGGGCTCGATCGCGGCAACTTTCTGCAGCTGTGGCTGCGAGAAAAGCTGGCTCCTTGAGCTGCCGCTGTGCTCCTGTCGACGAAGCGCCGTGATGCCGCCGTTACTACCACTGTTGCGAATAATGTTGAGTGCCGTTTTGCCTGGCAGCTCGTCGCGCTCGGCCGGGCTGCTGCACGAGGTGCAGCTTATTGTAGCCTCGCAGACTGCAAGACGATAGGAGTGTGACGCGCTCCCGCAGTCGTGGCCACTTACAGTGCGCAGAGTGCAGCTCTCGCTGCGAAAGGTTCAACGAGTATAGATTACTTACGCGCGGTCTATCCCACAGCTACGAACTACGCTTATTATACGGAGTGGCGCAGCGTGTGCTCCGCAATGAACTCGCGATCTGATACTGCGGAAGAAAGCGAGAGCTACGGCAACGGGCGACAGAGCGCGCTGGAGGTGTGACTGATAATTAGCGACATCTGGGATTTAAATGACACGAGGGAACGTGGGCTGGCGTTGATGAGACATTCGTTGTGTATTTAAGATGGGCTGGGCTTACGTGAAAGTGTACTCCGCAACTCCAAAATATCTTTTTCAGCTATTGACGATGAATCTAATGATTACATAACATATTTATTATATAACAGATATGTTTTCACTATTTACATCAATTTCCGTCATAATAATTGAAGCGATTTTATTACTATTGTCCAACATTGTTCTTGCTGAACATGTAGCCCGTTTATGTATTCTTTATATAATCCGCGGAGGCATTTCGTACTCTAAACTACTACATTATTCAGAATATATATTTTAACTAAATAAAAAACTCTTCTTTTTAAATAAAAAGTAGCAGTACTTAAAAACTTCATACTTAGCTCAGATTTTAGCTTAGTTGAGATATTACATTTTATAAATGTAAGGGTCCTATCTGTACACCAGGTGGACCCAATGAAAGGTGGATGTGTGCGAATTGTGGGTACGCGCCGCATGGCGCATCCCGGCGGTCTAAAGGTTAAGGAATAATAATAGTTATGGAATATTTAAATCCAAATGTTAATTCGTTAATAATTAACGACATTCCTTTAATGTGAAGATTCCTTTTTCTGTATGTAGGTTTTTGTTATAGTTTTTATATACAACGCATACAATTAAAACATTCCATTGAACTTTCCAAGCTCCATTTTATTAACAGCTATTCTTGTAAATAAAGTATCATTGTAGATGAAAATATGACTTTCCAATGTCGTGTTTACAAAACAAAATTTACTCATTATTCGGACCTTGAGAAGCGAGTGGAATGTTTTGGTTGGTAAAACAATATTTCACTTTACTGAAGGGTTAATCTCTCCTCAGTAAGGCGTTAAACGTTCAAAGCAAGTTCAAAATTGGAAAGTCTACACATGTTTACGTTTCCAATGACATTTTATTTACAAGAATAGCTATTAAACTGGGGTTTGAAGAGTTGAATGGCACGTTTTGATCGTTTAGTGATACAACAGAAAATTTAAAGATTATTTATAGTTTTAACCAAAAAGCGTGCAAAGGTGTAAACAGATCAGATGAAAATTATAAAATTTTTAAGATTAATAATTTTGTTGATTAAAATAATTGATTAGCCAAAATACTATACAAAAGAACGTTTTTTTATAAACCTAAAACCTACAGTAAAATAGTTGTATTTATTTTTATTGTTAGAAAAAATCAATTTTATTTATATAAAAAGAAAAAAACTATAAAAAGGGTAGGACCATATAAAAACGCATGCTTATAACATATTTTCATTTTTCACAAAACTTGCAAATACTTTGACTTGTAAACGCAAATTGAGGTCGTTTTTATAGATCAAACTTTAATTATTTTTTCAGGCAATAATAATTTCGATGCAAATATTTATCCATATAGGCCTCAAAGTAATTACTACTTCAGATAGTTGAATATTACGGCATCCTTAACGATTTTTTCCATACTTAGATATCCGTTCATAGATAGTCTATAGAACTGAAAAACCTGGAGGTGTGCTCCCGAATAACAAGTTTTTTAACGCCATTTAAAAATAATAATAATATTACTGGATTCTACATTAAAATAATTATGTCATTCTTATCAGAAATACTTAGCGTATAATATAATATGTACCGGACATAAATCATTAAATTTTAATTTATCTTAATTTTTTTCGATTATAATACTGCGCTCTCCTATATTGTTAAGAATGGGTATGCTTCCGCTTATAAAATAAAGCGAATCAAGAAACTTACTGAAGAAACTAAGAAATGTTACATATGAATTCATAGTTTTTCGAAATAAAATATTACATCAAAAGCTTTACATGAAAAATATCAAAGCAAAAACTTGCGAATTTTAAAGAATGAAATATCATCTTTAATTTTACAATTGTATAAGGATATATACGTTTTAAGTTCTAATTTACAGGTATTATTCTTTCCTTTTTTTTACGAATGTTGGAGAAAATATTTTAAATCAGGTGATAACAAAGTAGGTTAAGATACTAGATAAGATAACTAGATAAGATTTTGATATATATTATATGAAAATAAGTGCTATAAATCAAATATTTCTACTTGAATAATTTTGGAGTTTATTATTTTGAATTTAAAAATGAAAAATGAAAAATATTAATTTATTTTTCCAGCAACTGTTAATTTAAATAAATGCGCAATATAAGTAGGTAATGTTCGCACTCAATTAAAATGGATATTGTAATCAACTTGTGCGCAAAGCAAGTAAACCTCGGACGACTATTGTGTTTTGCGATTAATTTCATCCACAAATCGGGTGGTAATTTTCTTATTTCGATGTACATAAATGCATGCGCGAAGTAATACAAGTACATACAAAATAATGTAATGTTATTTATAGCGCACATTGCAAATCAAAATCCGTGAATTAAGTAGACGCTCACTGGAATTATGTATGAGAAATTAAATTTTGTATCATTGTTTTCGAGACTTTAAGAGGGAAATAACTTTAGGACTAGTTCATATACATATTATCAGCATTGTATAAACACTTAGGAACTTACGATATATGTCATGTGAGATTTTTATAGACATGCATTACATAAAACTTATGCAATATTTTATGCTATATATGTGTCATATAAACGAACATATGAAAATGTTTATGTATAAATAGTTATATTTAGAAAAAAATACTGTTCTACATGAAACTTTTCGGATCAACATAACATTACAATCTGCTCACTATAACATTCTATCTCTTTATAATAATTATAAAAGAATGTTTTTCCATAGAAAGCTGAAATCTTCGAATGCATTGCTGGCACAAACTTCTTTGTGACAGCAAGATTTATATTTGAAACAATTATTTCGATTATTGCTATTTAAAAAATCTGATATTTCATGTTAATATAGCAATATCTTTTACTTTCTTTTACTACGCAATACCACTATACGTAATTTCAATGAATGAGGTTGCGTAAGAAACTTTTTTAAATGATACCAAAAGAATTCGACATTACATGCATCCATTGTATATATAAAATAAATGATCATTTTACTTTTTAATTTATATAATATTTACTTTAAATGACAATCTAAGATGATTCTTGAAAAGTTGACATTCTTAAAATTATAAGAAATATATATTTCATTTTGTCTTTGACACAAAGAAATATAAATAGAAAGTGCTGTACGAAATCTATGTGTTCGTGGTTTAATTTTTCGCTAAAAATAGCTACATCAATAAAAATTTTAAATTACGTTGGTATATCTGTTTAATTTAATTTGATCGTATAAAAATTCTTATTAAAATAAGTTTTTAATGAACAGATACTTTAAAAAGTATATTTTCAAAACAAAAATGTTGTCGAGCTTGCTTCTTGGATAATCGCAAGTCAGATATCAATTGATCGGGTCTACGTATATAACCGAGCTATGTATAAAACTATCAGTGATCAGAATAAAGAAACTCTTTTTGTAAATTTCACCAAAAATGTAATTTTCAATTAATATCGGTCACCTTAGATATTAGATAATACGCATAAAATGTTCTAGTTTTATGATAGTACAAAAAACTATGGTACTTGGTTACTACCACAGTTTTATATTGAGTATAAAAATAAAGGGATTTAAATTATAAATTATTGTTTCATATAGTGATTGTAAAAAGCATTCTCATATGCTTAGTTGTAGTAGTTATGAAATAGTGAACAGTTAAAATATTCGATAATTCTATCGCATCGAAAAATATAATTCCCCTTCTCACAGCGCAGCGTGTGGCACGCTCGAAAATCGCGCGCGCTCAGCTCTCCCCCTGCCCGCGCTGTTCGCCGTGCACTCGCGTCCCCTGGCGGTGAGCGCGCGCAAGATGGCGCTCGTCTGTTTGCAGAGGGGACGTCTCCGTCGCGGCGAACGTAAATAACACGGCGCGCGAGGAGCCAGGAGAGCCCCGTCGAGGAAGCCGAGGAGCGAGTCCACGAGAGTCGAGAACCGAGGAATCGAGAGATCCATCCTCCTATCACCAGCTGCAGTCCTGGCGTCTACTGGTGATTCGTCCGCTGCCGAGGAGGTCTTGGTCGTCGTAGAACAAACAACAGCAGAGCAGTAGCAGCAACGGAGGACAGCTGCTCTGGGCGACAGTGACGTGCCCTAGTGCGAGAAAGAAGTGCATCGTTGTTGACGCTCCTCACGTTTTTTCGACTCGCTCGCGCGCTGCGTGTGTGCCCCCCGAGAGCTTGGCCTATCTTTCTCTCGCACTCTCTGTCTCCCTCTTCCTCAGTGTGTCGTGTGCTGCTGTGTTACCTACTACGACGATAACTACTACTTCTACTAGGAATACTACTACTACCTCCTATCTCTCTCCTCTGGCGCACCTGAGGAATGCGAGGCGAATTGCTACCTACCGTCAGCAATAGCAGCAGCAGCAGAGATCCGGAGGAAGTCGCGGCCTAACTACTCCCCCGACGTCGTCCTCGTCAGCGCGTGAAAGAACAACCAACTGCCTGCAACAGAGATAAGACGCCAAGCAAGAAGTGTGTGTATGTGTATTTCGTCGAGTGCGCGCGAGGTTACGACGAGTGCAAAAAGCTGAGGGAAAGACAGAGAGAGACAGTCGGTGGTCTATTCTCCCTCTATTCGCGCGCGCGCGGAGGTCAAGGCGCCTGTAGGTGTGTATATCTCTTACACGTATACGCGCGTGTACACGTAGCGGAGAGCGAGGCCGCGCGGCGGCGCGAAAAAACAGACAGACTGGCAGAGAGGAAGGAAGACGGGCCACCTGGTGCATGTGTTATGTGTATCTCTACCTGCTATGCAATTGGGATGGCTGCTGCTGTAGCTGCTTCTAGCTAGAACTCGGCAAAGACACCAGGAAAGGAAGTGAACCCGTGCGCAAGTGTGTGTGTGTGTGCGAAGAGAAAAAGACGCAGTGCAGAATTCTCTGTCTCTCTCTTTCTCTCTCTCTCTCTCTCCAACTCTCCGCGGGCCGCGTGACAACGCATGTGTCGCGCCGCGGTGAGGAGGCCAGGCAGAACAGCAGCAATAGTAGTAGTAGCAGCGTCATCACCGTCGGCGATCGCACTTCGATGCTGCTGTCCGCGAGTGCTCGTAGCAGCGGACCGTAGCCAGGAGCCGACGACGCTTGGAGGCGAGACAGAGGAGGAGGAGGAGGAGGGAGCAGCAGCAGCAGCTGACTCGCCGGCGGTCGACACCTCCGTGAGCGCCGAGCGCTGGGCCAGGGAGGCGCCGGCAGCTCCAGGGACTCCGGTAGCCTAGCGAAGAAGATGGCCTTCTGCGAGGTGAGTTCCACTTCTTTCCTATTCCCTCGCTTTTTTTTTATTACATATTACTATCCTGCCCAGACCACTTTTTTTATAAGAAAAGATACCTATCGACAAAAATTGTGTGCGAGCTAGTGTCTTGTTTTTGCGCATCGAAAAGCGGAGCAGTTGTCGGTGTTTTCATAATGTTTCGATTACCGTGTATATAGGAGATCACGACGAGGCGACTTGTTTTTTGCATGTTTTGCCAGAGCGCGTGTGTTATTATTTTTCGTTGGCATTACGTGTGTGTATATATATATGTTCCCGCGCTGCGAAACATCATGCACGTATACTCCAAATAAGTGTGACGTAACGTGTCTGAATTTTTTTTATTTACCCAAAAAAATATGTGTAGCAATTTTATAGGGGACGTTTAATTGACACATTTTCAACGCGAGGAGTTTATTTATTGCACGAAGGAGGCAAAAATAAACTTCCATTGTTTACTATACGCAAACAATAACAAATCGATAACTCATTCATGCTAGTGTTTTTAACGTTGCTCCTGAACGGACATAGATAATAATTAATCGATGAATTGCATTAGGTAAATATATTAAATGTATAATCATTTTTAATGGATAGTTACGAAACGACCAACGTTTTATTCGCTAGATATTATGTGTTCGTGCATAAAGTGTATATGTCCAGCTCCTTTAAAACATATTAATCACTTTTTATGTCGACACTAATAACCCTATTAACCGTGAAAAATTGAACAGAGTCGCGCCTAGACTCTATAGACACGCAGCCCTAGCGGAAAAAAATGTCATCGTGGGTGAAGTTTTTAGTCGCCGCAGAGGACTATATAATTTATCAATGAGAAGCCGTCAGCCGACAAATACGTGTACGACGCATCGTTTTACCCTGTTCGTTGCTCAACCTGCGAGAAGAAGAATTCCTGGCGTACCTCAGCGAGTGTGCCACATAATCGCAAAATTACACTTGGCTGACATAGCACGACGGGAAAAGTCGCACGAGTAGCAAGCACGCGTTCGGTTGGATGGAAGAAAAAAAGAAGAGAGAAAAAGAAAATTGCATCGAAACCTTCCCGCAGTCGCACTCTTGCCCTTCTTTACCCTGTCATCAACGTAAACAAACAGCCCGGGTGGCACAGTTACGTCGAACGCAAAGACTGGGGAAAAAGCTGCATGGCGCTGTATTTTGACTCCGTAGCCTGTTTGCAAGCATTCGCATGTATATAATACGTACGGTTTTCGAGCTCTATGTCGTTATATTTCGCCTCGTCGCGGGAGGAAGAGTGCGCGCGCGTGGGAGCGAGGAAAACCCGAGCGTGAAGGAGAGAAGGGAGAGCAGGGAACGAGTTCTCCCGGTGGGGGTCGAGCGTGACCCCGCGACCCCTAAACGCGCGCGCTCTCTATACACAGGAGAAAGAGAGAAAAAGCGAGAGAGCGCCGACTAACCTAACCCCGCACTGTGTATATGCGCGCGCGCCTTCACAGCTGGCAAACTGTCAATCCGTCCCCGCGCGCGTGCTCTCTCTCTCTCTCTCTCTGCTGTTGCTGCTCCCTTTCGATAACTCCGTCCTTGTCATACTACTATCGTCGCTGTTACTGCACAGTAACCCCTTCCGAGTTTTTCGCTCGATTTTACCACCGCGCGCGCGCGCTGCTGCGTAAGTAAGTTTTGGGAGGGTCGCTCGTATATACAGTTCTTGCCATCGATTGCCTTTGTTTTTTTTCTCTCTTGTGCGTTATAGTAGACGATTACGTTCGATCGGGGGCTACTTATATCGTTAGCAGTCATAGCGGGAGATTGCAAGGCAATGAAGAAGCGAAAATGGGTTCGTTTATATTCGCGCTTTCTACAACTTTTCGTGGAATTGTTTCATTAAGTTGCATATATTCACGCTCGTATAAATAACACAATTTTGCATATTTATCATTCGGCTAACTACAATACCTTGTTATCTTTGGTTATCAAGTAAATTCTCAAACGGCTTTTACTATAATAAATAACTTTTAATTTATTAAATTAAAAGGCATGACATACACAATTTAGTTATTATGCGCAAGTTAGTAAATCAGTTATCTACGAAAATAATGAATCAACCTGCAATTTAACTACCATAGTTAAGTTATAGCAGGTTGCAAAACAGTTTTAAAGTGAAAAATACTTTTTGTTTATCAAAAATGTGAGTAATGACATCCTAAGAAACGATGATCTATATATGCCCATATATAAGGTAATGTATTTTTTTTCAGCCTTATAAATGGTCTAGAAATGGACTTGGTATACACAATGAAACTCACTCATCCTTCCATTCTTACATGTATCTCTTTAGACTTTCTAGACGTCCTTAAAGCTAAACTTTCCATTTACACTTTTACATTATTAATTTTTTTACATTTTTTATATGCCCATGTATAAGTTTACATGCATAAACATATACATAATTGTATAATGATAATTAGAAAAGTATTCTACGTATCCATATATAATCACATATAGTCGTCTATTTTTATTTAGAGTCATAATTCGTGTATGATCAAATTTGTGAGTATGTATAGTTATAGTTATGTATAAACAACTCCAAGGATTAGAGATCCCTACGTTGAGTTTTACCTCATTTAGATTAATTTTGTGATTTTTTAAAACTTATTGCACTTACGCTTTTTGTGACAAGCTAATGAACATTAGATACCCAATAAAATTAATAAAAAGAAAAAAATAAGAAAAATAAAGTAAAATACTATAATGTATTCACTATCAGGAAGAAAATGGTAAATCTATTGCAAATATACATTTTACAAAATAGTAAAGTTAATTTTTGTTTTATGTTTCTAGAAAAATCGTACCACACGAAGAAAAAATTGTACTAGAAATCAATGTGGGTGATTGTAAATAAGAAAACGGTTATATTCTGAACGGTTATATTGTAATAAAAATTATTACAATATAGTAAATTCATTAACGAAACTTACAACAATACTCATAAATATTACTATAGATTATAGTAATTTCTATTTCATGAAAATAGCTTTTAACCGTTTATAATAATAGTAATTCTTACTGCAATCTTTCTTTCTATCAACTGTTGCATGTCACAAATATTGTACGTATTCTAAGTACTAATGCTTCTAATTTTTGATACGTTTTCTGAATTGAAGATGCACTTTATACAATACAAATAAACATACAAATAAAAACTTTAGATAAAAAACGGTATGTATCGCTATATAAAAAAATTAATTTAACGATGAAATTCAAGGAAACAATAGCAGTACAACTTTTTCAACAATAGCAAAAGTAAAATGTATTCGGTCATAAAACAGTCCTATTGCATTTTACATCGTATTTTATGTCGCTTTTATTTATGTACCGTACCATTAGTCATCAAACAAACCGATATCGCATTTTGCCCGCAGATTCGCGCGCGCGCGAGAGAAAAACCACGCGACATTTTCATCGCGCATTACGGAATCGAAAATGAGAGTAAAAAAATCAATGGATTCCATTCATGCGCGCTGGCGTCGGTCTGGACAATAAAAGCCGTGCGAAAATTAAGCGATAAAAATGAAAACGAGATATACGCGATAAGTGTATTGTACACACGTATATACATATATGTACACTCATACTACACAAATTTGGTCGTGCGCATGCATCACTCGGATTGGCAACGACGTGGCGCGTGCACACATACACCCATCAATGCGTATATACACACACGAGTGCGGAATATATCGGCACGCAGGCGCGCTCTTATCGAGACTTGCGCACGCACACCTCTTTCTCTCTCTCTCGCTCGCTCGCTCGCTCTTAGACAGAGACGTTGGATTTATCGGCGTGTCCCGCGCTTGTTATTGCACCGTATATACGCGAGCCTCGCTTATCTGTTATAACCGCCTCGCGTACGGAACTTGAGAAACAGAGACAGCGAGCGTACTGAACAGTTGCGATGGATATGTATGTATAATGTATATGTATATCTAGAGAGAGAAAGAGAAAAGAAAAAAGGTAGAGGTAGGGTGGCGCACGTGTGAGCTAATAAGCCCGCGGCAGTCAACCGCTCTTATTTTCGCATGCGTGGGCGGCGCAGCGTTGACTCGCTTCGCGCCTATCGCGGCATTGCTCGGACAATGAGTTTCGTGGAAACGACGTAGCCGATAACGACGCGGATCTCGTGCGCACCGCTTGTAATATAGCACACACCCGCGGTGAGACTGTTTCTTTGCTCTTGCCTCCAGGCCGTTAGGCAAAAGACTGCTCGTGTACGTGTGTGTGTACACCTTATTCGGCTTATCTGTGCACTGATGTAAGTGCAGTGTGCGTTTCAGGGAGAGAGAAAGAGGCGGTGCATGTGTATTGACGGAGGCGAGTAATTGGGTCGACGCGAAGATGCTGGTAATGTCTTTGATTGTCTGTTTATATTGTGTTGTTTGGTTTTTTTTTATCGTGGTGAGATAACGCTTTCTTGTCTATTTTCCAACTAGGTTTAACGAAGTTGATTTACGTGGTATTGCATAGGCTGATATACTTTACGATTCTCCTCTAGTGTACACATTAGTCCGTGCTGCGCGTAAAAAGAAAGATCATAAGTACATGGTTATACAAAACTGAGATAAAGCATAAATATTTTTATCTTATCCCAAAAATGAAATAAAACTTTCTTTATAAAATTAATTGTTCGTTGAAGTCCTATCTAAAATACATGTAAAAAATGTCTTGCGTAAAAAAAATTATTCCTATTTCTTAACTATATATCGATCATGCCTGGCCATATAGCACCGAGACCAAATATTGGCCATTATATTTTCTCTAGAATACCCAATAGATTTCCCATACTCTGAGAACAAATAGGAGGGTTATATGAAAAATAGTATTGCCAGTATTTGGCTTTATTATCGTGGACAGGACCTTACACATATTGCCTGTATCCCGTGAGTGTGATCCATATATTACATTACTGGCTAGAAGACTTTATTTTTACGTGGAGTATCATGACGTATGATAATTAAAATGATATGCTTTTAAGAGACTAAATTGACTGTTTTATAAAAACAAACTCTCTTAAAAAATTGGTTGATGGTTCAATATCCGGTCTGAATATAGCGTCAAAATTCAAAATGTTCTCTGATATAAAATGAATGTTTTGGTATAGCAATTAGGTAAATGTTTTATGTGTGCATTTGAGTAAATCAATAAAATTATCTTTAAATTATTCAATATCCCATTTGATCAAAATTTTGTGTCTAATAATTTAATTACAAAAAAAATGTTGTTGGGATTTGGTTGCTAACCTTAAAATTTAGAATTCAAATCTATTATTTAGCATAAATAATATATTATGCTTTCTGAAAGATAATGTTAATAAAAAGTACTTTGATAAAGTCTAAAATATTTGCTGATTTTCTTTGTATGAAAAAGTGAAGCGCGCATGGATTATGACTAGTTATTATTAAAGGTTCATCTTCTGAATAAGTCCTTTTTCGTCAATTGTAAATAACTTCTTTTCTGCTTGGTTGCACACGGACATACAAACCTGATCCTCCTGAATATTTGTAATTTCTGTCTAGGCAGCGTTGCACCGGGAGTTTACTTTGATTTACTCTTTAGGGTAAAATCCCGTGGGCGGCGTGTCATATATATATACACACACATATACGCGTAGTTCTCTATGGAAATTGACAAAGGCGGGTACATCCGTGATTAAAGCCGGCGCTTGTGCGCACCAGGACAATGCACCATTGTGTTCCGTTTCCAGGTGTAGTCCCACTTCCTGATAAATTAAAATTTACCAGCGCACTAGAGAATATACATAATTTTTATGTCACTAATCATCGCCTGCTATTTCTTCAGTGGATCCTTGCAATTTTTTTCATCAATTGTCTTATTATTTATTTGTATTTTAGACTACAATATATACTAACGAACATCAGAGTTGACAATTCCAAAATCTGCTGGTTATGGATTCTGTGTATAGGTTCAAAGAGATTATATTCTATTTGAAAATTTGAAAATTTGAATATTTCAAAAACCAATTTCTTGATGAAAAAAAAAATTTAAGCATACTTAACGTCATTTGAAACAGCAAGACATATAATTTGAAATGCTATGTCT
Organism: Torymus tubicola; assembly: GCA_035583055.1. Lineage (NCBI taxonomy): Eukaryota > Metazoa > Arthropoda > Insecta > Hymenoptera > Torymidae > Torymus > Torymus tubicola. The sequence goes on along the minus strand of JAWWEQ010000045.1, from coordinate 2,894,797 downwards.
ATTTTTTTCGAGGAAAAAAATGTCGCGAGTCTTCGTAACCTTGAAAATAGACCAAAATCGCGTTGTTCGCACATTAAGGTTGGGATATTTAAAAAACCTATAATGTGATAGAGCAATTCTGAATACGAATTCGAATTCAGCGACCCAAGATCTACGAGAAATGACTAATCTTATCCAATGTGCAATTGTCAAGTCGGGCTGTGTGTAATCAGTCATTTTGTGTATTTGGAGGAAATATAAAATTTTGTTATCTATCCCGCACCGATACAATAATACCATCGTAATCGATAACTATCTGATACTATAAAACGTATTCACTTTCATGATTGACGTAAATGCCGAATTTAATTAATACAATCTTTTTGATAAATCGAAATGAACAAAAACTTTTTAGCACGTGACTACCAACGCTTCAAGTTCTGTCTCTACATGCCCCTTAAAAGTATCTTTTTAAATAAAGAAAACGGCCAAATTAAACACTACACGATCCGTGCGTGCGAGGGCGTTGATGATACCGCATTCATCATCGTTTACATGCAGGTCGCGCGACTGAAATTGAAAGGCCTTCGCGAATTTGAATCCGTCGTGTCGCAATCCGTTTATTGCCGGTTCGTCGACCGCGGGCGGCGTGCGCAACGATAATTATTATTCGCGAGTCCGCGACCAAGAGACAGAGAGAGAACTCGACATACGGACGTAGTCTTCTCTATATGTATATGTACCACCCTCATTACTCGCTCGGTGCTGGTGCATGAAAACGATATATCGCCAATTACCGCGAGCCTGCAAACTCTCCGGCTTGTTGTATACGTAGGTGTGAGTATGTATGTGCCACCAGTAGCATAATCACCGTCGCCGCTGTCGCACGATCTTATCGGGCTTTATACCTACGCTCATTGCTACCGTTGCGCCGTTGAACTCTGATTGCGCGCGCGCAACTCGCCCTATGATATATACATATACGCAATGTCGCCGCTACCGCACTAGCACTATGCCACTGTCGTGCAACTCGAGAGTCGCCAGTGCTGTTCTCAGTTGATTCTCGTTTCTCTTGTGCATAGCTCCTCTATGGTTCTGTAGCTTCTTCTGTATGCATAGCTGCTCCATTACATCTGCTGCTATCGCTCGATTCGCGATAAGGCTAATGGGAATTTAATTGTTTCGCGCGACGAAATCAGAAGTTCGATTGTTCTCTTTCAAAACTTGTGCCCGCATGAATGTGTGTGCGCCTGACCGCGTCAGCGTGCTTTTTACTGGCGAGAAACGTAGCTCAATCAATCAAGGTTAATTAGGTAGTTGGCGATAAGTGTACTATTGGCCGTTCATGCGGAAATTGCGTCACAGTTTGATCTATATTTCAATGCACTTATTGCTGGCATTAATACTGAATTTGTAAAAACAAATTAGAATTTTTAAATCCCTATAATCCCGGGAAAACTATATATGTTAATATGCAAGTAAGGTAAAAATCCGTAATGCTGAAGATATATCAGACTATTTTAAAAAAAAATATTTATGGAAAAAATACTGATAAAACATGCTAATCAGTTGGAGTAACATTTGCCGAAACAATTTTTTCTCTGAAAGATATGCGCAGGTGCGATCGCACATGTAATCTGTGTGACTCACCAGCTGGTGATTCACGATACTCGAAACACTGATAAAACTTATCTGGAAATAACACAAAGCTTGCCGAGAGTATTACCAGCTTTTCTACCATTTCAATCGCAAAAAGCGTTGTCAATCTACCAGTCGACAAATGGAAGAATAATGGTCTCATATGCGGCAGGATATTATTCCGACGAATCCAGAGTAACTAGTTTTCTCCGGTTCTCATCACCCTCGGTCCGTGTGTATGTTCTCGCGCGAGCAGCCGCGTGCATTTGAATTTCGCGAGCACGAGCCGAATATTGGCGCGAATAGTAATTTGTAGAAAGTTCAAGTTGAAGGCAAAACTGCTCTCATTATTATATCTTTTAACAACCTAAAACTATTTTCGCTCTGCTTGTCTAAATCTAATATGCAATTTAGATAATCTTTTTTTTTATGTTGGGTTATGCTATAATACGCTAAACACATGAGAAAATTCAAAATCTAACATATAAAACAAAAAATAAAAAAAATTTTATAAAGTTTCGTTGCACTCCAACGATGCAAACTTCAAACCCATACACATTCATCATTTTTTTAAGATAGGAAATCGATCATTTTTTAAAGATAGGATTGTTATGTTAACTAATTGACCAAATTAAATATTCAAGTAATAAAAAAAAATTTCTTTAAAAATTTAAATGATAAAATTCTAATATCGGAATAAAAATCAATCATGTTTTTTACATATCTGTTTGTGCCTATAGTATTCGGTTCACTTTTATCGCATTTTGATGTCTAAGAAAGTTTCATATAAAACTTATGTACAGCGAATAAAAATTGCATGAACAAGATGTCAATATCATTGAGAACGATTTTTTATTAAAGCATGACAGGATTTGCAGCCACCTTAAATTTTAATATCTTCTACATTCCAGATGAAAACATTCTTTCATGCGTTTCCTCTAAGAACTTATTCTCGAATCATTCTGTCTGGTGGAATGTAACCAATAAAACTGACACCTGAAATGGAGAAAAAAGAGCGAAGTTATAAGAAAACGGAATATTTTCAACGTTTCCATTAACAGAATAAGTTTCCTCGTACGAATAATTCCACGCAACAGGAGTGCGTATACGCGGGCGACTGCATTTGAATGTAAGCCGTGTAGAGATGGATGGATCGACAGAAATGGTAATTCCGTAGAAAGTTCAAGTTGAAGGCAAAGCCGTGAATTATCGTCGGCTGGATTTTTGGGGACAGAAACCTGCGCGCTGCGCGTGCGCCTCTTTCTCGTATTCACGAAGCGACTCGCCATTGGTACACACACTCGTGGAGAAGAGAAGGAGAAAAAGATTCGAGACTTATGGGATTTCTCGTCGCGGCGCGTCGTCGTCGTCTTCTTCCTCGTCGTCTTCGTCGCGAGCTCTCTTACACTCTCGAGGAGTACATTGACCTATGGGCAACGTCAGCGCGAAGAAAGCTTGTCCTTCCACTTTGGTGAGATCGAGATTGAACGCGCGTTTATTTCGTGAGCGTCTGTCTTTCTCTTTCTCTCTTGGCTGCGGCCGGCAACGTTCTTCTTCTTTTTGCACCCCCACGCGTGCGCACGTTTGATGTGAGCACTCTTTTGCTCTCTTATACCTATATACCCACTCTCCGAGTCCCTTGGAGCTGCACGTCTCTTCTGCGAGTTGTCTTCTTGAAATTCTCATTCGGCCGTTGGACGCGATGACCGCAGCTCGCTGGTTGGATAATCTGCTAAAGCTTTTTGTTGGAAAGAAGCTGACTTAAAATGTACGAACTTTTTTTAACGTAATTGATAATTGTAACAATGATCTGCGTTGTTACCTGCCAAGTGTTATTTAAAATTTCGATATAGTAAGCATATATGTATATATTTCAACACAAAGTTCTTAAGTGAAAAACAATTTGTCTGCGTAAAGATCAGTGACACTTTTTTATATCTGGTTACTACAAAAATAAAAGTTTTCGATAAAATCATCGACATAAAGTTAAGAGTTACCTTTATACAATTATTTAATGAACATTTTATCGTTAAAAGATGAAATCGCATCGTTAAAAATCTATTAGGTTATATAATTTTCGATTTTGATTCGCAGTAAACGTTTTAATTTGAATTTTTATCTTTGTTAGCTTATGTATGCATCGATAGATAATATTTTAAATGAATAATTCCACGAAGTTTCATATTTTTTATCAATATGATATATTTATTCGCTCACCCTTGCATTGAGCAATTAAAGGATTCGTAGAATTTAAGTATTAAATATCAATTTCGATACTATATAAGATTATGTATATATAAGGACAATAAGTCCGAACTATAGGTAAATAAAGTGTACAAAAGAATTTTAATTTTCGCTAAAATTAAAATAAGATAATGCTATCTTTATTGCGAGAATCCACTTGATTAAGTTTTGAAACGATAAACACGTCTCAATTGGATACGCGATTTAGAATTATCGGTATATAGCGGCATAAAGATAGCTTATAATGACTCATGAATAGATTGCAGCAATTAAACAGAAATAACGAATTGATTATTGCGGCAACTTTTCTGATCCTGTCGTGATTCCCACAAGTTTCAAATAATTCCACTTTAAGCAAGTTCCGTATAATTTCCTTTTATATGTATATATACTCCTACAATCCAGCCAATCTGAATATGAATTAAAAAGAAAAAGAAAAAATACATCGGAGCTTCGAAAGTTTCAACAGTTTCTCGCGAGCGCGTCCCGGAAAATTCGAATGCAAATTTTTCGTTATCAGCCCCCGCACGCGTGTATTTCCCCTGGCGATGTGCGCCACGCTCAACACACGTGGGCGCACGTTGTGCAATGTCGGTCGGACGAGCGAAAATTCCCTTAGCAGAGCAGGAGAGGGCAATTAACTGTAAGAAAAGGATGGAGCACACCGGTGCCCTCTCGTTCTCGTGCGCGGATCACAAGGTAATTTGCAATTAAATTTTACATTATGCTCGATCAATTCCAGCCTGTTTTGAGTATAACTGCCGTGCGCTCTCTTTGCCTTGCGCGTTTAATTGCACCTTTTAAGTTTTCCCTGTGTGTGACTCTCCTGTCTCTGGTGTGTTCCTCTGTCCCTCGATGGCATTGGCTTGTGCGAACAAATTGCAACCATGGGGATAATTTTCAGTCGCGATCGAGGACATCTGCAGTAAAGATATATATACAGTATGATGAATTACATAATTGCGCACGAATATTTACGCGTCAATTTGCTCTCGTATTCCGACATGATCAGAATGGATGGGAACAATTTTGTAGGAAATTATTGTTTGATTGATTAATTTTTTCAATGCTGTTGACAATGCGTGATAGTGGCATTATCAAAGTGCATAAGCTTGTCAATTTTATACATTACACTGTGTTCTGTTACATGGAATTAATAATTGATAACGGCGATCGGCGAATTTGTTAAAACCCTTTAAGCTTTAGAGCTAGATAAACAAATACGATACCTAAACGTCTTAGTTGTCATAATTAGATATAAGTTATTTTATTATTTACCATCTAACCAATTATTTTTTTACTATATGATATGCTCTGCTAAAATTTAATAAGACTGTAAGACCAACTATACCCTCTAAAGAGTCCGCATTTCACGAATATAAGTGAAGTGCTCGAAAAAGGGACGTAACAGCGCTAAATCGAAAATAGATAGCAAGCGACGACTGGTTAGCGCTCGATAATAATCAAATCAGCCGTAAAATTTTCTCCAAAGTGAAAATAAGAAAGAATTGCTCGTTCGCGCGAGCGCAGCATCTTTACAGGTAAATTGCGCTCTCTGGCCGCGCTGCTCTGCTTACAATTCAGCGACGCCTACAGAAGAAGGAAACGGACAAAGGAAATGAGGCATTCCGAGTGGAGGCCAGGGAAGAAAAGTGGGCACCCGCGGGGGGAAGGAAAAGAAGGAGAAGCGAACAGGCAAGAGCGAGTGCCGGATAATGGAATTCCTCGGGCTCTCTGTCGATGGTGGCCTCCGTGTACGCGAGCGAGCGCGAATGGCGCAAGCGACTAAGATGAAAATCCTCTCCTCGCCGCTTCAATTAGTCAACGGTATTGAAGAATCGATCGGTTCACCTGCACTACTATGTGATACATGGGCGAACGACGTTTCCGCGAGTGCTTGCGCCCTATATACGTCAACGGGCAGGATGTACATATATATATATATATAGGTAGTTGACGATCGAAAAATTGCTCATTAGCCTTGTAATTATCGCGTCCCTGGAGAATCCTCTCTTTCTTTCCTTTCTTGGCTCATCTCGATATTTTTCTCCCGGCTTTTTTCTCTTTTATCCGTCATTTTTCTCCCCTTTCTGCGCCTCGGACGATCGGGAGAGATAATAAACTCTTTGCGCGTAATATCGATTATCCTGTGCGGGTGAGATGAGGAGAAAGAGAAAGACAGAAATGCAGGGATAAAGACGAAAAGAAAAAGGAATTGATGCGGTTGATTAAAAATTTAATAACTTTTCGCATGGTTGCGGGAATCGGGTGACTGGTGGCTTGGCGCAGCGGTCCTGCAACATCTTTCGATCTCAACGTGCAAAAAATAGAGAGAAAGAGAGAAAGGGACACACCCACGGCTGCGAGAGCGACGTTGTAGATCAGACCGAGTACATAGAACACTCCAGGGAGGTGTGTGTGTGTGTGTGTGTGTGTGTATACGCACGTATAGGCCAGGCTGAGCGATGAAATTACTGGGTGAAGAAGAAAAGAGAGAAAGGGAATGGTACGAGTAGCCCGCACTGAACTTTCTCAGCACAGCGAGTACGTATATATATGTGTGGTGCGGGTCGCGCGCTCTTTGTACAAGTCCTAATTACCCAAACTCTCCGTACATCGTAGACAATCAACCGAGTCCCGTTCCTCGCGTATATGTACTCGAATGATCACTCTCTCATGAAATCCTTGCTGCTTTGACAATTTTCATATTTAAAGCAATATGATTCTTTTAACTACTCGAGTGAATACGTTTTGGAATTTGTGCTCGGACGAGTTTTTTCTGGAAAGTGCTATTTGAAAAGATGAAATTTTTATATGAAATGATTTTTATTTGCCTACTCTGCAGTCATTTCCATAGTTGTAAGTATACATATATAAGAAGCCTATAGATTACGTACAATTAATTACAAATAAAATAAATAATTAATTACAAACATTACGTATGTTTGTTCATTTACTCCAAAAACACTAAAGTAATTTATTGTCATATGATCAATTTATAAAATATTTTAGCTGTATTTTTTATAGATGAGCATTTATGTTTACAAGTTATAGACGACGGATCATACATAAACAATATCCAACAAGTATTCACATATTATAAAAGATAATTGTATATGAGACCAATATCATCAGGCGAGGGGCTACTCACAGTGGAAATCACTTGAGTAGGGTAGGTTGAAATCAATTTCATATATGTGAAATCATTGAAATCACTATGAATCGCTAATCACATTATGTGCAGAA
>JAWWEQ010000045.1:2710152-2887590 GCA_035583055.1 Torymus tubicola | reverse complement strand
AAAAGTAAAAATTTTATATAGAATCAATTTAAATTGATTTCATTGTGATTCTTGAAATCATTTAAAATCATCACGAAGTCAATTCACTTTTGCAATTACTCCCACACCAGTTTCTCAAGTGAGTAGCCCCTCGTCATCAGGCTATGCTCAAAACTCCCCTGGATAATTTCAAATGAATATTTAAAATTAATTCATTTAAATTTTTTAATAAAAAATTTTAAACACATAACGACTACAAAAAAATGGGGTTTCTTCAAAATAACTTTATATTAAAATTAGTAATATTATGCTACACATAATGCTGAATAATGAATTACATTCATGTTATAACAAATTTAATTTATGATATTTCACGAAAATATTTGTCTTTATTGAAATAATTTTATGGACTATACTGTTACACGCAATCGTAGTTTTAGTTCTCAATAGTGTAATATAACTTTTATATAATCTTATAAATCAAACATTATGGAAGTACTCTGGTCGATTTGCATTCATAATAAGAAACTAATATTAAATTTTCTAAACTTTGGTTTCGCAATCCTTTGTGAGGTAATACTAAAAAACTGACCACCCATCAACATTTACCTAACTCTAATAAAAATAAAAAACAACACCGAGTTCCACAGTCTTAATGTATACAATTATACTTCCCGCATCTGTGGCTCGGTGTATCCACAGCTTTTTCAAGACGCAAAAGCACTTTTTCCGAGCGAGCAGAGCCAGAGAGCGAAGGCCACTTTTTTCGTTCTCACCTCTGAAGCTCACGCACGCGATCGAGAAGAATAAAAGTCGTTACTTCGCCGCCACCCGACAGCATACGGAGAATCAGATTAAATTGCGCAAGAGGCCGCAAACGCGCGCGGCACACTGCTTACGGTTGCGTAACACACCACTGCCGCACGATTCAATGACAGTTAATTTAATGTCGAACGCTCTAATCTCCAGACTGCGCACGTGTCCTTCCTAGTATGTGTGTGTGTGTGTGTGTGTGTGTGTGTATGTATAGGTAAAATGTGCGCGCGCGTACTACGCTCGCAGATGACTACAGCAGCGCTGTGCCGGCAAACAAAGGACTTTCGGCGATTTATCGCGCGGGGTAAAAAAGCGTCGCGCGTTGCACCGGCTGTCGGGGAAAAAGGGATTAAATGAAGTGTATATGTGTGGCCTCACCTCGGCTCTACAGAGTATTTCCCTATCTTTTCGCAGCCCGCTGCGGCGGAATAATGCGATGGCCCGCTTCGAGAAATAATGAGAATGTTATCGTTGGCAAAAGTGCAGCGACAGTAGTTCAACAAAGATTTACTGCAGCTTCTTGTAACATGTAATAACTTGTAAACAGATCATACGGATAATCTTTATACTAGTTTTACCTCGTTTTACGTAAAAAGACTTACTTATACTAACTTCACTTTATATCGAGTGCGTATAGAGTCTTAAGTAAAGAACGTTGCTCTACTTCGATATGCAGAATATTTTGCAGAGCCCTGCTGCTTTGTCAACTGAGATAATAATGTTAAGAGAGGAGTGTGGAGGTCTAATTTAACTTTGCAGCACGTAGCATGAGTCAGTGGCATTCTCGGAATTTCAGAAAAATATTTTCGTACAACTTAGATGTCAGGCCGGACGTATAATATGGACACGTTGCGCGCGGGAAGCTTAATCTAAATATATACGATACGACAGATAGCCAGCAGCAAAACAAGGAAGAAAGGGAAATATATCTGTGTGGTAATATAATTCCGACCAAGCGATGGAAATACCCGCACGAAATGCTGGGGAATTTTTTTTCGGAACTCTCCCTAAAGACATCACAATGTATATAGTAGTAGCGCACTAGTTAAAGGGGACGTGCGAAGATCGCGTGCAATATTACGTTTCAGAATCGGGCGTTAGCACCCGATCGCGCTTCGTTTGCCTAATTCATGCAGAAGCAATTCCAGCTACGAGGTAGCCTGAGCGTGTGTGTGTGGGTGTAGATTTAAAAAAGTAAATCGCCGGCTACTGTTTTTTTCACGGAACTGGAATGCGAACGTTCGTTTTTCATGCTGACTAAGCTAAGACGCGCAAGTAGCGCGACGTCGCACGTGCAGATGGTGGGGAACAAAGGATATTATTTGACCGATATATAAAGCGGCTTGCGCTCGATAAAAATTGATTCCCATTTGCCACATCGGATGTTTTTCACTCGCAGGTCATTAGCGTTATACAGTTGTGCTGTGTGTGTGTGTGTGTGGGAGTGTGTGTCACGCGCGCACGAGCGAGCTCACGACGGGGCATTGTACCGAAATCGATTGGGACGTAGTCGCGCGTCGACGACGACGACGACTACGACGACGGTGGTGATACTATGCGGTGGTATAGCGGCAGCTCTCGTTGTCATGTGAAACGCGGTGCGCGCGCCACTGTATTTCCGCGAGCGTAGCCCACCTGGCAACAACATGCAGAATGGACGGAAAGAGGACGCCTCATTAAAAACCAGCTCAATGACAGTTCTCTCTCTCTCTCTTTCTCTCTTTCATTTTTTTTTCTTCCTCTCCGGCCCCGTCGCGCGTATACTCGCTCTTCTTCTCTCTCGGCATTCATCCGGCCGGCGCGCATGTTTTTCTTGTAGTAGTTTCGAAAAGACGCTAGAGGAGAAGAGCTCGTCGTCGTGGTAGCTAGCTATTTAGTCGAAAGCGTTTTCAAAGTGACGCGTCGCATATGTGTATGTACGCGCTAGTGGGGAATCTTGTTTTGCTAAAACGTATAATGACGTTGAGTGGTGTTGCGAGGGCGCGCGAGTTGGTATACGGCTTCGGCACCTTAAGGCGTATGTGGGAGCATTCTTCGAGAGCAATGAAATGCTCTTGCGTCATTGTGCTGTCACATCGATTTGCGAAAATTATTTGTCGTTTGAATTGACGAGCCGCGACTGGAAGGAACTTTCACGTGTCGATTTAAACGGGGAGCGTTATGAAATCATATTCATTTGTTTTCATTGTGCTGAGTAACAAGTTGATGAGCGAGTTTTAATAAGAAAGGCGCGTATAAGAATACAGCATTTCATTCAGAAATGCTGAGCGAAACAGATTCGCCAACAACTTTAACCTATTGTTATTAACGAAAATACGGGCGCTCAACATTTTTAAAAACGAATCATTTCCCTGCAAGATGTTATTAGTTGTTATTAGTATTTATATATGCAGGATTTAAAAATAGGAACCCATGATCGTGAGAGGTGTTATCGACCTAAAGCATGCAACCTTCCGTGTCTTCCACCGCTTACACAAATAGAAAAAAAACCTCTGCTAATTCATTGGCACGTAATTTCCTGTCCCTTAATTTTTGGGCTTGACGTGACATTTACATATTTAGAGATCTAATGTTGTTACTTATTGATATTTTTTAACATATACTTGTACTGCATCAATAATACTTAGATATTTTCATCCATAATATTTATATATTATTTTCTGTAAATCTTGAAACAAACAAAAAATATTTGATTTCCAATATAAATAACGCAACACCACTTGGATTAAAAATGTTGCCTCATTACGGGAAACTCGATTGCCATTCAAGGTGGCATAGAAATCGACGGGCACCTTGATATGCGCATATAACGTGTTTGCAAAATGAATTTCCGCCGCGAAATCATAATCCTCAAGTCTTTCAGAAAACAGAAAAAAAAACAGCGTGGGCAAAACACGGAGACCGAGTGGGAGAAATAGAGAGAAATGGATCGAGGAGGGAACGGGCGAAATGGAAAACCGCCCCAGAGCGCGCGCGCAGGGAACATATAGGGCCATTTTCATTTCCACGGCCTGGCGTTTAGCCTCAAGAGAGCGCGCGGCTTGCTCTCCACGCGTTCTACTTTCGCCGAGATTCCGCGCGACGAATCGCTCGGTACGTACATACAGTATATACACGCTCTGTTCTCGCTGTTTTCTGCGCCTCTCCTGCATACCAGAGAGGCGCGGCAATGACTTACACGACGAAGGCACCGATCCCCGGGAATTTCGACACTGTGTGTACACGAACTCTGCAACGACTGTCTCAATGCTATCGACGTTGTCGTCTTGCTTTCTAACGCGCCACTTTTTCCCCGAAATTCCACTAGAATCACGTTTTTCCAGATCCGTTAAACTAGATTGGTCACTTGCGCGTGCCTGTCCCACCGTGTTTATACGCCTTTCGTTACCTGCTCACCTGAATTTACATTCGGCAGAGCTAGACTTGTTTTTTTTTTTCATCTTTTTTTCGCTCGATAAGTGAAATAACGTAAATATTTGTGTTGATCAGTTCAGCCGTTAATCGAATGCGGCGTTGTTGACGTATATGTTATGGTTTTTTTTGTGTTACAGAATTGAATGGAACTACATTGCAAAAACATTTGATAAAGTAATTATAGCTACATTTATATTTTTCGATAATTGAAAATATTATGAGAAAAATTTATTTTTCAATTTTCATTTGCATTTTAATTAATTAATGGCATATGTAATGAAATATAATGAACTTTTTCCTACGTGAATATTATAAGAGAATAAAAAGAACTATTTCAAAATTCACTTCCTATATTTATTTTTCTTCTTACATATAACTTATTTAAAAATATTATTAATAAATACATTTTCATTTCCACAATAATCAAACAATAATATTTAATAAATAAATAATAAAAATACATACTTATTATTACATAGATTCCGAGAATATGTAAATGAAGTATTGCTAATTATAGTTTAGCTCAGTAATGCACTGCCAAAAGATTACCTTCCAATGTAAAGCGAAAACTTCAAAAGACGCTCTGATTAGTTCTTAATAGAACATGCGATTCCGACAGGCAATATTTTTAAGACTAAAAATTAAGCTTTCTTTAATTAAGTCCTCATTCTCGTAGAAAAAAAACGTAGATCCATCAACCTTATATGCATTAAAATGATTCTGGCTTAATGAAATTTAAATATGAATTTTCCTTTCTAGTCTAATAAGAACGATAATCTTGAGGAAAGTCCTCTTCGTTAATAGTCCGTTCTCCATTGAGAGCAAGAATTAGGTCTTCGCACCGGCACAGTTTTAAGATATTATTATTATCATTTAGAAATTTAAATGGCAGAAAGTTAGAGCGTTAATAAAACTGAAGTTAGATAATAAGTACATTTCTATATGGATAATGTATTTTGATAAGTAAAATAAAAAAGAGTATTATATCATGCAAAAAATGCTCATGTGTACATTCTTCATTAGCGCTAATTATCTGGTATTTTTCGTGACGTTGATTGATTTATAAACGTTTTTATGTCATCTATATATTATGGTCATTAATACAATTATATTAATCTAAAATTTAAGCTCCTTACGTAATAACTGTTTAGTAGACAATTATGTCGAACCTTTTAGAAGATAAGAAATTTTCTAGATGTTAATAAATACATGTAAATCATCCACAATCCCACCTATATTTGATGTTTTTTTTTTTGAATATTCCAATCAAAATATATTTAAGAATAATTAATTTTTAACTTTCGCAATTAGCATTGTTTACTGCCAAAGAAGATCTGTCAAACTTTGATGATCCAGTGAATATTCATTAGTCCCCTTTTAAGTAAAAAGTTTAAAACACGTTGCATCATTAATGTAATGTCCGCGGGATCCGCTCAAAGGCTAATCAATTTCGTTTTAATCTCACTCCTTCCCTTTGGCTTTCTAAATTACAGTAGCAATCAGTCTCAGCTAAGCTCAAAGCTTCACATCATCAAAAACCGCGCGTTCCCACGAGAGGCGACTTTTCGGCCGCAAATTTTTTGCATCTTCTCCAGCACGCATATCGAGAGCCAAGCGAAATAATCACATTCTCAACGGGCTTGGTTTTTGGTGCTCACTATACACACACACACGCGCGCGCACGCACACTAACTTCTTTGAAGCGGGGATTTTCCCTCCGTATAGACGACGAAATCCCGGGAGGCGCCACGGCGGCAAGTGTATAGCGTTCACACTTCTCTTTCGTCGGCGGGCGGCGGGTGCTGATGCTAAATGAAATTATCGACCCGCCGCGTAATTAGTTTTCGGATTAGTCCCGCAAAGGCTTCGCACTGGAATCCGGGAGCGTGTGTATAGTGTGTACACGCGCATGTACCAGAGGAGAGGGCGATAACACTCTCTTCCTATCGCCCCTCTCTCTCTCTCTCTCTCTCTCTCTTCCTCGCGTTGGAATACACTTTCGAGTACGACGGCGAACACACTGGCGAGAGAAATCCCGTTGCACGCTCCGTCGCCGCGCGATATCTCTGCGCATGTTATATATATATATTTGCCTTGCGCGAAGAGAAAAGTATGTATACACTTAGGCATGCGGGGTTATTTCGTTCGCGGACACGTATCCACGGCGGTCGCCGATCGATTTCTGTGAACGGGAAGAAACGTTAAGTAATCGGCGCGCGGCACGACACGCAATTCGTAATAACACGCGTGAGTCTATATACATATATCTGTACCGTGCTATGCTGAAGGCGTATAGGGTTTAGTAGTGTGGTGTAAGCTTGCGACGCCGTGACATTTCTTATATATATAGTCGCGCGTTTAGCTCGCTCCCGCGACGTCATATACGCAGCACGAGGCCGTTAATGATAGGAGCTGGTTGGGGAACGGGTGGCTGTTAATGTAGGTCGTTAAATATTTTTAGAAAATCCTATATTGCTCGTTAAATTTTTATCAATAATGAGTACTTGCCGAAGTAACCTTTTTCTCTGATGAAGTATAAACACAATTTTATTACTACGTGGGCTAAATTAAAAAAGGCTTTGTAAAATTATAGGTAAAACGTCGTATTTTTTTCATTTATAGTTTCCGATATCAGTGGTTTTTATGTGGCGCGTAAAGCGTATATAGATATCGAAAAATAATACTTCGTCGATGATTACTGTAGATTGTACAAAAAGTTTTACGTTATAAATTTGTAATTCTTTTACTATGATATGTTACTTTGCGTATTCTTTATCATTTATACTAAAATTTTTCATCCAATCACTACTATATTTACAGAATCTTTAATTTTTCATAGAAATTTATTTTCCAATATTTACGCCTAATACAATTCAAATATAGAAAAATCAATATTACTTCTTTCAATACCTAGAAAGTTTTAACTTTACGATGCAGTTTTTTTACATTTTTTAATAACTTCCATGAAATATCATACTACGTTGAATAGTTTTCATGCTTATAGTGTAATACGTGAATTATCACGCAAGGTATACTTGCACATTTTGTTCAATAAACATTTTGGGTTATGTTTTTGAAACTACCTGATTTAGTCTTTTTATATTTTCGATATTTTGCTGCTAATGTGTTTCAATCAAATAAATGTACAAAATAAAGGAACTATCATTTTTTATTATTGAGTATTAATAAATGAAATTTACAATTATTTGAATACGTAATTTATTAAAATTTGAACAATTTTATTTTATAGAATCTAGTATATTTCTAACGAAAAAACGAATTACATTCTTCAGTCATGCATATAGCGTAGCGTATTGTTGAAATTGGCTAGTGCATAATTTCAATCGCAAATATAGTACATTGGATTTATCCTAGTATAGAAGGAATGGATTTAATTTTCTGTATGAGTTTCAAATGTATTTTTAGATTTATTTACTTTTCATTTTCGCGATTCATATTCACGATTGTATTCGTAAAATACATATCTTATTTTATATTATGTAAATATTTAACTAAAAAACAAAATTTATAACTTTTTTCGATATTAAAAATTGTTTTGTCGCATCTTAATTGCGTTCGTCATTTATTTCGAGAAAAACTTCGTTACTTCGCAAATCAAAGAAGTGTGTAAAACGGCGGGAGGGAAGGAGCAGATGAGACTATCGGATTCCTGTGAAGGGCTTTTCTTTCTTTTTATTTAAAATATTTGACTGCCAAAAGCTGCAACGATGGTTTTAAAAAATATTCATATAAAGTCTGAAAATAATTTGCATGAGAAGCACCGTTATTGGAGAAAACAAAAACTACGGGAAATACGGCTCAGGATGAAGATTGACATCAAAGGTCATAGCAGGAATAGCACGATAAAATGACGGGGCTTTTCAGAATGCATATGCGTATGCTTGTTTGTAGCCACACGAAAAAGAAAACGAAATTAAAGTGGAGTAGGCAGGGAAAGTTTGAGTTTGAGCACGGTTGATTCGTCTGAAATTCGCATTGAAATCGTATAGACGCTTCGGGAAAATGCATATACTCTGAACGAGCCGAATTCGTACGGAGAAAAAGGCATGAATTTTTACCACAATTGTCGGCCGGTGGAGTATGTGCCGTACCTCTCCACTACGTCGAGATAACATTGTAGCGATTTAAAAAACTGCAATTCCAACTACAGAGTAAAAATTTTATACCACCTAGAGCGAATGCTCCAATGTAAAACATTGATACAGCTCAAATAACGTATAATAAATAGTTATTCATTAGGAATCAGAAAGGTTATTTAATTTATATTCATTGCAATTTTAATTAACATGCCTTAAAAAAATATATTGTAGCTATTAATTCAACCAATAATTATACTAACTCGACATCCTTTATTCTGTTACAGGTAAGCAGTTTTCATATCATTTCTTTGTCCTGTGATATGTAAGTAATATTATGAAAAATGATAAAATGTTACTAGTGTAGTTGTACACTTCGATATCAAGGGACAAAAAATGACAGTCTTTATAACTTAACTGTAAATTAAATAGCTGTTTTAATTACGCTAACGAATTAGTTACTGAATTAAAGTTTTCAAAGATCCCTTAAAATAAGAAGATTGTAATTTGATTTTCAATAGTTTTTTTTTTTAACTAATAAGTTAACACGGCCAAAATGTTGAAAACTTATAAACACGAATAAATTGTACGACGTACTGTAAAGATATAAGCAAAATTTTTTTAATTAAGAATACATACAGTATATGCGATAAACTTTGCAAATACAATTTCTCTTTGTAATCAAGTATATGTTTCATTATATGTTTGAATAATATGTACTGTCAAACAAGTGATTTAAAATTTCGCTATCGTCCAAAATGAATAGAGCAGTGAAAATAATAACAAGTTCCGCAGCCAGACGCACTTAAAGTACATAAATATTCATTACTTTATCCCAAACTTCTTGAGCGGGTGAATTTTTTCCTCTCTGCCCCAGACTTTATGTATTCTTTAATACTATGCTAATAACAAAGTTTACATGTTTTGAGTCCATCATCATTATAACCCTGGGCATTCTGCTTTATATTCTTCACATAAAACAGGAAAATTGTGTTTAAAATTTAAATTCGTTTAACACAACATAAAATCCTCTCAAACAAACGTAAGAAGAAACAGGATCAGTTATTTGAGAAACTTCTTTTGATATATTATTTCATTAAAGTTGTGTTGTTTCATTTACTAAACTATATTCACATAGTAGTGCACGAGCAAACAGATAGAAATCTGTAAAAGTTCAACCTCTATACAGTATTACAAAGTTAACGGTATACTAGTTTTTACAGAACTTTACAAAAATGAACAAATGGTTATTCGAAGTATATGAAGTCCACAGAAGTTTCCGAAATTGTATTAAAATAATACGACCCTGGCCCAACGGTATTCAAACTTTTAAGTTTTATCGTCTCTTCCATTCCGGAGTAGCTTGCGCAAAAATTAAAATTGTATCCGCTATCCATTACGCGAAAAAAATAGTAATAAATTTCTTCGCCATGGTCGATTTACAAATCCGTATCTCCCACATTGAAAAAATTCCCTGACTCAGAGAATCCTTTATATTCTCCCCCGAGAAAAAAAATCAGTAATTCACGAACAACCTCAAATACCCCGATCACCTGTCAAAAAAGTCTATATACATGTACTCTCCCCCCCCGAGTCTCGTGGAATCCATTAAAAGTGAAAAGCACCGGGAGCCTCTCTCGTCCCCTTTGTATTGAAGTGCGGATAGAAAAGGGAAATATCTGGAGGAGAAGAGCACTCGCGAGTGTAAACGCCTCCTCTTTCCAGCTCGCATCCATCTCTCGAGGGACTACTTCCTCCGGACGTATCGATTGCCGTGCGAATTTTCGCGCGCTCCTCCCTCTTGTTGGTCTAACGAATGCGCCCCCGTGTCTGCGTCTATATAGGTGTATATATAGACTGCAGCGGCAGCGAGCAGAGAGTGCGAGGAGCACAGGACGAGGAGGGGTAGAGAGGCGGGGGAGTAAGCCCATAGACTCTCGTCTCTCCCGCTCATCGCGCCCGCGCGCGCAGGATATTTCAGAGATAGAGAGCGAGAGAAAGGTCCTTGGCCCCAGGACAGGAGACTGCTAGACGGTCGATGCCCAGGGTAACAACCGAAAGATATATACGGACTGCTTTCTCTCTCTTTCTCTCTCCCGCTTCAGCTCACCATCGCAGAGTAGTAACGCTTCCTCTCCTCGCTCTCCTCCCTTTTCTCCAGAGCCTTCTCCGCTCCGCGCTACTGTCTTTTCTCCCCCTTTTACGCAAGTGCCTGGGGTAGTTTCGACTTTTTCTCTGCGTACACGAGCCCCGTAATCAAAGACCGCCGCCGGAGAAGTGCACGCGTCTCTTTTTCTCTTCTTCCTCGACACAGCCAAACTCGCGTACTGCCGCTGCTGAGAGAGGAAAAAGTCCAATTTCGAATTTCCTCGTCGACGCGCGCGACAAGGTATATAGAGCCGGCGACGCGGATTTTCCCTTTGTACCGTTATCGGAAAAGTTATGCCGAGTGCTCGGCTCTTTAGGCTTCGCGATACGGGCGATCGCATCGAGGAAGGTCGAGTGTTATGTCGTCATCTGTGTTTTACACGCGGTCTGCTATCGTAAAAAAGCTGCTTCAATATTCTGTTATTTCCAGCTTGAGCTTTTGCCGATTTATTTTCCGCGTAGCATTTTATTGCTGCTGAAAAAAAACAAAGAAAACGCTAGTCGCTATGAGAGCTTAACAAAGTGCCACGAGGTTATATAAAACACCCATTTGATAAAGTTTATAATAATGGTTTTAGTGTGATATGGCATGGCTAGCGACGTCGAGTTTTATTTCTTGCAGTCATAAAGACAATATATTTTCTTTTCTCTTGCGCTCTAAACTAAGATGCGCTTTATGCGAGTTGTAAACCTTAATTCTTACAAACTTTATCCACGAATAATTTACATTTTCTATTTATTTATTATTCAATTAAATGAAAGAAATTTTCAATTTAGATACAATTTAGTTAAAGTTTACTCTTCGCCAGCGTCAATTTATTCAGTGGAATCCATGACATTCTTACAGTCAGGCAGTCTCGTGAAGCCCGCAAAAACTTTGACGCTCGAACATCGTAATAATACACCTCGCGGAGCCAGCAGTAAGCGAGCGCGTCAAAGTTTCGTCAGACGAACTCGGTTCAAGGCATTTTCAGAAGTCCGACATCCACTGCCGTGCACAGACTAAACCTTCCTGCGACGATTATTCTCGCTGCGGAAAGTTTGTCAGTTTATCCTTTTTTTTTCTTCTTCGTTTCTTTTTTTTGTCAGAAAATTCCTCTCCCTTAGCTCTCACTCCAAATTGAATTCCCGCAAGCGCTTTGGGCATACCGCGCGTCCGCGTGCCCTCGCTGCGGACAAGGAAACATTGTCGCGGTAGGTATATATACTGGCAGAGCAGCGAATAAAGGGTGAAACTCTCGAGGAACACTCGGCTGCGAAGGGCGTAGAGAGAAGGAGAGGGAGGGTAAAAAGCGCGCTAACATATACGAGAGGGAGGCTGGCGTGCGCGGGCGAAGGCAATTAAAAAATCCATTTTGACCCCGTTGCCCAGTGTCGCAGAAAACCCGCGCTCGGTCTCTCCCTCTCTTCTTTTTTTCTATCCGAAGGGCTAATGCCGCAGGCAGGCCTCCTCGTACTCCGAAAATTATTTTTGCCATCTCGTCGGCCTTCGTCCTCCTTTCGCAGAGATTCACTCTTGAAGGAGAGCAGCCCTCTTTTTAAATGCGGATCGCTTCAGCTATTTCATCGTACGAATTTTAATCAACTTATATGCCGAGCTTCGAATGGTCTATTATGTCTGTTTTCTTGCTCGTTGAGAGAAATTTTCGTGATATGATTGTCCACTACTTCATGCAGAAATTTGTGCGTTAATCCCTTTTTAAAGAATGTCAGTATAAAGCGGTGAAATATTACTTTTGATGTTTCGAGAAAGCACTGGTACAATGTCGATAACAAAAGAGCTCCAACGTGTAATTTCGTTTTTTTTTCAATTACAAAAAATGGAATTGTATACCAGATAGTTAACTAAAATACGAAACAAATGTAAAGTAGGTGAAATACCTTTACTATTCACAACGCGTAAAGTAGAAATCCGTAAAATCCTGAAGTTTTTTCAAGAAAAAATATAAATATTAAAGGTACAATAAAATATTTTAGAAAAATTCTTATATTGGCATTCCACACTTCATAAAAGATTTATTGCGATTCATAATCTATATAAGAATATCTAGAAATATATTCAACTTGAGTAAAAATCAATAAAGCGTTTGTTGAAATTCCATCACCGCTGTTTTATTATTTTTGAATAGTCGTTCAGTATTTTTAGGAAATATCCTCACCTTTAAAATAAACTGGTGCAGAAATTCACACAAATAAAATCATAGTAAAAAGGCTAGAGTTTAATATACTCCACAAAACTGGTAGTAAGTCAATACGAGACTAACAATATCACCGCAACTTATATACCTGCGGTAGATAAATTTGCGGAAAATTTTATCGTTGGAGCAAAGCTTTTCTCGGACATCCATCAAAATCCATAAGAAACATTAAAATTTCCTCGACGAACTGTCCTGCTAATGAATCTCGCTTAATAAATCCTACAAAGGCGCTAGCATGTTCGTTTATAAGGGCACTTCGCTTCTTTAATCAGAGTTTGATCGACTGAGAAGCTAGCAAGCGTGCGCGCGTGAATGACCGACCGGCCGGCCGACGGCAGGGTGCCTCTCTCTCTCTCTCTCTCTTCCTCTGCCTCTATCGGTTATAAAAGCAGAGTCTAGCCACGACGGCGACTGATGGCCGTAAGGGCATCTTGGCAGGCGCGCTCAGGCCGTGCGTCATTGCGGGGAAGCCCTCGCGTCCAAGCAAGAGAGAACGAGAAGGAGAGGAAGAGGGAGCAAGAACGAGAGACGATTTAAAGGCTTTACTGGCGCACTTCGGACAAAGCGATTATATTGCGCGTGCGTGTCGGTGAATGCAGTACGCGAGTGCACACATGCTTGTGTATGTGTGTATAGACACACGCTGTATATTGTGCTGCATTATGCGCTCTCTTGGCTCTTTTCGCGTATTGGCACTTGAAACGCATCTCTCTCTCGCGAAAGAGAGAGTAAACAGCTCTCACTGTAAGATGCGCGCCTGCGTGTTCTGCTTTTACGCGGATGTGTATGCGAATTGCGCACGCGCTGCGCACAGGAGTTGAACAGCATGATGACGCCGGGTATAAAAGTGCGCCTGGTTTTCTGCTCTCCGACAATGCTGCTGTCCGACTCTTTTCTTACCAGTATATTTTAATTCATTTTTTATCAATAGGCGGACGTTTATTGCGTGGAAATTCTGTGTGTTGCGTATATTTGAAACTTCTTTTTATATATGACATAATTTTAAAAATTAATTTTGTGTACTATTTAAATATAAAATTAGCGGTTTTCTTAGACAGAATGTAAAGATATTTTTTGAAAGTTTTAAAATAATTTATCGGATAACGGTAGTGCTGTAAAACTTTATATTTAATTAATTTGAAATAATCAACTTTTGCTGAGAATACCATATATAGCAGCATTTATGAGGTCATTTAAATAAAAAATAAAAAAAATATTAATTTGAATTCAATTAAATAAAAATAAAGAACTTGTTCGTTGATTAAACAAAAAATTGAATCGGTATATTTTATATAGAGTGTACTAAGTACTTAAAGCAAGGAGGTATAAATAATTTTAATTTAAAATATACTTTCGAAAGATTAAAATAGACCATGATTATTTTACACTAATTTACATAATGCTCATGTTTCTATGATCAATGTACTATTATGACATTTTTCTGTTCAAAAGTAGATGTAAAAACTATTTAATTTAATCTTAAGTTTATTTTATAGACTATAATATCTAATTGTTACCAAATATAGTAATGAATAAAATGCGTTGTTTGAAAAACAATGTGGCGTTATTTAAGATAACTTATAATCAGAATATCTATGTTTAAAAACCCCAAGTTCATAAAGTAGAGGTAATTTTAGTTACATGAAAAAGCTTCTTGACTATTATCATTTTAATCTGAAAAAACGATTTTCTTTTGCTTCTCGCATATAACTTTTTTCCAGTTACAATGGTTAATAATTACAACAAAATAGTAAAGAACGTTATTATCCAGGTATACATCAATTCATCACATCAGATTTTGAAGTATGCTCTATATCGAACGGAAATTAAATCATTTTAGTCTTGAAATCCACTTATTTGTACGGCGTTACAATGCAATTATTGCCGAGTACGTAATAAAAATCTCATTAGTACTTCAGCGAACTTCCTGAGCATCTCATTAAAGCCTTTCGAACATTTCCATATATATCGATTAAGGTGTGAGAGAGCTTTAATAGAGTTTGGTGCGCAGCTAGAGCAAATATGCGTGTATAATATCGATGCAAGTGCAGCTCAAGTTTTCCCTATCAATTAACGTTAATAAGTCGAACGGGTCGAAAGTTTGGGCAGCGACGATGCGGCACAAATAAAATTAGCCGCGGAAACTGCAGTCGATGCCCATAACGGGCGCGAGAATCTGTGTATTATCGGTCGTTCGCTCGGAATTTTCGTTCCTCGCGACGCAAGCCGAGGTTGCCAGGTCAGAGTCGTCGTCGGCAGAGCGGCGGCGGTGGCGGCGCGCGCGGCCGAGATCCTTCAGTCTGCTTCGTCTCCTCGAGAGAAAACCGGTTCTCTTCTCTTGTTGCGCGAAGGGAGTCTTAATCCCAACTAAGTCCTCGCTTCCCTTAAAAACAAGTGCCAAAAAGGACGAGTTTGCCGCCGCCGCCGTTGCAGCCTCCATTTGCCGGTGCACAATGCACTTCTCCTGCTCCCCCCGAGCTCTGAAGTGAAGTTTGTCGCGTAAAAAGCGATTTATATATATTGTCGACTCGACTTGAGCAGCAATTATTTTAGATACTTTATTGCTCTTTAATGTTTTATATACACGGTTTCTCGCGATTTCGCGCCAGCTGGCGTTGATTTTGCCGCAATTAAGCGGGCAGACGTCGAGCTGTATTATTGTATATTATTCCCTCAAATCATCTTGTATTATGAATTTTTAGGTAGCTTTTGAATAGATCTGGTTTCGCAGCGAGCTGTTCCGTACAATTGAGACAAAGAAACAAAGCTGCGCGTATGAGTATTAATAGAAATGGTTCTATACAAGTGCATGTTTTCAATTATGTTATATAGAATATAAACCGATTCCAGTTTTTGCAGTAAACCGGATACTAAATAAAATAAAATTCTTATTTTAGAAAAATATAGTTATTTTATACTTACATATCTATTTTTATATTTTTTATTATACCTTTATAATTCGTTTTATCGATCTAATTTTTTATTTAATACATGACGTTTCTTGATATTGTTATATCGTATCTTGAAATTGATAAACTTATTAATTTGATAAAATCTTTCCACAGATAGTTTGCTAAACCATTTAGCAAGAAATTATGTTTTAATATATAACAAAAATTTATGTATTACTAATATAATAATATATTCGGAAAATATATATGTGTTTGAATATACAAGTAGATGCAATACTAAAGTTTTAACAAAGTATGAAAGTTTTTGCCCCGCTCCAGTTGCTTATAAATCAACCTCAAGATTAACCTCTTCTGTATTAGTTTATTGGGGTATAGAATTTTGTATCTTAAGTTTTATTCTTAATTGACAATAATAATATTGAATTTTAATTTTGAATTAAAAGTATAAAATAGTAGTACTGATCGACTATTGTACTTTTTTTATGCCAACTAAGGATTATTTTCAGGTTTAATGTGAGCATATCCCCAAAAAAGAAAATTTTACGTTTATCACGGTATTGCAACTGCTGGGGCGCAATATCTTATAGAATCGAAAATAAGATCCAAGTTTGATACAAATCTTGTGTGAAAAACTAAATTCATAACACACTTTTGTTGTAATTAATATTCAGTATCAAGAAAGTACACAAAATTTTTTGCTTAGTACTAATATAAAGTAGATGGAGTAATATCATTTATTTTGTTTTTATTCTACACACGGTTTGTATAACTATTCATATTAAACTATACAAAACATGAGACTTTCAACCGCGTAATTATTAACATATAGGCATGTAAATAGTTATTAAAGGAACTAACTTATTTAGTAACTTTTTAATGAAATATGTTCATATATCAAGTTCATCCGTGTAACTGTTGCACCTAGATCGCATAATAACGTGTAAATAACAGAGAACGCTCGGTTCAATTCCTTGGCACAAACTGATTACACGCGAAACAATTCCATCCTGAGCTTGCCGATATTGCCGAGTTTCTCGTATTTCTCGCCGCTGTTAACGGAAAAGCGAGAACTAAAAAGAGAAGGAAAAAAGCACCAGTCAGCGTGCAGACACGCAACGAACCCGATGTACTCTATACAGGAGAAAAGAAAACATGAATGCGGACTTTTCAATTTTCGATATTTCGACATAAATATTTTTGTTCAGTTTAAATTACATTTTGTTGGAAAACGTAATAAATAGCCTTTCTATCGGCTAAAATTTTAGTACTAAAATAAAAAGTTGTTTTATCTATCAATTAATTATTCATCAAAAAAGCCGCAATAGATTGTTTTTCACAACGAAACTATAAATTTTATATATAAAAGCTTTAAAATGTTATTTAATAAATCGATGTTTGATCAAAATACTTTATTTAATAAAAGTGATAGATGTTTGCTTTCATAAATTGGACAAACCTTTCATTTCTCTCTCGGCGAAGCACAATATTTTCCTTAAAAATCCTTGAAATTTTCTTGAACTCCATGAAAGCTACAAAGCATAGAAATAGCCGGTCCGCGCCTCGAAGGATCTCTCGCGACCCTTTTCACCCACCGCAGACGTCCTACAAATAGCAGCGTCTGAAGCTCTGTACTAAACCCGCGCGTAGGTTCAGAAAAAACGCACACCTTTACCTATACACTAAAAGAGAGAGAGAGAGAGAAAGATCCAAGAAAACGACGTAGAAGAAACGTTCCTATACAGAGAGGAGCTTGTCTGGCGTGCGCGCGCGTTCGACGAAAGCTAGAGCTCGCGCCTACCCCTCGCAATGTTCGCTCGCTTGCCCGCGCGCGCGCGCCGGTGATCCGCGTGAGAGGGTTGGTTGGAACTCGATCCTCTCTCCCTCTCGGCGCGCGCGCGCGCGTCTGGGGGTTGGTCGACGGCGGTGGCAGCGGCGGTGGTGGCGGCTCTCACACGAGCAGGAGAAAAGCCGTCTCAGTCGACGCGTCGCAGTCGGCGGACGTGCACTGAGAGGTGGCTATATACCTCGTACCGAACCGAGCACCGCTGTCACCGTATACAAATATATACATATACATATATACGCACTCATTAAAGTAGACGCGGCGAGCGATACGGCGAGCGCGAGAGGAAAAGAGAGATAGAGAGAGTTCGGTGAACCCACGCGGCCGCCTCTCCTCGAGGTCCTCGAGGCGCCTCGACGCAGGGGGTGATACACGCACGCACCGAAGAAGAAGAGAGAAAGACTAGAGTGAGAAAGATATAGAGTACAGGTGAACGCACACGCACAGACACGAGCACGCACAAGTCATAAGGTGGATCTCTTTTTTGCCCTCTTATTATTCTCTCCTTGCTTTTATCCGCGGTGCAAAGTACAGAGTATATAGTGGCAGTCACGCTGCGAGTTGTGTAAGTAGAGGGGCTTATTTGCGAGCGGTAGTATAGCACGCGAGAGAGTGAGAGAGAAGGAGATATATAGAGGAGAGCTCTCGTGTGCGAAGGGTGGAAAGTGAAAAAGAAATTGATTGGATGCCGTTCAATTACTTTTCTTGTTAGCCGAGAGGATTCGCTCCGTCTTTTCATGTTCACTGTCAATCTACTTTTTCATTCGATGATTTTGCCAACACGATCGAAATCGCGCTAGGATACGTGAGATACCGAGTTGTTTCTGAAAAGCTCTGTGATTTCATAAGTTCTATTGTTATGGCTGCTGGTAGTTGCTGCTCGAATCTTATTAGCATAAAGCTATATGTACATCTCGCTCAATAGCTTCGTACATAGTTTCCTACTAATGTGATTTTTAAATTGGAAAAGTGTTTTGTCAATAATGGTAATATATTCATTCATTTCTCTATTGTTTAGACAAGAAAATGCTTAAAAATATTTTCTCGGAATATGAATTCAGCTGGAAATAGGTTTATCTATGTATTTTTTAAATAGCTTTATTTTTCTATAATATGAAAAATCAAATTTCATTTTATTATACATCGAAATTTTTTTAATTGAAAATCAAACGCTAAAGTGTGATAATGATATACGGATAAATATATCTCTTGAACTAACATCCACAGCACCTGGCTGTCATTTTTTACTTCCCCTTCTCGAATACATAGTGCACAACGCGGTGCAAAAACGCGACTTGATTGATATGCAATCAGTTTTTATTTATCGCCGTCGTTATTCCTAAAAAAACGCTCGCTCGCCGTTTGCAAAGATGAAAAATCACACTCCCCGCCTCTTTCAACCTCTCTTCATATCAACGACCAAAAAAAGTAAAAAAAAAGTTAAACCGAAAACCGGCTGCAGGGCGAAAGAAAAACAGCAAATCGTCGCCCACGCCATAGGCGTTTTACTTTGATAAACGGAGCTTCACCATTATACATAGCCGTAACGTACAACGTGAAAAAAGAAACCAATATAGTATAGCACTTTGATCGAAAATTCGCTTGAGAAAGAACGCGCGAGAATCTGGTTTTTGCGTTTCGTAACAGCCGGTGACACACCAAGACAGCGCGCGCCGCAGCTATATAGCGGCGTCGGCGATACCAATTTCCAACTTGTTGACGGCCGCCGTCGCCGACGTCGCGTGACCGGCGCGCGGTTATACTGCACGGAACTTTCCGCGAAGGGGAAGATCGTTACTTGCGCCCCCGCGAGTCTAGCTCCTTCGACGCGAATTGCTCGAGCGAAAGGAAGAAACGTACAGTACAGTGCACTCACTGAGGCAAAGGGGAAAGCCAGCGTCATCGACGAGACGCGGATACGCGAAATCGCGGGAATGAGAAATCGACGGGGCGGCAAGTATACATATATATATCGTATGTACATGTACTATGCGAAGTCCTTCGTGAACGCCTCGATCTTCCCGTTTGTCTTGCTAGCGCTGAGGAAAGTATATGTGCGGAGAGGGTAAGGAGAGAGGCTGCAGATAAAAAGAAAGAGAGCACAAGGACAGCGCCCTTGCTCTTGGCGAGAGCGCCGGGAGATTTACGACGTCTGCGGGGGAAAAAGTTCGATAATACACACAGCGCTCGACTGCGCGCGTATCTAGTCGCCGGTCGCTGAGCAGCGTCTATCCATGGTCGTGCAGGGGGATGAAAGTCGTTCTCTTCCGTATGTGTAGCCTTGCAGAGGGAAGTTTATCCTCGCTCGCTCGCTCTCTCTCTTTTATTTTTATTGCGAGGCGCGCTGTTTTTGCGCGAGCGCGTACACACGAGAAAAAAGAGTGAGAGAGCCGGCGGCCCACGCAAAACACGCGAATGCGTAGTCGGTTATGCTATATCAGAGCGCGCTGGAGGCTAAATATAGAGCGCTTTTGTGTCTGCCCGCGCGCGAACCGTCTATTAACATGCGAATTGCAGCGTTGCGCTTTAATAAAGCGCTATTCTTTGGATTGTAGCTTGTAGGATTGGCTTTCGCGGGGAGAGAAAACGGAAAAACGTACTTCGGCGCTATGGTAGGCAGGCTTCACGGTGAGACTTGGTTTTTGTATCTGCAGATATTGCAATTGATAATGCAACATTTATTTGCGTCTTGTTAAAAAAGCACTATTAATACTTCAGATTTTTTCTGTTTGTTACTTATTATTTATAGAAATAACTTTTAAGCGACGAGAATAGTTATTATTTAAACGAAATAACAACTTAGTTTTCCAGTCATCTACTAAACTATTGAAATAATTTGTATTTATTGATTTAAATGTACTTTCAGTGTTCAGTTTTCATATAATTATTATTTTTTCCCAGCAATATTTGATATGTAAGAAAGTTCTGGAATCTCTTAAAAGTTAATTTATGAATCAAACTATAGTAAAATTATAAAGCGTATACATTTTGTGAAAGAACTATAAAACTGAAAGTAGTTTGAAAGCACACCGTATAATATCGTTCTGCATATTTATGTTTAGTATTCAAAAATATATGTCATAACGTAGCTTAGCATAGCTTAAACTCAACTCCTAGATTATTGACAGACGCGAATAAGCTAAATATGCAATTTTAGTCTTACAAATGGCTCTCTTTTTCGTAAACTAAGAAGTACGCCACCGTAATGTACAGCTTGAAACGTTGAATTTTGGTAGTAAAACCTGTTGGGAAGTGGAAGTAAAAACCGGTTATGCAGCCCCACGAAAGACCCGCCGAATATTTCGATTAATATTTCGTCGAAGCAGTTTGTACACGATAGCACATACTTCTACCGAATGTGCATCGACCTAACGAACGTTTAAAATATTATAAAAAACCAAACAGTAAAATTGTAAACTATCATTATAAGGCTACTTTCCTTTGGTTTCTAAAATTACTAGTCGAAAGTGTACAAACTTTTTTCTCTATATTTCCGAGAAAAGTTTTCTAAAGCGAATAGGAAATTTCTTCATAATAAGAAAATGTGATTGATTTGTTAACTAGTTCCTTTACTGCAATATTTTCTCACGCAAGTTGTAAGAAGACGTAAAATTATACTTTAATACGAGTAAATTATTTAAAATGACTAACTAAATTAATGAATATAATTTTGAATTTGGTATCTACTAATTTTTGACGTTCAATAACTTATTTACAGCAATATATTTCATATTTTGTATATTCTTCAGGGAAATACTTTGATAGAATCAAGCAGAAATTTTCCAGACAAAATATTAAGTATACAAAACCATATTGCATAGGTTATTTTAACAAATTTGTCTAGTTATACTGAGGTTTTATCAAATATGTATAAATTTAAATTTGCTATAAAACATATTTCTTGCGTTTATTTGAGTCTTGAAATAACAACTATTATAGTGAAATACAACAAGCATGACAGCAATGCACATATTCATAACTTTTATATTAATAGCAGATGAGGTCATGTCGTTAACCGAAATCGCTTCTCATCCTCATCGTCGCAGACAATGGAGCTAACAAAAGGGCATCCACTTACCGAACTATCGATCAGAGAATAGAATGTGTATTTTTAGAATTCGACTGACAGGTGGCAAAGCGTCGTGTGCGCAGCCGATGCTGGGAACGGCGCTATTTCTGCGCAGAGCGAATAATCTGCGCAATTCGACCGAATACAGCCACCACCATGGCTTTTCGATGCATTAATTACTCATTTCCGTCGCAGGATTGCCATGTTTCAATTACTTCATGTTCTTTCTCGATTACATTATTAACGTGAATCGTATTACTTGGAATTCACTCCCTTGGCAACAGTGCTACAAAACCGTTATGTTTTTACAAAAAAGATTTTTAGACGTCGGAGGGTCTGTTTTATCTTCTTCTAAATAACATTTTCATATTTAAATGATTATTAAAATGGCATTGACAGTCATATAATGACAGCTTATCATTTTATAAAATAAATTCTTAAATCAAGTATACCTTTATATTAGATATTTCTATCTGTGCACTAAAAATTAAGATTGAAAAACTTCTTAACTTAATGATCTTTTGAAAAATCTCAGAAGACACGATTAATACAACTTGTGTACAAACCGATGTATCGGTTAATTTTCAGTCGATATATCTATTTTACGGAATTTTTAGTTATGTATGATTTTGGTATAGCACCTTTGGTGTGTGTTTTGTAATAAATGCGAATAGTTTCGTTATACATTATATTTTACACGCATATATTGCGAGATATATTATAATATATATATAGTGTATATTAATTTACTTTGATTATGAATCTCCATTTTATTCAATTTATGGAACTCACGAAGGGAAAATAGGTCAAGATTGCGGAAGTTTTCAGTTTATTACAACAATATTTATTACTGTAATAGACTAACAACGTAGTATATGTATTTATCTAACAGAGAATAATTTTATAGTAACAATTGCTGTTATTTTGCTGCATAAACATAATTTGTACATAAATTTTAGTAATATTCATGAGATAACGAATCTGTCTCTCGTTTACTAGAAGAAAAAAAATTGTACCCTTTATTAATTATTTACATTTTTAACAATTTAAAGCAAAAATAGTCATTTTTACTACACTTTTTCTCTCGATATATAGTTCGAAACCAAGGCAAAGTTTTAAAAAACTAACATTCTTATAACATGCCCAACATTAAAAATGTTGTAAACCTACTGAATTAGTACTATAACACACTTAAAATTTTATGATGTTACTACTTTGATATATTGTTATGACTCAGAAATCAGAAATCTAGAAAGTTTAAATTGTGAATAAAAGAAGTTTTCATGAAGTTCAAGTAACTTCAATGAGTGTATCTCACATGTCATAGTGTTGTAGTTTTTTCAATAAAGTTAGTCATTATATAATTCATCTTAATGTTATTTTCACATTTCCTGTGAATTCATACGTTTGTGTATTCAAATTTGATTCTATTCATATAGAAACCATGGAAAATTTTAAAATAGAAATACATAAATCAGACTATTTTATATTAAATTGCCATCAACTTGTGTAGCATATTTTATAAAACATAGATTCATTTATTTTGAAAATAAATTAAAAAATATAACATATTCTTGCAAAAACATTTAGAATATATATTAAGATGCATTCAATTCTTCTTACGTTTTTTTGAAAATATAATTTATAGTTGTTTCCTAACATTATATTGCACTATATCAACTGTAATCAAAGAAGATGTCTGAAAAAGAATAAGATGACCAAAACTTCTGTCGTATAGTAACTTAAATAGTAGAATGAACATCATTACTTAAAATCCCAAAGAAGCCTTATAGAAACGTTCAAAGATATATAAGTATTTAGCTTAAAATATTAGCTAAAATAATCGTTACAATATCTATACGAGTTCACGAGAATATCAGTTACGTAAATATTACCTCACAGAAAATAATGATGTCAGAATGACGCATAGCTGATTTTTAATAATACATGTTTAGATTGAAAACGATTGTTTTTTAAAATATTAGTGAGAAAATGATATTATTTACGTAATAGTACTACTTGTTATTTTAACAATCTTATGAACTCTCTTACGAAAAATGATAAATATTCATACGTATACAATTATAATAAAAGCAATCATTATATGAAATACTTATTTGTTTCCGTTTAAATATTTTTTCCTTCATTGAATTTTATAATCGAAAAAAATAAAATTAGTCATGTATGTAATGCTTTAAATACTTCGTTCTTAAACCAAAAAAAAATTATTCCTTGTGATAAGATAGTCTACCGATGAAAAATCGCATTTAATTTCAAACCTCGTTATACCAAAGCCAAACAGTAATTACAATTCATTATCAAGCAACCTTTGCCAAAAACCGTGCAAAAACAAATGGAAAGAGACGAGGCATCGAGGTTTGAGTGGCGTGTTTTGTGAATAGGCTTTCCTGGGGGAGAAAAAAGCTCCGTTACATAGGACGCTAACAAAGCCAGAAGAGGCGGACGAGCGAATGAAATGAAAATTCCGCGATAGTCTTTGTGAAAAAAGAGAGCGCGCTCGTGAGCTCGGCATCGAGAGAGGAAAAATAGAATAAGTAGAACGGTGTCAAATGGAAATCCATCTACTCTTTCCCCTCTCCCTCTCTCTCTTTCCCTTTAGCCATTTTGCGGCAGCTCGCGGGATCGATTTCAACCGCAGCGAAGAGAAGTGCAGCGAACGGAGCTCTCTCGCTCGCGGAAGGACGGCAACCGACGTGTCCCAGTATCGAAAGCCTGCCCTGCGCACACTCGTTCGCATGCGGTGCGCGACAAAATATAATCTAGGCGAGGGACGCGTTATAACGCACAATGCATCTGCAAAGAGAGAGAAAGAGAGAGAGAGAGTGGGAGACAGAAGAGCATTTCCAGCTCTGGCGTTGTTATTATTGTGACTACCGATAGCTTTCATGAAAACTGGCCTTTTACGCGCTCCTGTTGCGCAGTATGGCAGCAGCGGCTTTTTGCGGCGTCGGCGTCGGCGGCGAGACGGCTTTTGTTCGCGCTCGCGCGTCAGGCGGATTCATTAAAAGTTGCGCCTATATATATACATGATCGGACGGCTGTGTAGCCTATGTATGCTGTACGCATGCATATACATACGCGGCGGGATTAGGGTCGGACTGGAGCCTGCTGCCCATGTAATCGCGGCTATTTCGACGCCTGTGGTATCTCTCGTGTGTATTTCGTCCTTTTCACACTACCTCTCTCTCTCTATATATATATATGTCGTGCACTGATCATTCGAGCTTATTGTCCGATGAGTAAATAATCCTTTCATTTAAAGTTTCGGCTCTTTCATTTGCACTGAAAAATTGGCACTACTGCTGAAGTAATTTCGGTCGTTTACCTTTCGCCACAGGATATAATTGGATTACGGGCTGTACAAACGTAAAAACCAACTAGGCTTTTCATACAAATATTAATATTGTATACGAAAATTAACTCGTATTCGATATGATTATATTATAAAAGAGCACAGAAATACTTTGCATTTTTTAATAATTTAATTTAAATAATTAGCATAAAGATTAAACATGGCAATCCATTCTATTTGATTGCTGCAATAGTAACTGATAATTGAATTATGGCTATTAATAAATGTATTAGCACTGTAAATTAACACATAATATTTAGAAAATTTAACAACACTCACCCTGGACTTAATAAAATAAACTAGGCTACGCTTGTTTTTTTTCATCCAAATAAGCCTTAATATTAGTATAACAGCTGTGGTGCGAAATTGCCATCATTTTACTACCGCAACTGTGGTCTAGCCGTGACCTAAAATTATTCGATTTACTAAACACATTAGTCGTTAAAAAATTTAACCACACCGCTATCCGTGTTCGCCACACACGGTGTGAATTGTTAAAAGTTTTGATTGATAGTCGAGAGAGAAAAGAGATTTGATGAAGGGAATTGAAGAAGTATTACGGGCATGAAAAAAGCGTATGATAATAATTTAAAATTTACTATATTTTCTATTTGTAGTAATAATATATAAAAATTATATAAACTTTGAGATGAACGATGAAATAATCTTTCTTATTAATCTAATTTCAAACAAAATTTACTAGTTTCAGTAAAAAGTATTTGAAATTGTCACAGTTACGAGATTTAAAATGATGAAAATTTTCTATTGCAGAAGAAATTTCTAGAAAACACGGAGTGAAGCAAATTTTTTACATCTAATTGGCAAGCAACGTACATCATTAAAAGATTTCAATTAAATATTAAATAAATAACGGCTAAAAAATCAACGTTATCTAGCATATAACTAAAAATGGTTAGAAGCTTCACTTTAAAAAGAGCTGAAATGAGGCCGAAGCGAAAGAAATAAGAGGAACCGGTACGCCGTGCAGGAAACGCTCGCGTCGTTCCGCGTACATATATACGCATATATATACACACCTACAAGCTAGTACGCGAGCGCGCGCGAGATCATAACGGCGGCGGCCGTTCGCTATACGCATTTTTCTCGTCAACGTCCCGTCGCTGGTGCGTGTTAAGGCGCGATACGTACGGAAGTTATGTAAATGAACACGTAACACTGGATGCAGCTCCTCGCTCGTATATACACATATATATACACATATGTATATACACACATAGGCAGGTGGAATGCACGACGCCCGCAGAGGGCAGCAGCTACATTGAAACTTGTACACTCCGCGTTAGTTTTGTTTTCCCCCGTTGGCTGTACTTATATATGCACACACTTTGTTCTGTGAATTTTGGCAGTACACGAACATGGTCTTATCACGCGACTGTCGTTATAGATGATGACCGTGGCGAATTAGAATAGGGATATGGTTTTCGTAATCTTTACAGTTATACACGCGAATGTGAATACAGCGTTCGCGGACGTACCGCAAGATTGTGGTCCAAGTTTTTTGGCAGGCTTTCGATGGTAACGGAAGGGAGAATTTTCATTATTACAAAGTTTCTTCTAGATTCTATTCTGTAGGAAACTTTTGCAAGGTTACTGGTGTTTCGAGCAGCTGGATTTCTAGCAGGAAATTGTCCTTTTGGAAAAATTATTATGCTTTTATCAAGGATATCTGATAAAACTTTTGATTTATCAGACGAAATCAGTGTCGACATGTAGTGAAACTATGTAACCATAATTAAAAAGAAGGCTATATTAGGTTTTTATGTTAAGAAATGTATAACACATTGAGGTCGTATTCAAATAGGTTTCAATTAGCATGATTTGTTTATACAAATACCTTGCTGTACTATAATAGTAATATTTCAAAAGTTATCGAATGATTTTGTCAATAACTTTTGAAATCGTATAATTTGTAGTAAACAGAACGTAGAAATTCTTGGCGTACTTTGCACCGCGTTACAAGAGCAAGTTTGATGTGTTTTGAAACGCGCTCACCTGTACTCTCTCCCCACAGTGTACTCACAATATTGATTTTCTCGCCCGCACGTGTATAGAGCCAAATACAAAATGAGGCTGGACACTTAAGCTAAGTGGCGAGGGAAAGCAAAGTTCAGCTGTTTGTGTGTGTATATGTGAGAGAGTGTTGGACAAGTCTAGCCGGAGCGCAAGACTTATCGAACTCAGTGACGCCAAAATGTTCGCCGCTATGGTGCTGCACAAGCGCAGTAACAACCACAACAATCACAATCATAACAACAACAACAATAATCCGACGGCCACAGCTGGTAACCTCAACAATAATCACATCAACAACAACGTGAACAATCTCAATCGTCAGCTGAACGGCAAAGCGGTAAGTTCCCTGTGCGCTCCGTTTGTTTTCCGCGAGAATCAATTACAATCACCAGAATCGCGAATTAAATATTGAACTCCCCTATATACCGAAGAAAAAAAAACCAAACATTGAATCTCACGGTAAATTCCCGCGAGCGCGGAAGATTATACACGTCGCTGCTCCAGATTGTTAATCAAGTGTTAGATGGATTCTCTCTCGCTTGCTCGCTCGCTCTTCGGGTGCTCATGTTTGAACGAACGCAATTTCGACATCCTGGACTGATGGGTCTCCCCCCTCTCTATCCCCATCCTCCTCTCTCTCTCTCTCTCTCTCTCTCTCTCTCTCTCTCGGTTCTAAATACACAGCTGGAAGTAACGAAGTATGACACCGATTTTCCGGGGCGTGAATAATACGCGCGAGCGCTCGGTAATATACGGGACCTTCAATTTGGGGAACGGCGCGCGCGCGCGCACCTAAGGCTACAATCAGAGATTCGCCGTGATAATTTAATTGAAGAGGATATCCGGTAGTTTTTCTCCAAACTGTTACGGCAATTTAACTTTTAATCATCGAGGAGTAAACGTCGAGGTCTATTATAAACTTTCTTCTTGAATAAATCGCAACAATTTGTACATAACATATTGTTTTTAATAAATATGCTCGATATATTTCGTTACTACAAAACTACGCAATTTGTTTTCACTTACTAAAAAAACAGTATAAGAGATACAAAAACAAGTGCATCTACAGAGCTTATTGTAATTTGCATCGGAAGCGTTCTTTCTTATTTTTTTTCACTGTCACGCTCAACGTCTAGAGAAACTTAGGAAGTCGCACGAAATATCAGGCAAATCATTCCGGGTATACGCGTGCAGAGTGCGCGCGGCCCCTCGATGGTACTTCGGCTCGCGTAAAACGAAACAATGCCGGCAAAGCGAGGCGAGATAAGAGCCGCCGCGACGGCCGTGCCAAGTTCTCCCCTTCTCCCTTCTCTCGCTCGGCATAAATCGCGCACGAATACTTTCCGTTATCTAAATTATTCCGCGGATCGGGGAGAAAGAGAGTTACGTGCGCCGCAGGATTCGCGTGCCTCACTGCATACACACATACACTACGCGCGCGTTTAGAATTTGGTATCGACGCGGGCGAACATTTTGGTGACTGCAGTATACTGCACAGGCGCATCCTCGTCGTCGGCACCTTCGCCGAGAAGAGATGCATGCAAATGAAGCAGCTGGATCAAATCCTCTTTGTTCAGGCTAAAGGAATTGCACGCGACGCCGGAAATTTACAACTAAATTAAACCGCCAAAGTCAATTGTGGAGCTGCACCGGTGAATTCGACTGTCGGGGATCAATTTTCCGATTTTTTCTCAACCGACGCGACTGAATTGAGATGCGCTTATCGATTGTTGAGCCATCGGGGAAGATTGCAGTTCGATCGCATCCTATTCGTCGAGTTCCCTGCATACTTTCCGACGCTTGCACGCCAAATCTCTGCGATTGCATTTCTCCTAACAAATAGTTTAATTTTTAGAAGATTGGCTTTTTTATTTAAGAAAGATGATGAAACATTAAAAATCTGTGAGATGTATATTTGAATCCAGGGCGATTGGAGTACCAGTAAAAGCCAATATTTATAATTATAAATGGTAGACAGATAAAATATGTAATAACTTAGGACAGACGCGATAAATCGCTTTTAACTTGATTAGACAAACTTTTATAGAGTTGTAAGCATATCTTTTAAGTTATTATATTAATATGATAATTTACTTCTTTAAATAATTAGTAATTCGCATCATTTGACTTATATTCGATACATAAATGATATACCCACTAATGATATGTAGAGTATGCTCATTTTTATTAAATGTTTCTTGCAAAATTGTCATATGTTAATATTCATTTTTAAACCTTGACATCATTGTAGATATGCAGTGCAGGATTTTGTACCCAATTAAAAAGCTGTTAAGTTTAATTATTTTAATGATAAACTAAATAGAAATAAATTACTGTGATAAATTTTCTCTCTTCGTTTTAATCAACAATAGGCATTTTCATTCAAATTAAGATCATAATTTGCTAGATAGTTTCCGTCAGACAAATTGCAAACTCAGTACCGTATGTTTTAACCTAAATATTCATTTACTTTACATAAATATCATTCCATATTCATAAAGCGTTTTACAAATGTCACGAGAAGTAAATCTGCATTTTTGCCTGATTTGATTTTTTTTTAAATTTATCTTTTTTTGTTCATCTTAAATTACAAGCTTAAGTTGGTTGATGTAAAACTGAAAAAATTTGTTTATTTTTTCTTTTCAAGTTTGTATATGTGGGCTTGAACAGAATTCCTGGTAAATTTTAATGCACTTTATAATGACCTTATAAGTCATAAAATTAGCATATGCGTCGACGATCCTCTTATTGCTCTATATATTCTTGCTAATATTTTTGATAATACTCACTTCGGCCGCTTGCCATAAAGCGAATGTGTATGATAATTCTCGAAAGAATATTAACCGTTAAGCGGCTTTGCCCGGTAATAAAAACACAGATAAAACTGCCTGCAGAGTGATGATCGTGAAGAGTAAAACTCCATTTCCTAGTTTGCACATCTCATTCCTGAAAGCAGTAGCACAAGTGTGCATTTTTTGCCGAACGGGCTTTTAACGAGTTCAAAAATAAAAGCTACTGTACGCGCAATAATTAAGACCGTTGGATATGTAGTTCCGTTACGACACTTAATAGTTTGTTTGATTAATGTACAACTATTAAACGATACAAATTAATTTTGCAAAGTATAGAGCTCACTATAAATTCATTAGAAAGGTGACATTTATTACAATTTTAACAGAGTAAATCATGATATCAATATTTTCAGTATAACATATGTACATGTACATAACGAAATAGTTTGCAAAAGACTACCTCTACCATTAAGCGTTTGACTTAACTACTTCTTCAAACTCGACTCCTGCGGTACGATTAAAATATCTGTCTCCTCCTCCAGTCGTTCAAGGCTCGCATTTAACCTTCCCACCCTGCCAAAAACTTTTTCACTACGAAAAAGAGCAGCACGAGCGTCTGTCTCCTTTCCGTCTTCACTCTTATCTCTTCGCTTTTGCGTATTTCAAGCAGGCCCGATTTCTTTTTCCGGACTCGTGCCTCGTTTCTCCAATCTCCCTTTCTAGCGCGCCCGCAACATCTCTGCGTCGAGTCGCGGCCGCGACGTGCATACGAAACGCGCATTATGCGCGAACGGCGGATTTACAAAAATTACGAGAGAACTTGCTACGCGCTGCGAATTCGCACCGTCGCTTTATATCGAGTACATATATATATACACAGACACGCATTAACGCGGTCGTACTGAATTGCTCGTCCGAGAGTATATATATGCCTACCACCTGCATATTTGTGTAATAACGAGTGCGAGGCGATGATCGGTGCGTTGTTTTCCCTTTGGAATGTGTGCATACTCACACATCACGTATGTACATGTACGCGGTGACCGACTTTGGTATCGATAATTAGCGATATTTCGGAACCGTACGGATCTCGCAATTAGGGGTATGCGCGCAGCTTGAATTATCATCAGCAGTAGCAGCAGCAGTTCGCGCATGGGACAGTAAAAATTCAGCAATGATAGACGGAATTTACGCTCGCTGCAGAAGCGCAATAGCGTAATGACCGAAACGTTTTGGCGCGCGAATTTCCGTTGGCCCGCCGCTGGCTCTGTGGGCTAAGTAAACAGGGAAAAATTAATTGCCTCGCGTCCACGCTCCGGTCTCACACTTGCGCCCGAATTGTATTTGCGTTTAGTGTGGAGGTCGGAGAGAGTGCAGTGCTGTGGGATACATATACAGTTGAATGCGGTTGGGTGCCGCGCGCGCACACGCAATTATATCCCCATCGCTCGACAGTAAATTTCAATAATGCGAAATAAAAACGGTGGCAAATTAATTGTACGTGTAAATTTAATTTTCAGCGGGTGGTTGTACGATCGCGATGAGAATTCGGTTGTCTATACAAATGGTTTGCGATTTTATTCCATTATCAACGCGTGCATTCATCATCATATTATATAATTTTATCTTTACCCTACTAGAAATTCGTCTATCACGAAATGGCCAGAATCTTAACAAATGAATAGGAAAAATGCCTTTTCTCCCATTATATGCCCATTTCATGTTTGCCACTAAAATGACATAACCTTAAAATTTTCTTTTTAATTTTTCTTACAAATTCGACATTAAATTGAATGACATATAACTTTAACTGATAGCTTCCTACAATATAAATAATATATGAAGGCCAGAAAAACATTTACGATAGCCCTTTTAGAGATATTTCGAAAACTTTTTTTTGTCATTATTTGCTGTCTCTCTCGCTCTTCTCCAATATAATTAGACTTTTATTACCCATTTTCTAACTAAAAAACTGTCTAATGTTAAAACCTTTTAAATAGATAAAAACTAGCTTGTCCCAATCTACGATAAACTCATTCTATTTTTCAATATAGAAAATGTTCAAATAATAGGACAAAAAGCGTTTCATTGCGAGTTAGAATTTGGAAAAAAGAAATACCTAGCTATAAAATATTTTGTATTTCCACCAGGGTATCGAAAGAATTTAAATAACAAAGAAAATGATCCTAAAAACCAGATGTTTAATGTAAAAGAACTGTTTTTAAAATTCACCAAGTCGCGAGTTAAAATGGAAATTTATGTTTTGAATTTTAATCTTTGCATATAATATTTTTATATAATTCGCAGCTTATTTTACATTTTTAAGTACCAAACGTTTATTTTCTGTGCAGTCTATCTTGCATGTATATATAATTTGTTTGAGTTTCAGTTTAAAATTTTTAAAAGGAAATGGGCATGTTATTATACTTCGCATTTAATACTGTGACATTTCGACAGGATATTTTTAAAGTATTTAAATGAGTGCTACAAAAGTTTATCGGATTGAAAAAACAGCTCTATGATTATTTGATACCATTGCTTTTTGTTTGAAAGTTGTTACAAAACGAGCATAAAAAGAAATTTCATTTTTTTTTCCAAATGTGTTTCATTAAATTAATCCGTTATATTAATACTATCGCTATAAAGATACAGTTACCTTAATACCTTAAGCTAAAACAATCAACTAAAAAAGTTGATCAATTCTTCAAATGGAAAACGCAATCAAGTGAGCAATTCACCCGTAACACGGATTACTCGCAAAGTCATCCTGCGATCCACTAATGCATTCCTTGAATATTGCAAAACCTGCGAATGACGTACGTATACGCGTCGAAGGGAATACCCACGTGTTCAATCGCGCCAAATGAAAGAATAATAAATTCAGACGGCACAAAGTTCGCCGTATATATAACGACCTTGACGAAGTTACATATACCTGCGGGCTGAATTCGCGGTAGACGCATCGCATATATATCTTCAATCACCGTGTATATAACATCGGCGCGATTCGCCGACTTTGGCCATTAGCCATCCCTAGAGATATGCCGTCGTCGTCGTCGGCCTCGGCTTTGCTGCCGTTCTAGCTACTGCTATACTCGCGGGATATTTCTCTCGCGAGGTCGCGCCGACCGGAAGTTCCAGCGACAATTCGTTACAGCTACATGATGAGATTTGTTGAGAAAAGTTGGCCGAGCAAATCTTGTATACACTTTTGCCGCAGCGCAACTCTCGGCAGCAGATTTTACGCGCGCCTTGTAGTTGAGTAAGCGTACACGCAGTTACATAAATTCACGTGTTTACGCTCGAACCGTATTCTCTTATATATTACGCTGCGCGCATAGAGCGGATGAACTAATTTATACGCGTAAATATATAAACGTAGAAGGGGATAGTATACGCGACAGCTTTCCCGATAAGCAATTTTCGAATTATTGCTGCGAAAATGATCTACCCCGTCACTGGCAATTACACCACTCCTCGGCGCGAGGAATTTTTTCGGTTTTTCATTTTACGTAAGAATCGTAATTACACAGAGGATTGCGCGCGCGCGCGTGTGTGTGTATGTATATCGCGCATATTACCAAGGCATTCGCCGCTCATTATCATGCAAAATAACATAGACGCGGTTTACGTGCTACCACCGCGGTGTGCGGCATCTGGCTCTGCGCGCTACATATTTCTCCAGTCGAAGCCGCGAATAATCATGTAGCCGGCATTTTTCCCCTCATAGCAGCGCGGCCTTGCGACACACGATCCGCGCACGCGCGTCCTTCCTCATTCCTCGTCGTGATTAACGCGTTTCCGCGCCTGCGGTCTCTCGCTGCCTGCTGATGTGCCTGTTATTACAGCCGTTTTCTAGAGCGTACACGAGAGAGAGAGAGAGAGAAGGGGAGAGAGAAGAGATGATACGCCGCGCATTCGGGAAAACTAACTTGAACGCGGTGGCGTGGACTTGAGTCATCGGCGCGTGTACGTGTGTGTATGCGTTGCGCTTGAAATTTTTCGACTGCGCAATTGACACGTCAGCGACGCACCGATGACAGTGTGTATAAAGGGGGGCTGAAAATTGCTGCGTCGTATCACTGACGTGGTTCATCACTGAAATTGCTTAATTTTATAATCTCGCTCTGACATGTGTACGAACAGTGCAGAGAGTAATTTATCGTCCTTTGTCTAGTTGAATGTTTGTCTTTTAAACATTTGACAAGATACACGTGTTATATTTTACAAAAAATTTTCATATTAACATTATATGCATTATATCATTTGCCAATTATCTGTAAAAAAAGAATCGCGAGTGTATAATTAACCATGTATTCTTTGTTGCAGGTGAGTTACACAATTGATTGCCTTATTAAATCATCTTCGCCACGTAAGTCATTATGTAATTAAAAACGTACGATTGTTACCACTATTCTCATATTACAAATAGGACGAATTGTGAGTTAATTATTTTCGATATATATATTATTCAATTGAAATGTGACCCTACTACTGCTACATGAAACGATCAATTATTCATGCCCCGCTTGCCTTTCCAAACGGGGCCACAAACTCCAACGAGACGTAGCCTCTCAGAAACGAAGAAGAAGCAATAAAGCGTTTTGTTTTATTATAGGGGGTCGCTGCAATGAAAATGCGTATATAACACACAGCGTCCGCGCGATGCGCTTGGAAATGGTAATACGGGCGAACGCGTCATGACATTGAGTCAGAATTCGTATGTGCGGGGGAGTCGAAGAAAGCATATCTCAGGCCTCCTATACGAGGAGAATGAGAATTCCCTCGAGAGAGGCTCTATAACGCGACCGAGCCGACGTACACACATATATATATGTATGCGAATGGAGAGAATTTCTCATACGTCGGCATGAAAATTCTTCGCGTCGCGCGTGCACTTTTAAAAAATTGGTATGCGACCCGCGCGCGAGCGCAACTTTACACATACCTCACCTTTTATTCGGACCCACGCCCGTATGCGCCAGAGGAGTTCTCTCCTTCTTCGCCTTTTTCTTTCTCTCCCTCTCCTACTTTCTCTTTCCACTGCGTCGCCGATATTTTCTCTCCACAACTTCTTTCGCTGCAGAGCCTACAAGCTCCAACGTGTTTTTTTTTCTCGCTCGCTCGTGCGCGGCTAGAGAGAAAAAAAGGGGAAGCTGGTCGTGGCTGCACCGCGTGGACGTGTGTGTATATATATATATAATACAAGTATAATGTACATGTCGGCACGAAAGTGCTTCGTTTCGTCGTTTTTCATTTGAGATGGATTTCGCAGCCAAGGTCGAGGTTTAGCATTTTAATTTAAAACTTATTTTTAAAATTCCACAATGAACAATTTTACAAACCACGATAAGTATAAATTTTTTTTTCATATCAGCGAATACATTTGCTCTATCTTTCGAGAAATTATCTTATAAAAGGTTTTAGAAAGTAATTTTGATACTCGCCTGTGTATAGTTAAAAATTATAATGCATTTACGTCAAAACTGTGCGTATATAATGAGAATATGAGAATTTCATTTTCTTATAATAATAATAATAATACGTGAGCACATCATCAAGGTAATATTAAAATTAAAACATGCTCAATTACGCTCTCTCGTCGGCGTGCTCTATTATTTTGAGCAATCACGAAAGTTTTTCAAAACTAGGCTACGATATTGCGCAGGACTGAAAATATTATGAGAGCACAACACACAATTTAGAGAGTGGGTGGATTCCACACATCAGGCGCACTTATGTAAATATTATAAAATATATCTTCTCCCCTCAACTTAGCGCGCTCAAGTGTAATTGCGAAATGTAGCCGTATAATAAAGTGAGAACCCCATTGCTTGGTCTTACGGCCGTTAGCGAAAAGCCACCACGACAATTCGACCACCGAGAGTTAACTTCGTAAAAATTTCAGCGAGCCTCCCTTGAAATTAGGTATCCGCGCGTGCACGAATACAGATAGGCTGGAGGAAAGAAAAAAGGAGTTTTACGATCAGAGGTCCGTGAAAATCGACGGCACACACGCGCGGCATATAAAAGTCCATCGCTATTCCTCTTTCTGTCTCCCTCTCCTCTCCACCATAAAGAATTTACTAACGATCGGAGTCGGACCCTATCTCTTATTTATAAAGCGGCGCTCTGCTCCTGGACTGCCTCCTAATGCTCTCTATATACCCTACAAAGCCATCTCTCTCCATCTAGCCGTGTATATATACGTATATATAAGCCGAGTACGTGTGGATCGCCGAGATATATCCAAGGCGAAGGGCTACACCGCAGACATGCACTGACTGTACTCCCGAGGGCTTCGTATACTTGCGCGCGCATCCTCTCTCGAACATCGTTGTTGCTCCTGGTGAGTCTTCTTCTTCTACTTCTTCTTCTTCTTTCTGTGGTGCTGCGACCAGACACACACATACGGGGATCAACGGCCCGCTGAATTATTAATCGCGCGGACCTCGCCGCACGACATCTCCGCCGTCGCCTGTCCGCCGTCGAACATTTTTCTTTATTTTCCTTGGGCGTGGACTCGGCTTTTTTTCTCTTATTCGCTTCTTCGGAATCTGCGGCTGGCGTACCCAGCTTATGTCTCCTGTTTGTTTTCAGAGCAGGATTGATTCGTCGTTAACGGTATTATATGTATATCGTTAATGTCTGTTTTGACAAGTGACAAATCTGCAGTTGTTCTCTCTCTGTGGACAATCATTATTTGTGGAGGCGAAAGAATTCGTTAATGACGCCTTAAAGGCTCTAGATTTTACTCAACGAACTTTTTTCTGGACTGGGAAGAACTTTAAATAGATTTGAACTTACTATTGGAGTTGAAATGAAAGGGAAAAATAATATTTATGTAGTTCATGTATATTATAGTATAGTTAATTAATCTTTATCCACTCTATAATAGTAGATAAATCTATCATACTACCATTACAAATATTTAACTAAAATAATAGTATCGCATCTAAATAAATAATTTATTATTCATAATCCTATTTTAAATTTTTTTCTTCAATAGTTATTTCTTATTTATAAAAATTATCGTAATACGACGAATATAGTGTTACCAGGAGAAAATATTCCCAAAATATATAAGCAAGTGAAAGTGAATAATAATGTTTTGTTGTTAATTTAAAGATATGCAAGATTAAAAAATTTGAAAATGTTACTATGAATCACGCATCATGAGTCATGAAATTAACCTTGAAGTAGTTCACAAAGAAAAGTACACAGATATAAATACACCATTACACTATTTGAAAATGTACTATATTGTATATGAAATAAACTAAGAAACTAGTTATAAGAGCTAATACTTTTATAGTTATACTATAAGGTTTCGATTACAAACTATTATAATTATGACAAATAACAATTATAAATAAAATTCATGGTTCTTTCGAGATGTTTATCCAATTATTGCCGAGAATATCTAAAGAAAGTTACGAGGAATACAAGTATAAACGTCATATATTATCATTATTTATCGAAGACATCAGAAAAGCTACGTCGAAAATGCTCAACTGAACAGCAGCAAGTTACGAAATCTGCAATACCCGCAGCCTGCATCTTGATTTATGTGACCAACAATATTGTCGCGCAATAGCATATATATTCCAGGTATATCCATACAGCCGCTCATCAAAAGTCACATGCACTATCGCTCTGTATCGACGAGGTATTGCTCAATCATCTACAGCCAAGACACTTCCGTCCCTCCCAAACTCTCATAACAGCGCGTGAAAAGTCGCAGGAGATCAGGGGACTGTATACTGCTGCCGCTAAGTGGATTACAGCG
Organism: Torymus tubicola; assembly: GCA_035583055.1. Lineage (NCBI taxonomy): Eukaryota > Metazoa > Arthropoda > Insecta > Hymenoptera > Torymidae > Torymus > Torymus tubicola. Next base: position 2,850,126 of record JAWWEQ010000045.1, on the reverse strand, counting down.
CGCTAAACTCCGCGGCAGTGCTGCTGCTGCTGCTACTCGCTTGCTCTCGAGGCCGCACCGCGCATGTAAGCGTGTGCGCGAGCGCACAAGCTCGTCGTCGCCTTTCACTTTACCATATTATACCTTCGGGATGCCGCCGTTGCCGCCGAGCTGCTTGTGCAACGAGTGTGGGTATATATTTTACCAGCAGCGCGAGTCGCGAGCTGTGCTGCCACGTTACGTTTTCCTCCGATTTTCGACGACGATTGCGCGCGTGCTTCGCGTAATTTTCATTGTGCGCGAGTTACTACACGCGCACAGCCCCGTAATCGCGCGCGTTCTGCATATATGCGCGGTTCATGCACTGGCCCAATTATCGCCGTGCTAAGCAGGAATTCGGGCTTTCGTTTTGGGATTACGCAAGAAAAATTCTTCGCGACTGAGCGGGAGAAAGAGAAAGAGAGAGAGGCAGAAGATAATTCGCTTGTCTGCAGTGTACATATGAGAGCGTTGGCGAAGTTACGAATATATAAGTGGGTTGACTGAACTGCTTCGGAAGCGAGGATAATATAAGAACACAGAGTAATATTTTGTTACATGGAATCACGTAATTGTATTATGAATTACACTTGAATCATGCCAAAACATTTGTATATAACTGTATTCTGCTACTGAATAAGTTTTAAAGTCTTCTTAATCGGCAGACGCTGAGGAATTGACTAGGCAAATTAGTTACGCAAAGTTAAGTAATTTATTTTTCCGAGGGCTAGAATTCAGAATGCATTATACTATATATTACAAATTATTTTCAAGATGTTACAAGTCAATTAAAAGCAATTAAACTTGAAATTATATGTGCTCTATAAGAATTACTGAACGATCATTAATCAACCTCTTTACCAAATTTAGATGTTACTACATACGCTATTTATGAAACAATCTATTTTAATAAGTTAACCGTATTTCATTAATACGTTTAAATTATGTGTTCTTTAATTAAGATTGCAAAAGTTGCACAAATTTCATTCTCTTCATGTACTGTTACTTTTTACTCGATCTCTCGTCAATCCATAAATTTACCGATACCTTAAAACATAAAATATTGTTGCATCCAGGAAATTGACTGTAAGCCATTGACCCATGCTGTTATACGTATTATCAGCGATTAATTACCGTATGCTCCGAACTAGAGCATTAATCAATTTCGAGACAGATCGCAGCTATGTTTTTCCAATTTATGAAAAACTCACGATAATCATGCATTAACATGACAAAAGTCGATTCTCGAACAAGACCATGCAACATCCGCGTGCTCGCGCGACGATGCCGTTAGAGCTCTGTCAAACGTGCAATTAATACTTCCCGCTCGGCCGGTGCTACACACAACGCTGGTTGCCGAGAGAGAGAGAGAGAGAGAGAGAGAGAGAGAGAGAGAGAGAAAGCGAGCGCATAGGAAAGAGCCACGATGCAGGCTATGCAATGCAACGCGTGTGTATTCTCGGGCATCTGTACCGGACGACACCTGGTGCATCATGCGCTCGAGCCATTGACCGCGCGCGAGCGAGCGCGAGCAGCGGAAGTTCCTTTTTGCCTATTTACACCGTGACCGAGCTGTGCTTGCCGCCACAGCCAACAGGAGCAGTGTTGACCGTCGCGATACTCACTCTCGCGCGTGTGCGTCTCTTCAAAAATCAGCCGAGGATCACGCATCATCTCGAGAAAGAGAGAGAGAGAGAGAGAGATGAGCAGAAGAAGAAGAAGAGGGAATAGAGGACGCGCGGCCCGCGGCGAGCGGGTATATAGCGGTACACCGGCGCGCCGATAGAATGCGGAATGTCTTGTGTGCCCGCACGTATGTGTGTGAGAGTATATACGGGTGTACGTCTAGGTATATATATGTATTTATATGCGGGATAGGCGCGCGTCTATGTATTATAAGACCCGGTGGCAGATTTTGATGGATCGAAGCCGGCTAATCGACGATTACCCCGCGGTGCAGCAGCGTAATATAAGACACCTGGTATACTTGGTGCGTGTAACAGAGGGTATGAGCGAGTATATATATGCGTTGCGCGCGCAACGTGTGTGGCGCTTCCGTGCGCACAGTGTGTTTTACTGTTAAGCGTGGCTGCTGCTGCTGCTGCTGTTTAGCGTGCCGTTTTCATTCCGAGGTATTATTATACCGGTTGTGATGGTATTGTATGGTAACTGGAAGAGGTTCGTGCAATTCTGATTTTGGCGTCTGTTAGGATTTGAAAAAACATTAAGAATGGCGTAATAGAAAGGTTTCACGTATCGTGATTCGTTATTATTTTATGCAAGCATTCGAAGAATGTGGGTTGATTTTGAAATCTCTGTTATTTAGTATGTGGGGAATATTTTTTGAATTTTCAGAAATATCCCTAAATTTATATACAAAGTTGGTTTAACTGCAAATTTTACTTACGCATTGCTATAGTGCGTTTTCGTTGCTCCATTTCAAACTGTCATAACTTTAACAGCAGTTATAATTTTTCAGTTTTGGAGAAAGGATAATAAAAACATGCATTCTAACCACTTATTTTCTTTTTTGAGAGCTGTTTTTAAGACTTTTTTTTATACTGAATAACTTATGTTTGAAGCAGAAGCTTTTTTACGATATTTTTATGGAGAAGTTCTAAAAATGTTTGGCTTTCTTCGCAATTTTTTTCATTTTCATCGAATATCTGACGTTTCCTAAATAAATTTGATAAAAGAAAAGTAAATATGCGTATGCAAATCCGTTATCGAATCAAAATACTCAGTTGTCGAACAATTTTATATAACACTTACATCGAATGACGTAAAAAATTCTACTCATCGATTCGTACAAAATACTGTGACAAATGTATTTTCAGCGGCTTATATACGCGTTTGTGACAGTATCTCGGCGTGTCAAGGATTCGAAAAGACGAAAATTGCTTTTGTCAATATTCTAAAAGGCTTCGGATTGACAGTGATGCGCCCAGATTTCACTGTTCCTTTTTTAACGTCTGCTTTTTCATTCAAGTCTTCAAGGTTTTTACGATACAAACTTGAACAATTTGCAAATGACGCTTTCAAGATCTGTTTAAGAACTAACCAACGTTGAACATTAACGCTCGACTACATAATTAACTTTCTTCCTGTCCCTTATGTACTTTACGCATACATGTTGTGATAAACTATTAATGACTCTAGCCATTCGTTTTATTAATCTGCGCACTCATATACAAAGTGTATAAGAGCCAATACCGCTGAAATTAAAAAGCTGCTACAGTACCATCGTATTAAAGCCTAGCAAAGACCAACGAAGACACTGTACATTGTAATAAAAATAGTCGTGACAACGTTGCAGCATTAGTCACTGGTCAAACACACGTGTACATATACATATACACGCCTGTTACTCGGAAATTAATAAAATTACTGGAGGCATGCGCGGAACGGAGAAAATCTCATCCCGTGGCCGATCTCTCTCTCTCTCCCTCTCTCTCTCTTTCTCTCACCGCACAAAGGATCATCTCTCGATGCGCAGTCTCGTCTCGGCATGACTCGCAATACTCTGCGCGTGTGCATCTCCTCCCAACGGTAGCCACAACATCTACCCACACACACATACACACCTACGCGTGCATCAATCGTTGCCCGTCCCTGAACGCGTCGCCGTGCATCACGTACACATATATGCGTGTATATATGTACTGCTCGCATAGAACGCGCGGAAACAATGGCGCATCGACAATGCCCGGCGCTTCCGGTTTTCAGAGAGTAGAGCGAGAACTTATACCAGCAGCAGTATTATAGGAGCACCCACTCCTCTCCTTTTTTAATTTTAATTTTGTTTTGCCACCACTGGCCGCGCTCTGCTCGAGTTTTAGGTGTGCCGGGAAAAGCACGCGGTGCGCTCCGAGGTTCTTGTACGCATGCGTGTGCTGATAAAGGAATAATCTTGTAAATAATGTAGACGCTGAGCGAGGAGACGACGACTCTTACGGGAGTGCTACTACCATGCGCTGCCATGCCTCCGCCTTTGTTCTCCGTCTCGCTCGTCGTTGAAAATCTTATCTACGTGTATATAAGTATATGTGTGTGTGTGTGTATACGCGAGGGGAGTGGGAGCGAAGCGCAAATGTTTTTACTTAAATACTTTGTCAGTTTTGTCTTTGCTCGGGCTGACTCACTTCTCAACTAATTTTTTTCCCTGTTATACTTACACTACATTTTCCTTACAATCTGTAAATAAATCGTATCTTATTATTGCTGTTATTCAAACAATTTATATATATTTGCCCAGCAGTATTTCGAAAATAATTGTCTTCTAGCATTTACGAAACGTACAGCAATTTGAAAGTACACGCAAGGTCCCCAAGAAAAGCGAGTTTGCTTATCTAAAATCCTTAAACTCCACTGGTACCCGGCACATAAACGCCACATTAATGCGCACAGTGTATACTACTACTATATACGCTCGCACTTCCATTGTCTCTCGCTCTCGGCCATAGCACTTTCGAGCCCTCGTCTCTTCTCGTCCTCGCAACGCGACTGCAAAGCGCAGCCACAGCAGCATGAGCAGCCGACGAACTTTCCAAGTCTACCGGCGCGAGAGAAAAACGAAACGGCGTGTGTGTATGTGTATGTCCGAGTACAGGCAAGCTGGCGAGTGAGCGAGTTCCCGCGCCATAAGAATACCATTCGAGGAAAAAATCGAAACAAGAAGTGTGTACGTAGCCAGGCGAGGAGCTCGCAAGGATCCTCTTTACTCCTCTCTCTCTCTCTCTCTGTCTCTCTCTCTCTTGCTCGCCGATCGTGCGCACAGCTCCTTTTTTCTCTCCTTCTCTCTCTACGGCCGGTGCTCGCTCGCTCGAAAAGAGAGTGAGCAAGAGCTTCCCTACCTGTCCCTCTCTTTCTACCTCTATACGTCGCCCCACTCCCGCGCAGCGGAGCGCGTATTATACACACGGGGCCCGAGCTCAGGCGCGATGACGTCGGGTGCCCCGCGCTCTAAGAGAGTATAGATATAGCCTCCCATCCGGCTGTCTCTCTCTCTCTCTTTCCCTCTCTTCGGGCCCGAGAGCAACAGCTACGACAGCGGCGGCGGGAGCAGCAGCAGCAGCTCTCCGCAGCACTCCCGCGCCTTTCTTCGCGCGCGACTGCCTCGGCGAGCGGCGCACGGCCGCGTGTCAGTTTGCGTCCCACCGCGGACAAAACAGCAGGACGCGAGAGAGCGAGCGAGCTACGCACGCGTCCGCTCCCTTACACATATACGTATATATATCTCTACATATACTAGCCGTGTGGCAAAAGTGCAGTCGTCGTTGTGTCGAAACGCGCGCAGGTGTTGTGTGTGTATATACAAGTGAACCGCACGTTAACTCGGTAACCGAACGCAACTGAGCGCAGTGTTGTAGAATTCGAGGCATTGCGCGGCGATTATTTCGATCTCTCGGTATACATAGTGTGAGGCTCGTCCTCAACGTGCTGTGCGTGCTCTGTGTGTCACTGTGTGCGCGAGAAGAGCATATCTCTCGCTCTCCCAAGTGTGCTTGCTCCGAGTTCCAGTTGCCAGTGCCCACTGCACCCGCCCGCCCGACTGGCGCAGCGACGCAGTTGTCGTCGTCGTCCGGCCGTCTACTATACGTGTGTACACACCAGTGCGTATGTCGTAGTATATACCCACACACAGAAAACCCCCATCTTCCACGCTGCTCTGTGCGAGGCACGTCGATGAGTTTTAACAAAGAGAGTCTCTTGCCCCCTCAATTTATATATATATATATGTACAACGCGAATAGGTTTACGTTTGTTTTCGTCCTCGCGCGCGATGCCATTATCTATATACGTACGTTCGAATTTATGGGCTTCGAACGTATACGTGGGTGTGCGTCGTCCAACAATGGTCGTTGATAGAGACGTGGTTGTGGTGTAGAGACACAGTCGAGTTCTCTGTAGTTAACGCGAAGAGCTAGCGCTAGTTTACCGTTGAATTTACTTACATGGAAAATTTATGGCTTCATACGAAACAGTCACTAAATGCATCAGGTTGAAATCGTGCTCGAAAAACGAACAGGTTTTCGAGCGTGCGCTAGAGCGTGTATAGGGTAAGCGCACGATGCAGTCAGCGCTGGAGTGCGCTTTACGTAATTCAGACGATCGTGGTGGTGAACAAATTTGCAAAATATTCTATGAGAGGTTACTGGTATGCGTTGCTGAATAATATTTTTTTAATTAATAAAATATTTTAAGGTAAATGTAGAGAATTCTTTTTTTTTATTGCAGAACTGCATTTAAAGAATAATAATGACTGTGTAAATCTTATTTGTTATAGATTTAAAAATATAATTTTAATTGTTTTTTCTTAGAATCTTCGATTTCCCTACGCTTAACGTCAAATGGTCTTATTGCTGAAGAAAGTAAAATGCTTTCTAAGTGAAAATTTAAACAGTGACTTGCATGCTTTAGAAATTGAAATAAAGATTTCAATTTCTAAAACATAAGTAAATCAAAACAATACTAGTAATTTAATCAAGTATAATAAACTAATTATGATTTATACATGCAATTTCAAATATAGTCTGGTTGATTACTGGAGTATAATTTTCTAGCCTTATATATAGTTTGCCTATAATAATTATTTTAATTTCAAAACGAATTCTCAATATCTTCGATGCATATCAATTTTGTGTTAATTTAATTAAAAATCCTTTATTGCGCGATAGCAATGTATAATATTTTAATTGTTATGTTATTGCACAAAATTTTGAGAGAACATAATTGTTTCAACATAATCGCACTTTTAATGGTACAAAATATTAAAGTGCAAATTACGTCTGTGTAATTACCATTTTCTTAGTAAGTTAGGGTAAGCGTATTTTGAAATTGGTCTCTATTTATTTCGAAAGTAGTAGACATTGTAACATCTACGTGCAACCAAGTAAAATATCTGTTATTTTCAAAACAACTTAATATACAAAATGTTTAAAGTCATAAAAATTAATGCTTATCTTACCTTGTTGAACTACAGAATATTACGTAAAATAATATACAAAATTAGTTTTTCGCATTATAAACTGCACTACAATTTCAAAATTATACTTTATTTATTAAAAATTCAATAAATAAGTCAAGAAAATTCACCTCGTAATTAACAGAAAATTATAATAAAATAATAACGGATTAAAATGCGAAGTATTAATGAAAAATATAAGAAATACAGGTTTATAAAGCTTTTTAAACCATAAAATCTATATATTCCATTGAAAAACGAATAAACTACGTGGTTCGTTGACTCTTTGCGTCTGACTTAAAATTTCGGCACCAAAACAGAGAGAGCCTCCGTCAAGCAGTAGTAAAACTCGAGTGAATCATCCTCGCGCGATTACTCCAAACGCAACACGTGTGCAGAAACAATGCGCGAGACGCAGCGACGCGACCGTTTTGAAAAAAAAAAACACCCAAAAGGAAGGAAAGACCTTCCGAAACTCGGCGGGCAAGCTGGTATATAGAGAGACTGGTTCGAGTGCTTAATACACACACAGACAGACAGACAAGCGGCAAAAAGTAAGGTAGTGTGTTTTCGGGCACGCTAGGCTAATTCTCACGGCTGCAGGCGCACGGATTATGTAGAGCATAAAGCGGCTCTCCGCGACCGGCTAGCCTCGCAGCTCTCTAGTGCGCGCCAAAACCGACGACTATGGCCGTAGGTATATATATACATGTACACGACTAAGCCACAGCGCTGTATATATGCACGCGAGGAACGTTAAAGGAGACGGAGGAGAGAAGCCGATCCGCGGTTCTGAGCGCTCTAATGATCTTACGTACGTTCTCGAGCACGCCTCATCATGGGCGTTGTGCTGAGTTTTTCCTATCTCAACGCGATATATTCTGCCTTTCTTTTTAGCCGGGCGATTTGCGTTGATTAGTGGGCGGTGAAGAGCCAATGGCCTGTAGCGAGAAGTTTTAGAGACGACGAGAGAGTGTATATTGAGAAAATGTCTGTGAATGCGGTACATTTTTCGTGCGGCTCAATCGGCACTCCATGTAACATTCGTATCGAATTTGCCGCCCAGCCGGCTAATCCATTCACTCGCGCCGAGTCGAAAAGCAATAGTGACTTTCTAAAGTTTTTAGAGTAAAACTGCCTTCTGAAAAAGGCGATGGAGTGTGTATTGAAATTACGCGCGCTTGCCCAATCTGATTTTAATGACGCGACGGGATTCCGGTTTAATTGCGACGCGCCTTTTCATCTATCTCGAATACGCGGAACATTATCCTGCGCTTATATGCAGAGAAAAGAGCCAATGCTTTCGTGTAATATATATATAAACGTCTTTGCGCGCTCGGCAGTATTTTTTTACCCGCACTTCCGCCTTTGCTTTTTCCGCCGTCACTTTTTTTTGCAACGCGTGGAAAACGTACTTTCTTTCGCGCGCGTCGTTCGGTGTGCGTTTTCGCGGCGCAGATTTAACTGCGCGTTCGATGCGAATTAACCTGCGTGCGCGAGCGCGTGTAGCTTTCACGGAGAAAACGACTTCTTTAATATGGAGATAAGTAAACGTTGTGGGTCGCGTGTATAGCGGCGCGCCACACCGCCGTGGAATTTGCAGAAGTGGCCGGGCTGGAATTTAGGTTATGTTGATAATATTTTCCCGTGATGTTTTTACAGCTGTTTGGCGTGACGATGACTCGCGGAGCTGCGCGCGCGAACGGTGATATTTTCCGCTCTTATGCCTCGGAACATCGGTGTCAAATTTTTAGCAAAATATTTACTCTTAAATCCATGAAAGAATGTGAATAGTTATCGATTTGCATACTAAATTACTCAATATACATGTCAAATATTTGATGCCGTGCGTATCTTGTGTAGGTTAATAACGGATAAGGTGAGCTTAAGTGACATCAACATCACGATTTTAGCTCACCTTTGCACGATAAGCGCTTAACATACAATTTTTATCAACCTTGTGAATTTTAAATTAGAAAATCAGTTGGTATATCCAATTTATAAAAAATATCTTTCGAAAAGCTAGTGTACTCGATAATTATAACGTTTTATGCTCCGTCCAATAAACTCACAACTAAAACCAACCGTACCGAGAATGTTTCGTGCTGTAGTAGGTTGGCTTTCATGTCTATAAGAAGAATAAATTATCAGTCTATGAAAATGTTTTCCTCGCTTTCTCGTCATAGAATCGGCGCGCACGTGCGCTTGGCACAGATATATGTTACAGTTTTTCGTAAGCAAAATAACGCGCACAGGCCTCCCAGTGAAAGTTTAGAAACAAGTAGCAACTGCATCAGCAACAGCAATAGCAGCCACTTCACGTACTTTATTCAAATGAACAAAAAAAAATTACGCTCGCATTTACCGAATAATTGAATCTCCGAGATACGCCATTACTAAATAATTGAATCCCTCTCACCACCTGAATTTCTTCATTCCGTGTAGCGGTTCCTGCCGCTATATACGAATGTACAGAAACATCGGTCGACAAAGCGCGCACGTATACAATAACTCATTATATAGCCAGGCGCGCGACAAGTATATATACAAGACGAAAAAAACAACGCGATGCGCTGTTGCATCGCGGTAGTATATGTACACGAAGGTACACACATATACAGCCAAGTTTCGTGTGGTGCAGCCGCAGCAGCAAGAGGAGAGCGCAGGCGACGTCGAGAGTACCAAGTCACTTTCACTAACCCGTTCGCGCAGCGCGCGCTTGCGGCAAAAGAGAAAGAGCGCGAGCTAGTTGACCGAGCCGCACGGGCGTGTTATATAAATTAGAGGCGCGCGCGAGTCGCGTATCCAGTACATTGTGTGTGTGTATATGTAAGCCCATAGCACGGAATGTAGCGAAGCTGCCGGATGATTATACGGGGATCGCGGAGAAAAATTTTTCATTAAAACTATCCGCGCGTGTGTAAGGTTCGTTAATTTACGAGGCTCGTGCGCGCGTGCGCCTCCTTGGAATATTTCTCCCCCCGTAATTTTCTTCTCTCGCGCGCCGCTGATGCTGGTGTAGGTCCGATACCGCTGCTACCCGGTAGCCGCTACCGCGGATTCCGCGCGCAAGTTTCCTATATGCCGTGAGGGGGAGAAAAACGAATGTTTTCTTTTACGTGCGCACTGTACATTAACTGTTAAAACAGGATTAGTTGGCACGATGTACTCCGCTCATTTATCTCTATATGGATGATTTTCATTTTGTTTTTAAACAACCTGTTGAATAATTCTTAAATAATATTATGCTTATACTTGAATTTTACTCAAGTTAGTTTTTATACTACTTTTTTCATTAGCAGTTTTAATCAGCGCATGTTAATAATTAAAATTCTCTTTAAACTACATTTAATAAAACTGTAGCATAGGAATAAGGAAACTAATAAACTCAATCTTTTCGCAATCTCTTTAATGGATAACTTTATTATGAAGTTGTTTTACTAGTCTTGTAGATATTCGTGTTACGCCGTGTTTCGCAACATTTTTAATCCATCATTCCTGAGTTTATGAAACTTATTCAAGATTATATTATTTTTATTTAGAAAAAAGTCAATTTGTCCATGAAATTTGAATAAAAATTGTTCTGAAAGAATCTATATCAATGAAAAATCAATTTCCCGACGTCTCTAATAAAAAGTAATTTTTTAATATTCCAACTTTGTTACTATTCAAAAGAGCGCAAAGCCACTTGCCGGAAATGGTTTATCGCTCGCGTCGATATATATATATAGAGAGAGAGCAAATGGTAATCTATGGAGATCGATAAAAAGCGCCGCGCGCGGAAGCAAAAGAGAAGCCGCCACACGAAGTGAAGGACCTCCTTCTGAAAATCCACTTTCAGCGCTGGTCGATCCTCATTTAAAATTCATAGTGGAAACTAACTGTGCACTTTTTACTCCCGTGCCAATCCTCTGCGCCTATACCTACCTTTTCCACATACCCTTTCATGGGCGGCGATCCGAAATTGCGCGAGAACGCAATAAAGTGACGTGCGCTCCTTTGTTTTTCAACGCCCTCATCTCGCGCTTAACGAGAAAAGTGTAAAAACTACGGCGGTTGCAGCGACGGACGAAGAATTCCGCGGCGCTTATAAACTGCGCGGTGACAGCTGGCAAAACTCCAATTCTCCTCGAGTCTCCATGTGTGTGTGTGTGTATACGTGCGGCGATGTGAGTAAACTCGGGAACTCCCGCGCACGTGTCTTGTTTTTTGTACGAGGGTCCGCACAAGAGCGAGCTATAAATTTTCGGATTTTTTTTTGTGCGGGTGCGTATGTAGAGCTGGAAGCTTTTTTATCGAGGTTAGCCGACCACAACTTACGCGGGTTTTTCAGGTTCAAGGCTGCATACGTGTATAGGCTGAAATAAATATTTCTCACCGGGTATTAAAGTGATATGACACAGTTTTTTTGTTCTTTGCTTTGATACGGTGATATTAAGTTTTTTTTTATTTGTGAAGTGATGGATTGTGGTAGTTTAGCAAAGACTTTATACATATACAGAATAAGAATTTTTATTTTACAAAATTCCTTCGAGAGACGCGTAGTAGAATAAAATTTATTTTATTATTAACATAAAATAAAGTTCAAACATTCTAAAGCAAATTAGATAATCATAAAATTGTATAATAAATACCAGTCGTATATTTTACATTCGTTATAAAACGTATTATATATCGAAAAACAGTGGAATGTGTAGAAAATTATAAATAATAACTGATAATGCTTCATCATAAAAAAACACCATTATATAAAGCATCACCAGAAGTGACCATTGATTTTAATTGTTCCAGTAAATTCGTTGAAAATAAATTTCAATTAATAAAAGACTGCTTTAAGAGAACGAAAATTATTGTAAATTATAAGTTGAATTTATTTTACGAATATTTTAAACATCGACATTTAACTTTACAACACTTTGAAACACGTAATTTATTAATCTCTTCCTACAATTTGCAAAAACACCCGCGGTAATGCTTACAACAATAAACTCGCATCTAGCAAAACAAAACTACAATTTCCCACGTAGAAATCACAGTCACTCGACAAAAAAAAAAAAATACTCGTAGAAAACAAACCTCGGTCGGAACATTCGGTCGTCGACAACTACCGCTGACGTATATAGAAAATCGGCTTGTTTTTTTCGGGCACACCCGCTCGGCAACCTTCCTTTTTCGCTCGCTCCTATAAAGACTCGCGCTCTCAACTCAACGCGGGAAAGAAATCAAGGAGGGAAAAAAAAATTTCATAAAGCCGATGTACGCAGTCGTGCGCGCTATTGTCGTGGATCGACAAAAGGCAAAAATATGCGACGCGTGCGACGATCTAAGCATACGCAGCGGGAATGCCACGCGTGCGAACAATAGACAAACCGAGAGAGACAGAGAGAGAGACTCGACATTTGTCGTCGTATCGCTGTTCAAGAAAGAAAAAAAACCGTTGTCGCCAACGCGCGAGCGCTCGCGTTTATTATAACGAGATAGTCCTATCTTTCTCCCGCCTAATTGCTCGTATACGCAGCACGACAACAACGTCCCTTTTTTGCGCACTCACAGCAGCGCGAATCTCCTTCCTGCTTTCGCGAGTTTTCCACGTGTAGGCGCGAAAAGTCGTCGTTGGTACGTGGCTTTCTTCTTCTTCTTTCCTTTGTCTCGCACAACGTTGTTTTTTCCACTGACCCAGAGCTCTCCTAACGCGCGCGCGTGGCAGGAAGAAACGCACCGAGGCATTTTCATTGTCGCCCGTTGTAGGTGGGGTATAATAGTCGAACAAGCCTCTTCGCTATATATATGTATACGCAATCGATTAATCAAGCTTACCTCTTTTATTTCCGCACTTTCGCCTGAGCACGGTGCCGCGACCGAGCTATTAGCGGAAAAGCGTGAGAGCATTCGTTAAGTGATTCTCGAAGGCGAGATGGGCCAGTCCGATCGTTTGATGAGCCGCTGGTATGTGATGGTTTGTTTTTATCTACCCACCGCCCGCACGTGCGCCTGGATCTATTGGAGGGACTTTTGCGGATTTTGCCAACGACGGCTTCGGTTGTGTGGCGGGGCTTCTCTGAGTAGTTTTTATTTACCCTTCAATTTGCCTATACGCCTATAGCACTCACGGCATTCAATTCAAATCTGTATGTATAGATCTTCTATTGAATAGAGTTGATTTTTTTATCATTTATTAGTGATGAAAAAGTATAAATTATGGGTTTTGTTTAACTTAACGTTGCTTGTTTATACTACAGCTTGTTCATTCAAAGGTATTGCGGGTTTGAAATGAAGCTGTTTATGAGAGATATATTTCTATTTTATTTTCCATTACCCACTCATAACTCACATTATATAGTTAGTTATTTCATTATTTTACACTTTCGAATGATTTATTCGTCAGGCATTGAAAAAGAAAATTCCGCAATAACTATTAATCGCTCCGACAAGTTCATTAAGAAGTTAAAATAATGAATTCTTTATTATCTCATTAAAGATGTCAATAAGACATCATCCGCAGCAACATCCGGGAACACTTAACACGCTCAATGTGTATGTCGACACGAGGCCCTTAGAGGTGATCCCGTATTGCTACTACTGGGAAAACCAATAACATTTCGTAACCTTTGAACTGAATCGAGACAATGATTAAGAGGCTGTGGTTTTTTATTCCCTCGCGATATAATTAATTATGCCCTCGGCCAAAGCGTTTTCCAATACAACGATCTCATGCATTGCATCGGCGCTTAATTATTACTTATAATACCCGCGCACGCGAGACTATTGCCCAACTATATAAAACATCTCGCACAATGAGTCCATTAAGCGCGCCATTATAATGTATCTGAATATTCATTTTTATTTTGACTGTCGCCATTACAAGCTATTAAAATTTCAATGAGACGTCATCATCGCTGCGGGAATATGTACATATTAGACCGCTATAGTATACCACGATCGCCCGCGCTTGAAATCCTTTCAAAGCGTACAGTGCGCGCGTGGAAAACCAATATTTCACAGCCGCAATAATTGAGAATCGACGTTGATTAGACCGGGGGGAGTGAGAAAAAGAGAGCCTCGCTTGGTTTCGCTTAACACTGCAGCCTAATAAAGCGTGCACACGCGCGTGTCTCTCTCTCTCTCTCTCTCTCTCTCTCTGGCTATATCCGCCTACGCGCGCCGATTAACAATCGCCGATAGTTGCTTCCAGCTCGCGCAGCTCTTTGTTCGTCGACCCATGTTGTGTGTCTGCATTTGCTTCGCGACTATATGTTATACCCACTTCCCTTTACGTGGCGGCTGCACTCGCATCGCACACGTGTTGTTTCAAAATGCACGCACTTTTTTCTCGCCTCGGGGCCGGAGGCTTTATACCTTCGTGTGCGCAGCGCCGACGTATGAGATTTCGAACCCACGTATGTGTATACGCGCATAACGGCGATTTGCTACTCGCGAGCGGAATGGCCGCGCACGGATGTCGGGACACGACGAATCGTAAATGGAAATCCGAGTCGTAAAGGCAAGAGCGAGCGTATACGAGTGTGTATGTATTTGTACGGTGACTCGGGGTCTTACGGGTTGTACACTTTTACGAGCAGTTAGCGAATTATTGTGTGTGTTTTGCGCGCGCCCGGTATAAAAATTTTGGCAGCGCGGCCTGTCTTTCGGGAATTTCATCCTTTATCTGTTCCCTACGGCGCGCATACCTCACTTTATATATCTTACATAGTCTATAAAAATTTATGGCCACCTGGTGTATATATAGTAATTTATTGCGTATGAACTTTTCCGAGACAAACATTTTGGCTGTAGCTCGAGCTGTCTTTCGAAACGCCATTTTCTTTTTTATAAAGAAAAGCGCTCACGACGACGTGAAATAGTAATGCCGCTGCTGCTTTACGTGCTCTATTGGCGAAAAAAAGCATCAGCAGCGGTGAGGGCCCTTGTGAAATTTGCAGGGGAAAATTACTAAAGCGTTTCTTTTCCCCCTAGCGCTGATCGCAGCACTTTTCAACGAAAGCACTCGCCGCCACTACCAGCGGGCTGCAACTCACTGCCGGCGGATGCAATGCATTTTTCTCTCTCCTACGCGTCTCTATCAAACACTCTTCTCTCGTCACTATGCGCTACTGCTCTTTTTTACGTTCCTGATCCGCGCTGGGTGAATTTTGCATTCCGCCGCTAGACTAGGCGCGCAGAAACGCGATAAAGTTAATAGCTCCGGCGTAATCTACCCTTCCTTTGTCTCCTCTCAGCGCTTCCCACGTTTTCACCGTACGCCTATACTATATACACACACACGTGTGTATACGTTGCATTACGGAATTTCGTCGTGCGTTCTATACACACTGGTTTCGCAAAGCTATAGAGAGAGACGTGTGGCCCGAAAACGAGAGTCCACACGCGGCGTTAATGAATTTGAGAAGTAGGGTGTGTGCTACTATAATTGCGTTGTCTTTGGCGTAGGTGAGTTGCCGTGTATAATAAGCTACTGCCCGCGGTCGCTCGCGGCCTTGAACTCTTTTATATAAAACTATTCGCCGAGCGCGCGTTCGCGAAGTAGTAGGCGGGAGGCGCGACTGCAACCAAGAGGACAATGGCCGAGCATGCAGGCGTATGTAAAATATTCGCACGCGACAAGCTGCGTGAATGTTTTCTTTTTCGTGTTAGGATTCGACTTGGTTTACTTTCCATTTTCTACCTGTCTGAAATATTGTGTTTGAATAGTTCTTTAGCGTTCGTTTATTCTCATGGTTTACTTCGGTGTTTGAAAACGATGTAATTTAAATATGATATTTGTTATTTTTTCTCTGTGGATTGCTCTCGTCTCAACTAGTTACGATATTTTCATTTAAAACTATCATAAAAGTCGATTTTAATTCTTTGTGATTACCATTATTATATCACGAAACATAATTAAGTATGGCAATGATAATAAATTATTTTATGCAAATTCATCTACAAAAGAAAATTGAAACTATAAATACATCAGTTCTATTTTAAAATTTCGCAGGATATTTATTCGACATTGCGCATCTCGAAATGTGGAAGATATATAGAATTTAATTTACTGACCTACAACTTTCTGGTAGCGAATTTGCATGCAAATGAAAGAAAGAATAAAATTTATGTTTGCAGTCTAATTAAAAGTAGCATCGCATAGAACGTACTCATTTGAATGAACACGATAAAAAAAAAGAAATTCCGGAACATCGCGCGCTCTATTTAATTCATTATTCTCGTAACGCATCCTACACGTCGAGACCGACACCTCGAATAATTAATTTCGCCGAAAGCAGTAACAGAAATCGATCGTACAATTATAAATTTGATACGCTTCTGCGCAGTGTGGGACGCGGCTCAATCGTTAAAAGTACAACAGCCCCTGCTGCACTGTCGAAATAATATAATTCGGTTCTCCCTTCCTCTCCTCTCTATCTCTCTGCAAAGCAAAGCTTTGGGCATTGAAATTATTATTCGGAAAAGCGAGGTAATTGAAAAAGGCCGCTTGGAAAACGGCCCATACGGTACAAAGCGTGCGAACGCGACAATATGTATATATATCTATACAGCGGAGTCAACGACACGAGGAGAAAAAAAAAGTTTATATGCATGCAATTGTGCCTGGCTTGTTTATGCGCGGTGGCGCGGCGGTCCCTCGTAGCGCCGTTTAATGAAGTGCTGCTCGCGCGGCCCAAAGTTCGCTGATGAAAAACGAGAATGGAGGCCGGAATAAATTTTTCTCCGCCGCCGGAGCGCAAAGACGCGAGTGTACACCACAGAGCCCTTATTACCCAGCGAGGTGCCAACTTTTTTACCCCCCCCCCCCCCATGTCCGTCTCTGCCTCTTTTCTTTCTTCTCTCGCATCGTCGTCCCACTTCCCTTCTCTTGCCTTATCTGTGTGCCGTGTTTCTCTCCAGCTGGCTTCTTCCTCCGCTTGTCTTGGCTGCTGCAGTGGTCGCCAACGCGCTTCTTCTTCTCGTACGCGCTCGTCTCTTTAGCTTTTTGCACGGAAACCCGAGCTTATACGGCGCGAGCGCTGTTGTAAAACTTTTTCATCTCGCGCGCGGTTCTCGATTTATTTTTCCGCTGAGATTTTATATACAGCTTCGAGTGTTGTAGCGCTGGAGTTTCATTCGGCACAAGTTTGCGGACGATCGATTTTGTTGAATAATTTTGCATTCGAGAGGCTTTGATGTAGCCCGATTCAACGCGCTGCATCAAAAAGCAGTCAGCTTTAAAACTCAACTATTAACTTTTGTTTTCAATATATAACAGATCTCATACATTTAAATTTATCGGGTTTGGTCTGTACTATTAAAAAGGATATTTAAAGTTACTTTCAATTGTTTTAAAGATGTTCAAAAATTCCTTTTTACATTCTCCAACGCTTATTATGATTATTTTTACTAATGTATGCTTGCATGAAAGTCATGCAAGAATTTTAATAGTAATGGCTGTAAAAAGTATAAGAACCGCCGTAAACCTTCGGAGGTTGGCATCGTTAAACTGACCAAGAAATGGCCTACATACGCTTTTTTGTTCGTTGATGTATGTGCACAGGGATGGACTTGAATGAAAAATAGCAATAGGTTTTTTTTTTAAAAAAAGTGTTTCTGAAGTGAACAAAGATTATGAGTATTCATACTTAATAATCATTTTAATTCTTTGATATATTTTTGAAACAATAATTTTCAGTCTAGTTAATGCATAAAGAAATTTCTCGATAAAATCAATTATAGGAAAATAATTAAACGTGTCACAACAAGCCAAATAAATAATTGAATAGTTCAAAAATTTGCAATTTTTACGGTTCGCTTGCATAGTATACATCACGAAATCGTACACACAGCATTCACGCTCAATTTCCTACTTCAAACAATTTAGAGCTTGCACACGAAATTCAGAAAAACACTTCCTGTACTAAATTGCAGCGCTATGTTATAAAACGTAAAATGTCACTGTTAAATTTTTCAAAAAATTTATTGAAACGATTGATTAGTTGCTTATTATTATTATTTTTATAAAAATCGTGTTAATTAAATTCATTGTAAAATAGATTAATATTTACGTAGACGTGTTATTTAAATTTAGTATTTACAATTGCTCCACTCCAATATAATACAAACACGAGAAAGGACAACAGGACGATATTCGATTCCTAAATATAAATTCTAATATCGCAGAACAATCTGGAGCACTGAAAGCCAATAAATTCGAAACGTCAACAAAGAGCGCTCAAATTCAAATTTATTCGCCGGAGTAATCGATAGCTTCTCGGTCACTTTGCTCGCAAATTCCTCTTCCATTTTCTCTTTCACATCTGTCGCACCTATATAGACACGTTCCATTCCCGTGGTCTTGAGAGACTCGTCGTCGTCGCGTCGACGAGATACAATGTGGCGATCCGCGCGAAAATCGATCGTGCTATCTCTCTTTGTCTCACACTCATGCGCTACGTTCTTGGCAACGTCAGCCGACTTCATTCCCTGTCGGAATATCCTTCATCTTCACGGAAAGTTCTACCGCACTCGGGAGCTTCGTAGCTTTTTCGCTCTCACGGCCGTTACTGCGACTGCTGTGCGGCGAGTACGTCGGTCAGCTGCGGTATATAAACGCTTTTTACGGCCCTACGCGGCAGCAGCAACGGCAAATTGTCAGTGTCGATTTGACTCGAGGGCATGCACGCCGAAATGCTTTCTCGTACGCTTCTATATATACAGAAGCATAAAGATGTATATACGTGTGCCTCCGCGCGTACTCAGACACGTCTCCCGAGACGGCGAGAGAGAGAGTGAGAGAATCTCGCAGAATACCGCGCAAAGTGCACGTTCCTATATACAACGAGGCTGTGTACAACGGCAAAAGATTTTCGCCTATAAAAGTTTGCTTTACACGCGTAAGGGCAAAAGAAAGTGCGGCGGCTGCTGTTCTTCCCTTGAGCGTTATATGGAAGAGTGAAAAAAGCAATATTTTTCCCTCGCGCGTATCAGACAAATTATTATCGTAGCTCGATTGGTCCGTTTTATCGGCCCCTTGCATTCCACCGCGCTCAGCCCACCGAGTAATATTCCAAGCAATACGTTGTTGTCGTAGGTATATAGTAGGTGTACGCCGGCTCGTTGTAAAAGGTATTAGAGAGCGCAAGACGAGAAGCGCGCGCGCGATCTTGTCGGCAGATAAGAGGAACCCGCGAGCGCGCAGATAACAAAGGAGAGGATTTATATATTGGCGCCCGCCGTGGCGTCGGCGTCGGTGCTTTATCGAGGCTGCAGCGATTCTCTCGTGCTCGCGAAGAATGGCGGGCGCTTTGAGAGAGGCGACGCGAGTCGCGCGCGCCTTCGTGCCCCGTCGGCTCTTTGTCTCGTTTCGTGATTATTGTAGTCTCCTGGAGGAGGATCGTCTTCTACCTTGCGCGAGGATTAACTTGCTCTTTTTCCCTAGGATTATAAGTGTTTTATTACTGAATTTTAGTATTTTAAGAACAACAAAAATTGATACATAAATAATAGCTATAGAAGAAAGTGCAAAGTTATTATTTATATAAGGCTATATAGTTACGTATATATTTTGCAAATTCGTTCATTTGAAAACTGTATTATTGATAATTCCAGTGCCACGTTTAAAAACAGTTTACTTAAAGTAGGTTATCCTTCATATTTCATGTACAAGACCGTATATGTGCAGTATAATTAGTCTAAATGCAGCAAGAAATCATTACGATATTGCTCAAAAGAGTTAAAACTTTAAAAATAGTTCTTTGCCAATATACCAATCATGTGTAACGAGAGCTTATCAGGCGCAGTACGTGACAAAATTGCCTTTCACAACTATACAACAAAACGAAATATCGACAGATAAAAGTAACAGCTTAAAATATTACCTTGATAATCAATGGTAAACAACCCGCTCTTTGTTTTCAGGTCCCATGGACTACGTGTATATTCTTGTATATAGATAACGACTGTTTTTCAGGCCACATGCATTTAGTGGCACTGTTTTGTATGAAGCACCGATAATGTGCGTATGTATCTCAGAGAAAAACATTGGCGATGAGCGATAACGCGATAGCACTAATGACTCTAATGAGTTATTAATGATTGTTTTTGTCAAAAATACATTAGCTTCGCACTAGCGCAATCGACTACCTGCATCTATCACGAATCCAGTTCTACTGCTGAACTCGTTTCGGTGACACAATATATATATATATACTCTTTAAGTCTCAATTCCCAACTATTGAAAATATAAAAATTTTTTTGCCGGTATAAAAGAAACTTACTTCTTTAACGATGCTTCATTAATATACAACGACGAAGGAATCCAAACATTTTTCCTTCGATAACAATAGCCTCTACTCCAGTGAAAGTTTTTACTTAAAAGTCCAGTTTATTTGCATTCTCGCTCGAGAATGCGCCGCTCAGCGTAAACAGAACAATATAGCCGGGCCCAAGCTCTCTCGGAAGTAAAAAAAAAAAACTCATCGACGGCCAAAACACGCCCGTATAACCCAACCCACCCAAACAGCGCTCAGAGAGCGGCTCTTTCATAACCGTCAATTTCAGCTTTCACGTGGAAAATGCGCACGTAGCGCCATCAGCGAAACCAGCGATTACCAAACGGATCTTCTCTCTCTGTCGGCTGGCGAGAAAAAAAGTAGTCGAGAGGCCACAGGCCGGTGAAAAGTGAAAACGCCGCCGCAGCGGAGAGAAAACAGAGCGGCGGCGGCGCCGAAAATGTGCGTGAGGTGATCCAGCTTCCAGGCGGATCCTAAGAACAACGTGTACGAGAGGAAGAAACGAGAAGACAAGTTGAAGGCGATATATTTGGGGACTGAAGAGCGATGCGAAACGGCGCTCAGTCACAGCAAACAGCGGTGATGGCACCGGGTCACCTCAATGGTTCGGCACAGTTCGCCGCGGGTGCGTACGTCGGCTACCCCCAATCACGACACTCCTGGGGACAGTTTCCCGTAAGTCACCGCAGCCCTACAAGCAATGGCGAGATCGCCGTTCCTGGTAGACAGTCGACTGGTGGGCCCAGGCCCTTGTCGCACCCACCACCGCCGCCGCCACCCTCGCGACGCGAGATCCAGCGAGCTGCGGCCATCCAGCAGCAGATGAAGCAGCCACAGCAGGACCCGCGTGTAAGGGCTGCCCTGCTGCAGCAGGCGGCAAGTGCCAGGTGTACCACGCCATCGGTGAGTCTCGCGCAATCAACCGTAATGGGGGACTTTTTCAGTTTATCTCTTTTGATAAATGCATTCTATTTTTACATAAGCAGTTTTGATAATAGGTAGCGTTTATATATTTGGACTTTATGTCAATTGTTTATATTTGTCAACTAGAGGAATATATAATTCTTTCAAAATAAATTTGCCAAAAAATATTGTTAAAATTATAAAATTTTTTCATCGACTAAAAACAGTGGTTTCTTTATTTGTTTTAAGAAAAAAAAATAACTGATTAAAAACATTTTCTTTCTAACCTATATAACAAAATTTTCCTCTCTTAACAGACTATTGATGCATTAGTATTCCATTAATCCAATTCATTAATATTTCAAAACAGATCGTTAAAATAAAATTGATCGTTTCAGTTAGGAAGGTGTATTTATATTAGTTTATACAATTATATAGGAAATCGTAAGGAAATTTATTGTTGTTATTTCCTTATAACTAAACTCATACCAATAGTTATTATACTGTTATAGCACTAAAAGAACCACAAACAACGTATTCACTCACAAAGAATGTCTATAAAATTCAGTAAGTGAATCGTGATTAAATTTCAGAATAAAAAGAATTGGTTAATATTTATGACTAATTCAAAACTTTTGAGCGTATTCTTATTTAAATGTATGGAAAAATATGAAATTATTGTTAGTATTGATATAATATACTTAATTAGTTATTGTTTATCTTCATTAAATTATTATTGATATAGTAATATATTGAGAACGAATATTGAAATTCAATTTTTAAATAGATTAATCTTAATTATGTATTACTGTTAATCTATAATCGTAAATCAATCATAATATTTTTATTTAGCGCTTTCAAGCACCTTTATGCATATCAAAAATGATACATTTTCTAAAAGGCGCCATCAGATATAAACCCCGCCATTTATCACTGTCCCATTAAACCCGTAATACTACTGCTTCTAAAATGCATCATTTACTCGCCTGCGCCAGCAGACGCTTAATATTCCGAATAGAAAAATGCGAGTACATCCGATTAACGATCTAAATCCCTCGTTCAATTTCCCATTGTATTTTTTTTCGTTCTTTCCGTATGGAAACACGCACCAGCTGAAAAATTATTAGTGGCAACGAACTCCTGTCCCAACCTTGACTCACGCGAACCAAAAGTTCTCTCGTCAATATTGTGCTCCTTGAAAGGAGGCGAATGACGTGTTCCCTCGTCCAATAACACCCACATGGCTTCCTTTGCTATATGGCCAAGTCGCCTTCTTTTTTTTTTCATTCCACATCGAGCTCTGCTCGCGCGACTGCGACGACGACGACCAATGGAGAGCTAACTGTTTAACGGTATATATACGAGCGGGGAGACGGGGGTTTAGTTATGCGCCTCGGGTCGCCTAGAAAAGCGCGTCGTGGAATATCTTAGGAGGCTCAAAGCCCCGGCTACTGCTGCTGCTACTGCTACCTATATACTGCTGCGGCTGTCCGCATGCCGGCGTCGTGGAATTTCATTAAAATGTACCGGGCGTCGCGCGCTCACGCAATTGAGGCAGCGGTAAGGTAGCTTATGGCCTGTATGTGTGTGTGTGTATGCATACCCACAGCAGACGCCACCGTCGCCACTGCCGATCGGTCGGACTGATGAGAGATGCTCCAGCCACGGGACTGACTCTCGCTTTACCGCTTTATCGGGAAAACACGACGGAAATATTTATTGGGTACTTTATATTCGTCCGCCTTTTTTAATTATCGCTACGGAGGAGACGAAGAGACTAAAAGTTTTGTACATACTCTGGTATGGCGATGCTTACGATGCCGATCTCGAGATTTCTAGAGTTTACGAATGATTTTATAAACACTTTTCTTTTTAAAAGTATAGATGTAGGAAAATCTATTTGTCTCTTCGGCAAAAATTTTTGGTAGAAGTAAAAATATCGATTTTTTTTATTAAATATTATATTGAAGCGGTAAAAAAAGGTAGTCTTACGCTGTCAGCTTCTCTAAATTTCAACATTCCTTCAGTAGACTAGAGTGCATTGCATCAGCATAATAAGGACTTGAAGTGTATTTTCTGGGTTCTGGAATATACCCTTTACATTCTATACTTTTAGTATGTAGCATATAAATGATGTAAAAAGAAATTTAATAATATAAAATGGATTACATTTTTTACTTTTAAGATTCTTTTTACGAATAATAATATTATAAACAATGTTAATTAATGATAATGAAGATTGAATATGAATTCAGATTTTCGAACGAAAAATATCATATCAAATTATATGATTAGGTGGAATCTTCAATATAATTATTCAATAAAATTTGAAATGGTGATATATCTGTCAATTGATAATAATTTTTAAACGTCAAAACTCAATTCCATTATGTTTTTAATAAAAAATTAATTCCTCAAATTTCTACTCAACAACGTTAGACCACTCTATACCAAAATAGAAAAAAAAATTCAACAAAAATCCGCTGTATCGTCCTAACATCATAACACCGCGTCGAAAAATCTTGTAAAGCGTGAGCGACGAAAAATTCTCGGTTATGCACCGAAAGCACGATAGCTGTCAGACGAGTTTCATCGAGCGTGAGATCGATGCAGACGGCATATTCAGAATTTCGTGATAACCGCACGCGCTTGCGCCGCAACTGAAAGTACATCACTCTACGCAGAGCCACAAGCCGAGCGAACCTTGAAATTGACAACGACACGCACGCTGTTGGCGTGTATAATACGCGTCTCGCAAATCGAATTTTACATGCGCGCGTACCACGGCGACGTTTTCAGGACACCATGCCGCGAGAGAGAGAGAGAGAGAGAGACAGTGCCCGAAACACCCATGAACGGATTAGAAAGTGTCCGATGTATCGCGTTACAAAACCAACGCGCGCACACGATGTCTGGCGCAAAAAACTTGGCTCACGAGTGAACTATCTATATATACGCACTGTTATTATTCGAAAATGAGGCTGTGTTTTCAAACGGGCTCCATTTTTTTTTCTTTTCGATGTTTTTTGCGGGGGAAGAGCAGAAGGAGTATCGTTGCTTATGGCAACGGCACTTTTCGTTCGCGATTTTTTAACCTGAATGCGGGCGCGTGTTGTGAAAGATAATATATGTTGGCGATAAAAACACTTTTTGCGCGAATTGTTTTTGTAAGGTCTGGCATAATTCAAACAGAGACGTGATCGATCGTGTTTGCGGGTCTGATTTTATTAATTCGTAGTATGATGAGAAAAGACATTAGCGTACAACTAATAACATCAGAAATATAAGTTAATAAGTATAATTAGATGGGTTCATTGAAAAAATAATCTGTAAACAATAATTTTCTTGTCCATCCAGGGCAAATTGATAATCATCTTGACTGAGCAGCTCCATTAATTATTTATCTGAGCAACTGAAGCCGCTAAATAATCAATCGACTCAATTACACTCATTAAAATGATCAGGCGAAAATGTAACTGTACAGAGTCGAGTATGCCTCGAAGTCGTCAACGATCATAATTTCGAAGTGAATTCAAGTCATTATATTACACGGCCGGTCATTAACGAACGGATTGACAAGAAAAGTGCGTTCGGCGAATCGTTTTTCCTCTATATATTTAAAATCGACTGCATAACAAAAGAGACATTTTTAATGATGACTCGCTCGCGCGCCCGCAGAGCTCTCGTGTATATATATATACGCCGGGCAGGCGCAGGGAAATGTACCGGTGTAACAGGATCGCCGGGGACCGCAAGACTCGCGAGAGAGGCATTTTTTTCTCGCTCTCTCACTCGCCAGGCGCGTAGACGCGGAAGGAGGAGGATCGATCGAGGCCAGTACAAGGTCGATTCACGCACATAATATTATCCCCAGCATTTCGAGTTTTGAGGTCGAAAAGAGAACTCTAATACCCTCGCGTGTTTGAATATTGAGCTGTATATTATGATGTCGGCAGGAATACCGTAGGAATGCGCTGTGACTAATTGATTTATTGGAAAATGTTTTTTTTTCTCTTCGTAATATGCGTGTTGGAATTTAATTAGCAACATTTTTCAAAATCACGCTATTTTTATAGCAGAAAGATTTTTTATGGCTTTTTTCGGGAGAAATATGGTCTTGCTTGGACATCAATTTAGAGAGAACATAAATGCGTTCGGCTACCGATACCGCTAAACAGGAAACTGCATTCTGGGCAAGTGGTGCGCAATGCTCTTGAAAGCCCCATAACTCAACGGCAAAAAATTGCGCGTTAATTTTGTGAAAAATTGAAAAAACGTGTAAAACAAAATTTTGAACCTCATTTTTTTAGTAAATACTTATATCATTTGAAGCATATCCCAAATTTGGTTATGTGTATTTTAGTCCTATTGGATCTATTTTTGAAGAAGTGAACCTTATTTCTATTTTTGAAATGTTTCAGATATATTTATCTAGCAAACAAGATATATTTTATATTTTCCTTAGTATGAATAATCAGTATTTAAAAACGTAATGAAAATCACGGTTAATGTAATTTCAAAAAAGTTTTAAAGTAATTTTACATTTAAAATTTTTCAACTTTTGCAATCTTGCACTTTACTGTTAAAAGTTATCGAACCTTACAACTTTCTCTTTACATGCATCTCTTATGCGCGGCCATCCAATTTCTCGCCGCGATGTTACGTCAGGCGTATAAGCTCCGTTTTCGGGCATGCATTTACCCACAGTGCGAATCGGCCTTCTCGATCATATATTTATACCTGGCCTGCATCGAAATTACATCCACACCTGTTACTGTTACCGAGAAATGTAAACAAAATTCCGTTTAAAATTGTCATCTCTTTTTTCGTAACCACACTTCCTCGTATACACGCGTATTTTTATACTTTCCAAATCTACACGTTGCATAAGAGATCAATTCGTGCAACCTTTTCTCCTCTTAAAAATCTCATTTCTATCGCCCGATCGTATCTCTATGCAAATTTCCATCGCAAGCTTGAACTCCTCTCCCAGACGCCTGCGACTGTAATGCACAGTCATATTTCAGTACTCGTGCAACGAAGCACCTCCCCTGTATATGCGTATATATATATACACAGAAGCGACTCATCCAAGACGATCGATTTCTCCGACTGCATAGTTTACGTCTCAATTTCAGCTGCGGTGTATCTGCGCTATACATATCTACGTGTCTGCTCCCCTTTATTACCTCGACTTTCCGCCGCCTCGAGCCTTCTATCTTGCACTCGCATAACTCGCGTCGTCTCGTACTTCCTTCATTTTTTGTTGTTGCGGGAAACAAGTTTCTCATTAGGCTCGAGCGGCGTTTTAATCCGTACGTAAGCCGTACGCCAACACGGCCTAAATGACCTTTTCCCTTAAATTCTGGGGAGATGGGGAAAGAGAGGGAGAGAAGTTACTTTGGCGCGCTTGCTCGCCGTGTTCGCGGTCACGTTTTGCCGAGATTTGCAACGAAAATCAGCGTTCTTAAGAGCCCTTTTATAACGCCGTTGCGCTCGTATTATCCACTGCTGTGGTGGCGACGAGGATTTTCGTAGCATCGAGTTATCTTTGATCCCCAGCAAAATTACTTTATGGTTTATAAACTTTTATAAGCCCTTTTTACAGTTTATAATTTAAAGATACTTTATCATTTTTACTTCAATTTTATATAATATCATCGAAAATAGATATAGGAAACAAGATAGTATTGATTATCACTTATAAAAGTTTATCAAAATGTAATGTTTAAACAAGTTGGCAGGATCAGTTTACTCATAGTCGTACCTCGGCACACTGAAAATGTTCTACAATTGCTTGTATTTATCAGCACTGAAAATTCCTGAAAATCAAGTTCAGATGAACCGGCGCGTGTGACATTTCGTTTGCATTATACAGCCCAGTAACCCTTGTATGTACAGCTGCGCCGTGTGCTGACGCGCGAGCGCAGAGGCGTCCTCAAATTAAATTTTCTGCATTTCAAAACGCGTCATCCATTGCGCTTCTGAGTGCGAGAAGAGAGGAGGAGGAGGAGAAGGAGGTGGGGATTTCGGAATCCCAATTAGACAAAGCGTAACTCAACCCACTGACACGGTTTGGAGAACTACTACGTGATGCTCACATACGAGCCGCACATGCTAATTAACCGTTTTGATTTTGCTAAATGCTCAATTGACCGTTTAAAGAGTATTGCGGTAAGCTCGTCAGCGCATGGACCGCAATTAATTTCTATTACCGGACAAATGAACGACATTAATGTTTTTTTATGACCTCGGCCCTAAATTACTACGAAGTTGTTTAGAAATTCATCTGCTCAAGTTGTAAATTTCAAACGCTTAGTTAACGCTCGATGACAAATTGTTAACGTAATTTATTGCAACTGTAGTTTTAGTAACTGTAGAGTAGAGCAATCGCGAAATTAATTGAGACTGTAATTGATCGTCGCCGTAATAGTTTGTCATATACGAAAATTCAGGCTATATAAACAGCAGACTCAATTTGAACCATAAATATTGAGACGAATGACAGACCCGATAGCAAATTGGAAATCAGTGAAACTTCAATCGGCGATCAAGCAGCGGCTTTATATCGAATTTCGCGGCATTGTGTCAACCGGTGCCCTCCTTCATACATAAAGATTGAATGGATCTCGACGGCAGCAGCGGCGGAAGGGGGGGGGGGGGAGAATCAAATGCCATTCGGAATCGCTAGTCCAACGTGAAAAATTGAGGATTTCGGTCAGCGCATGTATATATTCGTGTGTCTCTTTTCTGAATAACGAATGACGGTTCTTTCAGTTGTTATACCGTCAGCAACGATTGAGAAGCGATTGTCGCTTCGACGGCAATCCGAAAGAACGAGTAGCGAGTCGACACGCGTGGGAGTGCACACAAACAACCCCTCGACCCACATTTTAACGTGTCTAGTTTTAATTGACGTTCTCCCTTATGCCTGCAGCCGAGCAACAGGCCACTCCAATGTCGTCGAGAGTTTGCCCGAGAGTAGCGGCGTCTCTGTGGTATACATGTGCATATGTGGTGTACGTGTACATGTGTTATACGTATATGTATAAGGTTGCCGCAAAGGCAAACTGAAATTTCAAATTGATTTCAGGTCAATTGGACCTTGGCAACTTTTGGCTGCTAAATTGAATTTCTACCGAGAAGTACACACTTTGAAATCAGGAGGGAAAATATTATTTGCCGTGGGTGGCTACGTCAAAATTGGTTTCTAGTGTTGGTGATTAATTAGCGTTGCATAAATACACCTTAGTAGTTGCATATGAAATTGTAACTTCTTGTATTAGGCTGTGCCAGGTCTTAAGTAATAGTAATAGTTCACGTTTTTTGTGTTACCAATGCTTTCGATTAACGTTGCAACTTATAAAAGTTTTTTACTTCTTTTGGTTTATTTAAATTCTTGAGTAATAACTTTAAGAAGTATTTCATTATTCTGCAATGTTAAATTCACTAATGGTTTTACGTAAATTCCAACGATGACATTATGAGTCAGTGAATTCCCTCTTTATATTTCCTTAATTATTAAAAAGGTATTTTGTAGTAATAAATGTGAAATGACATTTATAAATTCATACATTAAGAAAATTAATCAAATTATTATTAAAAATGAAAATGCTTAAGTCTCCACTCACTTACACCGTTCAGAGTAAAACAAATCTTTCTTTGAGAGGATCCCATCACCATATGCATGTCACGCTGTCAAATTAGCGCTCGCATCCGTGCGTTAATTACGCGAATATTCGACAACACATACGCTCCGAATATATACATGGATCCCCCGCGGGCGAAATTCTCATCGTGCATAATCGTGTGCATCTCTCTCCTCTCCACGCGCACCTCCAAACACACTGGTGCATTACATGCGCCGTAAAGTTAAGCGAGCGCTCCCGTGTCCTCCCTTGGGAAGACCAACATAATTTATTCTCATCTTTTTCCACAACTCTCGTGCTAATTGTAATTTGCTTAGCTCTACTCGCGCCGACGTAGCCTGTAACCGTGGTGTAGGCGCACGGAAAGAGCTATACTATATACACTAGTAGCAAACTTGCGGGGGCGTCGCTCGGAAATGCTCTTAGCCAGACGGGATTCGGAAGCGCGCTTCATGGCGCACTGCCGGCGAAATTCACCTTTACAGGGTGCCGCAGTCGACACTACACCGGTAACAGAGTATATATATACACGCCGCCACGACTATTCAGCTGTGACCGACCGGCAGAACTTTTGTGCTGCAACCTCGTCGTTTCTCGCTCTATGCGTATATTGTGATCCACCGGTGGAGGACGCGCAATCGCTTTCGCACGTGTGCACATGCGCGGTACGCTTTGTTGTCTCGTTGATTGGGTTTTCGTGTCGCTGATTTTTCAACGTGCCATGCGCTATATACCGCTGCCACCAGACACCTATGCGTTTTGATACAGTTAGTAATTGTTGAGGTTCCTGCTTTGTTTTTCATTTACGTGTTACCAAGGACAACGACAGAACAGTATTTTTTATCTTTCAAATCATCGCTGCATGCGTGTCGCAGAAAACGCATTCCAGTTATACACGACCTAATGAAATACGTGTTCGCCTGTAACCAATGAAAATTAATTTACAAAAGGAAATAAACATTTCTACTTTATTTTTTGTACATATAAAATGAAAAAAATTGCAAAATTTACGAAGACTACCAGGTGATATGAAAAATATTCGAAAATAACATTACTTACGCAGCTTGCGAAACGTTTCCACAACCAATATACGCAACGGCGTAAGCATTTTTACAAGATTGCATGCGAGTGCAACGTGTTGTGCAGTCAGCATCCAACTACATCCGCATCGCGTTACGTTCAATAACCCTCGAAACGTTATTCGCTCGTATATATACCGGGCTCTTGCAAAATAAAGAACCGCGAGAAAAAATGTCGACGCGAGAGGGCCGCGCGCCTGAGCGCCAACCGGTTTTAAAGGATTAAGTTTTGACCCGCAACGGAGCTCGTGAGCAAGAAAAAAAGAGAGAATCCAATTTCTGTACGCGAAATTTCCTGCAGCGCGCCACTTCCCGTCCTCTAACGTCGTTGCGCGTGAA
Organism: Torymus tubicola; assembly: GCA_035583055.1. Lineage (NCBI taxonomy): Eukaryota > Metazoa > Arthropoda > Insecta > Hymenoptera > Torymidae > Torymus > Torymus tubicola. Next base: position 2,819,894 of record JAWWEQ010000045.1, on the reverse strand, counting down.
AATCTCATTCGTTGCTATGGCTCCGAACATTATATATATAAGCTCTCTCTCTCTTTCTCTCTCTCTCCTGGGCTTCTAAATGTGAAAAGGAAAAACTCGTCCCGGCGACGTGCGCACGTCATCCCGAGCCTTGCAAATACGAAGATGCATCTCCCGGCGACGCGAGGCCGCACTCTCCGGAGGGATATGACTCGTGGCGGTATATAACCCGCCCCGATCTATTATCCGATCTGCCTTGCAGATTCCCAGTCGGGAGAATATCCGCGGGATTTCGCTCGACGACGAGAGGAATGAGAGAGAGAGAGGGGCGATTATTCCGCGGCGAGCTATATATTCAATCGTCGCGTGCAATCTTCGCGCAATAATGTCCCGCAGATCCGCCGGCGTGCATAATGCCCCGAGTTTATGGGTTTTCATTAATATGCGGGGCTTTGGACGCCGAATGCGCGCGAGCTCACCAGCAGCTAAATTAAGCTTTTGTCGTCGTGTATATTGGCTGGGTGCATCGAACTTCAGTGCACGCTCGCGATATAAAACTTTTAATAGATTTTCTTGGGGATGGATCGCGGGTGAGGGGGGGGGGGCTTGGAATAATTAAAGAAGTCGCGTGTTTATGATTATTTACGGCGCCTGGGAGAGTTGTTGCAACGGTTCTCTCGTGGCATTTTATTCGCAGTTAAGGTTATTTACAGCCCGATAATTAACGCGAATGGCCCGCATATTCGCGATTATCTCGAGGGAACTCGAACTTTCCTGAGTTAACTATTTTTATTGGCCTTTCAATCAAATAGAGAATTTCAATGTCCATGTATTCCATATTATCATGCCGTTCGAGAGTGTGTAACGAAGTGTTTACGATAATTATATAAAAGAATTATCGTCAACCGCCGTGATATTTGTAATCTTGTACTAACCATAAGACTAAAATTAATGTACCATCTGATACGGAAAAAAGCCGTTAAACTGAATACGGACGATGGACTAATATTTACGTGTATATACGTGCAATAGTGTACATAACAATCAAACGATTAAAATTTATACGAACATTACTGCCAAAGCTGACATTGTCGCAGTTGATAAATTGTTATGGTAGAACGAAACGCTCCTCAATCCCGCGACATGCGTGTAATCAAATCGCATTGTTGTCTTTGCGAAATTTCATAACTTTATTAATGACCCCATGAGGATTTACATTTCAAAAGGTATTTCGATTGGATTAATGGTTCGGACAAAGCTAAATTCTTTAAATTGCCAACACGGCGCAGTTCACTCATACACCTATTGCAACATAAATAAATTTTTTTTTACTTGATGTAAATATTAAAATGACCATAATTTACAGAACAATTTATGTTCTTGAAACTCTCTTATAACGAACTGTGACAAATTCTGAATCACTTAAAAATGGCTGAAAAATACTTTAATTAGGACATTTAAAATCATGTTTTTAGGAACTGGTTAACGGAATTCACTTTAATTTGTGCTTTCCATATAACCATACGATCTCACGAAAAACCTGTAATCCTACAACCAAGAAGATGAACTCTATATCTAATCGCAATTACGCACCATCCATCATCGTCTTCTTTCCTCTACACAAAACTTTTTCAAATTACTTTCTAAAATATTTCATTTATCGCGGTAAACAACGCTCACTCAAAAACACGTATATACTTGTTAGCAGCACGTGGAATATTCTCAACTACTAAGCTTGAGCCGCCCTATTCGCAAGGCGGTAAATACCATCGCCATCCGCAGTCATCTCCCGCGGAAACCCTTGCGCGCCGCGCAATTGTGTGTGCACGGAATCGATCGTCGAAGCACCCATGTGCTTAATTGGCTGTCGCGCGAGTGAACGATTCGTTCTCTCTCTCCCCCTTCGTCGTCCCTCCGCCTTCTCCTCTTGCGGTCGTGACGTCATCCGGACCATCCGTTGGACTGCGGCGAGAGCGAGAGAGAGAAGCGAGCCAAGGAGAACGGCATCTCTGCTGCTGCGACCGCGCACATACACACACACACCGCGGCAGCAGCAGCGGCATAACTGCATTTATTAATCCGACAAGGACACTCGCGCGCGAGAAAATGGAGGCGCGTACAGCCCGATAGTGGGATATTGCAGAGAGGAAGATATATTGCCCGTGCGCGCGCGCGTATACTCGCACTGATCGATTTCTTTATTGCATTTTTACATGTGCCGATGATTATAGAGCGATGCGCTCTTTTTCTGCACAGATATATTGTGCATGTATGTACGCTCCGATCATCATATGCGATTGATGATGGGTTTCTCTATATATGGTCTTAATAGAAATTCCAGTCCAAATATTTTCATACTGAATGTACATTTGTACAGTTCATGGTTGTTGAACGAAAGTCGTAAAAAGACTTGGGGAAAAGTTGCTTGGTGTATTGATTTAGAAACTAGTATACCGTATAAAAGTAATTAGATTAGTCGATATGAGCAAACAAAGTTGCTATATGGTACGTTTTAAACTCTTTACACTTGACTATATTTAATGTTTAATTAGTGACTTTGCGTCATGTAATTAGCCGAGCGTTATATTGATTTGACGCGAACGCATCAATTCGCAGAGACCTTGAAGGTACTTTATTTAAAAACAATTTCTATTATAATACCGGAATATTGTAGCGTTTACGAGGTCAAGGCTTTCCCGTTATAACGAACCGTTAAAGCGCTTTTAATATTCCGGGTACAGAGTCCCCGCATTATTTGTTATCGAACGCGCTGATAACAAAGCTGTCGGTGGACGTTATATAACTCATGCCCGCACTGCCTAAGCTCATTCAACTATGACAATCTGCAACGATTTAATCAACTCCTATTTTAAATGAATCATCTTTCCATCCTTACGTAATAGCTACAGTTCTGCAACCAAGCGTTGTTCTCGCAAACTTCCATGTGTTATTCAACTCGAGTCTATAATGAGAACGTACATGCGTTCCCCAACGATTTATCCGCAGTGCACGATATAATCGTTCATGCGTGTATATAGAGAATCGCTATATTTTTTAATATATTTCAATACGTGCATGTCTAGTGTAACGCAATACTAATGGTAGCATCTTTTTTATTTGCAGAAGGTGGACCCCGAGCTGATATTCACGAAACAAGAGAGAATCGGCAAAGGCAGTTTCGGCGAGGTCTTCAAAGGCATCGACAATCGAACCCAGCAAGTCGTTGCCATCAAGATCATTGACCTCGAAGAGGCCGAGGATGAGATCGAGGACATTCAGCAGGAGATTATGGTCTTGTCCCAGTGCGACAGCCCCTACGTCACCAAATATTATGGATCCTACCTCAAGGTGAGTTTCTGTTGCGTATAGAGCATCGGGCTGTTGGACTGGTAGAAAAAGAACGCCGCTAACGAGAGAAAGTTTCCTTGCGAATAATTAGGTCGAATCCTTGATTACACAATCGTAAAATCGTGATCCCGTTGCCGGACGTGATTCACTGCTTTTCGGTACAACGAAAAAAAAGAACTAGAGACGAAATTGCTGACGTGCGAGTCATTCGGACGCTTTTACTATGACGATTGTACAAAAGAAACAAAAGACAAAGAAACTGAAGGAAAGAAACACTCAACATCGTTATACATAGTCGTCACTATTAAGATATTGCATGACAGACAGCTGGCATCATAATTCTTATACGATTCTTTACATGTTATACTTTTAAAACCTTAAGTTTTTTCAAAATTTAAATTCACTAAATACTTGACGATACACACACACACGCACACACACACACACACACACACAGAAGATGTAACATTTTCATCAAGTAAGTACTTCATCAAACAAGGCTTATTTGCCCTTGCTAAGCTTATTTGCAGAATAAATATAGTCAGCCAGCGTTAGTGCAAAACGAGCCTCGACTACCTCGAATGCAGCAATTATTCAGAGCAACATGTTCACAAGTGTCGAACTCTCATTTCGCGCATTAAACATTGAGTGGTTTGTCAGCAGCCCGTCTACTTGCGCAAACAGTTCTCTCGCGCGCGTGCGCACTAGAATCAATAGAGAAGCGTCTCATGCAAATAAACATCTCGATCTCGCGATGCATAAACATATAAAAGTTCTTAGCAAAAACAGATTTACGATTCGAGGAAAAAAGCAAAGGAGCAACGGAGGAGATCAGCAGCCGCGTTTTGCAGATCAACTGCTGAATAATGCGTTCGAGCGCGCACACACGCGAGAGCGCGCGTCAGCTCGGCGCACATCCGTTTACGAAAGGAAGTGCTGAATTAATTACGCTCGTCGTTCGTTCGTGTTGTGAAACGAAACGCCGAACGGTATACGGCGTTTTAAATCCAGGGCAAGGTTTGTCACGCTGCCGTCGCCACTTTGAGCGCGTGCGCGTGTCCTGACACACGAGTGAGGCAGGGCCCGCGTGCGAGAACCCCGCGCGTACGGCGCTTATGCGTACACGTAACCACGCCTCGGCGTTTCCAGCCCTTTTGCGCGAATCACCGTAATTCGCTTTTGACGCACCGATGCCCCCATGAATCTTACGTAAAGCTACGCGAGCGACGGAACGAGAAACTGACGAATATTATTATTATATAGCCAAGCCTTATTAAGGGGAGAACAATGTTTTATTATTATATTATATATTTAGGAGCGGGTAATTCCTTTCGTCGTTTTGTGAATCTTTTGTGCGGAAAATAATGGGGTTCAATGGCGTGAGGTTTTTTCGTGCATCTACGCGTGTTTGCATACGTGGAAAACTTGTTGGTTACGATTAATGGCTATAGCCATTAATAAGAAGTATACGTCTTATTTTATGGGTATTAAAATAAATCAATAGTTGGGTAAGATATAAATAATTAGATTCTTTTGCTATGCTGATTGTAAATGTAATATAGGTACTGTTAAAATATAATATAATTTAGAAATTTACTAGATTGATGATTCTCCTGAAACAGTTTTTTTTTTCACAGACAATTGTTAATGGTTGAATTAATGATCCATTTTTCTTTTATGTAGCAAAAGTATTTATATCTGTAAAAAAATTATATTTTGTCAACTTGATTAATAAAATAGTCTACTAGTTTTCCAAGATGTGATGTTCTAATATTTGTCGTAGTATGTGAAGAAAGTATTTAAGTTGATACTCTAAATTGACCAAAGCAGCGTCATTAATTCCTTTTATAACAATAATTAACTGATAGATTTAATAGTATTTTTTACGTCTTCTTGTATAACCAAATTTTCTATTTAATACCAATAATTTAGTAAAATATTATAAGATATTTCCGTATTAACAACGTAATAATTTCCTCTGTTATCTCGTGCCTCACGCTCAGATGTTTGGAAATTTGTCGAGGGGTCGCGCATTTACATAAGTCATATGTCTTCTACGTTTATACTGCATATCTGGACTGACTTTTTCATCTCGCTCTTACTCATACTTACCGGAAGAAAAATGCCGTGCAAAAAGAACGACGGATGAATAAATCCGCTTACCGAATCGAGTCGAGAATAAAAATGGCAACCAATATCAACTTATGTTCTTTCTATAGATGCGCATATCAAGGGTGCTATTGAGTTCATAGATTTGCACGGTAATCCGCTTCCCGGTGAAATTCGATTTTAATGTACGTATATAAAATGTAGTACCTTGTAACTAATATACCTGGTTCACGCTTATAGCTAATAAAAGTATTATATTTCAACGAAAGATATCAATGCCTTATTTCAATGTATCTGCCTACTTTCTTTAAATAAATCAGTACATTTCACTGTAATTCACTTAAAAATATTTTAAATTAACTGAAATTTGATTAAAATCTATTTTTTTTTCTATACTAGCTTAACAAGTTTTTAACGAGATTCCACTGATTCATATGCAGAGATGGTAGTCTATTGGGACAACCTTTGATATGCATACCTTCCATTAATGCTATAAAACCACAAAGTGGTTGGACGACTCATCAGTCAAACTTCTAGAGAGGAATTAGAAATTTTACTATCCCTCCAACATCCGCTAATGATCAAATAAGTTTTACATGCTTCTGCCCCATACCATAGGCATAAACTGTTCACATTGCACATCGAATCTTTTCTAAAAAGCAAAAAATCTTCATTTTAACTATCATCATATTTGCATACATCGATATCCATCAGTGAAGCATCCTATTGTGAATAACTCAGGTACACTTCCTGCACTTTATAAAGTGCTAACAAAAATCATGAATATCAAACTTTAAATATTTGTGAAATATTAATTTATATTTTTTCGATTATCACCCCAAAGAACACACTATAATTTTCAAGTTTTTTTTTTCTCACCCAACATAGTCATAGACAGCCTACTCTCCTCAATCCCTCAGGTTTGAGTCCACCCCACGCATTAGGGCGACGCGACGAATCGATGACCGAAAGACGATCTCCGTATTCCTGGGACAATAATCCGGCTAATCGAGTTTCACTTCCAAGCAGTATACATCTATATATATATGTACATTCTCGCGCCACCTCTGCGCGAGTAAGGAAAACAATGCAATTGCGAAGCCCGATGATGACACGGCGCGCGTGTCTATCGCAGAAGCCGGCCCACGCTTAGGCCTGATGTCATCTCCGTGCCGGTTTCCTCCGCGCGTATATACTCTGCTATTAAAGCCACGGCGAAGAGAAAGAGAGAGAGAGAGAGAGAGAGAGAGAACCAATGACAGTTGTCGAAGGCGAGAGCTTCTTTCTCCTCGCTTGCTGCAAAGACGGTGTATGTAGTGTCGCGACGGCGCACCTACCTATTGCTCAAGCCTTTCTTCTATTCTACTCCTTTGGTTGGAACTTTTTCTTTCGACGTTTTATTGAAGGGTAGGAGGCACGTCGATGCCATTGACGTTTAGAAAGTTAGCAATTAATGTTTAATGGATGTTTGCGGTGACACGCCGTAGGATAGATGTTGACGATTCAGTGTGGAACAATAAGAATAGATTTGAAAAGACTATTCGTTGAATTATATACCTTTTTTTAAAAAATTCAAATTTTGCTTATTTTGTTTTTCTTTTCATTGAACTACGATGGCTCAATCATTTTGCCAACTCAAGATACAGTATAACTCTTTTTTCATCTTTTATTATAAGTCAAAAGTGGATCTGATTGTAGGACTTTTAATGCAATATTCATGAATGGTTTAAGCTGATTAGTTTTCTTGACATCTTGAAAATGATTTTCAGCCGTGCTGTGTGCACTGATATCTTTCGTGCGCACGGAGAAGCTTTTATCAGTCAAAATTTATGAATCCTCTCTAAGCTAAAATACGTATCTGGAAACACTAAATGAAAGCTGCTTAACCACATCCATCTCTTTCAAATTTATCTTTCCGAAAGTAGTTTCCGTCTGAGATTGCTACACTGCTTTCTCACAGTGGTAATGTACTTTTATCTCAGTTACCGTACCTGCATAATCCCCATTCGAAATATATAACCTATCTATATATAAGAAATGCGTTGAGAAAAGTTAAAATATATGAATTATTACCATGTCTAAAGAAATAGTAGTTTTATATCGTAAAGATGTTTGTGAACAATTTTAATACTATAAAACCTATAACCTATGTCAATCTTTTAACAGGTTTAAAATGGAAAATATCTTAATTTGCAGTTCTTAACTAGTTGAACATTACCAATAATTATATACTGCTAATTTATAAGTGCTAAATATTATACTGGATATTATAATTCATAGATAATTAAATTAGCTCTGTAAACTATTGAGTAACAAAAAATAAAACAGGTCAATTAAGATTCACATTTTCTTACTATGACTAACCATCAATCTAAGACAATTCTTCAAAAAAATATATTTTTCTTTAAAATTAAGTGTTACTTTGATTACAATTTCCATTTTAATATTTAAAAATTAGTTACAAACCTTCTATATAATATAATAAATAGTATAGTTAAATCTTCATACAATTTTATATTCCTCCAACAAGAAAAAAGTTGTTTATTTTGGTACTTCAATTAAACCAAAATTATAAAATTGTTTATTTATAAAAGTATAATTAGTCTCAAACTCGTATCACCTCTAAAAATTTCTGTCAAAAGCTATATTACTAAAAAAGTGATCAACCGCCCGCACGCGTTCGAAAACGCCTGTTGCAATCGTTTTCCAATTTCTCGATAACATGACCATTCATCGTCAAACTCAGCGCGCTGCTGCTGGTCGCGTATCTCGCCGGGTCATCGGCACGCGCTTACATTCTGCAACTTTTCGACACGACTATATTTACACGCCTCTCGTCTTTCTCTATCATCCGCTTTCACCTTTCGTCTATAACCACTCTCCACGCGCGCACGCGCCAAGGTCTTGAACCTCGCGGACTTGACGCTTGGCTGTCCAGCAGCGATCGGTGGCGCGACTTTACGTAACAGCAGCGCGCGCTCACAGCCTATATAGCGGTGCAGTTTATTATTAGCCGCTGCTAATGGGGCTTGGGCCGTATTCGCGAAGGCGCGCCCGATTCTTATGCGCACGCCTTGCAATTGCACCGAGGGGTAAACGTGTAACGTCCGTTCGTTCGCCGGCCAACGTCTCGATCAATGGGAACTGCCGTCGCTGCTTATGGCTCTCTGTGCACATCACGCGAACTTCCTTGTGAGGGCTCGGATGGGTACCGAGGGGAACATCTCGACTGCTTTCTTTTTGTCTTGCTTATTGTGGCATGAATGAAGCTTTAATGCTATGGAATGGCGTCAATTTTTTTGTTTTGGTAAATAGCTGAACGACTTAGCGTATATTATTCTATTCAATGGCACTTCAAAGCCATTGTTTATTGGGTAAATGGTTTAATTGAGTCTGCCAATCAATGTTGCAACGCATGTTATTTAAAAAGACTGTTACTGATTAAATGGTATGGAATAAATGTACAGTTTAACCGAGTTTAAAGAGATTTTCTAGTTGTTTAAAATGGTTTAGTGGAATGAAAAAATCCACTATTGGTAATTGAAACTTACTATTTGCCTGATAAGTAAATTTCAATTACCAATTGTAAAATTAGCTTTGGCAATTGAATTATTAGCAAACTAGAAAACTTATTAAACCCAATCCGCTCAATTTTCCGACAGTAAATTATGATCTTCCCAATAACCATACACGTCAGTCATGTGAGGAAAATTTTCAACATATTATACTCGACGAATACATAGCAGCTCTTGAATGGCACGCGTTCGACGTGAAAAAGGAATTAACTTTTGCATTACCGCGCGTTGACAACAATCACATTTAAAATTCAAAACAGGAAAACACGTGTGACCTAGGGCGAGAGAAAGAGAGCGCCAAACATACACGAGCGACGAAGAAAAATGGCTTGTCCATCAATTACCCAGCACTTTTCGCGCGCTCGTTCTCTAACGAAGAAAAGCTGTCGTCCCCCTCAACGCAAATTTCATTCCCATCACCGTTAGCTCGTCCCGCGCGCGCGGTTGCATCCGCTAAAGCGATTCTCTCTCCCTCTTTGCGCTTTTTAAGCCCTCGCGATTTATCGACGTTTAATATCGAATCGAAAAAGGGAGAGAAAGAGAGAGAGAGAGAGACACCAGTTTGTGCGAAAATTACGCGCGCGCATGCAATGTTGTACGTTGCACAGCGGAGATTAATTCCGCCGCGTCGTCCATCACTGCCAGCGCCACTCCCGCTGCGGAAAAAGACGAGTGAGGGAGAGAGAGAGAGAAAAAAGAGAGAAAGAGATCTGCTAGGTGCAATTCATTATGCATGAACTTTGAAATGCGTGCTTTTCCACAGGCGTTCGTTTTAATCCTTGCGGCGCGCTGTAGCATAATGCGGGTGTCCGAGTGCGCATTGTTTATCGGCCGCGATAAGATTGATAACGGGGAGGTCAGAGGAATTAATTTCCCACGGTTTTTGCTGACCTGGGCGTGCGCATGCCTTAACGCTCGTTACGAACAAAAGAGGATAACTAATTTTCAAAAGTTATTTCGATCAGTGTTAGGAAAAACAAGTGCCCGAGAGGAAAAAGGATAGTAGTTAACATGCACTTCACTTTGTATGCTAATGAAATTTTTTTTAATATAATGAAGCTCTAATGAAAATATAGCCGTAGAAAAGTATATGCACGCCTGAATGCAAAACTGAAAAGTTTGAGCTAATTTTTAATAAAATTTGATTGCTCAGACTCGCGAACTGAACGCTCATTTAAAAGCGCGTTTCACGAGAAACATTATAACGAGCTGTTCCAGCTTCATATTAGCTTTATTAAAACGTAATATTAAATGATTAGCAAAAAGAAAACAAGATCGTCGGCGTTCCTTTGAGGCTCTCCACCACCACCACCCCCTTTGAACCGTGCAACCTTTTTCTTCTTTTCAACGTTACTTGTCTCTGATCCTTTAGAAAAGACATCTGAATGCACGACACTTTCTTTCTCTCGTAAGCCCGCAAAAAGCGTATTCACGCTAAAGAGTCAGGAGAGGCGGAGCGGGGGGTCGATTATGAAAAAAGGATTCCACACGGCTCTCGTTCTTCCACCGTCCCAGCGGGGCGGAGTCGCTCGTGTTCTCTCTCAAAGTCATATTGTCGCCTTAAAGTTCAAGGTTCAAGGCTCGCGGCGACCTTCCTCCCCTGCGACACTCCAACGTTCCCCTCGTGCCGCTGTCGCACGACCTCTACTCTCTCTTTCTCTCTCCTCTCCGCCCCCAGATTCCTCGCACGATCATCGCGTGTTATTTCCCTCCCTGAGCGCGTATGCCATCTTCATCTTTCGTATCCCGTGCGCGTTTAATCCTTTAAGGAACAAGGGGGAGAAAAAGAGAGAGGCATAAAGCAACCCTGATGTGTAAGAATCGCGATGGGGGACGAAGGGTGATTTAACAAACCAAGGCACGCGAGTTGAACGAACTCTCGGTGCCAGGGCTGCCTTCCTATAGGGCCGAGGTTGCAAGCAGCGCGTATCTGCATGAAAAATGATACGCGCGCGCACAAAGTGAAACTGATCGTGGAGAGCCGGCCGGGATTTTCTTTTGTTTAGAGTAATAAGGGTGATTTACGTTGCGTGGCTCGTGTGTTTTATTACCGTGATTATATTATATTCCACGAGGTGAGTCTGCTCCGAGGCATCGTGATCGAATATTACGGAGAATACGAAGATTTTAGATTTAATTTTCAATGGATCAAAAGTTTCAGCTGTCCAATTCATGAAAATATAATATTCCTTCGAAGTTAAAAGCACAAATCCCAGAGTAATAATCGTATTATTTACCCTCGAGTTCGGGAACATAAAGGGAAGGAGGAAAAGCTCTGGGTACTTTCAATTCGCTACCCTGGAAAATCGCGATTCGAAGGTGTGTGCTACTATACTCACGCGCAGACGGACGGTAAATATGCGCGTGAGCGAGGCTCTCGAAACTTTCACGATCGCGAAGTTGTTTATGCGCCCTTTTTCGCTCCTCCCGCGGGATGGAAGTGTGTGTACTAGCTTTTACGGCTTTCCATTCGCGAAGGGTCTGCAAGAGTCTGCGGCGCGACGAATTTTTCAAGGAACTAGGTATATAAGGGGAGAGAGAGAAAGAGAAAGAGAGAAATCTTTGAGTGGTGGCGGAAACTTCGCGGTATATAAAGTCCACGGGGGAGCTGGGAAAATTTACAAGGATGTCGAGGATTGAGATCGTGTCTAGGGGTTTTCAAACTTAAGTACTTCAATATCTGTTTTAGCGACGCGGCGAATAAGTTGTTTTCTCCATTATTAGAATTCAAGAGTTACCCGGTTTAGTTTACGTAAAATAATGTATATCTTTATTATTTATAGTCTTACGATAAAATTATCGTCGCTAGAGTGGGCATTATTTGACGAAAAATATTCTATTGTACCTGAGGAAAATTTATTCAAACGGTAAAACTACAATTTTTCTTATTGCTTAACAATCTCTTTCTTTCCTCTATGCGATTTAAATTACGTAACCAAAGATAATTTATTCCCAGCACGTAGCGAGACAATAGAAAGTTTTCTGGCTTAACAATTCATTCATTTATTAACATAGGGAAGTTTTAGTTCTCGATGATAAAAATTTGAATAAGCATTTTTTCTTTAATTGTAAAGGTTCGATACAAAATTATACATTACATATTTTAGTTGCTGTCGAGTACCCTTGTACAGATAACGTAAATGTTTACTTCATAATATACGTTAATCTATGGTACACAGAAAACACAGGTACAAAATAACAATATGTTACTTTCGCAATTACTTAAAAACATATTTTTAAACTAGTTCAAATATTTCAGAAGCTTCGTGTCAATATAGATAATAATTACATGTTTATTTTTGGAAAATCGAATGAAATAGAACATGCAATAGCAATAGAATATTTTCCCATTAAAGAAGCGATATCTCTATTTCCAATAACAGTAAACACAATTTTCAGTGTGTGTAAATCCAATTAATTTCCTATTCAATTACCAGACTGAAAAACTACTAGATTGCACAAGATGTCGTATAGCCTCGTGCTTGCGAACCCTCGCTCGCACTCGCCTCAATCCTTATTTTTCCCCTCCTATTTTTATCCTCGCTATTAGTTTTATTCCACGTCACGGCTCCGCATCAAGGAGATAGCGTCGCAACGAGCACAGTAGCGTAGCTCTCTCTCTCTCTCTCTCTCTCTCACCCGGAAAGAAAATTATTGGCACTTAAATCTCCCAGTTACCGCAGGAACTTGCTGTTTTCAAGTCCTCCCTCCTCTGCGCAATATAGAGGCCGCCGCACTCGGGTCGGACTTCCTTATTCCGATTATAATAACAACATGGCGACCCGGGCACTATATGATGAAATCATTTCTTTCAGCTGGCACATTGCTGATAAGAAAATATTTATACGCAGAGGGGGGCGCACGTTTTAGCACGCGACCGCGTGCGCATGAACGTAAAAAGAAACGAAAAGAGGCGCGAGAAAATCCATGCGTGTAAAAGGGCCGCGTATCGTAAAACATTGACCCAAAAAGGTATAGGCGACTCTGTACGCCTGTGATATGTGCATGTGTGTTTATATATAAAGGGAAAATAAACAAAGGCACAAGCGAGCGTGCGAGTTGCTCGTGTCCTTGCTCTCTTATCACCCCATTGGCTCTCGTACTCGTGGAATACCAACAAGAGCCACTGATGCTGCTACTGCTGCGGTTGCTTCTATAATGCGCGCTGTTCCTGATGGGTCGCGTGCATCCTTCGTCGGGATGAGAAAAAGAAAGAAGCGCTAGGGGATAAAAAGCTTCGGGGCTTAGCCTGGATCGAAGAGATGAAAAAGGGATGTAATGAAGATTTATACGCGACAATTGAATTTACATAATTGATTCAACTAGTTGTTTGCAAATTGATCAGGCTTTGTTTATTAGTTATTTTTAACTCTGCGCGTGAGAGTTATTTTTATAAAGATTATTAACTTTTATAGATGTGAACATAAAATTACTGTTCTACTTCTATTTTTACACACGTTTCGCTATAAACAAAAATTTTATAAACAAAATCAATACTTCGCGTTCCAAAGAATATTATTATATTGGCGAGCCATTGTCTTCGAGTAAAAAAGGATTAAGCAACGTTTTGCTAAGAAGCACTGAAAAGGTCATTACATAATGTTCTAGATGAAGAAAGTAGGGTGTGTTGAGGCAAGATGAATAAAGGTTAGATCGTGACTCGGCTTTGCATGTACGACTTTGTTACAGACATCTTAAACTTTTTAGTTTGATTTGTAGCCAGGGAGATATCTTGCATAATAAAAATACGGCTATACCCTCGAAAGTTCTTTTATTCTCGTTACATAGAAAATATTCAAGAAGTAATAACCAAAAATTTTTTTAAAAGAAATGGTTTATCAATTTTATCTTTATCCAAGTAGTAAAGTATAAAATTTTTAGAACATTTTTATAATATAATTTGATTCCGACACTAAATAAGTAATAAAAAGATGGTCTGAGATCAGACACCCGTATAATTTCTGTCCCCGATAAAAAATTGAATTTTCTTTTACAGCGCTCTCTTAAGTTTATTGTCTTTTGCACTTGGAGAAATTGTACAACTTTTTAAAACAGTTCAGTGAGAAATTTATTAATCAATCTTTCAGACACGTACGTACATCTGACAATCTATAAAATAAATATAAAGTGCTCTATCTGAACTGTCATAAATATTATTTCAAAACGAGTCTTTAACCTTCGCCGCACGTGATATACAATGAAACCTTCGTGACTAGTAATTGTTGAAATGGAGGACAAGACGATATGACACCTTGTCACGTGTATTTATCCCGATCAACGCGACCCATAAACACTACTCTAGCAAGCCTGTCGTCATTTAGGCCCATAAGACCCGCTTGAGCAAACAAATATACCAGCCGCCCAAGATTCGCACCGGTCACGATCGAGTATAATACAACACCGAGGAGATGAAAGCAGCTCGCGCGAGCTCTAGGACATAATCCAGATTGGCCGTAGTGGCGTAACCCGTGCACGAGGCGCGCAGGCGACGGCGTCGGTCGAAGACTGGTTAGTCATCGATATGGGTTATAATTATAACCAGCGCGCGCCTCGAGCGCCGGTCAATACACAACCGCTTGTGTGCGCCGCGTCGCCTCTCTCTCTCTCACTCTCTCCTATATACCTCCACGCACGGATAATCGTATATAGCCGGGCCTATCCCTCGCTCTCTCACCGGTTGCACGCGCGCGCACACATATGGGGCATCGGAGATCGAAACCCGCGCGAAAATCCTCCGTGAGTAATCGTGTTACCTCCTGCGAACACTACGAGTAGTCGTACAGTGTCGATGTGCGCCAGAAAAAGAAGAAGCAGAAGAGAGAGAGAGAGAGAGAACCTTATTATGTGTGTATTCTAGCCGGTGTACGCGGAAAAAGCCTGAGTTAGTATTTTTAGAGCTTAATGCGATTTATAGAGCTGTGAGTGTGTGTACGTGACGCCCGGCTGATTGGCTGAAAATGCCTTAATCGGCTGAATTCATTTGCATGCCGTGCATCGTACGTGACGCTTAACTGTAAATGCTGCTTCGTAGTATATTTAGAGTTCGGCTGATTTGTTTATTGATACCCGGTACCGTGTATTTCGAGTTTCATGTGTGCTCGACATGCTGAAGCTTTTATTGACTATCGAGAACTTTCTGCTGCCTTTTTTCTTTTTTCGTTGTTAATGAAGATGTTTGAAATTCTTTTTTTGTAAAAGATATATGTTTTATATTTTTAAATTAAAACATTTTCATTACCAGACGTATTTTTCTTCAACAGTTGTAACACGTTCTCCACCTTACTCCCTTTTAATCATAATATGCATACACTATTAACTTGCATGTATTACAGTTAAAATTTTCTTGTAAAATAAATGTTACATATGTAAGTAGAGCGATGGATTCTATATCGCACTAAGATAAAAGAAACATCAATCAGTTTTAACGTAACTTCTCCACATTTGAAAATATTATGACCGATAACACAAGTTTTCATAGCGACCTACTTAAATATTCGATGTGTAAACTTTTCATACCTACCACAATTCACTGCTTCAGCGATAAACTATAACATTTCTTCATTTAAACTAAAAAAAAGACAAACAAAACTACCAAGACAAGAAGAATTTTGCTACCGCTGAAAGGCGAAATGTTAATAATCGGGAGTAGGATGTCAGTGACTGTAACTCCGCGCGTAGCCTGTATCTCATTAACCGCGGAGAAGCATTGAATTACACAGTCCGTGAATTCTCGTAAGGAAGCGTCGGCGGTGAGCGCCATGTCTCGAGACATCACTCATAACTTATTCATTCGCTTTGCAGGGCACGAAGCTATGGATCATCATGGAGTACCTGGGCGGGGGCTCGGCCCTGGACTTGATGAAGGCTGGCAGCTTCGAGGAGATGCACATCGCGGTCATCCTCAGAGAAGTACTCAAGGGCCTTGACTATCTGCACAGCGAGCGCAAGCTGCACCGTGATATCAAAGGTAAGTCGAGTTTGCGAGAAGAGCACGTGTTTCGGAAATTGAACTCGAATGTATATGGAAAGATAGAGAGAGAGCAGTCGTCGACCTCGCCGCGAGCTCTCTATACGCGCAGCGGTCGCTCCGCTCCGTTTTTCTAATTTCAATTACTTTTACTCGGGAGTACCGTTACGCGGCGAGTATTTACATATTTTACCTTGGTCAAATACGCTGTACAGCTCGTAAATGGTTTTATACATTCTACGAAATACAAATATAAAGTTCTTTTATTTATGTACAACTTTGACGTGGGTAATTTTCCAACGCAATTTTTTTTGTTTTGTAATAATGAAAGGTTTGATTTAGTACTTTCGGGATGAATATTTAACAAATTATAATGTATTATGCAAATACGTAATTTATGTATCCATTGTTGTTAATAAACCAAAGCCCTTCAGCTAAACTTTGTCAAAATGACAATCTTCAAACTTGCATATTCAAGTGTTCTGAAAATTATGATTTACCTAGTCAAAAGCTTGTTTAACTAAGTTTAGCAAACGAAACTAGTTACGTTGTAATTACAGACGTGAAAAGCGAATATATCATTTTTGTATGATACTTGAGCAATAAAACGTTGTGGCAAGATATTTAGAGGAAAGATCTTTGATATATAAAGTATAACGAAAATGGCCGTAAAGAATTAAATCTCTTCAGTATGTATATATTCTCGTAGTTTTAGAAGATAGAGATAACGCGGATATACAGTTTCAATTCGCTTCTATGCGCGTGAACAAAGTTCAATTTCGTCGAAAGTGCACGGAAGGAGAGAGAGAGCGCGAGTTCGCGTCGTTTTATTGTGCACTCGAAGTTTTGATGAATAGCCCGGGCTAATGATGAAACTTTATTAAACTGGCCAAGATAAGTAACTGTCTTAACAAAATACTTTGCTTATTACCTTGTCAATGATGTCTCAAACTAATCTATCTAAAAATAATGAGTTTATTATTATCATGGAAAACTTTGTAGACGCCGAAAATCCTTACGAAAGTTTACAGTGTTGAAGTGCCAAAAGACTCGGTCTTTTACTTTCTCTTCAAACACCTAAAAGTTTTAATAAGTTAGAAAAGTTTAAGTAGTGCATCCTGCGATTATGTAGCCTGAAGAATAAATATCGTACTGCAATATATAAGTAGTATAATTTTCAAATAAATATCAATATTTCAAAAATATTATAACACGCGAGTATGCACATAATAGAAATAAAACTTTTATACTGTCGTACATTAACCATATGGATCACGTAAAAAACGCACGAGTATTGCGGAATTCCCGTGTGTGTGTATATATATATACATACACACGCCGCGTGAGGCAAAATTGCGCATTTAAAAAACTAGGACGAACAGCAGTGCTCGGCTTATTGCGCATATCAGTATATATAAAGGAAATTCTAAAAGCGTTTGGCATTCGCTCTGTTCCAGCGGCGAACGTTCTCCTGAGCGAGATGGGCGACGTGAAGCTGGCGGACTTCGGCGTGGCGGGCCAGCTGACGAACACCACCAGCAAGCGAAACACATTCGTCGGCACGCCCTTCTGGATGGCGCCAGAAGTTATCAAACAGTCCGCCTACGATTCCAAGGTATTTTCCGACTTATTCTATATCTTTTCTCAACTTCGAGAGCCAGTCGCACTGTGTATTCGCTACTTTCCTTTTTCTGGATCACACTGAAAACTTTTTCAAACTTTTCGCGGAGGATGGGGGAGGGGAGTGGCTCTTCATTTCAAGGGTACTTTTTACGAGTATCGAATAGCGCTGAACTTCCTTTTTTTCGTCCTACATCTTTCTTGGCGGAATTTCCCGCGCTGAGATAGATAGATGGCTAATGTGACCTTGATGCCGCAGGAGTGTTCGTTCTATAAATCAATCAGTTTGTTATCTTTAAGAGCGAAATGGGATGTGTTATTTTCAAGAGCTCTGATTTAGTTGTCCTTTCAGAAGACTTTCGTATCAAATATAGAATGTGTATAAACAGTGTGGAATTAGTGGTCGGTTTAATGTTTACATTAATGAATCTTGAAAAACAAAAATTATGTTTTCCAGTAGAACATTAGCATGGCTTACACTAGTCTTTCAAATAACAATTAATTATCGCGAAGAGCTCTTTATCCATTTAAAGCAAAGCCCCAAAGACGAACGTTCTTCGGTTAAGTTGGGCCAAGTGAAATCCCGCTAGGTGTGCACCTGCCAGACTTTGGATAACCTTGCGGTAACTAAACGACTTAACTTTTGCAGGCTGACATTTGGTCCCTGGGCATCACGGCGATCGAGTTGGCGAAGGGCGAGCCACCGAACAGCGAGCTCCACCCGATGAGGGTCCTTTTCCTCATCCCGAAGAATAATCCGCCCCAGCTCACCGGCAACTACACCAAACAGTTCAAGGAGTTCGTCGAGGCGTGCCTCAATAAAGATCCGGAGAACGTAAGTGCGCTGCTTATGTTGGCTTGGTCGCCACGGCGCCTCTGACCTTTTCTTTGAAGTACAAAAAAAAACTTCGAAGCCGAGATAGCCATCGTGCCCTCACGCGAAAATAACAATTTCGCAAGAAAACCTTCGTTAAAGAACAAGCGTGGCATTTTTTCGCGATTAGTTGTATAAATAAATATATTTTTGAAATTTCCTTAACTGTTATATAACGGTGTCATACAGGCAATAAGAGTATTGTAAATAACTTCGGGTCGATGAAATTTTGCGACAAGGAAATATGAAAAATTTAATACTGATCAAACTATATAATTTAGATTAAGTTTTTTATCTACTTGAGTAATAGATAAAATCTTTTGTAAAACTTGGTATTGATTATCGTACAAAGTAACTTATGATTATACGGTGGCTTGTATTTATAAATAGAATCTTTTCCGTTTATTAAAACTAGATAAGTTGAGGTTTTATATCGCGCATAAAGATATAAGTTTTGAAATATTTATAAAATTTTAATCTTCATTATTAAATAAATACGATAATTTATGAATTTTATTTCCTGTTCAAATAAGAGCTTGATAAAACAAGATTAAAGGTAGTATGCCATATATACCAGATCAAGAGCGAGATTCTAGAGGTAAATTTATCACGATAATACCGAGAACCTCCATTACTGTCTCGGAGAAATCTTCTACACTTGTGAATCGTACGATATTTGAAAAAAATTGATATGTTATCATATTATTATTTAAATGAAAATTTAAACACTGTTATTAATAATTTTTTTGTTACTGCAAATACCGAAGCACTATTCTGGTAGAAAATAAATCAACTTTTTAAAAATTTTAAAACCATGTAAAACTATATTTTGATCATTTATAATATTATATTTTCATACGTATAAATAATTCTTTGTCGATAATAGTATCAAAACCGAGATGTGACGTGTTTAATTTAAAAATTGGCAAACAGTTAACCAACCATTGTTTATCATTCCAATAGAATATATAAAAAGTAAAAAAATTATACCACTCACGTCAAGTCAAAATAAATTCAAAAAACTCCTATTAATCGGTTATAGATACATTAGCTTTCTTTATCAAACTTTATGATCTCAAAACATAAAGTCTAGAATTAAAAGAGTTCGACATTTTTTTTCTCTCAAACGAGAAACCATGACGTCAGTTTCCTTTTCGCATGTTGCAGAGGCCGACGGCGAAGGAGCTGTTGAAGTTTCAGTTCATCAGAAAGGCGAAGAAGAACTCGTACCTGATTGACCTGATTGACAGGTATAAGAAGTGGAAGTCTCAGCGCAGCGAGGAGTCCGAGACGGAGAGTGAGAATTCGGATTCGTAAGTATCGTTCCTGCAATCTTGCTCGTGACGTTGCAAATAGTTTGATTATCCACGTATATACTTGTTTGCCTTATTTTTCGCTACTCACGGACTTGACTGGTGTTTTGACATTTCTTTTCATCGACTTCGATTGCTGAAATATATTTTATATTTCAATAGTAAACAAAGTAATTAGATTTATTGAATAAAAAAATATCTTATTCTTTATAAAAGTATATGAGCATCTGTTATGCTTCAGATTATTTGTAAAATCAATAATTCGTATTATGCCCAATCAATGTAATCATTATAAATTAAAAGAGAGCCAATTGTAAATAATAATGTCTTTGTTCGTGAGAAGAATACGATCACAAAGCAAAGTATTGATCTAATGGTTGCTTTGTCTGCTCTGCACAGGGAAGAGTCGAAGCAAGACAGCGACATGGACGAGCCGTGGATAATGACAGTGAAGGGACCCCACGGGGTCAAGGGATCCTCGGGCGTTCCCATGATGCCTCTTGAGGAACAGCAGCCACAACAACAACAGCAGCAGCCAAGCTCTCTCACCCATACGCCGAACCACAGGCCTCAACATAATCAACACAATGAACAACAACAACAGCAACAACAACAACCGCAGCCGCCGCAGCAGCAGCAGCAACAACAACAACAACAACAACAACAGCAATCCAAGCCACACGCGAACGGAGCCTCCAGGTCGCCGCCTAAGGAGTCTAATCTCAACCACTACAAGAACGACTCGAGGGATTCGTCGCGAGATGGCCAGAATAAACATATGCCGGTAAGCCAAATATTGCGTTTGTTAAAATATAATGAAAACGTCAAGATTGGTATTTCACTACTGGCTTTTGTTTTATTTTATCAAAGGTTTTATTTTAATTCCATAGATAAAATTCCAAAAGAAAATTCTTATTAAAATTATATATAACATCAGATTATCTATTCAGAATTAAGTTTACTAGTAATATATTATGTTTGTACAAATATATATTTTTTATTAGCAGAAAAAGTAAATTTTCATAATAATATTTCAGTCCCGGCCACATGAGGCAGCCCCTAAACCGCCTTCAACGGCTGATTCGCGGGATAGTCGCGAGTATCAAGATTACACATTGATGGCCGTAAAGGATATGATTCGTCGCCGTGATCGTGGTCATGAAATTGATGATAGAGAGCAGCGAGAAAGAAAGAGCAAATCAGAAGTACCGACAATGGAGCATCGTTCGTCTTCGGATGATAAACAACAACAGAGACCGAGAAGTTCGCAAGAGTTAAAGCATCCACGCAGTCCCATTCTTAACGGTGTCATTCTTCCACTTATATCTGATGTAAGTATTTTCGTTTTATTATCTGCTGATAGGTTTTATTTTGTTTAGAAAATTATTAATGTACATCTTAATCCTGTCAATATGTTTCATCACGTATAGTAAAAACTTAAGGACTAAATACATTAAATCTTATCGCATATTTTATATTGTAGACTTAATTATTACGAATTATATATTTACAAAATTTATACAAACTTCTTACTAGGAGAGGTCACGGCCTCCGGATCATGGATTTTGCTCAAACTTTGAGGTATGTTTTAAGATGCTAAAATATGAAGAATGCTAGAATATTAGACTTTAACGCTTTGATAAATTTGAGTTATCGATAGTTTTAGCTGTATTTGAAAGAAATACTGAAAAAATGCCCTGTTTCATTTGTTTATTGGTTAATCCAAAAAATCCTTATATATAATAGTAAAAAAAGAAAATAAAACTAGAGATTACAAGTTTTACGATGTTTTTTTGACAATTAAAAAATATTAAAGACATCAAAAGTTATGAAAGTTTAAAGTTAAGCAACGTAAATGCATCAAAATATGTATAAAGTTAAAGCTGGTCAATTTATCAATTTTTGTTGGTTACCTTTAAATTTTCATAACTTTTGATATATTCAATATTTTTTAATTCTGAGAAAAGCAATGTAAAACTTGTAATCTCTAGTTTTATTTTCTTTATTTACTATTATATATAAGGATTTTTTGGATTAACCAATAAACAAATGAAACAGAGCATTTTTTCAGTATTTCTTTCAAATACAGCTAAACCTATCGATAACTCAAGTTTATCAAAGCGTTAGAGTCTAATATTCTAGCATTCTTCATATTTTAGCATCTTAAAACATACCTCAAAGTTTGAGCAAAATCCGTGATCCGAAGGCCGTGACCGCTCCTAGTTAGTATACTCCTCGCCTAAAAAACTCTTATTTACTTACCGAAAAATATTTGCATTTTTATTAAAATATTTCCATTTTCCATTTTCGTTATTAATGTAATAATGACACATCCGTTTAAATTTCAGTTGCAGCGTAAATATCAATATACCTCAAGGGACAACGGTGATGGTAGCAACAGTAGCAGACATAGTGGAGCGCTGGATGAATTGAGAGGTGCCTTTGAAGTTGCAGAGCGAACGTCGCCTGGAATAAGCGAGAATCTTGTTAAGGAAATATTCAAAGCATTGCTTCCGCCCAACCATTCGGATGCACGTCTTTCCATGCTTATGGAGAAGGTTATTTCAAAGTGAGTTATATTATATTTTGCAATTCATGTACAAAAAAAAATATTAAATACTAAAATTGTTAACATTTAATTTTAGAAAAAAATTCATATGAAAGATATTAATATACATACATTTAATTTTAGGGATACGTAGGGACGTGAGAGTGCGAGGATTCGCAGAAGACTGTGGTCAGAAAATACATTAACACTATAGACGATGGCTCGTGTTCTACGGATTCGCCAAGATCGTCAAGTTTGTTAACGATACCTGATTTGCAGCACCAGCTCCCCAGATCCTGCTGTGCGAATCTGACAATTGCCTTCAGATTAACGTGATCTCGCAGGGTTTTTGCGTTGCACCTGCAACTAGGTTTTCGTTTTACTTTTTTTTTGCTTTCGTTTTATTTTAAGAATAACTGTAAAAAGTAAAGTTGTACGAGAAATTAAGATATCAAGGAGAGAATTTTGTGAGCGTAACTGTGTTGCGTTTCTCTTCTATTTCAAAGTAACTTTTTCTTTTTCTATTTTTTGTTGGAAGTTTGTAAGATTTGGCTGTTTAACAAAAAGCCAGAATTTGTTGAATTGTTCTTGCCTCATTGCAGAGCTATCCGGAATTCGCACTAGTCTTTTAGTCGCCTCGAATATTTGACGATCAAAACAATCGAAAGAGATTATCTATTTACGATTATTTGAGATGAATTATGAAAAGTAATTGTTTACTTACGTTTAATTAAAGTATTATTGTTGCAGTGCCAAATGTTTTAAATTTTTCAAATAATAAATTGTTATAGCAGGATGTGGTGTTTAAAGAAATATAAAACCTTGAGTACAAAATATCAAAAAGAACATTGAAAAAAAATATAGTTATAATAATAAAAAAGTAGTCCATCATTAATAATGGAAAATGAATCTCTAGATAGTAAGAGGAAATGTATTAGCGTATGTAACGTGCTTTTTAAAAAAGTAGACATCGATTTCGATAATATCACACTATATGATATTTTTTCACGCGTGTAGCACTTAGACCTGATTATTTTTCATAATTCATATAAATAAAGGATGTTCAAGACTGCCTCAGATGTTTCCTTTTGCTCTTAGTAGTTGAATGACGAAGTGCTACTGTACACTCGTTCGATTCTTGAAAAGATAGTTTCTGCAGAGTAATGTTTCAAAAACAAAGCGAATAGCTCGGAGCAATGCTAGTGGCATGCGTTGTTAATTTTAAATAAAAAAAAATAATCGATAATGCGCGGTCCGGATTCTGTTTAAGAAAGAGTGAAATCAGAAGTAGAAAAATCTTAGCCTCGTTGCCAGAGGTTCTGTAAATATGTATTTAGCGCGTTAAAATAGAAATCTTGTTCTAATTATCGACGTGCCTGCTAAATCGTCCTGAAAGTCCGCAGTGAAAATTCGCAGGACGCATCCTTAAATAGTCAAGGGAGCAGAATAATTAATTTTGAACGATAGCGGAATAAACTTACAGCCAATGTTGTTACTTGTACAAGTGAACGTAGCGTAGAAACAGTAATACATTATAAGTAAATAAATTTTTTTAACCCAAAATTGGTTTTGTAAATTATTACATAGTGAACATTGTATTTCCACAAAATTTTTTTTGAGTTTCACTCTGATATCATACTTTTATTGCATCCTTATGAGTACCCGCGAGTGGCTTTAAAACATTTCATCAAAGACAATACGAAGAAAAAAACTCTTTGCCATTTACTGGACATCATTGTTTTTCGCGTATCGCGAAGATTCCCATAAAAGTTGCAGGACGTCGATGCTTAAAAATCAACGTTGTTTGTAAATGTAAACTAATGTATTTTATAATAATTATAATATATATACATATATAAATATACAACTCGTAGACGGATTCCTCGTGAGAGTAAAAATGAAAAACAAATCGTGATACAAGAATGATAGAATTTAAAGAGAGCGGAAGAGTGAGAGTCAATAAAGAAAGTCGATAAAAATATCGAAGATAGAGCTATTATACGAAAAAATAAAACAACAATGTAAAGTTTAATGAAATAAGACTAAGTATTAATTAGCGACGATGATACGATGATAAATGCAAACATAAAAAATACAGACACATAACTAAAGGTAAGAGAGCAGAAAACGTTAGGTAGTTGCGTTTATTCTATTTGACGAGTTTACGAAAGGATTCTCGTTGTAACAGCGTTGAAAACCGCAGCTAAAAAATAAGAATATAAAGCTTCACTCGATGACGCGTCTTTTACTTACTTAACCAATTAATTATATAAGTTTTATAGTTTCTTGGTTCGTCTTCAGTTGCGAGTTATCGAGTTTAGTGAACTTTAAAAAACTACTCTTACGTCGCTGCCATACTATGCATACCTTGGCGATGCATCGTTATCCCTTAAAGAAATTCTTTTTAATTTTAGATAGCTTTGTCGAAAAAGAAATAAATACTTTACTTCTTTTTTATCAAACTTGAAAATATTTTAAATTACGTTAATTGTACTTGTTGTGTAATAAAAATAAAATTATTTCATAACTTGATTTTATTGATTTATATTGTACAATCCTTCAAATTTATTAAAAGTTTATATACTTAAATTTTGTTGGTTATAACCTCACTACAAACATTTATTCAATTTCATTTTTTTATGATTTACACCAAATATTACAACATGCATCCAGATCCCTATCCTGGAATTTTTCGACGTACTGCAAATTAATCTACTATTATTTTACTTATTTTTGTTTACTTCACTTTTGTTAATTTATATTTAAAAAACAAACTTATGATATTCAAGGTGTTTAGTCTTACAACAACGGTTCAATTATTGATTATCTGACCTTTATTATATTACATTTTTCCACAACTTATGATAAAAACTAATTTTTATCTAGATGTGTCAAAACCCTATTCAACTTTTTTTAATACTTCTAATTAGAAGTTTAATTAAATTTAATTAAACTTATATATTGTATTTTGCAATAATTATTACTTATATCATACCGGTTTTTCAATTTCTTAAAGAATTTTTTATACATTTAAAAATTTCATAAATTATATTTATTTATTTTTAATTTTATTTATTTATTCGGTATTTTACATTAATTTACTGCTTGAATAAGAAAAGAAAATTATATAGAAATAAATATTTTTTAAATATATGTAAAATAAGACAGTAAGCTAAAAAATCGTTCCATCTTTGAAAATTAATTCTCCTTTTCTACAAGTTTAATACAACTGTAATTTTTATTATACAAGCAATATCATGCGCGCTTTGCGCGCTCTTTTTTTTAGATAACAATGTATCACAATGAATATTGCAATATTATGTTGCATTTATTTTTTTTTTTTTTTTAATCTGAAATTTATACAATTTTACACCGAAACAGTTATTATATTTATTATCTTACTATTTGCAATAAAAACAAATTTTGAGGTTAGGGTTCCACTGAAATACAATTTTTGCAGCTTTCTATTGTGTAAAAACAGATTATAACAAAAAATATATTTCTAATTTCTATTTTTCTAGTTTAATTGTTAAACGATTTAAATTCTCGCGGTTTTTTTCGGACCAATTAGATAAAATCTTAAGCGCCGAGTTAAATTCAGCGTCGACCAATCACGAGCTTATAGTCTATCGGACTCGACCAATCCCAAACGTTTTATTTTGGCTTCAACTTTCCTTCATCACTTTTTTAAAGAGAGAAAGTTTATCTTAATGAAAATTTGTTTAACAAAATTTTAATGACAATAATATAAATAAGCTAATTTGTTTGTCTTAATTAAATTTTTGAATTAACATTTAATTATTGTTTACATATTAAAAGTTATAAATTTTGTAATGTTTCATAAGAACATCACTCTGTCATATATAACGAATATTTTTGTTTTTGTATTTGAGAAGTATCTAATGTCATTATTATATCATTTAAATATTAAGATTAGTTTGGATTGCCAAATTATATCATTTCATGTACATTGAGATGTCACGTATACATATATTTAAGTAATAATGATCATTATTATTAAAATAAGTAGTGTAGTCTTACGAAAGGTTCAAGAAAACTCGTAGTTTCATGAACGTCCACATTATATTTCTTGCAACACTATCGCATTGATACACTAGATCATAAACTTAATATGAAATAAGATCGTTTATATAAGAATACTAGTTACTCTAGCTTCGTTGAAATTTATATGCCATGGCCTAATTTAGTATTTTTTAGTGAATTAAAATAAATATTTATTAAGATTTATGAAATAGTGATAATTGATGAATTTTGAAATAATTAAAAATAGACGGTAAGAAAACATTTCTATATATTTACGTGGGTAAATAAAGGCTCATAATAGCTTTGATAAAAATTACTATGACAAAGCTAAATTTGTTTTAGAATGACATTTAGTAGCAATGATTTTTTATAAATGATACATAAAAATTTTTTTATTTAATTTTGATTTTTCAGAAAATATCCTTTTATTATTTAGTAAAAAAATACCAAGTTATCTTTCTTTTTAAGTCAAAATTGAACGAGAAAATTATATCCTTGCAGTAGTTGGTAATACTGGATTATCCTTAGAAGTTTACTGATATGCGATGCATCAATTGTTGTAATGTAAAAGTTTCTTTTACTAATTCTTCATTTAAATTCAAAATAAATATATTTATTTCATTTAAATGATAATATATACGTCCTATCGTACTTGCTTTATTTGAAAAATGCAACCTTTGAAATCTGTTCTATCATTTAAAATATTTTACAACATTTAAACAAATATGACTTAACTTACTAGGAGAGGGTCAGACCTCCGGATCACTGATTTTTCAAAAAAATTTTTCTCAAACTTTGAGATATGTTTTTGGATACCAAGATATGATGAAAGATGGAATATTAGACCCTAACGATTCGATAAGCTCGAGTTATCGACATTCTTGCATTTTAAGGAAATATTGCAAAAACTGCTCGTTTTTGTTTGTTTATTATATAGTTTAGATAAAGCATACATACAATTGTAAACAATGAAATTAAAACTAGAGAGCGCAAAGTTTTTGTTGCATTTTTCAAAATTGAAAAATGTTGAATCTATCCAAAGTTATAATAGTAAAGTTAAGCAATGAAAATACATTAAAATAGACATGCTCTAATTACCATCGATTTATAAGCGATTTTTTGACGCTTAACTTTAAACTATCATAACTTTGGATAGATTCAATATTTTTTAATTCTGAAAAATGCAACAAAAAGTTTGCACTCTCTAGTTTTAATTTCATTGTTTACAATTGTATATATGCTTTATTTAAACTAAATAATAAACAAATAAAAACAAGCAATTTTTGCAGTGTTTTCTTAAAATGCAAGTAAAAATGTCGATAATTCGAGCTTATCGAATCGTTAGGGTCTAATATTCCATCTTTCATCATATTTTGGTATTCAAAAACATATCTCAAAGTTTGAGCAAAATCCGTGATCCGGAGGTCTGACCCTCTCCTAGTTAATAAATGGAATTATTATTAAAACAATTAATTAAAATATGTAGAGAAGTATGTTTTTATAACTTTTCCATTTAGTAACCTAATCAATTTTGTTTAATTTCATAGCTTTTCATTTTTTAAGTAATCGTTTTATTTTACAAGTAGCAATTACAGAAATAATTAAAACTATACCTAATCGACATTCTCTTTTCATTATTTACAACATAACTAATTTTTAACATTATTACAAGTTTTACATATTTTAAAGTCTATGTTTAAGTACAAAAAAAATTTTGTTCTATTTACATTTGATAATTTACTATTATACTAAAACTTAAAAAAAAAAATTTTAAAAAAATATATTCATACTACAGTATAGTAGATAGATAGATTTATAAACTTCTATATATTTATGAATTTGTTTGGAGAAAAGAGTCCCAAAGGATACAAAAGAAATCTGTCCCTTATAGAGTAAACGTAAGAAACTTTCGCCATCATAAAGTAGATAAAAAAAATTAATTTTTTCTCAGACTGGGAATTTATTTAAAAAATGATAAAAAATACTGTTAGTGGGTTTTAAAAAATTCTCTAAAAATCTTTTTAAAAAAATTTCTTATTTTCTCAGTGGCACGATGATTAACTTTAGGGGAACACCATTTTTATACGAGTTTACATATTCTTATTATAATTGTAAAATATATGTCACCGCAATTATGAACTAGTGCTTTATTCTCTGTGTAACAAAAATTGTTACCCGAATTTAGCACTTTCGTGACTCATTTCTGAGAACAATTATTTCTTATTCTGAGCAATAAAACACCAGTGCTATACACCTCTTTTCCTATAGAAATGTATAAAGATTATTATTTTATCTTGAATACACCGCTAAGGTGCTTTTATATCTAATAAGTATACCTTTCATGGAAAATCTATTTTACCTTCCAAAGATATGGTAGAGTATTTTCGATTAATCGTCGGTATGAATTAGTACTAGGAACCGCATTCTTCATTTATTTACAAAAATGACAAATGTTCAGTCAATTCGAATTTAACTAAATAATATTATGATACTTATTTAGAAATCGTTATAATGTAAAACTTTCCCATTGATTTTGAGAAATTAAAGAAATGTTTATTAAAGAGTAATGATAAGTGAATTTTGTCATCAAATGTTCAGTGCGAGGTGTTGCAATCGTTTTTTATTTGAGGCTGTGAGTGATCCATAAGTTTTGCTATAAAATAATGTACTACAGTAATTATAAGAAAACGGCATACCTATCTTGAACATTTTTTAATTTCTTCAAAATGAGCGGAATCCCTTTATGTTTCTGTATTCTTGAGATTGTAAAATTACTCATCTCTTTTGGATCACAGTCATCAATTAAGTACTCTGCACCGTATCTAAAATACTCGATATTTCTAGCGGAAACAAAATTTTTAAATTCTTTTCGACTATCCTACAAATGTTATTTTATATTGTGATAGTAAAAGGTCCGGTTTGTAATTCATACATTAATATTTCTAGACACTCCTAATTTCAGAATACTGAAAATTCAAACTCTTGCTTAGAAATCTCGAATGACCGTCAACATGATCCTGGGGAACGGGAAGACTGCGCTAACTAATAATTAAGGTGGTTCTTTCATGACTTCACTAGTTAAAAAAGTGCTAAATTAAAGAAGTTACCTAAAATTTTAAAAAACCATAGTTGAAATGTGATTTATTTATTTAAAATGATAGAGATATAGTCAATATATTATAATGAAAGTGTATTTAACCTTTAGGCTGCGGGTAAATTTCAGTACAAATTGTCCTCTCATTATATATAAAATGTATACATAATATCACTGGATATGTCAGATAGAGTCGCTGACCTGACTGCTGGTCCATATATCGACCACCCCCGCAGCTAAAAGGTTAACATAATTAAAATAACTTTTTTTAACAAAATGTCGATATTTTAGAAACTGCACAAACCATTATTGATAACAAATCCTAATCTTTTTTGTTTCTTAACCGATTTTAATTTTCTTTGTCTCATTTTGTTCCTTAAGTAATTTCATGGGGACTTACCCATGAAAAAATTCAGAAGTATTCAAAACCCAGAAAGTTATAGCCAATTGAAAAAAAATTTCTTCATAACCTCATTCATGATTTATAAACAATTAGCTATAACTTTCTGGGTTTCGAATACTTTTAAATTTTTCCATTGGTAAGTCCCCATGAAATTACTTAAGGAACAAAATGAGACCTTGAAAATTGAAATCGGTTAAGAAACAAAAAAGATTAGGGTTTGTTATCAATAATGGTTTGTGCAGTTTCGAAAATATCGACATTTTGTTAAAAAAAGTTATTTTAATTATGTTAAATACACTTTCATTATAATCTATTGACTATCTATATCATTTTAAATAAATAAAACACATTTCAACTATGGTTTTTTTAATTTTAGGTAACTTTTTTATTTAGTACTGTTTTAACCAGGGAAGTCATGAAAGAACCACCTTAATTAAGTTATAGCTTTTTGAAGTAATGTACTGTCTCTATACAATGCAATATATTTACAGACAGCTAGAATTCTCCGAGTAAAATTAACGTGATATTTGTTTTAGTAAATAGAACAATAACAGATGTTATAAAAGCACCTCGCGGGTATTTTCTATATCATTATTTCTGTTGTCTTAAAAATTTTCGAGACATATACTCAATAAAAATGGTAGTGATATATAGGTACCCTTATTTTTTGACAATGTTACAGTAATTTATTCTAACTTGTCATATAATTTGAACATCGACCGATCTGAAAGCAGGTTAAGCAGTATCCTAAAGTAGGTGCATGCATATTTTCGTGAAACTCCAAAGTTTGAAAGTCATAGTGACCGAAAAGTATTCTGATGCTCCATCGTAGAAAGTTCTGAAACATTATATGTTTCACGTTTCATGTGCCAGTCTATATGATAGCTTTCTACGGACGATTCAAAGAAACTTCTATCCATTAAACTACTGAGGTATAATCTTTGATATGGCTCTCATAAGGTAACAAGTGATCTCGCTAATATAACCATTATCAGGAATCAGGTATATCCTTGATGCAGCCTTGATCAGGCTTCGGAGATAGTTCTGATATGTCTCAAACAGAGGTATATTACTTTGTGGCATGACCCGATCAAGGTACGAAAATATCCCTGATTTAGGCGTGATCAGGTTATTAACATATCCTTAACATGGTTTTAATTAAACTATTCAAGAATATCTCTGGTTCAAAACAGAGTAAATTACAGAAGTATGATACGGATCAGTTTACGGACAAGCTCCTGTTACGGCTTAGAATGGTTATGTGGGCCACCTGATTATGACCGTATCAGGGAATATACGTCTATAAAATCTGATCAGGTTCGTATCGAGAGTATCTTTTTAGCCTGAGGTAGATCATATCAATAGTGCGTTGATAATCAAAGTTAGCCGATATCAGAAATATGATTATAATTAAGAATGCCTATATATGTCACATTCATTATACTATATTTGTTATGGCGAAATAGAACGAAAAAAATTAAATTAAAATTAAAATTAAATTAAAATTTTCGTCAATCAGTTTAAGGACGTTTTAATTTATGATTATCTAGTCAGTATAGCGACCTATTTTGTTTCTTCCTATCTTTCATATAAGTTTGAACACTAAAACCCTTTTATTTTCAGAAACTACTGAGTTTGCTTTAAAAAAATTAAAAGACCTTATTGTATTTAATACGTCAAATTAATTGCAAATAATGAAGCACAGTGAAAGAGGAATAGTTCCATTTTGACTTTGTGAGAAGTCAACACAACTTCTACACTATTCTCAATATTTTTTATGCCAAGTACTGTAAATGTTGATGAAAAAAAATCTTGAAATTCATTTTTCGAGTTTCGTTGCAGATTTCGCGAGATTTGCACACATATTAGTTTTTCTTAACATCCCCTAAGGAAAAAACAAACGTAGAAAATCGTAAGAAACCATAGGAAACAGCAGTAAACCATACAAAACCGTACAAAAGTGTAGAAAACCGTTCCACCCATATGGAAAAAACAAACGTAAGAAATCGTAAGAAACTGTACAAAACCATTCCAATTCGGGCATATTTCGTACGGTTTTATACGGTTTCTTACATTTTTCTGCGATTTCTTACGGTTATCTTCTATTTTCTACGATTCATAAAATCCTTTGATTAGTAACTGAAAATTGAATCGTATGAATGCGTAAGAAAATGCAACAAAACGTACGAAAACGTACGTTTCCGTAAGTTATAATGAATATTACAGTTTTATACAGTTTTGTACATTTATTTACGGATTCGTACGAGTTTATATACTTTCATACATTTTATTACAATTCGTAAATTTTTTGTGTATATAACAAAATTTTCAAGTAAAAGTAATAAATGTAGGAAATTGTACAAAACTGTACAAAACCGTACGAAAACGTAGGAAACCGTAACGAAATATGTCCGAATTGGAACGGTTTTCTACAGTTTCATACGGTTTTGTGCAGTTTTCGTACGGTTTCGTGCAGTTTTGTACAGTTTCCTACACTTGCTACTTTGACATGAAAAATTCCTTATATACATAAAATTTTCACGAATCGTTATAAAACGTATGAAAGTATATAAAATCGTACGAATCCATAAATAAATGTACAAAACTGTACAAAACCGTAATATTCATTAGAACTTACGCAAATGTCCGTTTTCGTACGTTTTGTTGTATTTTCTTATCCGTACATTTTCTTACGTATTCATACGATTCAATTTTCAGTTACTAATCGAAGGATTTTATGAATCGTAGAAAATAGTAGATAACCGTAAGAAATCGCAGAAAAATGTAAGAAACCGTACAAAACCGTACGAAATATGTCCGAATTGCAACCGTTCTCTACAGGTTTGTACAGTTTTTTACGATTTCCTACATTTCTTTTTTTCCATACGGGATGTTTGAAAAAAAATCTAATAAATTTTCTATTTAAGAGTTTGAAATGCCGAGATTTATATTCTTTAAAATAATCCAGTGTTAATTCTACATAATTCAATATTATTTGCTAAATTTTGAAATAATAGAATATTACAATTAAATGTCAATCAAATATAAATATGCTTGATATCAACTATCAGTAGACTTACTTAATATTTACTGTATGATTAAGATACAATTAAAATACATCTATGTATCAAGTACCGACTTCCATCTATTGTATATATGTCTATTTATAATATTAAAAAGCTTAAATGTCCGTCCGTCCGTCCATATTCTACCCAATAGTTTGTGTATAAAGAGTTGTGTAAGAAATAATAATTGATATAAAATGTTGAAAAAAAGTTAAAAAGGTTTTTGTATTACTGAGCGACGTTAGGAGCGAGGAATATATATAGCTAGTATTATATTAATATCTTTATAAATAAACAGAAAGCAAAAGTAGGAATAAACTATTGCTACTTTTCATGTAATCTCGAACGTTGATCTGAATAGAACATTATTTGGTAATTTCCTGCTTGATAAGAGAAGCGAATTATACAACTGCGCACTGCAAATAAAACAATCGCAACTAGTTGTATAGATAGAACAGTTCTTTTTTTCCGCTCAATACAGGAATTTTTGAAATTATATGGCTGAGAATAAGATAATTTAGCACTTGTGGTATAATATCTAGAATTTTAAAAATAATCATAGTCAACTGAAGTTATTCTTATACGGCGTTAAACTGTTTTTTACGTTGCAGTGTTGTTTTAACATTAATGAAATCGTTAAGATATGCTTAACTAAAGTCTTTTCCGCCTGTTATTCTAAAAAGAGACTATTATCATGAGGGAAGTTACTTACACGTAGTAAGACTAAAACTATACTCACTTATTCAGACTAAGTAGGAAAAAGTGTTGTGCGGTAATAGAGTTTTTCCTACAAACATTAACAGCGGACTACATGAGATTACAGTGAAATCTTGTAAAGAAAAGAGTTTTAGCAGCACGCTGACCTTTCTTAAATTTGCCTGCACCGCTCGAATACTGCACATCTAATCATATCATATAGACAGGCGCGGTTCGCATTCGACTCCATTTCTCACATGACTTTTCAGCATTTATTCGCAAACTTGCGCTCTCCTGATATTGTCCAGACAATTTATAGCTACGTTAAATGATACTTGTTTTCAGGATCATTTATTATATTGACTCCAATCTGATAACATCAACCACCCCGTATACTTCGTCATCTATATAGAAATCGTAGTACGAGCTTATACACTTCCGCATTGCGGAGCACAGCAATAAATCTTGCCGTGCCTTCGTCCAAAATTCACTCTGCCCATAAAAATGCGCTCAGTTTCGTTCACTTTATTACGTATATCAATTAACGAAGTTCAGACAATCCCCTAACCGAATGAAATAACCAACCAGTAATCTTACAAGACGAAGTAACAAACGCAAGATCTATTTCCAGGAAAGCACGAAATTAGAATAGAATCAATGATTGGCCCGAGTTTCAAGACAACCTCCTGCGCCCCTTAATATTCATGCAGCCCCGAAGCAAACGTCCTCGCGCTAAAGAAAAGTCAAGCGAATCCCTTTCTCCCCCTTGTCAAAGGAGCCGCACTCATCCTCAACAAAGCGCACCTCCCCGTACACGATACTTCGCCCCGCTCCAGGATATTCCTCGGGCAAAGGCGCCTGCAGCGCATCGTCGCGCTCCTCCTCCTCCCTCCCCTGCGCTCTGCACACCCACACATCCCAGCGCACACGGACGTACATACCCGCGCGCGCCTTCGTCGTCGATAAGGCAGCGAATCGCGGGCTGGGTGCAGTGGCGGCGGCTGCGGCGGCGTCCGCGCAGGTCTCTGCGGCGCGAGCGAGTGCGAGAGAGAGAGAGGGGAAAAAAGCATCGCAGCGGTGCGGCTGGAAGGCCGAGGCTCTCATCTCGCCGCGGCAGTCGGCAGCATCCCGTGCGCGAGAGGTCGGCCTGTCTCTGTGCAGCAGCAGAGGCAGGCGTTCTGTACACCGCGCGTATATACATACACGTAGAGTGCGTTATAAGACGAGTAGTAGGTGTGAACGCGGTGCGGTGGCTGACAGAGGCAGCTGGTACGTATTGTCCAGGGTGTGCAGCTTTCAGAGCTCGCGTGCACTGCCGCGTGGTTTTCCCGCGCGCGTCTCAAGTTAGCCGCTTTGTTTGTAAACGCGTCAGTGCGTGTACAGTGTGTATATATACGTATATATAGTGGACGAGGACGCGCGCGTTCGCGGCCTTTGCCAAGGTAAGGGGCATAGCTGGACGTTGTCCTGCGCTCTTTCTCTCTCGTTCCCTACTCACCGGTTCGTGATCGTGCTGCATTATATATGTAGAAACGGCGCGGAGTTCAGTGCAGTGCTGAGTGTATATAATCGAAAACACGCGGCCGGCGTGCGCCTCGCGGCGGCACTGCATCGTCGTCTGTTTATTATGCATGCGGGAGATTTAAACGGATCGCTATGTAACAACCCGCGCTCGATTCGTGCTTGCCGCATGGCAGTCTTGAAGTGTGGTACCCGCACACAGGTGTATGGACGTAGTGCATAATCCTTTGCTGCAGGTGCCAGCTTTTGAGGGATAACTTTTATCCTCCCCGCCTTCCTCTTCCTAATATGCGAATCATTCTTCACTGTCACTTTTTTTGCTTTCTCATTGGCTTCGTTTCGTTTCAGTGAATCTTTTTGTCTGCGTTGCGTTCTGTAGAGTATATATAAGTTTCGTTGGGAAAGTTTTAAACTTGGAGTTTCTCGATATATAGTGTGCAACGCAATTATTCATCACATAGAAGAATCATTTTATATATATATATACCTTCTTTTGCGCAATATATAGCTAAGAATGACGCAGTATCGTAATATTGTTTATATTTATGTAATGTATATATATGCGTCCTCTTAAAGCAGTTTCTATTTCTATATATAATTTGAGAAAACACTTGATGAATAATTATGCTTTTTATACCATATTGCAATTACATAATTAAATGAAACCAATATTCAAACCCCTTATGTTTAATATCCGTGGAGAACCGTGACAAATCGAGAATTTAAAACCATTATGTTTACCAAGTAAATATACCATTAATGAAAAAAAAATCGCGCATCGATCCTATGTTGGCATAAAAATCCGATAAAGCAAACAGTAGTAGCAGTAGCAGCAGCAGCAGTAGGCTCTCTATGAAATACCGTGCAATGTTGACATTTGAGTAAACTGTGAAAACAAACATCCAGTGAAAGCACTTGAACGCGCGGCATAGTGCACATATAGAGTGCATTCCCGCGCTAAAAACTCTCGAATGTGTCATCTGTGCGCCCACATCAACAAGGAAAGTCAGCCAGCCCGCAGCACGAGGAGAAAGAAAAGCTCACCATGCGCGCGCTACATGCAAATGAGCGAAGAGTAAGGCTCCTCTCGAGAGAAAGAGTCACGCACATATACACATACACATCATATATATGTACTTAGAAACGGACGAGCAGCGTGTAATCCACGCGAAGAGTCAGAGAGAAAGAGAGAGAAAAAAGCCAACACGAGTTTCGCAAAAGC
This sequence comes from Torymus tubicola, assembly GCA_035583055.1. Taxonomy (NCBI): domain Eukaryota; kingdom Metazoa; phylum Arthropoda; class Insecta; order Hymenoptera; family Torymidae; genus Torymus; species Torymus tubicola. The sequence goes on along the minus strand of JAWWEQ010000045.1, from coordinate 2,783,516 downwards.
GCGCATTCAACGTGCATATGTATATACACATACCTACTCTACGACGCGCGGGGGCGCGCGTGCATATACACACCTGTATGTGTATATATATATATATATCGGGTGTCAACTGCGTGTGTGAAATATAACGTGCGCACACGCTAAGCCCCGGGAGAGGAACTTTATAGTGTCGCTCGCGAGCGCGCGCGCGCGCATCCAGCACGAGCTTTTCGCGAATGAGATTCCATGAGGAGTTTTCGAGAGAGAAAGAGAGAGAGACACGTTGGGGTAGACACGCCACGGGTTGCCATGGTGCCTCCCGAGAGCTGATTTACTAAACGACTGTATATATACTACTGGCTTGAGACCGCGATAATTGGCTTTTCTGACTAATTTGCACGCGATCGGTCGATTAATGTTTTTTTAATCATTTTTCATAGCCTCGAGAAAAATGTATTTACGGGCACGATGTGTGTGGGTTAATGTACAGAGGCGTGCCTTGCCGTGTTGAACTCATTCTACTGGAAAAATGCACGTCTTATCACTGCAGACTCTTTCTACTGCATATATATATATATACGTACGTGCGTGTGCATAATACGCATGCTTGTTTTAACTCAAATGTATCGCTGACTTTTTCACCCCTTTTCTTCGAGTATTATACCGTACGGTCAGCTGTTTCTAATTAAAGAAGCTTACAGTATACACGAGCGTGAGTCTCATAAGGTCCTCTAACGGGCGCGTTATCGTGTATACTCATCCGTTAGCATACTCATGTAGCGCGCGTAAACTTGTGTATCGTATAATATAATACTGGTGCAGAGTATATACGGCATATATAGTTAATCATAAAATTTATTTGAAATATATCAACGCTCGATACAACTTTTATTACAAATAATAATTCTTAATTTATACAGGTGTAACTTAACGGATGAAAAATGTTTTTGCCAGTGGGATTTAAAAATAATTAGCTTAATGAAAAGAAAATCCCTTTCCCACAATTCAAGCCGCAGCTCATTATTCCCCCCTCAAAGAACTCTGCACGCGCGCGCCCCGCGTATTAAAAAACTTTCACAATCTATACTGCACCGAGGGTACAACACACATACTCGCGTGTATACACTACACATAGACTATACATACACACGCACACACCTATATATTTAAAACATACAACCGCAGGAGCGCGTTAAAGCAACGCACGCAGGCGTATTTATGCACGAGTGCGGTTGGGGAAAACGAGAGGAGCCGAGCGGGCAGCAACAGCATCGTCGTCGGCGATCGCGTCATCGACGTCATCATCACCATCAACACCAGCAGCAACAGCAACAGCCGCAGCAACAACGTCGGGTCGTCGCGGTTTTCAAGTAGTACGTATCTTCTCACTCTCTCGATGCTGCAAGACGCGTGCATATATATATATATATAGAGACGCTGTATGAAAGAGCATCGCGCACGCATTGAAACTCAGACACGCTATATGTTACAGCAAGCAGCTTCCGCAGCTATACATACGCGCGTATATGGCAGACCGCCGCTCCGTTGCCGCTGCGCTGTTCTTTCTCATACTCATATGTAGTTGTGCCGTCTCATGCGTGCGCCATACACATATACTTACACACATATATATAGATACGCATGTAAGTATGTATATATGCGAATTGCCCGAAGTCAACACTGCAGCCGCCGCCTTTATTACCGACAACGCATTGTGCACGCGCGACGTTTCTCGGATTATCGTGGGCATCGCCAGGTATGCGATGTTGTATACAACTTACTTCTACTATAATGGATCTTTCTTTCGTCACTTTTGTATTGGGATTTTTATTATTTCGTAATAATATGCAAGCTCGAAGCGTTTGTTTTATCAATGTTGGACAAGTATTTTGAAAAATATTATTTATGTTTATCAGGGAGTTATAAAAAAAAATATAAATGAAATTGTTATCGAATAATTTTTAAAAAAAATTAAAATAGGTTTCGCTTTATTGTCGGTATATTAATGATTGTTATAAATTTGAAATTACCATTGATATGAATATTAATACAGAATTCGAAAATACGATAATCCAGTCGCAGCCGTGTACAGTCAGACTTCATATGCGCACGTCCCACACACATAACTTGGGAATTGTTAATAGAGATACTAAGCCAGAGGTAATTTGGCTCGTTACACATTAGCGTTACCGGAACGATGGGGAATAGGAAAGAAGAATTATTATACTGACGCAAGCACTTGACACATTTTTGCTTCTCAAAGCTTTTTTACAGGCATTTTTCAAAAATATATACTTCATTTTTCACCGTTAACTTTTTATATTCGTATATAAGTGGACGCCAAAATGTATCAGTATCAAATTGATCTTGAATTAAATATAATACTTTAGAAACGTCATTTCATATTTATATTTATGAAAGTTTGATTAATGAGAAATTATTTACTCGCGTTAATTATGTATCGAGCGGGATAATGCATGAATACTAAAAGCCTCACAATTATGAAAACGGCAAATAGTCAGCAATAAAAAAAAAGTCACTTGTAAAACTAACCGGTGTACCCACATCATCCGCATGTCAAATGAAACATATAGCGACACTTATGCAGTGGCGGAACCAACGCTGTTTAGCCTACTTTTACGACTTTTCACTTCTCGATGACACTCTTACGATAATCCGTAAACCTACACTTCTCGCATATACTCGCTGATTTTCTTTTATTTTGCGGTCAACCGGCAGTATTTTCTTTGCTCATGACATATTGTATGTTTATGGCAGTCTATTAGAAAGTTAGTTTGCGAGAGATTGTGTTCATGTTGTTTATTGCAAATTACACACTTTTTATACATATACAAACCTATATGAATAATATAATAAAGAACATATACATTAATACATATATTATCAAAATTTTCTTGAAGAATATGCGTTGCACATTATATTTCAGCGAAACTCACGAGTTCCTTTAATGTTTATTTTTGAAAATATACGAAAATTTACAAATTTTTACTAAATCCAATTTAAATAAATCCAACATTTATGTCTCGTAAATGTTTCATATATCTGGTATTTATATTGGTACATTTTTTTTAAATGACTGAGCAGACTATTAAGCTTGTTTGTCGCGCAGCTTATAGCCAATGAACGACGGAAATGTGGCTTCACAATGTCATGTAAGTGAAGAGTAAGGGGTTCCATAACTCCTGTTTAAGTCAATTTTGCGGAAATAGCTTTAGCAATGCGTCCATTATTCTGAGGCCGTCAAAATCCACCGGATTATCCCTACCTTAAAGCTAAACTAAAATCAAGAACAAATAAGCAGTAACTATACATATATAATTTTCTAATTAGAAAATATTTTTGTAAATTAGTCTATAACTGAACAGGTGTTGTTGTTTTAACGAACTATTATTAGTCTCTGTATCTAAAGTTTTTAACAAAGGCACTCTACGAATCAATGATTCTGTTGTCTGTGAATATATAGAGCAATTATTCTCAATCGATATTTTCTACAATGAAAAGTGGGATTCATTCGATATTTTCAATTTCGTTATAATCCATAATAAAAATTGAATTTAAAACACTTGAGTAAATATCGCCTGCATACATAATCCGATTGAATAACGCGCGTTAACATATAAAACGATTCATTTATTCATCCTTTAATATTAAATGACGTTTGTTTGCGCGTCGGTTTAAAAATTTCAAAAATAAAACCTCTATACCCGTAGGTTATATAATAACCATCGCAAGGCAAAGAAAAGCTCTTTCGCTCCACATTCGCTACAACGAGCGCGCACAGAAGCTTCGAAATCGAGCGTACGCTGTTGTACTTACTCGCGGGACAAAAATTACACACACACACACACACACACACAGAAAATTAATAAAGGTCGAGTAGGCACGAGTAGTCTCTCTCTCTTTCTGCTGGTGAAAAGCTCGGCCGAGCGAGCTGCGCTTTGTCGTTTTATAACGCGACGAGCTTTGTATGTTTCCAATCTCGATAGCTCAAACGGTCGCTTGAACCGCATTTGTACGCGTGTGTATGTGTGTATACGCTCATTACCCTCTCCATCCGCTGTCATTGTAAGTTGATCTTAAGATCGCGACAGCCGTGCGTAAATATGTTTTTCGCAGAAAAGAGGATACAGAGCTTTAGTTTTTTTATCACAAGTTTGGAGAAGCGGTGCGTATATAGAATTTTATCTATAACACGTATAAAGAAAGTTAAGCATAAAGAGAACTTTTGTTAAAATATTATAATAAATCATAAAATGAGTTATTACATAAAAATTGAAAAATGCGTAATGATAATGTATAGTATTATGTAACTATACGTTCACTTTATAGGGCCATCAGAATTAAAATATTTACATCAGAAAGATGAAAATTCTGCTATAAATTTGAAAAGTTTCGTAAAGTAATTTTCAAAAAATTACCATGACAAAACAATACCGCTCATAAAATGTAATTCTGAGTTATAGCTTTAATCTCAGCCGCGCTTTATGCGTACCCGATGCATCATTTCTCGCGCGGCACATCTCGAAGCCCAGCGTCAGCTCTGACAAACACCTTAACGACTTTCATGAATATTTCGGCCGTCTCAGAAGCAATAAATATTAAGAAACAGCCGAAATAGCGGTGTAGCTACTCAAAGCGGCATTCTAACCAACAACAGAGTCACGGAGTTGTGGGCGTGGCAAAGCGAAAAATTTACAGCCTGTCGCCCGTTTTTCAGGCCCCTATAACGTAATAAGTATACACGCGGGGCGAATTCAACCCCTTCCGCGTGCGGCAAACAATGCCGGACGTTCGTGTTGCTGCATGTTTATACCTATATAACGGGGCGCGCAGTCGTGCGCACGCGAGCGTTTGCACATCGTCGGAGCCTCAAGGTTTCCGAGATTACAAACGAGTGACACCGAAGTAGCGCGATTAACGTTATCGGCGCGAGCAGCGGCAGAACCCACGAGGCTTTTTAAACGCCAGTCGGGAAAGGTGTTCGCATTGTGTTCGCGTGTGCTTAACGGCTCTGTGAATTCGCGAATAGCCGTGTGTAACTGCGTATGTGCGCGTCTTCTTATAGTATAGTGGACTGTCTTACGTCATTTGCCGAGTTGCATATTATATATATATAGAGAGGAAGTGGGATTGCAGTAAGGTTCATGATGGTTAATGGAATTATGCCGGCGATGATTGATACCTCGCGCACGTACGTCTTATCGGGGACGAGCCGTTGCAAGTTGAATAAATCTTGCGAGCTGCTTTCGAGATGAGTAAAGAGGAAGAGGAAGCGAAAAAGTTTTATTTACAAGCTTGGTGCCCGCCAATCGGCCGATTCATAATGCTAACATTTCTTTTAAAAATATTGCATAAACTATAATCTCTACGTGAGCTTGTGCTTGTTACATATATTGACAATTTTCTAAATAGAATGATATAGGAGTATATAAATTACTTCTATATTATACGCCATGCATTTGAACCAAAAGTAAATGATTTCATTTAAATTATTTAGATAAAATTAATATATTATATCTCGAGATTTAATCAATTTCATATTTACTATTGGAAACTAATATGTAAAAGAAATATAACATTTTTCTATTTACGAAGCATGTGATTCCTATCAGACCCAAGCTTAACTCTGTACAGTGAACACGATATGTTTGAATATTATTCTGATGCAAGATGAATAATCCGATAGAATATCGTTATCACGTTTTGTCATCTAATCGAAAAATTGCACTTTATGCGACATTATTCGAATAACTACGAGCTTTGTGAAAAAAATTACTCAAAACGAATTGTGCGATTACTGAATATACGATTATAAGAGAAAGATAAAATATTTTACGTTCACAGTGCATTCTCATTTTTTACTAAAGCATAACATTTTATGGTCTCAAGGCACACGTTTTCCATATAAAAGCAACCCCGTTAAATCCGTATCGGATAACTTACTCAAAGTTGTGCAATAGTCACGTTTAAGCGTATGCTTTTCAGCAAAGCTTTTTACAAAGCTTTAGTTGAAAAAATATGCATGCGCTCGGTTTTATCGATAGGAAATATTGGAGTATATTATAATGAGAATTGTTAAGAAAATTTTGATTTCTTTTTATTTCCATTTTAATAAATGTTACATTCTTTTATAGAAATTATGTGATGAAAGTATAGAAATATTATATACAATGCATCGTAAAAGTAAGATATTATATTCTTTTCAATTATAAAAAAATTTTCCATTTTTTTCACAAAACAGATCATTTTTTAAAAAAGTTCTTTCATAGTTTGTTGAAATTACTTCATTTTCCTCTATTTATGTCACTAAATTGTCAGGACAACGTGTTCTCTTGCATCAGATAACATTGGTTTCAACGGAAAGCCTACTTTGCTCGAATAAAGATAAATTAGCCACAATAATAGATTCCCGGGACTGTTTCTTTTTCGTATAGAATTGAAGGTATTCATTTATATTGAGAATTACATAAAAAAACTCTCTTTTCATCGTGTTTCTAGTTGCGAAATATATCACTACACTAGAATTGGCAAATTTTGATATGTTTATTTTTTAAATTTCAAAGCTGTCGATTGTGGCAACAGTAGGAAACGCCGCAGTATAAAGATCACAGAACCTATCAATCAACATCCAACTTCGAAAGCACATTAAACTCCATAGCGATAGATTTCAATGACGGTCGACTCCGCGACTCCTTAATTTTCCCAAAGAATTTCCACTCACGTCGATCAACTTCTCAAGCGACAATCCATTCCCGAAAACAATCAAGCAAAGGAACTTTTTATCTGAGTCGAAGCAATAATTCCGCTGACTCAGACTCGCGTAGAATCGTGCGTGGGGGGGGGAGTCTCCGCTGCTTTTCTTCCCTCCCTCGTTCTCTCCCTCTCTCTCCTTCTCAAATCAATACTCCTTTCCACATCCATCAAAGCTCCGTTTGGCTTAATCCCTATCTCGGTTCGCGTACACCTCCCGAAAAAGGCTTATCGGCCGGGCGCTGCGGCGCTCCGATAGCCCGCGAATTATTGCACCTCGGTGTACACACTTATACATATAGCGCGCCCGAGCGACGAAATGATCGCGTGCGCGTGCGTGCGCGCGCGCGAGCGGCGCATCATGTTTATTGCTTTCTCTCTACTTAAATACTGTCGGGGGAGGAGAAGCGAGCAGGCGCGAGCGCCGCTTTCAAAGTATACGCGCGTTCACGACTGATGGAGGTGGCCAGTCGACGTGCAAAAGCCCGCCGAGTGGCTTATCGCACCTCTTTTTCTCTTTCTCTATATCTATATGTATATATATATATATATATATATCTGCGTGTATTATGTCGCGAAAAGTTAGCGATGCGTAGCGTTGATGTATTCATATTGTAGTTGCGCGTCCGGGGTGAACACTAGTGAGTCGTGCTGGAAGACCGATTGCTGTCAAGGTTGTCAAGGTGTCTGCTACAGTTGCACAGGAGTATATATGTACGCGAATGTAGCTTGTGCGGTGATCATTTTTTTTATAAATACACATACGAGGTGTTATGTAAAAGTGCTTTATCGTTATTCGATAATTCTACGGTTTTATTCGGAGTAGACGGGTAACCGAGAATCAACCACGCAGTTTCTGTTCTATTCTATTCTGAAGTGAACGATAAATTATGGCCGCTTAATCATTAGAAAAGTCCAGCAGACATCATTTATATCTCTGTCCGTTTCATGTTCTGATGTGTATACACACCAGATACGTCAGCCGCATCTATTTCCGCGTTTATTTAGCTTCGAGCAACCGCTCGCTTGCTCGTTTTCCAGTCACGAAATACCGCGAGAATCACTGAGTTTTCGAATGCAAGAAAAAGTGCATTTTTATTTTTTCTCTAATAATTATATATCCCCATGAACACCGGGCAACTTTCTAACGCTCGTAAAGTATATCACTATACATCTCTCGCTGCTAATTATTATTGATGTTTTGAATAATTAATATAACTTCTGAAACGAAAGAATTATTCAATTATTAAGATTCCCCGCACGAAGCAGAACATCATGCACGTATATATTGTGTATACTCGCCTGGTGTACATAAGCAGATCGGCACGTGGTCGTATATAATGCTTAATTACTTATTTTTCTGCGCGCGCACCGCCGCCGCCGTTCTAAAAAGTCAGCGGCTCGTGGCGATGCTACCGCGGGGCCGTCTTTTTCCTGCCGTCGAGCGTGTATAGGCTCTGATGATCTGCCTCGCGGAGCATCGCCGATGTGCGTTGATAGCGCATACACGTTGATGTGTATACATGTACGATACGCTATGTGGCGAGTGAGCCAGCGCTTTTCTCTTCTTCCCGCCATCAGAGCCTATATCGACTTTTTTTCCTCGTGTTTTTTTTTCACTATCGGCCATTATTTTTAAACCACACGATCAAAGCGTCCGCGTTCGGGCACTGAATGTGTGCACACGTATGTGTATGTTTGTATACGCGTAATGGAGATACAGTCGGACGTTTCGGACTATTGCAAGGCTGCTATACGCGCGCAGTTATGCGTAATTGAGTGTTCGCAAGTGATGTTTTGATATTTCGGTTGATGAACGATTTCCGCGCTGGTGTAAACGATGCCGCAAGTACACGGATGTGTATATGATGTGTGTGTATGTGTATCGCTGGAATAAGAAGTGTAGTTTAGATCTTAATTAGTTATTTAGTTTTTGTTAAACATTGTTATTCAATAGTTTGTAATTTAATGAAATTCAAACAAAATTTTATATAGAAAAATCAAGCTCTTCATTAATGAGCAAAGTGAAAAAAAGAACAAAAAATCTCGTCATTTATATTCATGTGTCTTATCTGATATTAAACACTACTACTTACATAACATTAATCTAGTTTCCTTTTATGATATTTATTTACATTTTGCTGCCTTAAAATACATTTTATCATTTCCGAACTTAATAATGAATTTTTTAGTGAAATTAGGAATTAATACTATTCGACATTTGAAATATAATTGAAATAAATAAAATGCTCCTTTATAAAACGGAATATCTGAAAATTTCAGATAAATAAAAATTCTTATACTGCATTTGTGACAAAATTTTCTCTGATCAAATTACATACACCGATTGACTGCCATATTGGGTACGTGCGTAAGAATAAATTTATTAACATCACAAATATTTTAAATTAATGAAACAGTAAAAAAACCATGTGTACGTTTTCTTTAATAATATATAAGTATTAAGATGACCGTTATAGTACTATCGATTAATCCATATTAGTTAAAAATATTCATTTATCTCTCTTTTCGATAATTTTTTGTATTGTAACAATATTCTACAATTTATACAAAAATATAAAATACAATTTATCGGCTTTCTGCACTTTATTTTAAAATCTGAAAACATTTTTCTAGAAAATCACGCCGAACATAAGTTATCACCTACATAAAATATATAAAAAACATGACTAAGCACGTTTAAGCGTCTTATACTAAAAGTGGAAAATGCAGCAAACAAAAAATCTTGCAGTACTTGCATATTTTTTTCTTAGTGTATTTTATTTGCCGGAGTAAACTAGAGCAGTTTCTGTATAAAAATATAATTTTCATCTATTTTAGTACTTCGGTTTAAAAAATTCTTAACCGATCTATACTCGATTAAAATAGGTTGTAATTCAAACAATACAAACGGAATATTTTATATTACTGATATATTTATAAAACAATTAAATATTCTAATTTACATACTTTCTCTTGTATTTTGATCAGTGCTATAAAATATTTTTCACTCTTGCAACAATGTGCTACCTTTTATGAATTATAAAAAGTAAATAAACTGAGTTATTTTTTTATAAAATTAAAAAAAAAATTGCATCCATTGTTTTTATAACGACTTTACGGTCGCTGAAAGGAACGTAAGAATTGAATTAAATTTTTCTGTTCATAGTGAAGTTTACAATATTATACTGTTATGTGAATATATTTTTTAATTGATGGGTTTGAAGTTTGCATCGATGGAGTGCAACGAAACTTTAGAAATTTTTTTTTCTTTTTAGTTTTATATGTTAGATTTTGAATTTTCTCATGTGTTTAGCGTTTTATAGCATAACCCAATATCAAAATAAAGATTTCACTATATCGTGCAAATTTTTAACTGTTTTATTTAAGTGTGAAAAATTACTTTAATTGTTACGTTAACGTTGCTAGAGATGTAATACGCGTGTAAGAGTTTTTGCACAATCCAATTATAAAAGGAATATTCAAAATGGTATTTTAAGGATCGACGGTTTAATTATAATTTACGTTGATTATATATAATTTATATTTAAAAAAGACTAACACTAAATACTTCTGCAACTTTGTGAAAATGAGACAATCCAACATGATAGCCTAAAAATACTTATTTCTCCCAAGTTTCCTTAAATAATTTTCACGATGACATCTATATAATTGATCTGCTCTACTTGTATTTCTACCTCCAATTCTTCAAACTCTTACGATTAAAATAAATAGCTATAAAAATATAATTCGCTGGCGTTACTTCGAATTCTATGTATAAAAACAATCGACTAAGAAGGAATAACCCTGCACATATCGTCTACAGTGTTTCCTCGAAGCTCACGTCTCTGCGCGCGCACGCGTGACCAAAGTCAAAGTTCAATACACTCTTTGGCTGAATGGCCGTGCCTTTTAAATACCCTCCTCCCTGCGCGCGAGCTCATCTCCTTCTCTTCCGTCTTGCACGCGTCGCTGCACTGCGGTGCAAATACCTCGTCGTCGACGTCGTCGTCGTTGCAGCCGCCACCGTCGCCGCTCAATTGCTTAATTCATAATGACCTTTAAGCGCGCGCTCGCTCCCTATACTCTCTTGCGCCGCGCCTCGCGTCGTTCTCGCGAATTCTCCGCGCTCTCAAAGCTCAAAGCCCTGCACTTGCTATAGGTATATATGTATATAACAAGAGCAAAATGCTTTGTTCGCTATACAATGTTATTCTTCGTTCTTTTTTTCCTCTTCCGTGGAGTCACAGGTATAGGTATATCTCCGACTACCGCTAACATTGATCAATAAGCGCGGTGGAAATTAGTTCAGGAGCTCGCGGCCACCGCCGCCTATATTGCCGTCCTTGTGCTACTTGCGAAAAGAAACGCTGGCGTAAACAATGCGAGAACCGGGACCAGAGGGACTGCAGTAGTTACCTCCGGTGCAGCAATGCTATACTACTTATATGTACGCGCGCGCACGTCGCAGAGCTGTTTTATTGGATCGGACAATTGGGCTTGAGACCTAGATCTCCTCAATTGAACTATTTTCGTGGACCGTTGTATCTTTTCACTGTACCTCGTGTGTTGTCGGCACGGTGCTGTATTGTCCAGTAATTCATTTAATTTTTATATTATATTAGTCTTTTCGAAGAAATGCAATTCATGGTTTGAAAGCTTTTTTTTCTTTCAACTCGTTACAAATTAACAAGTATAAGTCCATTTACGCTGATTAAATGCTATTTCTATATGGAAAACTATAAAATAAAAAATAGTTAGAAATAACTTTTTCATGTTGTTCAAAACTTATATTCAACCCGCGAGTTTTTAGCAAAAACTTCATTGCTTACTTTCGAAGTTTGCTAAGATTTTCCAATTAAAACTTTTAAACGTTTAATTGCTTGAAATTCGAATTTTGTACACTTAGAGAAGAAAATTATCAATAAAAACGGCAAAAGTCATACAGTAACAAATCTCATCGGCGTATATTATTTGACCAGAATACAAGAAATAATTCTTTGTTCCACATTGTTTTAAAAAAAAATCTCAATATTCATTTCCGACAAATAGCTGTCGCTCGTAAAATGGTAATGAGCGAATGATTATATAGCAACTCTTGGTTTCCAACATTCCAACAATCATTTCCATAATCAAAATTCATGAATCGCGCATATTACAAAGGCATGCGTTATAATGGAACAAAGTTACTTAACGCCGCGAGTGTGCGCGTGCGCGCGCGACGATAAAGAGGAAATTTGCAATTTTGATAGAGGCTACTACTCCGTTGCGCAATAAGTGACGCGCGAATATGTGCAAAGGAGATCAAAGCCAATCTTCAAACTAGATCGCGTACATTTTTTCTCCTTCACAAATAGTTTGTCTCTGATACCCGTGCAATATATAACCTTTTATTCTTTCGTATAATAACCAATATTTCGCACTAATAAATATCAAAATAAATTTCAATAACGACCTTAACGAGGTCTGTCTATATATAATATGTATAAGCACGTTACCGTATTCCAACATTCCCAGGCCGAAATCTCTCTCTCTCTCTCTCTCTCTCTCTCTCTCTCCGTCGATTATTAAGTTTAGCACTCTCGGGAATCCACTCTTCTCCCCGCGCAGTTATCGACAGCCAGCCTGAACAATATATCAGCCCCTCGAGCGTGGGCTAAGCCTTTTCTAAATCCATCGCACCTCCAGTCTATTTTCCCCCTTCATCTTCACCAACACACTCCTCTCCTCTCCTCTCTCTCTCTCTCTTCAAAGACAGCCCCGACTGCTGCACAAAGCGGCGCGCCGTGAGCCCGCGGCACGGCCAAGTGGCTGCATTACCTCGCAACTATATATGCGCTAATACTGCCGCTATTCCAGGGGAGCAAGGGCAAAATTTCTCTCTCTAAAGTCCGCGATACCCGTCGAGATAAATACCAGGGTCGCGCGAATCTTGACTACATCGAGCAGGAACGAAAGAAAACAAGAGAGAGAATGAGAACGTTAATTATTATATACTCGCGAGTTAAAGGCGTATAATGCTGTGCGCGTGTTTATAAGCTCGTTTTTCTCATTGCATTGCAGAGGCATACAGGCCAGAGGATGAATCAGCGACAAGGACGTAGCAGCAGCCGTCAGCGGGCCAGTTGTCATCGGGCCCTCAAAACCGCGGCGACCCCAATTTCCGTCAATTAAAACAGCCCCCATTCCCCTTTTCTCCGTACTGTGTGTACCTACGCCCACGCATCGCGCAGCACGTACACATGTATACGAAATGTCGCGGCGGGTCAAGTGCAAGCAGAAAATCCGCCGGACGATCTGACTCGTTCAGTCTCGCTCGTAAAGCATCGTAGAAGAAGAAGAAGAAAAAACATGGAGCAGACAGACACACGGCCGAAGATCGAGATAGTGCGGGTACCCTCGATCGAACGCGGCAACATTCGTCCGCTGGACGGCGTGCAGCTAAGGGCGGCCTATAGCCACGTGCGCATCGGCACCTATTGCCCGGAGTCGCCCGAACCGCCGCCGACGGCCCAGCATGCCGAGTTGCAGGTCACGCCCAAGCGGCTCGGGCCTGGCCACGTCAAGCCGCCCATTGTCGAGCAGTCGCGAAAATTCAAGAAGTCAGTGGTTTATACCTATCGAAATATAATATATATTGGCTCTTGCAGCCTTATGATATATAAGGCTGTAAAAGAGCGATTTCACTCTTTTTATACATACACGTTATATTCTTTTATGATAGACGCGGGGCATGTAATCTCGGCTTTTGTAAATTATTAACAAGTAAGTCGATATAAGGGTAATATCGATTTTATTTTAAAATGCCCTGTAAAAAGGCCGTGGAATCTTCTATAGTACGCAGCTGTGATACACTCGATTACATTTTATTTTATTAAAATTTGAAAGACCTCCCAAGGCTTTGAGATTTTTTTTTAGAAAAGAAGTAAATTGAATCACTTTAATATAGTTTGAGGTACATTTAAAATAACAACAAACTAAAGCTAAATCTGTATTAATAATATAACTTAGAATTTTAAAAAAAGGTCTTAAAGATAAAAGTATATATAAAAATGTATAAAAAGTGTAAAATCAATATAATTCGTCATCAATAGATATCGTTTTAAACGATCGGTGAAATGTCTAGGAACTTGGGACCAGTATCAAGACTGCTTAGACGTCGCCATCACGCGACGAGCCTTGCAACAAAATCCTGTGATAACATTTATAGTGTCAATAAGAGTAACAGCTTCTTTGAATGGAAACATGGGCAGAGCTGCCACGACCAAGGTAGACCACATTTTTTCATATCGCTATAACGCATTAAAAACACGTTAAGCATCTCATCAGTATTCACTTTGTTATGATTTTTTAGAGTTACGCAAATATTCATTATCGACATATCTTTGTTTAAAGTTACAGTGAATCATCAAAAATGTTTCTATTTTATTCAAATACCTCAATGTTCAAAAGAGTTACATAATATATAACAATTATATATCCTTTTAAATGATCAAAAACTTTTATTCGTGAATATAAAGCATTTTATTATTATATAGATAAACTTAAAATAACTAAGCAGGTAATTGTTCTTTGAAATTTTAAGTGATGAAAAACGAGTGAAATTCATCATCTCATGACACCACCGAACCATTAATCACGCGCTTGCTATAATGAGAAGTTGCATTTGTAAAAGGGCTTTAAATAGGCAATTAAAACAGTTTAATTGTTTCAGGTCTGCACGTGCGGCAGAGCAATAGTTTAGACTGGCGTGTCGGCCGGAGTATCGAAAGAAATTCGAGCAATTTGGACTGTCGAAAAGCTTCTCGCAGCGCCGAGCAGTTGTCGAGGAGTAGTACTCTCCAGACTCCGAGCACAAAGTAAATTATCACTTTTCTTAATTAGCCCGCAACACACGCCGTTCCGAAACTTCCGACACACGCACTTGTTACTGCAGCTGACACGTTATAGATGTGTTTCTTTTTTTTTTATAATTATTATATATTCTCTAATTTCGGACTGTCGTCTTGTCTATCAAGTTCTATTCTAAGTGTTTTTTTCAATTATCTCGTTGTTGTATTATACTTTACTTTCTTCTTATATCTCGTTAATATTATATATATACACTTTTTAATAAAGGAAGTTTGCCGTTGACGTCATAAGAAAAAAAATTAGAAGATAATGAATTTTTGCTTTTTAATTGTCGTCTTAACTTCTTAGTATAAGTATAATCTTCTTTTTATTTATTTATTTGTTGTGTATTCTCGTAGAAAGAATTTCTACTTTTAGAAATAATAGCTGAATTAACATTATCGAAAGAAATAAAAATTGTATGAATTATATTAAAAGTATGTACTGTTGAAGAAACAAGTAGGATGAAATAATTTGGCACAACGACAAACTTCCTCATGCTGTAAATATGTCAAATGAAAATATACGCGAGGAATTTAATAAGAGCACTATATTTTACGTAAGAGGTTTTGGCCAAGCACGGAATTTCGCTGACCTGGAATGGTTTCTTATTGAATTCTGATACCGAAAAATTGCTTCTATTGGGTTGAAAATTTTATTGACATATGTTCCTATCCAAATATACACTGAAGATAAGAAATCAATGCTGTCATTAAATTGTATGTATTTGCTATCTCAGATTGGGGAAGAGCGGTATCTATATTGTACCTGTATTTGAGAATCATACTTTTGTTCAAACATTTATTTTTACTATTACTTTAAATGTTTTCAAAATAATTGCTTTTAATTTTCAACGACAGTAAAAGCAATTATAGAATTTTTACCGTTTGGCATTATTATTTTATTTGCTTCAAGTACTAGACATGGTAGAAACCGACACAATTCACAAATAGATTAAATCATAGCAGTAGTAGAGCAAATCGCTGATAATCAAATCAAAATTAATGGATTTCCTTGAAAGATATTTATAAACGTTTTCACAGTTTTATTAAGACCCTACGAAAGCGAGTACGCGTAAGACTTCTGATTTGTCTGAAAAGGTAGGTAACATGTCGAAAACCAGTTGTTATATACATATTTCATACCTAGATCAGTTCACATAAATATCAAGCTCACATATAAGACTTTGACTATAGCGATCACCGTAAAAGTTATATCCAAAGTATATATCTCAGCTCGTCCGAGGGCCACGACATTTTTCTCTCTTTTTTCTTCAACAATCATTCCCATCTCTCAAGCTTTCTTCTACAACTTTTAAATGTAACCGTGATTTCATCACACTTTGACTTGGCAACCCACAGGTCAAAGTTAGTTTCCCTGCTGAGGCGACTGTCACCGCGGTTACCACGGCCAGGTAGCAAGGGCTCGCTGCCTTCATCGCCGTCGATCTGTCCCTGGGTCCAGGTCGAGTACTCGTCTACTGGCAACGATGGCTCCGTGGCTCAGGACCAACTGGCTGTGCAGTCGGAGGATACCGTCGACTACAGCTTCCAACGTGAGCTTCAGCTCAACGAGATGCGCAAAAGGGCAATTATCAAGGCGTCCAATCCTTCGAAAGTGAGTTGCTCATGTGCCATGTGTATGTCGTATGACGACACGGCCAATATATTTTCGTTATCTGGCCCGAGACTAGGAGCTTTCATCTGTGAGTTCGCGCGGAAAATTCGTGTATTCGGGTTTCTCTTTTTTACGTTTGATAGCGAAGTAACGGGTACATACTTCAATGCTGTGTGATGCTGCAGTATACCGTGTTTCGAGGAGTTTGACTCGGGTTTCCCTCTCCGTGCACGCGTGAACTCGTTACTTTGAATTCGGAGATGCGCTGATTAATCCGAAAGAGAAGGTGCTCCAATTCCGGCTTTTTTCCGTTTGGGTAATAGTCACTGACATTGTTTCCGTCCTTTCATTTTTACCTTTGGATGCTTTTTTTCATCGATCCGTTCAGTTTTCGTAAGGGAATAATTGGAAGTACATACTCTGCTAAAGTGCTCGGTTTTTTTACGATAAAATGATACGAAATTTACAATTGGCATTTTAAAAAATATAACCGTATGTAGGTACAGTTAATTATATATTATTTTTATTGGAGGCATCAAATAATTTTATTGTTTATCTTAAAATTGAAAAAGTACATTTCGTTATTTCTTGAAGTGACATTGATTCCTATATTTTATGTTTTATGCACATCGCAAGTTATGGATATGAAAGTAGAAAGCATCTATGTTCAGTGATACGTGAATAGTAAATATTTACTTAAAAAGTGTGTAATATGATACAAAAGTATAACATAATAACTACTATAGTGGCAAATATTGAAAAAATTATAAGAATAATTTTTGAATGTTGATCTATATTTTTTTGCATTATTCCCAAGTTTGTTCGAATGGATAAATAGTTATCAACCGAAAAAAATACACTCATAATATAACTTTATTTGTAACCTTTTTGCTAATGAATTTATTTAATCAATAGTTTCTCGCGAGAGCTCACAGAAAGTTTATAAATATCATTGAAGCATTGCGATAACTAAATATTATATTTTCCTTCGACAGAAAGAGCTTGTAAACGATGCTACGATAATAACAAAAGAAAAGAAAAGTCCTCGCCTGCAGCCAAATGTACAAACTGAAGAAAAACACGATACCAATCCAAGTCGACGAGCGTAAGCCAAAATCAATAATTTTTTTTACTTTTTTCTCTTCCATTTTCACGTTTCTCCTGCAACTTACTTTGACACGTACTTTTCTAGCATTATAGGCACCACCACCTTCTATGAAATCTATATATTAACAGAAAATAAAGTTTCTATCTTTCTAAACATATAAAATTGTATATATTATTGTATAAAATCCTCTTTATGTAGACTAGAAAACCCCAGTAGTTGTAGTGAACTAACATCTTTTTTTTATTGTAAATAAATTTTCCATACCTAATGGTTGATAATGCAAATAACATTGTACTAATCTTCTGTAACACCGAACAACGTATCAATATTATATCTCCATTAATATATAGCATGGTTATAGCACTGATTAGATAAGTAATCATTTTAAAATGCTGACAAACAACATGCATGAGGCATATAACTTTTAAAAGTAAAAGTAAACAAAGAAGCGTTACATACTGTTATCCCCATTTTTCGTCTAAACCGCCATTCCAACGTAATTGTTCAGAACAATGAAATGCTTTTAAAAAAACCTAACTCCAGCTGGAATTCTCCGCGTTTTAAACAATTCCACCCTTCATCGATAGATTCACATTCCGACCAAAAAGCGCTTTCCGTAAAATTTCAATTGAAACTCGAGACTTTCTCGTCTCCATCACCCAGCACGTGCGTCATCCGTAGCAAAAGCTCGCGGTGCAGTGCGGCGCGCCGCGCGCGCGCACCGAGGCGCGGGCCATTATCCGCGCCCCAGTCCTTGAGAGGAAGCCAGCATTTTAGCTAAACCCCGCTAAACACAAGAGCCCGTGAGCTTTTATCCCGACGCGCGGGCCGAATAAAAGAAACTAAAGAACCTCGCTATGCAGAGTATGTGTACGTGTGCTAAGCGCGCTAAAAATAAAAGACATTCGGAAAAAGGAAGACGCGGTGCTTATCCCTGAACCATTTATATACATAATCCACGGCGTGATGTACGCGTTGCAGCAGCAATGGGTCCACCGGGGCGTATAATAACTGCGCTCACGTCGTCCTCGAGTGCATTGAATGCCCGTGCGGTCCATTCATACGAGAGTCACGAGCGGCCGTGATCAATGAAAGCTGGAGGGGCCAGAGCAACGTTGCAGAGTCGCACGGCGGTGTGCAAGCTCCACTCGTTTCCGGTTGCGCTGTGTCCGCGAGCCTGAGTGCGTGCGGTGCGCGTCTGTGTGTGTGTGTCTATGCTGGAGCGCGCGTTTTCGTCGCGATCGATGCTGGCTTACCTGATAAGCCTCTCGGTATATACATATATAGGATTGCGCTTGTGTCTCTGTGGGCGTGCGGATAGGGGGAGAGAGGGTCAATCGAGTAGTTTCCGCGTTTCGGCTCTGGAGAGATGCGTCTGCAAATTCCCCTCTTACAAGAGGCACATGTTTCGAATGGAATACAGGATTTTTATAGAATACTAACGTTGTTTGTAGCACTTGAATCTATTATAAATGTATTAATCTGAAGGTGACAAATCGATATCACCGTTATAAAAATAGTCTACTTGAAATGGCCTTACAGACTAATCATTATTATCAAAGTTATACATAAAAGCAGAGAACGAAATTCAGTATTACAATACGCAAATGTTTATTAATATTTGTAATATGCAAATTAATTGAAAGAATAAAAGTACGTTTGAAAAAATTCACCTCCAAATTTACAGATGACTTTTGTGACTAAAATTTTGGTTGTTATCGCAGTCCGAATAATGAATACCTAATGTGTACATTTAATTTTATTACCACAACCACGCTTTTACTCATGAAAATATTATACATACGTGAAGTTTACGTTCTCAAAAAAGTAAAAAATTAACTGTAAAATAATATTATTTTAAGCCTTAAAAAAGAAGACGAATGTTAATTTTAAACTTATCTCCCTTAATGTCTTGTGCGAGGCAAAAAGGGCGTTAAATTTCTTGTTTATATGAAGGCATGCAAGCTTCTACACTATCTCTAGGTAGATTTGAATAATAATTTAACTTACTTGCCGAGATTCATGAAAGTGTTAAACGCGATAATATTTGTAAGGTTCTTTCACTCGAATATATACCTACGCAGTTCATTCAACTTTTTCCCTGGCAAATATAAAAACTTTAAAATTCATCTAATATAATATATGCATATATACAGTATCATTAAATAAATAATTCTGAATTTTCAAAACCATGCAGTTTTCTCAACGTTATCGGTTAATCACTCTCAACACTCGCTCTAATAGATTATAAAAACTTCAATTCAATTAGAAAGTTACTTAATTATCGAACAATTACTATACTAGACATTCTTATTTGTTTTATGGAAGATAAAATAAAATTTCTACTTTACCGACAGTTCTACTTTTACTTTTAATTTTAAAAACTTCGTGTATTTTTTGTTTTTTTTTCAAATTTTGTTCAAAATTAGTAATATTATTACAATTGATACTTAAACAATGAATTTTAAAGTTTTTACTATGATTTTTACAAGTACTAAATATTACAGGAAGAATGGAAAATTAAGTTTCTAGTACATTTTAACAAAAAAGAACAAGAAATAAAAAAATAATAAATGTTTATATTTCTAGTAATAATTCTCTTTTCGCAATAAAAATTTTTGAACTTCAGGGAAAAATTTAAACTAAATATAATCTTTTTATTTATCATTCATCTTAAACGGAGTTAAGATGTATTATTTTTCTTATGTTAATTAGAATGAATTGAATATATTTTCATATCCATTGATTTATCTTTTAATTAAATAAATATATAAATCTATAATATTTCCTCTATTATAACAATAATACAATCATAGATAAACTACATTTATAGTTGGAAACTAATTTCCAATTGAATTTAACTACATATTGTTTGTTGACATACTGATATGTTCTCTTTTGAATAATTAAAACTAATGAAAATGGCTAATGTGAAACAATATTTGACATAAAGTAACAATAAGTTTGAATTGATAATAATAATATACAGACATTGTTTTAATTAATAATTAAAGGAAAGAGGAAAAGTGTTTGAGGATAGGAAAAGTGAAAAAGATATATAAATTCAGTTAAACGGTCATAAATACTGATGATTTTTATTAATACGAAGACTATATTACATGCCAATCGCACGACGAATATTTAATGAAATTCCTTAGTGCTTTCAGACATATGCCAATCACTGCTCGTTGCCCTCGTTCGACTGTACAAATTTAATTTAAAAAAAAAGCCTTCTAATAACAAACGGGTGCCGAGTCGAGCATTTATTTCATACGTTCGCGCGTTCGTCGAATTTGGTTAAACCAAATACGTGAATTTAACGTTATAATCTCACTTGCGTTCTCGATTGTCGTCACTAGGTCTCACTCCCAATAGGTGCAAATGAGGTTGTAGAAATAACCCTTAAAGTAGTGATTGACGTACTTATGAACGCGAGCCGTACCGAGGTTCCTGTACACGAGGCACAAATGGTTGTCCTTGAACGGCACGTGGGCGAGGGCAGCCTCCACCTCCTTGGAGTCGATGTAGTCGATGGTCATGTCATCTGGAACGTGGTCTGTGTGGAACTGCATGATGACATCAAGAGTACCTGGTACCGATGGTCGGTCTTTTGGCTCCGCTGCTTCTACCTCCTCGTCGTCGTCGTCGTCAGCCTCCGCATCGGCCTCTACGTCGTCGTCGGCATCATCCTCGGCGTCTCCCTCGTCCTCCTGCTCGGAACAATCGAAGGAGCAGTCGAGCGGATCGGACAAATAATCACCGATATCAGATACCTCGGAATCGGAGCGATCCGAGTCGAAATTCCTCCTCGGCCTCGGCGTTGTGTCGACCTTGGAGGGAGACGCCTGCTGCTGCGAGCTGCTGCTACTACCGGCTATGGCTTTTGTGAGCTTGGATGACCTATCATCGGTTATAGTGTGTTTTGATGTGTTACCTTCATCGTCGTCGTCTAATTCATCATCACCCGTGCTACTAGGAGGAGTGTTGCAGCCGGCTTCTTCACTTAAATTTTTGTTCCTTGAGTCGGATTCTTCGCTGTAGTTGTTGCTCGGTAGCCTCAATATTTCCGCGGCAGTCGAACTCTCGCCAACAATCTCGGGATCTGGTTTTTCCGTGGTAGTCAAAGGCTTTTTTTCAGTGGCAGTGGTCGTAGCGGTAGCAGCAGGAGTAGTACTATCATCACCAGTAGAACTTGCAGCATTATTAACTACAGGAGCAACAGGGGGAATAGGTTGCTCATAGCTGAACTTATCACTTATTAATGTATAACAACCCTTTGACCATCTCTGCAGTTCTATAGTCATCTTTGGCTGCATATTTCTATCAGGTACCAGATCTAATTCTGTATACTCTTTCAGTAATTGGCATACTGTAAGCGACTTAAAAATCTTATAGAAATTACCCAATAATTCAGGTAAACTGTCTTCTTCTGCTACTTCATAGTTACGAATATCAGCTGGTCCAGCTTTCTTCCACCTTATATTTTCTGACTTTAATTCTTCAGCGAGTTTTTCATAAACATCTGCATTTAAAAAATATGATAAAAATGCATATGAATCTTGTTCAACATCTTCTTGAATTTCCTGAATAATTCCTGGAAACAAATAAATTTTTGATACCCATGCTTCTAAATCTACTTCATATGGTTCGGGTGTTAAATAATTTATGACCGGTCTTGGCCTTTCAGGTCTCTCTGCTTCTACAACAGGTCCATGAAACCAACCATTGAGACTCCATCTAGATTTATCAGCTGATGTTACTTCTGCTACCTGATGATACGAATTATTTACAACTTCAAAAAATACTACTGAATTATACTCAGGTATTAAAGATTTGACAACATCTCTTGGAAGTCCATTTTCATCAGTATCAAAGAGATCTAAAGCGCCACCATCTTCTTCCGTCCAATTTTTTGACAGGTACAAAATAAAGGCAATTCTTCGGTCAGCTAAGTTATCATCATGGCAAAGAAGATAATCGGTATCTGAATAACAGGAACTGGACATAGATACTGTCTTATTTAATTCGATTTTTGTATTCTTTTCCATCCAGGTAGCCAAATCTGTTTGGAAAGTCTGATACAATGTCTTTAAATTCTCACTATCTGCCTTTGATAAGTCATTTGATTGTTCGAATTGGTATAGGTCAATGCTGTTCCTTCGACTTTTGACATCAAGCAATTCATTTTTTATTTCATCCATAAACTCCTCATCCTTGAGAAAATTTGTAATCCTGCATACACGAAATGGCTCTGCAATCACTTCCAAATTAGGAGTTTTAATAGGAGTCCTCTCATGCCAATGTTTACAAAAGATCTCTTGAAGTTCCGATTCGAACACGTGATCCGAAATAATGGAATGTTTGAATTTCTTGGTCTCTGGCTCTCCTGCTTCCATGATTTTTCTTTGAGTCAGCTATCAATAGGACAAAAGCTACCTCTCTCCTAACTTACAGTCGCTAAATATATAATTCGTTGTATACACGCTGTCCTTTGGTTCTCCGTAATGAGAATATCTAGTCAGTTCTTCGAAGGTTGAATGACTGTTGCCAATATCACATTAGGTTCATGGGCAATATCGTGCATCAATGCCTTAAAGTCTTATAATAAATTTCATTAATTTTAGTCAAATTAGGAAATTTGTCTCTCTCACTATTTTCAGTCTACTTACAGTAACAGAAAAAGTTCAGTCAGTCCTTGCGAAAGTGCAAAACTTCGTAAATCTAGCAAAAAAATCAAGTCCGTCTGCACTCGCCGTTTGAATTTGCCGCGAGTGCCGAGGGTCCCGGAAACGTGGTAGCAGTAGACAATTTTTTCCGTGCATCCACTGTACAGCCCTTCTTCGAAATCCCGCACGTTGTCACAGCAGCTATCAATATCTTCAGTGACGAGACTCTCTTCTCGGCGAATTCAGCACGTAAAAAATCTTTTCTCTTTTATCGTCCGAAATCTCGGCTAATAGGTAGCCTCGCTCTGTTATTTCTCAGTCCATGGGAGCCCGTGCGTGTCTCACTGCCCACGTGGTCGACTCAGCGCTCCGCTGCTGCTGCTCGCCTCGTGTTGTCCTCCTAGCCTGCAATGCACATCGAGACGTTCTACACCTTCTCTCACAATTATCCGTAACTACACCCGCAATAAAAAGTTCAGCTTACCCCCCATAAATCGTAAACCTCGTGGAGGCGAGAACTGACCTGCTGCTGCTGCTCTGCTGCGGTGCACCTCGTGTCCGTGTGTGTTGTTTGAGATGGACGGCCGAGAGCGAGAGAGCGCGAGCGTGCGCGAGAGAGACGGAGTGATAAAGGGAGCGAGTGAGAGAGAGAGAGAAAGATATAAAGATAGAAAGAGAGAGAGGGAAGCTCAGCCGTACCGCTGCTGCTCCATCGTCGACGGTCCTCGCGTGTGCATACACACCAGCAGAGTGATACGGCAGCCGGCCATGGAGCGGAGCGGAGCGCAGCGCGACGGCGCAGCCCCGTATCTACTGCTTGATGCGAAAACATCGATCGGAGGCCGGTGATTCGCTGGCTCGCGGACAGGTCAGGCGTGTAGCTGAATTTCCGGGGGGGCCCCGCGTCGTATCGCGCGCCCACGTGCTCGCGCTTTATAAACACACCGCGTGTGTGCCTCGCGCGCACCTCGCCAACTGCGAGCTTTTTCCTCTCTATCTCCCCGTTCGTTCTCCTTTGCAATGTCCTCTTCATCACTTATCTGCATAGAGCAAATAATGCGCGGAGAAATATCTCATTGCGTCCGATTGTTTTGACTGCGACAGAGCGGATGAGTTAATTCCAACGGGAAATTACATCATGGTTTTCGCTTGCAGTTTCAGTCTCGCCGCGCCGGAAATTTCTATATAGACGTGCTCTTGCGCGCGACCGCGTGTGCGTGCGAAACAATCGAGAAGGTGCTGCGCTGAGCGCACGTGGTGGAAGTAATGACCATATGCGAGTGCGCGCGGTGATCGCGCGTATACATAAGTATAATATACGCACTGGCGCACGCTGTATGGGCTCCGCGAAAAAACACACGCAGGAATTGAAAAAATAACGCGCAGTTCCCGTTATCGAAGTATCTCGGAATGTAAGCAAGAAGTTTATGGATGTAGTCGGATGTGTGTATATATGGGCACTTGAGATTTCTGACGAGATTATTGGATTTGCTCGTATATTGATTTCCTATAGAGGTAATATGTGATGTGTTGGAAGTTCATGATAAAACCAATCTCTGCGAAGATTTCATATCATATTAGTAATGAAAGATGTCATACTGCTTATGAAGATGTCAAAATAGTTACGAACAAGCTCCGTTATCTCAAAAATGCTGAATTTTACTGTTTTTTAATTACACGGGGAGAGTGGAGAAATACCAGCGTCCTGTTTTATCAACAAGCAAATTGCTTCGAATATTACTTTATACTCTGTCGATTCAATGTTTACACAAGGAAATATTAAAAATTTTATTATAATAGTAATAAATGATTATTAATCATTAAAGAACAGTAACTTTTTTCACAGATAGTTAATATATAATCTTTGTTTTGCTGTAATCATTTGCTTTCATTACTTTACATAACTTTTTTGCCCTTTATATTTAATATTTATTCTTTTACTCACTATAAAAATAATAAAATTACAAAGTACTTAAAATTACTGCAAATTTCGTCGTAAAATATTTTCATTTGGGCGATAAAGATTAAATCAGGTCATAAAGAAAGTATAATGCCTGCAGAGTCCATTAATATATTGCATTGAATTTGAAAAAAAAATTGAAAAGTTTTTCTCAATTCTCATATTAAGAAATTATTTACGCAACAAGAAACAAATAAATTTTTTTATAACATTATTCTATAAATATTATTTACTATGATATGATCTTGTGTTAACAAAACAAATATTTGACAATAGAATTATACTCGTATCCACAGATTTTAGAATATTTTGATTTGACTATTTCTAAAAATATAAAAAGCCCTTTATGGAAATGCTTTGTTAAAAATAGACATGCACAGAAATTTCGAAATTGCTCCACGCTTAGAAATTTTCATATAATCTGAATTCACATTTGTACGGATGTCCGATTGATATTTATACTATATGCAATGTTCGTGCCATTCTTGATTATTTACGGCAAAGAATTTAGGTATTAAAAATTATCATGCATGACAATATGACTTATATTCAAGACAATGCACGCAATACGATTTACACGAGAGATTAATGAACCGTCACGACTATCAAATGATGATCTTAAAATATCTAAGGAAAATCAATCCTTTTATTAGAAGGCACCGATGCAAATAACGATTTAACCTTCGTCTCGTAATATTCTTTAATAATGATTAATGACTCATTCTCGTTTAGTTTCATGATTACGTGCCCCCTTTATGCTTTAATTTCCAACCAGATTTTCTATAGAAGACAACAATAATCTTTCTAAATTGTTCAACTCAATAAATCTAAAGATAATTTATATACAATAATTATCATAGTTTACATACATTGTTTTTGACATCTAAAAAAACGTATTCGACTTATTAACTTAAATTGCATTAAATGTTGTTAAATATATTTTTATGATAAAATTAAATATACTACCATTATATAAAAATATTATTATAATATATTTTTAATTTTGGAATGGTATTTTACTGACATTTTGACCCTTTGAAAAACCCGTTATTGGAAAGATTTTTTCGTTCGAAAGAGAAACAGCTAGAAAAAGAAAAAGTTGTATAGTCAAGTTTCAGACGGAGCTAGTAAACAATTCCAAGAAAAATAACATCTTCCTGAAATTGAGTATTAATTTAATAATATGGTTTTTGTTTTAACTATTTTGTATGATTATTTATGTATACTTTCACGTCGCCCATATATGGGTCACTACACACAGCATTAAAGAAAGATGATTTTTCTTACAGTACAGCATACTGAAATATAGATCACACGCAGTTAAATATTTTAAATAACAAACTTCCAAGAAATTATCTCCCACAGCGTTCGGAACAAAAAATATATTATTCGACAACAAAGTTTTAAGAAATTTCGTAAAAGAACTTAATTCTAATTTTTAAATATTTTACATTTTTAATACTAAAATATATTAAAATATTAAAAACACATCAAATTTTTAAGTCAAGATCTTACAATCACGAATACGGCTACAATTTTGGAATACATTATTGAACGTAAAAACATGAACAAAGCCATAATATTAGACTCCAATGCTCCAATGCTCCACAAACTCTTCTTGGCTTGATTTTGAAAAATTCATAAAAGTCTTTTCTTATAACAATAATCATTTGATTTTTGAAAGAACTAAATTTAATTTAAAAAGTAAAACTAGAGAAAACACGCTTCCATTTACTTTCAGAATTAAAAAATATTGATTCCTTTCGAAATTATGAAAGTTTGAAACTGACGAATGAACATGCACTGTTGAATTTTTACATAATTCCTTGTTCAACATTTTTTGATGCGTTTTTATTGCTGAAATTTGAACTTTTACAACTTTAAATTGAACTGAAGAAATTAATACTATCTACTTTTAAATAAGTAAATGAGAGTTAGTTTTTCTAGATTTATTTTCTTTTTTTGAACTGATATATAATACGATTCAAGATTAAATGTTACTTTATAAAAAGAAGTCTTTATTAAAATCTTCTTAAAAATGAGTTTAAAATGTTAATTATACTTGGGATTTTTTTATTCTAAATGTTTATACACTCAAAAACATATCATCAAGTTTCATCTGAATTCGCAGTTCCGAGGCCAGACCTTTCTCTAGCTAGCTAAATAAATAACGCGATGTAACGACACGAACTAAAGATCAAAAATATACTTTAAAAGTATTTAGTTAGCTTATAATTACGCACGTGTCACTTGAAACGATCACAGTGTACTTTTATACTTTATTGATTATTTACACAAACCTACAAAAAAATGTAGTATTTCGACATGAAAAACATATTTTTCTATCTATTTGTAGGTACTAAATCTATATCTGAAGTTAGAATAGGGAGTCACGCTCTGATTTTCTTTAAATACCGTTGTATTATCCGAAAATACTGAAAATTAGGAAAATCTCCACCATAAAATGATTATTTAAATGTTTTTCAGGGTTTCATAATGATTTTAATAATTTTCTTACAAGAAAAATATATCTATTAAATACGTAAAGAAGCGGGTTTTTTATGCCGATCGAGTACAGTCGTACTTTCTTTTTTGTGGGCTCACGTTATTCCAATTTATTTAATAATTTCATTGAGTATAGAGTGTGAGTTTTTAATTAAAAAGTTTTAATAACGCGTAGGATAATGAGAAATGCTTTAATTTTCCACGTAGCATTCCTATAACAAAAAGAATAAACAATAATGTCCGTAGCTTAAACGTAGAATTTACATCTTCATAAAGACTCAAAACGTAAAACTCTATTTTACGCTCTTTTTACGAAAATTACCATTCTTGTACAGTATTTTACATCATTAGCGTAAAAATTTCATCATAACACTTTCATGGACCATTGACTTCTCACTTATATACATTCGTCAGAAATTAACACGTTCAATATTGACCTACAACACTGAGTCAATACCTCAACACGTTTAAAAATAGCATTCTCTCTCTATTCATATATATATTCATTGAACAAAACCTATCTAAACTCTCACTCTCTCGTGCACTCGTGTGCACACGTATTATGTGCAGCGCACTATCTCCGAAACATCATCATTATCTCCCCGCGCGCATACACCTTACATCTCTGGCACATAATCGCAGCTGAAGTGCGACTATGCGTTTAAAGGGTCGGCGTGCTCACAAAGCCGGATGATAATCGTCGGGCGACCCCTGCACCGCATGTTTACACAATGCGCCTCTGTCCTATCTCACTTCCCCATAACATACGCTCGTCGCCATACTTAGCCGCTGACTCCCCCGTATCGAAATATGTTGGTATACAGTAGCACCGGCTGAGGAATCGGAGTCAGTGGTATAGAGTTCGCCGGTTCCTCGCTAGAGCGCGTTGGCCGTGTGTTTTACGCGCGCGCGCGCGCGCTCTCCTACCATCCAGTGTGCCACGGGCAATATGGCAGTCCAGGTTTGACGGATGCCGCCGCCGCCGCCGCAGCCGCAGTAGTCAGCAGCACACACGCGAGAGCGCGAGTTGGGCACACCCTGGACTCGAGTCCACTCGTGTGAACGCTATCTTAGATCAAAATTCTCCGTGACTTATTCGTACAAACGTGTCTGTCTCCCCGTGCCTCTGTCCTCGTAGTGTTGTCGTGCGTGTGTTTTCGCGGGTGTGCGCGCGCGCTCGTGCCGACTGCCGAAAGAGGAGTCGCTAACGACGCTGCGAAGGAATAGCAGTTGTAGGAGGAGGAGGACGCGCGAGAGTTAACAGCCGCTCCTGGACGACTGGGATACTAAACCGAAAAGAGAGCACGTGAGTACAGGGCCATGGAACTAAAATATTTAGGGCTGACACCAAATATACTAGCACGCCAGGTTATAACACACACTCTCTCACATATATATATATGTACCCAAACGAGCACGCTACGTAGATATGTAATGTCTCTCTCACACACTCTGTATACATCACAGCACCATCTCGTTCCTCTCGGCTCTTGCCTCTATCTATCTATCTATATCTTTCTCGCTCCGGGACCGCGCGCGTTCTCAAACTCTTTATAACCTATATATTCCCTGCCGAATCCGCAAGAAAGTGCCAAGGAGGTGACACCCTTTCGAGCGCCAAAGATGACACGTTCACCTTTTCCGTCCATCTCTCTCGCGCACTTGCTCGTCTATATACATATACACACGCAATTCGCGCGGTTGTATGCGTGCTGTACGTGTATTTTCTCGCGTTTAAGTCCTCGCCGGGGCTACTGCTGCTCTGGCCTCTTTTTCGAATTCAACTGCGCGGAATGTACTGCGCGTCGCATTTATTCCTCTCCCTCTGCATCCTGGATTCCTCTGGAATCGTGTTGTCATCGGTTATTAAAAACCTACTGATTGCACACTGTTGTTGTCGTCGTCGTTAAAGGCGCCTCTTATACGGATGTTATATGAGCAATTTCTCGGCTATAATGGGCGCGGGTAGCTATTAAAGGGCTATACATAAATATGCTGTAAATAAATAAGTATAAAGGCAGCTATCATGCGGTCGCTGCCTCGCGCTTACGTATACCTATGTATAATGTACGTGTCTACATGTAGGTGTAAATATCGATGGTTATTCGCGATAGTAGTGGCTCTCTCGTGTCTGCCCCCCGTATATAACTTCTCGCGTTTCTCCATCAGTTTGGAACACCTGCGACCGATATATAGACTCGCGTCGATCAGCATGGATCAAACGCGCCATGTTTCCGGTCGTCTCTCTCTCTCTCTCCTCGTAGCACTTATATACCTATACCTCTACCTTATATCTATATAACACACACACGTATTATATCCGATCGCTAGGCAACCCCGCAACTTTCAAAATTACGCAGATCGAGCGAGTGAGGTAGCTACTATGTAGCGAGCGAGAATTGCGCAAGCTGATCGCGGACAAATCGCTCCGTCTCATGCGAGAGAGCGAGGCTTGCCTGGCCCGCGGTAATCGCCCGCTCCTCTTTGTGCTGCCATACGCGATATGAATAATAAAAGAGGCTCTCTGCTTTCCGCGAATCCCTTTGATTTCTCCTTCGTTTTCGTGTCTATATATATATATGCATGGCATCTCGGCCGTTTCGGAACAGCACGCAGCCGCCTGCAGCGGCAGGACACACGCTCTCTATCTCTCTCTTTCTCTCCCTCAGTCTCGGCCTTGAACGGGACTCTCGGGATGCGCGAGCGCGCGTGCTAGAGAAAGCCGCGCGCGCATTGTGTGCGTGTTTCCGCTCACGCTGTGTAAAGGTATACGTGTGTGTATGTGTGTTTGGGTGTACAGGTTTTCGGCGCCGTTTGCAGCGGTCGACCTGCGCACGCGGCGGGCCCTATATATATATCTCACGCTCGCCTTGCGTGTATATAATAATATATGTGTGTCGGGATCGACTGGATCGGCCACAAAGCGGAGATCTGTTTTTTGGGGATTCTGACTTCTTGACTCTACTTCTTCTTTCTTCTTTCTTCTTCTTCTTGGGTTGGTCTCGGTTGGATGCATGAGTTTTGAGTGAAGGGTTAGGGAAGTCGTTGGATTTCTCTGACCGTTGAGAGAGATTAAGACGAATTGGTGATTGAAATTGAGTGTGCTACTTAATTGGCAGTCTGCGTGGTATTAGTACCGTATTTGTGGATGTGAATCACATCGTTCGAAACTTTCCAAGATTACTATTGATAGTCTATATGCCTGGCCATGATTTAGTAAACATTGTACTCGAATGAAATTGATTCTCTTAGTCTACTTGCATCTTTGTGTTAGTAAATCATACTTATATATAAGTTATTATTTAATTAAATTTATGTTTCCTTCAATTAACCCGTTATATGTGTACGTTTTTCACATCTTAATACCGGTACATTGGTCTTTTAAAAATTATATCAAGTACGACCTACATTAAATTTAATCACTTAAAAAAGAAATTTTTTATTTGTTAAGATTATGCTATTGCCATTTTCATAATGATATTCTTCCTCTTACAAATAGCCGGATGATCTAATTAATAAGAAAAAGTGACTTGGAATAACAACATTATACGTATAAATTATAGATCATATTAGAATACCAATATAAGCAATTCCAAGATCGTAATGTTTACACATTATATCTGTACATGCGTAATTGGAGTAAAAACTATATTTTTATTTGACGATTATACGCTCGATTAGTCATATCGTGCATACATCCAGTAAATATATAAGCAATGTTACGGCGCTATAGACATCAATTTTTGTATCTATTCGTTTAAACGTATGAAGTTAATATTACTTCATACTTATAAGTATCTACATTCATTAACTATATACTTGGAAAAAAAACCTATAAAATAACGTATTGTTCTACATAACCTCGAAAATTTTCTTTTGTTATAAATTAACACGTGAACGTAGTACTTTATTGAACATGTCAAGCTTTCAGAGCATTCGATAAATATTTTGAAAACACGCTCTCTCTCCGAGTTGTGGCAAAGTCCGAGAGTCGCATAAAAATGTCGCGCGACGGTTCAAGAAGAGAAACGAAATGTCTCTTTCATGGTAATTTGAGACGTTCACGACTGCTGCTGCTGCTGCTGCTCTCGATATGCACGAGCGCTCAGGCGAGGAGTAGCAGCACTTTTTATTCCTCTTTCTTCAGCCGATGCGTATTATATACACACGTGCATATATACTGCACTCATATGTATATATATATATACATACCGCGAGGCGCATCTACCCACATGTATATCGATCCTTTTGTTCTTCTCGTCCGACTCTACACGCTCGCGCCGTGCCTAATGTCTGCTCTTTCCGCGCAGACGCATATATATAACTGCTGCACATCCACAAAGTACGAAATTTCCCGTCCAACTTTTCAGCGCGATCGATCTCTCTGCGTGCCTGACCCGCGCAGGAACTTTTATCGCGAAAATGTGAGGCGACGGCTGCGCAGAGAGGCGAAGGATCGCGATAAAGCATGCTACATATAAGAGCTATACATTTCTGCCGCGTTTACGGGCACTTGCTAATCATCCTTCGCAAAACAATTAAACTCCACCATATGATGATAAGGGCATGAATCTGCGCCGTACTCCGGCGAGCGATCGTAAATTTATCGTGTCGTTTACAGTTGCTCCGAAGGATACACCGCTCGTAAAGAAGTTTCGAATTAAAGTTTAAAAATATGTGCCGCACTTAATTTTTGAAAGCCTTTATAATACAAACCGGTGTAAATAGTGTAGAATTTCGCTTACGCGTACAAAATGTTTCACGATGTAGCCTTCAACGTTACAGTTGTTAAGCAGAAATGTTTTTAAAAATATTGACCTTGTTTTAAAATAATTTCTTACAATTAGACACGGCGATTTTGTTAGCAGATATGTTAAACACTATGTAAACATGTTAGAATACTTGTATAAAAACTTGTTTGGTTCTCTCTTTTTTTTAAAATGTATATAACAAAAATTCACATGATTACAAATTCGCACAGCAACGACGGTTCTATGTATACTCGGCTCTACTCATCGCGATAACATTGAAATGTGACTGTATAACAGCTGAAAAATCAACTTTTCGCGTTACAAAAAGCTCTTTCAACGCACTATTCGAAAACAAGCCGGCAATTAATCGTCGCTCTGTGCGCCGCACGCAATCAAGCGGTTCATTCAGGAACGGTTATCGTAACATTTTTCGTGCACCATCAGCGTAACGACACATACATTTACACACACATACGGTAAACTGTATACACAAACAGTGCTTGACGTGAAACACAAAAGAATCTCAGCGCTCTCAGTACACCCCCATTGTGCAACATTGCGCTGACAAATTGACTGAAAGGCTCACGTGTTTGCTTACATACACACCAACATACACGTATATAAAAACAAAGCGTCAGAAGGCGAAATATGGAATCCACGCAATAATGCACTCGCTCTCTGTGTACGCGTTGAGTAAAAGCAGGCAGACTCTTTTCTCCTCTCTATTCGTAAAAAGGAGAAAAAAACGCATTTGCGAACGTAAAAAAAAAACAAAAGAGTCCGCGAACGCGTGTATAGCTGACCGGATGGCGCGAGTGCGCGCACACGTTCATTGTCGTGGCACGCCGGCCGGTTAGCATAACAATCGACGTCTGCAGCATATACGCTCACAGTCCGCACCATTCGCCAATGGACTGAAACGTGTGCCGATCGAAAATATATGCATCGCAGAGGATCGAGGTTGTACGTCGCAAGAGAATTGAAGTGAAAACCCGAGAGCACAGAGAGCGCGAAATTCGATGATAACGGGATCGAGGAAATCAACGGCCCTCTGCGGGGGTCCACGACCAACGAGTGAGAGGGAGAGAGAGAGAGAGAGAGAGAGAGAGAGTTGAAAGATGGGAATCGTGATGATGCCTGAAGTTACGATTGATTTGTGTCGGTCATGTCCGGGGGGAGGCGCGCGAGCGCGCACACGCGGAAGTGAGAACGCGCCGTTGTTTCTGACGCGTCCGTTGTGCGAGTTCAAAACGTGTTGATTTACACGATTGAGATATGTGGAATGGAGTACTACTATGTTAAAATGTAACTTTGTCATTTGAACGTGAGAATTTCTTATGTTTCACGGTGGTAGTTATGCAAGACAATTATTCCCACATAAATTAGTTGGAGTTATATAAAAAAAAACCTGTAGCTAATCAGAAATATTCTTTTATAATGAAAAAAATGTACTCTGAAGTATATACATATACACTTGTTGAGATCACTTACCTCTGAATTCTCGAATGACTTGCAACTCGTTACGATATAATGGACAAGTTTTTTTAATATCAGATATTCACTGGCATTGGAATGTATTACACCAGTTGATGATTCTCAGTTTCTTTAAGAAAATTTCTTCTTAGTCACGCAAAGAACTTCGATGCTCTAGCTAATTTGAGAAATGTTTTGTTGCCATAATGAGCCCTTTATGGTTTTAATTGAGAAATTCATTTTTTTCTCAGTACGATAAGACATCACCTTACAAAAAAAATTATGTAATATATAAGTAATACATTATTGCATGTATAACGTATAATAAAAATGATTTCAAAGAAATCATTGGCCCGAAAATGACCCTAATCAGAAACTTGTTTGGGTACTCCTGTTCAGTACATTTTAATAAGTTGCCATTCCATTTTTTGCTCTGTAATAACATGAGGCACTTGTATAGCAGTACATTAACTTGCCAATCAAATTCATTTTTCTCGATTTCAAGGGACCGCTAAGTTAATCATTCTCGTAAGAAGCATAATTGACGGGCGGGATCGGACAAAAATATTGTTAATATCGGCAAACAAGCTAACGAGAAAAAGCTGATCATAACTGGCTGCATAAAAAATTCCGCATGAATGATAAAGAAATTCACGGCCGATAATGAGGTCGGCCTGCGCTAATTGCGCGCAGCTCGCGCAGAGCTGCTTACGGTATCCAAAAAGTCAATCGAGGTAGCGCTGCCACGCTAACGGGACTGAAGTACCATCAGTGCGCAGCCTGCTCAAGAGTTGGTTTACAAAAAAAATTGCGTACATAACGATACGAGCGTGGTACACGGTGCTCATGCTGCTACTGCTCGTACAGCTCCGGAGAGTCGCGCAGCAGCCGTCGTCGTCCTCGACTCTCCACTTATTCGGTAATCTACTCCTGTCAGCTGCGCGTGCGCTAGCGCGCGATCGCATAATAAGCGGCACTTCGGTCGTTGTGTCGAGCACGCGCGCGCGAGTATATAAGAGATACGAACGGGTACATGGCGGGGACGACGACGACGAGGAGAAATACCCTCGGGGGGAGTGAATCGCGCACGCATAATTTCCTACGGGTAATGAGGATATCGTTGCACAATTCCCCGGCGAGACAATCCGAGCAGCGAGGTATAATGCCGTGTTTGCGAACCGATTATTTCACCGCCCCGAGTGCGCGAGATTGCGATCTAAGAATGTCACGTACGTGGCGTTTAGTGGAGTGATTCTTGTGTTTTTTTTTTGAGCCTAGTCGGGATTGATAAATGTTTGGATGTTTGAATGGGCATTTATTTCAGGCAGAGATCGGGGTTGGTCGAAAATTTATGGCGCGACACATTGTAATTACATTTTATTCTATTATTAAATGCAACTTATAACTAATTATTTACCTTCAATATATATCTTCCACTCTATTTCATTCAATAAAAATAAGAATAAAAAATAATAAAATTTCAACTAAAAATAAAAATTAAATGCAACAGTATTCAACAGTTAATTCATACTTTCCAAATACCTGTTTTCGTTCACCATTAATGCAACACTAGAAAAATTTCCCAACCTCAACCTTCACTTCCAAGCGCAAGTGTCGAGAATATCTCCGGAAGCGCGCGCGCGCGGCACACAAAGACCGAGAAAACGCGCAGGAAGGTCTCTCATACTCTCTCACGTGCGTCTACACAACCATTGTCTACTCTCGACAGGACGATTAGCGCGCCGATTTGTCCGTCCCAATATCACCGGGGTATACAAACGTATACATATACTTGCGCGTGCGCCTCCAAGATAAACAGGTTTCCCGCGCGCTCTTTAAACTCTCCTCCTCTCGGCCTCGTGGAATTCCCCCTGCATCCCGTACAGCACAGAGAGAGAGAGCGCGCAGACTTCCCTTCATTCATAATTTATTGTCGCCGGAGAAAGAGAGAGGGAGAGAGACACACGGTGGCGCGTGGGCGTCCGCGACAACGCCGAGCTCGCACGCGCCCGGCAACTCATGCGCACACATATATATACGACTACCACGCTTTTTCCCTTTTTCCTTTTTCGGAAATCCGGTTCCCTTTCTCTCTATCCGCGTTTCCTCGTCCTTCTTCTTTCTCTCTTCCTCTCTCCCTTTTTCCCAGCCACACGAGCACCGGCTACTCGCTCGTTGCCGTCATATACTCGTGTACCGTTAATTCTTTATACACGCATCAAGCGTGTGCGCCATATATACTCTCTTGCGCCTCGCGGGGAAAAAGCGTATAACAGCGCGTACACCGGCTGCTATGCGAGTCGCGCAAACGCGGTCGTTCTCTGTTGCCTGCCTCTTGTAAGTACCTCGCGACTTCATTTCGCGCCTCCTGGCACTTTCACGGCCGAATGGATCTCGCCGAGAGAAGAGAGAGAGAGAAAAGACCGCGGCTTGCTAGACGGAATTCTGACGTGGAAAGTGCACACCGTACTGCTGAATGACACTGACACTGACTTATTTGTTTACGCTTGTGTATTCGTAGAATCAGGCTTTTAATCATTTCTGTAGTATACTGCGAGGATCTATAGGCAATGAGAAAAAGCAGTTTTAGAGATCTACATTAATAACTCTTATATTTATGTATATGTAGTTTCTTGACATTAGTGTATATGCATAATTGTGTGTATTATAATCATTTAATAAATTATACGTACCGAAGACAATAAAAATGTCAGTTTTCATCAGTTTAGAAAGCGTTAATGAATGAATTATCAAAGAAACAATGTGATAATAATGAAGTGTAACAGTCCATTTGATTGAGACATTGCTCGGCGAAGTTGTAGTCTTGTGTTCGCCTTTCAGGCATGCACACAGTAATAAAGCTATTACAATTCATACGTGGGATATGAGTCACAAAGTGGTACCAGAATTCAGTTATCGCACACCCATTCTCCGAGGCCACTCATAAAATTTCTCATCTCTTTATGTATGTTTTATAAAAATAGCAATGATTCAATCGCTGCAAATGGTCATTTAAATAACGACATTTTTTTATAAATACACATGCTTACATAACATTATTATTTGTATCGCGCTACTTATACAATTCACATGCTCATGTTTGTGTCACATAAGATTAGTCATCGTCCGCTTTAACATAATTTGTATTATCGTGCATCCGGTCGTCTCGTTACTCGTAAACCCGCATACATATACACGCATTACTCGCCCGTTTCACGGAATTTTTGTATATTGTATATCTAGCGTCGCCTCTCACTGACACAACTCCTGCCAACCTGAATATATTTTCCTCCACACGCGCGAAAGCAGCTCAACTCTCGTACACATATACTCGTGTGCAGTAAAAACAAAGCAACAATAATCCGCAAGAAGCTTCAGCCTATAACCGCGAGAGAGCAACTTCCTCTCAGTGCGCACCACTGTGTACCGTTTACAAACCAGCATGCGGTGGCGTTACGAGATGCAAAAATCTGTATTCGCGGCGAACGTCTCGCATGTGCACTACTCGTTCACGCACGACTGAAATCGTATACAAGCAGTCGACGATTGCCTTACCGCGATTTTGCGACGAGATTCGTAACGCACCGCACTCGCACGACTATATATATATATAATGCGGTGGTTGTATATCAAAGACGATGATGATGGTACGGTGGCAATGAACGTGCAAACAAATCTCGTATCCACGCGAGCCAGCAACTGTGCGCGGTTATTTGATATTCTATTAACATCGGGTATTAAATGATAAATCATTTCTGGAGTTGTGTGTGTAAACGTTAAATAAATGAATCCCAATGAAAATTAACCTGAGGATTTTGGATGTATGATAATGTCAATTATGATAATTTTTCCGAAACTCGTGCACGTTGGTGTTATAACAAGTGTCAAAATCACCTCTTCTTGCAAACAAAGTTAATGCGTTACAATCAGAATGTTTATTGAATTTTTTATATCAATTGATTGAATCAATCAATATCGCCGTGAAATTGATATGTATTACAATCAACATTGGCATTATACGCGGTATTCAGTATTTCAATAATCTGTTATTTATTTCCATTATTAAAGCCCACTCATCGCGTAATCAAAACAAACGAACAGCATCTTATATTCACGTATCTATTTTCTACTACAATGGATTGAATCTTAACTGATTTTTTTTAAACGATTCTTTTTCTTTTAATTCAAAAGTCTAATTCTATACAAACAAAATCACCAAATCAATCAACAGCTTTGAAAAAAAAAGTGAAAGTGCAAAGAGTACAATGACCTTTGGAAAATGAAATTCAATCTCGCGAAAGCCTGCAGGCGTCAAGTCAAACCACCGTTTACTTTTCGGTCACAGTCATTCCCCCTATTAACCGCGTGGCCCATAAATGGTTGGCGGACGTCGAGCCTACGCGCGTGCGCCTCGAAATCGTGAATTGACACAACACGCGCTACTCGAGGATGCAGCGCCTACTCGTTTACGTCTGTTCGCCATTTTATTTTTTTTTTTTTTGTTTCGTGCCTGTGCCGCAAGGGCGTGTACACCCACCTGATTATGTCTCCCGGCAACTGACCACAAAACGTTGCTGCTGCTGCTGCAGTTTATCTCGTGCCAGTCGAGGACGGTGAGAAAACTTTCGACGATCTGCCATAGCCGCCGGTGACGGCATTTGCATGTGTATCGGAATCCAGTGTCGGGTGTCGCCTTTTCAATATACGCGTCGACAAAATGGGTGTATTATTACAGAGATCAATATAATATGGGTGTAGTGACGGACAGCAGCGACGTGTGGCAGTAGTAATAACATATACGCGAAATGAAACCGTGATTACGTAAGATTGTAGTAAATTTTTAACGATTTAGTAATAGTATTTAGAGCAGTAAAGGCGAATTTAATTTATGAAAAATGTTAATCTTTAAGATTATTGTACTCCTGTTTGCTGAAAGGTTTTAAGTGGACAGCAGCAATCAAAACTTATAAGGCTGATCAACGTAAAGTGTGACAGAATACTGTTTCCTAGTCGTCTACTTCCGTAATCAATCATAGTCAACGCGCTGCATAGAAATGAGGACACTTGCTCCGTTCAGTTGGATACACGTCTAGAAACTGAATTGCATTTATAGGGTGGATAAAGACGATAACCGCGACAGCTGCCGTTCATGACACTAAATTAATCATGTCCATATCCTTATTTTATTTACGGACCGTTATCATGCCGTAACTTTTTTTTTAATGACGATCATTTATTGCCAGATATATAATATCATATAGCATTCTTTTATTTACTGAATTATAATATTTCTTTTGACTACATCTTTGTTCAAAGAATTTTTTAAAAACTTATAATCGTAATTTATTGGCTGTGTGATTATAAAAAAAATTAGGTTCTTATTAAAAAATAACATTTTTATTAGAAGCCCATCATTAGTGAAATAGGCATATTGATAAAAATCAAATAAAATAGTAGCACAGGAAACTGACTATGTTTAACTAGTTGGAACAAAAACTTCTAAGTATAATACATAAAAGAAAGCTTTCTTCCTATGCAAGGGTAATCCTGAAAAATAAAAATTAAAGCAGTTAAAATAGTATGGAAATAAATAATGCAATAAAAGCAGACCGTGTAAGTGTACATCTTGGCTAGGAAATGAATACTTAAGAAAAGAAGGATGTGGTTGTGGGGTACAAAGACAAAATTAGGTATTCGAATGTATGTATCACGATATATTTAAAATAATATATAAAAAAAATCTTTTACTTGTTAACAGCAAAGTACCTTTAAATAACTTTTTTTTCAAGGTAATAACATATTGTCTCCAAATAATACGCATTTCAATGTGTAATTTGATGAAATACATTAAAAAGTACGTAAATTCCAGGAAAGGTTGCTTAATTTACATGACAAAAGTAGATCGAACCATTCATCTGCGTCTGGTCAAAAACAGTCCATTTCCCATTCTAAAATCAGATTAAATTTTCAGTCGAGTAGATATGCGTGTATAACTTTTTTCATTGGCAAGCGGCGTGGCAAAAAACGAGATAGGCGCGGTACCCAGCGACATTGGTCGCACTGATTCGCTTTCGCGACAGCGTCGCTGAGGAAGAACGGGCGTAGAGAGCGAAAGAGAGAGAGAGAGAGAGAGAGAGAGAGAGAGCAAGAAAGAGAGCGCACGGTTCAAATGTCACGGTGCTTTATTTGCGTTTATATATAGAAATCTGGGAGTTCACCCGGTGTCACTTACCTCGGACCGCCGCCGACGAACATTGAAGTACGCGCCCAGAGAGACGTCGTCGACGCGACATTACTATACCTTTTTCAAAATTAACCCACCCGAAGCACATTCGCTTTCAACGTGTGCACGTTGCTCTTTGAAGCTTCTAAAGTTTCACTTCTTTTTCATTATAATTTTGTTACAGTCTAACTTCTTTTCTCCTTGGTGATTTATATACAAATGAATTTCATTTTCTTGTCTGATAGTATTTTTCAAAATTAAATTGTATAAATATTACTCATCCAATAATAGTCATACTTCCAATTCAGCGTGTTTTATTATGTATACAAGAAAAAGCAAAAGTTAGCAGGAATGATATTTGAAGGAAATGTAGTGTATATTGCAGCTCGGCGCAAAGCCACGAAAGAAGTTGAGTTACACACACATACAACGCGAGAGCGAAGGAGATAACAGTCAGCATTATTTTTCCGACGCCCATTACCAGCGAGTTACCGCGTGTTCTTTCGTCGGGCAAAAAAGATGCAGGCTCATCTTGAAATAGCGCACCGAACGTGAGCTCGCGCGAACGGCAATATAATTTTTCTGCACTCCTACTCAGGATAATAATTCTCTCGCAAGAGAGAAAAAGAGAGAGAGAGAGAAGCAAGAATGTCCAGGCTGACTGTCCAATGGGTTTTGAAGCTATAACGGTACGCTCGCGCGCGCGCAGGAACGCGAGTTCTCTCTCTCTCTCTCTCGCTCTCCCTCTCTCCCGAGGCTCTCTCGCATGTGCTTTTCTGGCTCGCGGTTGGAAATAATGATAATAATAATGCTGCAGGCGCGCTTT
This sequence comes from Torymus tubicola, assembly GCA_035583055.1. Lineage (NCBI taxonomy): Eukaryota > Metazoa > Arthropoda > Insecta > Hymenoptera > Torymidae > Torymus > Torymus tubicola. The sequence goes on along the minus strand of JAWWEQ010000045.1, from coordinate 2,742,747 downwards.
GCTCGCGGTTCGAAGACGCGAGTCCGAATGAAAAGTTTCCGCGCAACTGCTCATTATTGGCACAATGGAACCCTTTGTGTGTTTTCAATTCTCCTACATGTGTGCGTATATGTGCGTGCTTGCTTCGTTCGATAACTACGCCAATCGTCGTCGATGTGGTGCTGATGTACGACGATATTTTTCCACTAGTATATATTCGATGCTTGCATGCGTTTATAGATTTTCGTCTCCTATATCCTTTTCATCGCTGTTGTCAATGTTTTTTAGCAAGTACGTTTGTGGTAACTGTAAATAAATGCATTAGCATAAAACAAATATCTATAAGTGTCTAAATATTTTACACATATCTCATATTTCTGCCGTTTTGTTGAAACTCTACGGGTTTTTGCTAAATATCTATGATTTTTTATTTTGATTTATCATTTAAGAATTATTGATATTATGTTGCTAAACAAGATATAGTCATACTTATAACAGTATTAGTCTTCGAAAGAATTAGTAGAAAGTTCTTCCGGTTCTACACAGTACCCAGTTAAAAGACCGTTATTTTTGACGTTAACTTTTCTGTACACGGGACATTGTCCTTTTGAATAGTCTTCTCTTTTTTTATGTAGTGATCCTAAGATATTTTGTTATTTTGATAATTCTTTTACATTGCTTAATGTGAATTATTGTAATCTACCTGCTTTTATAACTTGTCAATTTTGACAATTTCTTAGAGTTTTATAAATAAAATTGAAATGTATTAAAATATTTAATTCTTGAAACGATTATACGACAACGTGAGAAAAATAGTAAATAAATTTGTTTTTTTTTTATCTACTCTTTTTGCTTCGAAATAACAGACAGCTGACACATTTAATTAAAATATGTCAACTTCAGTAAATCATTTTTTAATTTAAAAAAATTTTACTCCATAAAAGCTTAACATAATACGTTTAAATGTAAAATTGAATTTAAACGTTTAACGGAATACTGTAACATAGATCGATTTTTGACCAAAATAAACTTCTTATCTTAGATGTATGCCAAGAGAAAATTTGTATGCAATTCAAGCCTTGTGTGCAATTACTTATCATGTACATACAATTAAGTTTGTGTTACAGATACTATCTAATCTGTAAGTAATCTAACTCTCCTATTTACATAAACAATTGCCAATTCATTATACTGATTTATACCCAAGACTTTCTGTTATTGTAGCTTGAAAATCATATGAATAAATATTGCAAAATCTGTAGCAATCTTAAATAAATAATTTAATAAAAAAACTAAATTCAATGGAAGAATAAACTGTCTGAAAAAATGTTATTTTAGTCGGTCAAGATTCTTTATTTTATGTAGAATCGTTCGGCGTATTTCGAAAAGAATGGATCGCCTTGAAAGTGAAAGACTAATCCTGTGACATCATTCAGTGTGTGTCATTTTCGCATTTTTTAAGATTCTATCGAAACTTTTGTGTTGGTAAACAAGCGGCTCCAACCGCTCACATCATCACGATCTTGTCAAGAGTAAATGACAATACTGAGAATTCTTCACATCAAAAAGTCCGTAGAACAGTCCAGTTCACAAACCAGCAATGCGCGTTACGCAAAAAAGTATACATGTATACGCTTTTGTCGCGAAGACAGACTGTCACATGGAGCTCGCAGCGAAATTAAAGTTAAACGCGCAGCTTAATCAATGAAATCAAGCTACTCTGTCATAGCAATCGAGCTCGCGCTCCCTGTCGCATGTGCTGCTGTATATAATATCCCCACGCGCGATCCTCGGCGGTATCATCGTACGTCATCGACGAGAGCACGGCAAGCGCGAGAACCCACGACAATGACAACTCGCGCGCTACTCGCCGAGAAAGGCCTGCGATCGGAGCCTTCGCCTCTCATTCCTTCGTACGCTCGCATGTTGTTTCTTTCTCTCTCTCTCTCTCTTTCTCTCTCTCTCTGTCTCTCTTTTATCCAGGGCTCATCGCGTGAGCGCTGCACGCACCGCAGTCGACGACTGGCTCAATTACCGCATTGCGCGCCGATTGAGAATCCGGTTTTAAATACGTAACACTTGCAGCAGCGCAACTCTCGGAATAAATTTATTCTGCACTCAACTTTCTTTTTTCTTCCCCATCGTTCTAACGCCTGGCGGTTTTTTTTTCGTGCATCGTGAGACACCATAGATGCGTGTGCGGAGAAATAAAAGTGTATGAAATATATCGGAGCTTTGTGTGTATAGTCGTTGTATATATCGCTGATCGCTGGAATAGAAATTCACTAATTATCGCATTCCAATGCCGATTTCAGCGATATTCGCGGTGATTTATTGAATTTTGAGTATAGATCGGTACTGTTAACCTTAAAAGTGAACTACTTTTGAGTTGCGGTATTGTTTGATGATAATCTACACTTAGAGAGGAAATTTTTTACATATCTAATTAGCCATTAACTAAGACAATTAAGATATGATCATATCTCATTGTATTATCGAAAAATTCTTCCTACTCGAAAGACAGGTGACTGGCACAACGAATTGAGCGTTAACTAAACTGGAACTATCTGTAAAATCAAATTAGGTATTATTTAAAAATACAACTGGAAAAACTGGTGAAGCCCATCTTGATGCGCCAATGTAGGCTGATTAGCAGAGATACAACCTGTATTTGTCACTTACTGGTTGGTTAGCGTTTGAAACATGGATCGGTTGAACTGTTGAAAAAGCCATTACCTTTTTGAGACACCTGGCACAATTTTACTTGTTAGTTACTGGGGCGAGTAACAGAAAAAGTTTTCATTTCCTTCTCGCAGAGGCTGGTTGCGATTTACTTCAAAAGTTTAATTAATGAAAAGAGAAGAACTATATTAAATTAGATGTTTTTTTGTTTATCTATATATATGTGACATGCATCGTTAGATGACAAAATTTGTGTGCAAAATTCGACACTATAATCACATGGAAATATTACTTTAACCGCATTTAGGTTATCGTTGAAAAACAAATTTCCTTATTGCTTCTAATAAAGATGGTGTTTAAGATCGCCGATAAAACGAGTTATGCAATTACATTAGCAATCTACCGAACCAACAAATCTATAATGAAACGCATACATTTGAATATAGAAAACCGAGATCAATTACTAGAATATACAATCCCATCTAATTAGGCCACACAGTCGTCTGATTTCTTTAATCCCGCGACTTATTAACTCATCGTCCTCCTTATGGCACACTAAATTTTACTCGCGTATTTTAATTGACTCATTCGCCTCGCAGCGTTCTACTATAGTGTAGTGCATCGCATATATACATGTACAGATACCTGACTCTAGAGATCGCATTCGTATACTCGACGTCCAGTAAGTGCTCTCAAGTTTTTTTGCGCATACGCTCGGTGAATATATACACATTCGAGACTACGATGCACTACACTTATATATAGGCAAGCGTATAACGGATGCTCGCGTCTCATCGTCATCATCATCATCGTGAGCATCGTAGCGACGTCATCGTTCTTAATACGACGAATCGTTGAGAGCCCGTGGATCATATGCTCTGGGCGACGCGCGCACTCGCGGCATTTTCTGCATTCCCAGACGACGACGACTTTATTCCTTTGCTGTAGCTACGCCTGTCTTCTTATTTCCGCGACTTATTGTAGCCCCGTAATACTCACCGATTTCGGCATTTCCAGACTCTTGGGTATGCGCGCGCAGCTCCTCTTTTTTCAAAAGGAAGATCTCGAGAACGAGCTTAGTTGGTGCGGAATCTTTCCACTCAAATTTAGGTACAGCTGTATAGTACATGAAAATAAAAACTTGTGCAACACAAGCTACTGCGTGTATCTCTTAATAACTTGAGAACTTGGTCTCCCTGCAAAAATATCTTGTTTCACAGCGGAACCATTTTTCATATTTTATATCATAATATAAATATATACTGAAATCATTAATGGGATAGTGACTTTAACGACAATTGATTTGTTTTTATTTTAATATAAATTAGCGTACTCGTTGAATTTCATCTTATAAATTGGATATTTAGATGTACATAACGTTTATTTACTTTTTTTCAACGCTAAAATTAAATTTTTAAATCATTATTCAAGTTGTTAATATTCATTCAGAAAAGTTTATTCAACAAGATTGATTATAAAAATTCTTTTTCAAACTTTATTCGAAGCAAAGATGTTTTAATTTTTCTTAATGAACCTCCATTAATCTAGATAATTGACGTGTTTACCTTAACCCTCCTTCACGATTCCTTAAAAACATTTTATTTATATGTGGTTCCGTTGAAAAACTCACTTACCGAAGCACAATTCATCACTGCACATTCGCGGTTACAGAAATAGTAAATGGGACAAAGGATCTTTTTAATTTTTTTAAACCATTTTCACGACGAGCCACGAGCCGCCGCTTAAAAATACACTTTTGTCGGACTTTAACGAGATTTTTTGTAAATTTTTTACGCTCGCCCGAGGGCGAAACTGTCTGCCATAAATCCTAAAGGAGAGGGAATCCCCCGCTCTTCCTCTTCTCCCCGCGCTTCCGGGAGGGTCCGAGTTGATTTTCTTCTATTTTCGAGGCTGCAGGCGCACGCGTCCGCCGGAATTTCGTTCCTCTCGACGCGTGCCTTAATTTGACGGAGACGCGAAGTGCCAGGGCGCATACAGTCTCTCACGGTACATTGTATAGCCATAAAGACGCGTGCCGCCTCGAGTTTTCCAGCGTCTAGTTGACGACACGAATTTTATTTATCTGTGTATAAGGCATGTCTCGCTGCTAATACCATTTTTGGGTATTTTAAGTAATTTTCCACATCAAATCGTTTTTAATGTCTCTTGCTCCATGCAATATGCATTATTTTATGGAAATTATGTTGTTTTAGTAAACAAATTTTCGAACGAATATAACCTACAAGCTTTATTTATGCATCTCTGCGAATTACCAACGCATACAATATTCAAAGAGAATTTTGACATTTTAAGTCGTACTTTACCTTCCCCGAAAAGGCAACAAGAGAAATGAAATGATTTCCAGGAAAACTGTCGCGGAACGCACAAATACACGTCAACGTTAGTAATTGACTCTTTATAAACATCCCAACTATATATTTCATATCCTGAAAATCTTCTCGATTCCATTCCAACCGGCGAAAAATAAAATCAACCAGGATTGTTTGTAAGCACAACAAGAGCAAATGCCCGGTATCTAAAAATACGCTGCAGCAAATGGGAAAAATACAGCGCGCCCTCGTAAACGCATCATCGCGCCAAACACTCGCGTCGGCCGTCAACGCCAACCACGCCGGCAGCGCGCTATAAAAATTCTCTATACCTATATACACCATCACCCCGGCTGCCGATCGCCTTCGCTTCAACTCTCGGGCGCAAAAGTGTCTAACCGATTAGCAGCTCGTAAAGCTCGACGCGAGCGTTGCATATACGCGGGGTCATTAACATCGCGGCATCTCTACGTACACGATTACTGTACAGCTCTCGTCGCGCACGAGAACCCTTAAAAATAATGAAAAAGCCAAGCAGCAGCGGATAGGCGGAAGGGAGGAAAAAGTGAATTACGAAGCGAGCGTGCGAGGCCGTTAGCATCGTTGGTTGCTTTTCGGCCGCTCCCAAAATACGTGCCGTGCCGGCTGCGAGGAGGAAGGAAGACACGAGAGCAGCGCGGGGAGGAAGAGCAGCGCGTACAGGCGAGAGGAAAAGCGGGGTTGCTTGCTTGCGCGCCGCCTCGACGCCGGGACAGTTTCACGCGAGTTCTCGGCCTGGACGGGGCTGCGCCGCGCCCCGCGTATCATCCTCGTTGCACGCGATCTCCTCCTCACGTGTGTCTTTCTATAGGTTACATCGTATACAGAGCCGGCTTTTCAAGCTTCGCCGGCAGCGACATACTTTTTTCGTTCGTGATACGGTTAATCGCGCGCTCGTGTGTGTGTTTATCTCTGTATTATAGTGGCTTGGATTTCTTTAATTTATGATAGAATATACACGTACTTCGTGTATTATTTCTATTTCTGTTTGTATTGGTAAGAGTTTTGGCATATGTAAATTTTCATTGTGCATGCGTATTAGAGACCCTTGAGCCACTTTGGCCAATTCCACATATCGATCGTGAATGTAAGGAAATAGTCGATATTACGTTGGTAAAGTTTAAGGTTTCGCGTATAAAGTTCTCAATTAAATGTTATTTCAACGCGTCTACTCCCTAATTAAACGCTACCAAGATAGCCATTCCAGAGAAATTTTGGCTGGAGTAGCCAACATTTTCGGCCGCTCTGAAAATAGCTCGGAAATTTCTCTGATTCGACTAAATTTCTAGCGGTTTCGTTTGATTGTTTTTTCTCGGAGTATTTTTAACCTAAACTCCGGATCTCATTTAACACTTTGTTAATCACGCATTGCGACAGAATTCGTTCGGTTTTTTTCCAAGTGTTGTTGACTGTTGCCAAAATTTTCATGTGATTTGGCACTTAAAATGACCCGGTCAACGTTTCATCTTATATACGTGTGTGCTTAAACACATTGGCGACGGTCGTTGTCTTTTTCGTCAAAACATCGTACTCAGTCTGTTAACCATTGCGCGACTTATTATTGTTGCTATACTCTTAAAATAAAATATCTATGAAAACTAGCATACACGTAACTTTTATCAATACAAACAGTAGTTGAAAATAAACTTTTCTATGCAATAATAGCATTTGGCTTCATTCGCGAACAATAGACGGGTTCTCTGAACTCTTACGTCATAAGTTTAAAAGGTCACCTGAAATTCCTTTGATGACTTCTTGAAACTTAACTAAAGTTGAAACTCATCTCAACTTTTAGTTTGAACTTTTTTCCTACAAGATCGTATACATCTCTCAGTGAGTTACAAAAACAGACTTTCATCTCAATCCACGGGGGAATACCACCTTCATTTGGCGCCAAAGAACCGTCGCATCCTCCCGCGCGCGATTATAAAAGTGCCGAGTGAAATATCAACCTCAAGACTCGCTGTGACACTCGCATGCTGCTATCCTCGTATATACCGCACAAAAAGCATCAGCAGTGACAGTATAACCGAGCATCACACCCACAAGCGAGTGAGCGGAGTCTTCGTTCGTTCGTTTCCCTCTCTATTTTGACACTTGAAAAGCGCTTAAAAATTTCGCCTCGCGCGCCGCACAGACAATAACCGCCGGCTCCTTTTCATTGTATTCGCACGCGGCGAGCGGTGAGCGTTGAGCGAGCGCGAGTACGAAAATAGAAGGAAGACTTGCGCGCTTTATACGCGCGATGCTCGCTAATAGCCGCCGGCAGAGCGCCGCTGGCACTTGGCTTGCCTGCTGAGTATAGTTCGTCGTCGTCGATCGATCGCCGCTGCATTACTCGTGCTGCATTATCGCGAGCAACAGCAGCGCTAGCATAGTCGATTTTTCGGGGGTGCAGCTTTGCGGTGAATATATAAAGAGACGATAGTGCGCGCGAGGAACGTCGACGCGGCTGTGCGAGGATGCCGCTGAAAATTGAAAGCCGCACGTATACCGTGAATAGGCGGCCGGTCAGTGAGACCGGCAAGAAGCTGTCCAAGTTCACGCTCTGGAGACACTGGCGCCGCAGGTACACCACAACGTCGTGCTATTTTTTTTTTGGTTTGTGTGCGTTTGAGTGTGCGCGAAATTTACCGGCTCGTGTGCCTTCTTTTGTGACCCGTTTTTCATCACTGCTGTAGTGGTTTTCACGATGATCGGTTGTGGTCGGAGATGTGAGAATTCGCTGATTGTCGTGGCGAATCGCTGTAACTATACGTCGGTGCTATAGAATAATTTTCAGAGTTGGCTGTTGCACGGACTTTTTATTGCAGCTCGTTCTTCAAAGATTTACCAACTTGCATTCGAATTGTGTTCTGCAATAATGCCATTACTAAACGAACTGAAAGCGTTTCCTTTTGCGTTTTGAGAAATACTAAACCAACTTTACTATAAATTAAGCAACTTGTTATATTCTCATATACTAATAGCATTATTATTTGAGGCTCATAACTATATGATATAACATTATAATACAACCATTAATTAAGTCGTGCTTATTTAGTAACAATATAAAATACGTACAGTTAATAAAGAATTCTTTTATATAATTTCTGAGAATAAAATTAGTCTACTGCGCAGAACCTTAATATTATTCAATAATTTTTTTTTATTGTTATAATAGCATTGATCATTGTAAAAAATTCCAACGTGTTTTCCTAACCCCGATTAAAACGAAGCATAGCATCCGTAACTTTCTGTGTAATCTGAATACATAAATATTTAATCGACGCTATTAGAACGCCCACTTTTCAAATTGACGTTACAGTTACCGAGAAACATCTTCTGCTACCGATAAAATGTTTAAATGTAAAAAAGAATCAATTATTCATCATATTTATAGTTAAATAAAAATATATTATCAGTAATCCTTTATCGCATGTAATAAATGACTCGATATACAAATTTGAAACACAACAAGTCACTTTTCTTGAATAAAACTATACCTTTAATAAAGTTGCAGACCGCTTCTATTCTCGATACTTTAATCAAACAAAGTGCTGTTTCTCAAACCACTTATAATAAAACTTCTCATCATTAATTTGAATCCCTAATCTAGCATCTTTACACCGCTCACTTTGATTAAGTCGAAATAACTTATTTGCAAATGTTAATGATAATAACCAAGTAAGTACCTCTACCAGAGAGGTTATAAAAGCACTCATATATAAAGTCTCGCGCGTATACCATCTGTGTGTGACGAAGAAGGACTATATAATGACACTTCGTCGGCATGCGATACACGTACCGCGTGGTTAATCCGCATGAAAAACGCGCGCAAGTACGTTAATGGCACGAATTAAGCGAAAATTTCGTTCGGCCGTCTAGCAGGCAGCACGATGTGTATATCTATATATATATATATTCATAATGGCATACGATTTAACGCAGCGCCGAATTCTTTCATTATCATGCACGTAAATAAGCTCTGCCGCACGCACACGCACGCATATCACACGCAAGCTGGGCTATTAATCGCAAGCACCACCTCGTCACCTCTAGCGAGGAAAGTTTTTTCACGCACAAGCCTAATTATGTATTTGTATAGGGACTGTTGGAGTTATGTTTTTATTCATCAAAGTTTGTAATTGGGGAGAAAAGTAAGTGTTGAGAAAGGAGAAAATACTCAGAAAATTGTGGGTAATACATTTATAAAATGTTTGTTAGAGAAAATTTTTCACTAGAAATTTAAATTCATTGACATATATTTTATATTTTACAATTGCGATAGTCTCAAACTAAGTTTTAAATAATGAAAGCTGTTTGTAATGAATAATTTGAACGGTTACTATACCAAAATGTCAGAAATACTTCCAGGTATAAAGTTGACGTCGATTGGAATAATAAACAATTCGACGAAACGTCGGATTAAACTAATTTATGTTCAATTAATTCGTCAAAAAGACTAATAAATTCTTTTGGTAGTGAATAATGAAATTCGATCCCGAGAAATCAATATATAATTCAAATGAAATGAAACTTTACCATGTTGCCACATTGTTAAACTTGAGAACTAGTATTTGATAGTAACAGAGAAACAACTCATCGTATATTGTATTTTGACTTACGTTCGCTTCACTTTTGACATGCACTCACTTCAAAGGCGCGCAATTTCCAACAAAGTTATAAATTCGCATCTACACAGCAATCTCGCGGCCGAAACTTTTGATTTATTCGAGCGTGTAAATTCGAATTCAGCAGCAACGAAAGTATTTCATATGTGCAGTATATGAGCGTGTGTATGTGCGGGTGAATGAGTTAAAACTACGCGCGTCGTTTGTCTTGATTAATGCGCTATTAATATTAGACGCGGCTCGTTTAGTCTATTAAAAGGCCCTGATAAGTGCTCCCACTTACATGCGCGATGTAGAAAAAGCGCAATGGTGCTTCTCTCTCTCTCTCTCTCTCTCTCCCTCTCCCGAGTAATAAAAGAGAAACTTGAAGGGCTCGCGCGCAATAGTCGTCGTGGTCTTGCGCTGTTTGGGGGATTGCCCGTTATTTTTGGCCCCGCGATCGAAGCGCCTTTACGCCGCGTTTATTTTTACGGGGCACGTTGCCCGACCCAATGTTTACTAATCTTTGCGATTGTTTTGCTCCGGTAATTACAGGGAATTTACACGCGCGCACGCGCTCGGAAGTAAGGAGAGTAATGCCGTTCAATTCAGAATCCGTAAATTAACCGTTGTGTTTAATATTTTTAGCAGCGTAACGATTTCTGTGTAACTTTTATGTGTAATATATTTTTACATGACAATATATGATTTTTAATTTTTAGTCATATTTTAAAATTGAATTTGTATAAAAATAAATATGAATGGATCTGAAGTTTGCAACGTTGGGACGCAACGAAATAATTCCTCATAAATAAATAAAACAGCTAAAAATTTGCACGACACAGTGAAATCTTTATTTTGATGTTGGGTTATGATATAAAACGCTAAACACGTGAGAAAATTCAAAATGTAACATATAAAAATAAAAATAAAAAAAATTTCTAAAGTTTCGTTGCACTCCAACGATGCAAACTTCAAACCCATAAATATGATGCAAGTAGTTTCTTTGGTGATGGTAATAATAAATATTGTAGATTCTCAAGGAGTTTGCCAATTTTCAATTTACATATTTCGGATGGAAATTTCCGACATTGGAAAGCTATATAACATAGCAAACCTTTTACAAAATTTCCTTTTGAATAATTTTTCAAATATGCGGAAACATATAATTTTACTTTTCCTTGGATCAAATGAATTTCTCAATGTTTATAAATAGTATTTGAGTTTAAAATTAGATCAAAGAAATTCTAAGTTTTCTAACGAAAGACTAATTGTTATTTTATGCCATTTCTCGGTGAAGTATATTTGACTTCTATTATGAATCGTAAACGATTATTAGGTGTTTCAGTGTCTTTTGTACTCGAAAACATTTTATTTGTAATTACTATTTTTATTGGTAATGGCGAAACAAACTTGCAGTATGCAAAAAAATTAATCAGCTTTAATATATATTTATCTTTTCTCATGCAAGTTTGTCACATCATTAGCAAAGAAAATATTTATAATTTTATTCTGAGTGTTATTACTGAATTTGTATATATATGAAAATCTATAATTTAAAAAAGCGCATGATTAGTATTTACATTAGCATCAGTGCAAGACAAAGTAGTAACTTATAACTGTTTTACAAAATATGAAAGTTGTTAGCTTAAATGTTGTTTTACATACAAATTAAAATTGCACAAAACCAAAAGTAAACCTATTTGCACTACAATCACTGGTGTTTTAACAAATTGCACAAGAACAGCTGTACCCATTTTTTTCTGAATGTTTTGGTCGTAATAAAATCTAACCTCAGCCCGAAACGGCTACTAAAGAGGTGCATGCACGACCCGAACGCAAAGAGATCCTGAAAATGGAAGAGAATTTAAGAAAAAAAAGCTTATATCCCGTCTGAAGGCGAAGAATTAACATGGCAAACCCTCTTGAGCAGTGTGCACGAGGAGCGGGGCTCTTCGGAGGAGCGGGCCCGCGGCGTCGAGAGCCGCGAGGTGGCTTGCGCCGGCGGCGACGCGGGGTCCGCAGTGCCCCCGGTCGCGATCCGGCCGACCCGCCGCTCACGGCCTCACTCACTGGCCGTGCAGCCACTTCACTACCAACGCTTCGACCCGGACCAACCACCTACTCAGGAACAGCAGCTGCAGGAGCAGTCGAGCAGTAGCAAGCGGGCGGTGGCCGTGGCCGTCGCTGCTGCTGCCGCTGCTACAAGCCGACACCCGAACATGACCAGCCAGGAGAGCATCGGCAGCTGCAGCCTCGACGTCGAGAGATCCGCCTCCGACCGATCAGGTTGGCCACTATCACCATTCGCCCCCCCCCCCCCCCCCCGATGATGACGGTGATGCTGCTGCACACAGTCGCATGCGACCTCACAACTGATGGCTCCGTTTTTTCATTCTTTACATTACATGCACTATTTAGTTATGTTTTACTTTGACTATTCTTTCTTTCTCGGGAGTTCTGGACCGGCAGTGGGGAATGTTCGATTTGTCCTGTCCTTTTTTCGTTATTATTATACTGATTATTGTTCAAGCTTAGTTTCTTACTTTCTATTTTAGCACGTTTTCCATGTTTTTATAATACTTATTTTTACAGTACATCATTTGTACAGTATTTTTTATACAGTTGGTGTTTACAAAACACAATGATACATTTGCATGAATTTTAAATTAATTCGACTTCTCCAGTATTACCGTTATTGAATTTGGAAAACAATATATTAGTATCCATTATTTGAATTTTATTGGTTTAGGTTTATCATTGCACAATCTTTTGCACACGTGAAAAACTTTTTCTATTTTGCACTGGGTAATGTTTTATCCGTATAATGTATACTATAAGACACGATAACACTATCATCATATAATACATATATTATCTGTTTCTTTTATATAAGCATATATACATATTTTATTGATTTTCTACATTATTTTACAAAAAGATGTCAAGAATCAAAATTGCCTTTTTACACGTAAAGACGTTAAATAATATAAGGTTTCTTCAAATTATCAAGATATACATGATAAAAAAAAATAAATAAACGTTGTAATTGTTAAATAAACAATTTCTGCATCTAAAGTAATTATAACGCAAGACACAATGTCTTTAAGGATTATTGTCTCACCTACGAATTTGAATGCTTTCCATACAAATGGCTAACCGAACACATGCTGAGAGATCGTCGAGTAGGCGTTGAATGGAAAACACGTCGTTCGTTCTTGTAACCGCTAAAGAAGTCGATCCTTAGGATAAAGAAAAAAGTGCATTCAGAAGCAACGTGACTCGCGAGAAGATGAGACAAGCACTTGGAGAAAGAGTAAAGATTATCACTGATACATTTCCTTTTTTGCTTTTATCTGAAACTAATCTATTTAAATTCGAACAGGAATAATATTGTAATGTAATTTATAATCAATAACACTGAAATTGAAATTTAATTGATAAATAATTTATAAGTTTTGTGACAGAAAAAATACTTTTCAACTAAATACATTCATAAATTCAAGATAATCGTTGTGAAATGACAAAAATTCAGTGTACCAAAAAACAAATATGACTCATAATACTGATCGATGAAGAATTCAGTCTTATTTTCAATAGTCCTTGAGTCATGAGTAGACACTTTGTCTTCGTTATATTTTTGTAATAATTTCGAATACAATGATATTATTGCCACGAATCCGAGAGACATCAGCAGCAGCGGTATCGGAGCAATTCCAGCGGCAAATTAAAAGTCGGAATTAGTTCGACGCGCGAGTGCACACTGGCCTCAGGAGACAACGCCAGGAGAGCACGAAGGAGTCTCTCTCCTCTCTTTCTCTCCCTCCCACTCTCTCCTGCGACGCTACGTGACTAGGAAAAGTGCGGGCGAGCTATTCTCAGCGATCTCTCTCACTCCTCCCTCGCTCCATCCTTCCCTTCTGTCTGTCTCTCTCTCTCTTTCTCTCTCCTATATCCAGCGACTGTCGCGACGCGGCTACGCGTCGCTATTCCTTCCGATTCCCCCGACTTGCGGGGCGTGCGCGCAGAGAGTGGCCGCGGCAACGAACACGCGCGCGGGGGAGAGAAACGTGTGTCTGCGTTATAGTCCCGCAGTCTCGCGGTGAATCAGCCCGTGATCGCCCGCCGTCGAAGCTTCGTTCCTTCTCCAGAAAAAATATCGCCCGATCAGCTCTATTGTATAAATGTATATATAGGAACTCGGGTTATCTTTTTTTTCGGTGTCTCGTTTGATCTCTACGGGCTGTCGACGACGTGTGTGGGGTTAAAGTGACGATAGACTCACGGTATAATTGCGGTGTTTCTGTTGCGCGCGAAGTTGCGGATAAAGTGACATCTCTATATCGAATAAAGAGGGACTACGCTCAGTGACGTGTGGTTGTTTGCTGCCGCGGCTATAAATACGGGCATTCGGGAGGGGAAATCAATAAGAGGTTCGCATTGTTTTCAAGGCGTATAAAATGGAACAGTTTTCGGGTTGCTTCATATGATGAAATAAGTGCAAACGTTACGGTGGATTGTCGATGATAAACGTGAGTACTATATAATACTATACTATGTATATAAAAAAATGTGTATAAGGTCAGGTGAAACAACGTAATGGATTTACTGTAGATGAGAAGTCGAATCCTTTGATAGTGTAATAACGCCACGAGGAATGCCTATATTTAAAAGGCCGCTTTAAAAGCAGCAAAGTGAGAGAGAGAGTCCCTCGTTCTAAAGAGGAAAGTTAATAGTCGGTGAAAAGCCGTAGAGCGGTGAGAGCCAGTGCCCCTCGAGGCAGGGACGCACTTTGGGGAAGGGATGCTATTCTCGGTCCATACAGCCAGTGACATTTTTAAAAGGAATTCCTCTTTGCTTTGGAATTTATATATATACACAGACAGACATGAAACACGCGAGTACACATGCAAGGCAGACACTGCAACGCGTTATCGGCCACCCGTTTATAGTGCCTTCTGTCTTGTCGTGAAACGAGAGAAAAACGAACGTCGCGCGTAACCCCATAAGCCTCTTCTTCTCCTCCTCCTCCGCCACCACATACTCCTCCTTCGCCGCCGCCGCTGCTGCTCCTCGCGTCGCTTTTTTTCCTCCTCTTTCACTTTCCTCAGTACGCTCACGACGACGGTACAGCAAGTGTCGCTAAAACGAACGGCACAGCGTGTTCTCTCTCTCTCTCTCTCTCTTCAGAATATACTCCCCCCGCGGGAAATTCCCTGTGTTCGCTCTGTCTTTCTCTATCGCACGCGCGCGTGCTGAGAACAAGATCGTATCTACTGTGTCAATTGTGCTAGGGTATGTATATGTATATATGTAAGATTACGTCGGACTGGAGGTATATAATTCGAGGATAATGAGAGGACTGGGCGATGTTGTGGAATTTCGACGATTTTCGGGAAATCGTGAGTGGGAATCGGACTTGATGGTGGGATTGGATGAAGATTTTATAGAACAATGGAAAACGGTGATGGAAGCACTTTTGTAAAAGAGCGACCATTGTGAGATTTTATCATTTTGATTTATATTTCTTGCTATGCTTTGAGTATATAGTACAGCTCGTTGTTATGATTGCGCTTTGTTGAAATAATCGCAGTGAAACGTAAGAGACAAATACCATATATGGTCCAACAGGGGTACCACTGGTACTTACATAATACTTAACCTCGTGGAGAATTGGATTCCTGAATACTACAAAATTTTAAAGACTCACAATGGAAATTATTTTAGTAATTATAGAACATGAATTCCATATTATTGTAAAACGTAAATAATATGAATATTTATATAAAAATTATCAACGAATTCATAGCACATTTCTGTTATTAAGATACGTTTATCTTTTATCGCGCTAGATATTAAAAGGATTTATTTTACTTCCTGGAAACGTTTACGAATGGTTTACAATTTTATGGAATAGCCGAGGCTGCAGCGGCTGACTTTTGTGAAAAGTAATAAAATCTCTGTTAAAGGGTGACTCTCTACAAAGCTATGTTTACGATCGTTTTCCATTGGGCTATAGACAAGCTCAAAGTAGTAGTAAAGAACAAAGGAAAGTAATTTCAGTAAGAAAGGATATTCGATATAAAGTGATTAGAAAAATGTTAAACTATTATATATATAGAAGAATCCAAGTATTTATCTTTACAATTATCTGAGTTATATGATAAAAATCTACTTTATTTTATCTTCTTCAGTTTCTTCACCAATCATCGCCGATTAAACTTCCCAATTTATTTTAATTTAATTTAAACCCAACATCAAACTTCAACATAACATTTCATCTTACTACACACAAAGCTCAAGCATCTAGAACCTCGGCATAGCGCTATAACTTTTGAATTTTCGCTTTTCCAGAGGTAAACGCAGGCTCGCTCTCGGAAAAGACACTGCACAGTCTGAACCTGTCGACGTGCAACGGCGACAGCCAGCCGGCCGAGGAGCATAATCAGGCGCCGCAGCGCGTCGAGCCTACGATCCAGATCAGCAGTGAACCGGCGACGACAGTCGAGTCCGCGACACCAGTGAGCAATGGGCATCACCCACGACAGACAGGCTGCGACGACGAGACAAGCGCCGACGCAGAACAGCAGCTGACGGCGACGACGACGAAGAAGCCGAGTTACCTTGGCCTCGCCTGCAGCATCAGCGGCTACACCGGCATTACGCGCTACGATAGCAAACTGCGCGAGGGATTTAGGTCGAGGGATAGCAGCCCAGGCGCCAGGCTAATCACCCGGGACACCAGTCCGGCCGGTTTCAGGTATATTCACCACGTACTCTTGCTGCTTTTGCCGTTGCTCAATGTGTCGTCGGCCTCGTTATATGGCCCGGTTCGAGAAAATTGCTGCTGCTGCTGCTGCTGCTGCCCGCACGCCTGATTGAGAGATCGCGAGGGAGGGAGTTTCTGCGGGAGGAAAACCGTAACGGGAAAGTGGAGCAGGCGCGGGATATGATTTTTTGGGAGATAGCAGATATTTCGAGAATATAGGTGTGTAGCCGCGGGAGAGTTTCGTTTTGTGAAAGGTTGACGTGTGCGAGAATGTGTGGCCATAAATCGACGCGCGCGAGGGGATAATTCGCGTGTGTATAGCACTTTGTCATCAGGTGCGTATGGCGATAAGCTAATAGAGAAAGCGCGGGTGATGTGTATGTGTGTGTGACATTTTTCAAACGACTATAACATCATTTATTTTTGCGTGGAGCGAAGATCAACGCCTATGCTTTTTCGAAAGTATAATATCGCGCTCGATTTGTCGTTTCAAGATAAAGTTTTCGCCGTTAGTTTTTTTAAGCGCGTTAATGTTAAAACAAATCTAGTTCAAGTCGTTCCATGAGTATTTAATAAGGCTGTTAATGGTAAATTGCCTGGAGAATAGCATTAAATAAAGGTATAAACAATTATATTATATGTAGTTTTTTTTTACCGCGGAAGAGAATCTTAATAGAAATGAAAACTTTCACTGTTTTGTAATGCTATTGTTAATTACGTAAAAATTGGATATGTATCATCAGTGATTTACATAGTAATGAAGGTCTAGTTTTACCATACAATAAAGAATCTCAATTTAACATTGCACTATCAATTTATATACCACATAATCATTACAAAAAAACTTGTTACATCAAATTTATGCACAGGGGAAAACCTCAGTAAAAATAATTATATTTTCTTAGTATTCATAGAAAATAGGTAGTATGTATAATATATTATTTCAAAACTATACTTTAATCGATTTTCGTTATGAATAAATTAAAATCAGCGCATTATAGTAAGTTTTGTTATATTGCAAATTTGCCTACGTGTCATAGAAAATATAGTAATTACCTTCAGTAGTAAAAATTCAGAGCAACCTCTAGCAGCTCGTGTTCTTTACCGCTCTATATTTACCAAAAAATTTAATACATTTACCGGAAATAAATAATAAAAGAAACTATCAATCTCACATACTAGCACACGAAAAAATCGAAAGCTGTTTGCGAAAAGCACTCCGTTATATCTTTACGATACTGCGCGTATCGAAACTTCCGTTCGTCGATATACACAAGCTAAGCGCCATTATTACATCCTTGTAACTCATTAACCTGTTTCTTGTAGATCAAACGAGACGCTGACCGTGCCACAGGGCCAACAACGACATCAACAACAGCAGCAGCCATCGTCGAGAAGTAGCGGCCCGTCGATATCACCGCTAGCGATGGAGCGTCATCACAATGGTTTCGCCAATGGCGTACGCACGAGCAGCTCGGAGAGTAAATCCTGCAAGATCGAGAGCTACCTGGTGGAATCGAAGGGATATTCAGAGGTCGACCGTGGCATGCCCGCCCACTTTGCCGATCAGCTCAGCCCAATACACGCGAGCTCGCCCAACAAGCGTGCCAGTCCCGTTGGGGCGCGTATCGCTGCTTACAATCAGCAGAACAAGTCCTACTCCTCGATATCCAGCTCATCGCCAAAGTCGCTTCATCATGTCAATGGTATAATAATTCGATAATGTACTTAAAATATGTCTTTATTTTCTCGTTGTATTGCAATTGTATAGGATTTCTAACAAACGTAAACATTGCTTATTTGAGTTGAGAAATAATCATGTATGTTTGCTGTGATATAAACGCGTTAATTTTTCGCGATAAAAAAGTATACAGATTATGTTTGCTTAACTGTTAAAGACAGCCTGATTAAACGTTTGTAAATATTGCAAAAACTTTCAGTGAATTTACACGTGTCGCCTTCGGGAACTACATACTGTTTATCAGAGCGCCAGCTTATCAGCTGTTAGTAATATTCAAACATCAACTACTATAATTTAACAAGTTTACATAACATTACTGATTCGCAAATCAATTGGCGCACGCTCGAACAATCCGAGTTCCTCCTATTATATCTAATCAGCTCGTCGTCGCAATCGAACGCCTCACTTATCTCTCTTCTCCTCTTTCACAGTCTCGCGCACGTCGTACAGCGAGACCAGCATACTGAACGGCTCGTCGTCAGAACTGGAGGACGGGAACTGCACGCTGAACACTAGCAGTGAGAAATCGTTCATCCAGCAACGAGTAGAGCGGCTGTACGGACCAGGTGCCCTAGCGCAGGGCTTCTTCTTCAAGCGCAGCAGCGTGACGCGTCTCGACGTCAGCAATAGCAGCGACAAGTCGAGCAAGAGCTCCGGCAGTGGTGTCGGTAATCACAACAACAATAACGTCTCCCTGCAGGAGGATACGAACGAAGAGTCGCTCAAGAACCTGCCAGTGTTGCGGCACCTGCGACCTGAGTTCCGTGCGCAGCTGCCGGTCGTCAGCCCGCGCAGGCCTACCGACGGCTCCGAACAAATCATTAAACCGTTGAAGAGGTGAGCATCGTATAATTATAAGTCGTATTTTTTCTGCAGATTAAGGCTGCCTGACAGATATTCTCGTTTCTTGACAGATATTCTGATTTTATTAGTTTTTCTAAAAATAATTATTTCCAATAGTATGAGGAGAATTACTTTGATAACGAACCTTTGTGTAATCGTAAATATTAATTAAGTTACGTATTTGCAGGATTTCAGTTTCACCTGCAAAGAACGATGCCAAAGAAATAAAAGAAAGTCCAGTAAAGCAAGAAAATAACGCAACGAATGATGTGAAAATGACTGCCAGCGTTACGAGTCTTACAGATCAACAGCCTGCTGCTCCGAAAGTTGTTTTACCTGTACTTGAGCCTAGTGCCAGTTTAACAAATATACCTAAACAAGGTGCTGAAGCACCTAAGGAAGTGCAAGAAAAAGATGGACATTATTTTACAAGCGTATGTAGATAATCTCGATTAAAATTCTATATTGTAGATGAATGACTAAAACAATTTACTGAATTTTGTATATATTTGTTTTAGTTGTTAAATAAAGAAAGAGATAGACTCATTGTACTAGCAGAACAAGCAGAAGCAGAGCTTTCTGCTAGCAGAGCAACGGCTCTTCCAGAGGAAGCTGCTGGAAAATTAAGATCTGCTGCTGGTAAAGCAAGGCTTCTTGCGTCGCAGAAAATGAAACAATTCGAAGGACTCTGTCAAAAGAATATCGTTAGTATAATTATTGTAATATATTAATATAATATTTACTTGCAATTGTAATTGTTAAACACGCAAAAATGTATTTATTCTAGAACCAAGTGCCTGGTGAAGAATTTCCAACTACTAGTGAAGATCTTGCAGGATTTTGGGATATGGTGATGTTGCAAGTCGTTCAAGTAAATGACTTGTTTGAATTACTTGAACGTTCAAAGAAGTCACAGTGGCAAGAGGTAAGAACTTTTTCAGCCTAGTAATATATTTTTTCATCATATTCTTGTCGAAAGTACCACTTTCGCTTTTAGTTCAAAAACGCGAATATGACACTTTCTGCTTAGGTATGATGAAAAATAGTATACGCACCACGGGAAAAAAATTAACCCGAATTTCGTACTTGGCCCCCTCGTCTTCTGTTCGAGTGAGAATTTACACGAGCTGTGGACTGTCCCAAATTTTTTCTTTCTAGATGCATAATATACTATTTTAAATGTGGTAGAGCTTTCAAGTACTAAAAATTTTTATTAGGATAAAATTCGTTCTACTTAAAAACGAGTGTACCACTATAGTATACAAAAAACATCTTTGTAAATATTTACGATATAAAAAAAAGTTATTAAAGTAAACGAACAAAGCTTTAATTTTGAAATTTCAAAAATTCTAAAATATTAATTTGTTTGAGAAAAATGAACTATAAAAAGTAGTTAAAAATGACCATAATTTAATATTGATTTTTTAAACACTTTTTTAACCATTGATTTTTATTAGTTCTTTAAACATAAATTATAAATAAATTGGTGGATTTTCTGTATACTGAATAATCTTTTAATGTTTCTTTTGAAAAAATAATACTTACCATGTTTCTTTCAAAGAGATACTTTTTTTAGCAATATAGCAAATTTTCAATCCATTAATTTGACCCTTTGTGCATTGTTCAGAGTATATTCGTCCATGAGTTTTTTTTACCTAGTAAATGTACAGGAGTGCTAAGTATTGGAGTATAGATGAAATAGACTCTCAATTTTAAAGAATCTAATGAAATATTATAAATCAGAACAAGATACTTATAATTTTTTAATGGTACATATATCTTTTTTTTTTGGAAGTAGAAGGGTTTATTTAACTTTATATCAGTAACTTTAGATAATTATACATTACAATTTTAGAGTATTTGAAAACTTATTTTATAATTTTACAAAATTTAAATATTATTAATTTTATACCACTCTAACCTCAAAATGACAACTTTGGTATGATTTTTCGGCACTCGTGGTATAAAATACTGTTTGAAACTCGTGCAAAAGTCGATTATTTTGCTCATGTGACTTTTTCGCACTCGCTTCTCCTGCGCTCGTGTCAAAAAGTACTATTAACGTAAACTTATACCTCATAAAAATGTTTAGAAATATATTTATTTATTTTTGTGCATGCTTTATGCTATGATTATTACTATTATTATTTAAAATAGAATAAACACTATCTAATAACGAAATAGAAACAAGCCAATTCATTAATTCGAACAGTATAACGTTACAAAACCTCTTAGTTATCTTTTCAATTAAAAAGTTCTTAGATTTACATTTTATAAAATTAGTTTGATATAAATTAAGAATATCTTTTTAAATGACAGGTTGTACTGGAACGTAAATCTACACCTCCAACGCCGCAAAATGGAAGCGCAGCAAAACGACGCCAAACCCCAGCTTCAAAACCTAAGTCAACCGCCAATGCTGAAGCCGCTCGTAAAGCACGCGAGGCTAGGGAACAAACTCGCCGGCAACTGATTGAAGAAAGAAGACGTGCAATGCGATCAAATGCTGGCAAGTCAGATAATTCAGTGGAAATTTTTGTTCCCGAAACGTAACAGAATAACGCACTTTCTGGTTTTAAGGCCTCTATGCAGTAGAAAAATTTGAAATCAAATGAACGTTTTTCAAATGCTTACTTATTCTTTGTGTTCAGTGAGAATTAGTGAGCAACTGAAATATGTTTTTATCGTATGATAACCGTTGTAGGTGCGATTGAAAGTTAATCGGCTTAAACAAAATTAAAATGGTAAAATCTTGCAGCGATGATATTAACATTAAGCTTCGCAAGACATCGATTTATTAGGCAAAGAGAAATTGACCAGAAAATTGTAACAATTTTTATAGACCTTTTTTTCAATTATTGTCACTAGTTGTAAGAAAAATTAAATTACGAATGTAAATATTTTTGATATATTAGGACGCCGTTCTACATTTGGTCGAATCAAACTACCATTCGAAATGGAACATAAAACTCTTTTCTTTTATACTGAAGTGTCTATTTTTCCCTGTCATTATTGGGAGCGCAAATCTGTAACATTACAAAAACTTTTTTGTCTACTGATACGTGGCATTAATTTATTTAATCAGATATTTATATATATATGTGTATAAACGACGGTGTGAAAGACTGGAAACACATTGGAAAGAGAAACTATTTGTTCGTCCAAGACGACAAATCATGTGGAAAACTCTGGTGCATTGTATTGTAAATATTCATTCCATAGGCATTTGACAACTGCATTAGAGCTTTGTTTTTGTTTGGGTTGTCAACTTGGATGAATTCCTATTAACATTATTTTTATTATAATGATCGACGTTTAATGTAAAACATTTTAGAAGTAATTGTAGATAACTTTTTTACTCAGTCATATTAAAATTTATTAATACTCATATAAGGTTTGGTAATAATAATTTTGACGCGAATTACTTTACGATATCTCCTTAGGGGATCCGTCTTTATTGTTTTTAATGAAATGCCAAATTAACGATAAATTTGCAACATTAAAAGATTAATGATTCATGTACAATTATAAATACAAAAAGTATTGAATGCAAATCATTTAAACTCGACCAGTGTGCGAATGAGCGAGTGCGTTTAAGTTGTATATAAAAAATGCACGAAAATAATGGAAAATTTATTGATTACTTTTTACTAGATTTTGGATTAGAATTCGATTTTTTATTATTATTTTTTCTTTTTGTATCTATTATCTTTTCAGTAGTAATTTATATTCAGATTTTTCATATAGTTTTGTATTGACGCATTCAATGCAGTGCTCATAGCTGACACTTGATTTTGTTTCTACTAAGTATGAAGTAAGTGAAGTTCGTTTTACACACAATCATGTTTAATCGTCATACCCAACCAACTTTTACTAAAGAAAGACAAGGTCGAGCACGAATTTAAAAAGCCTTTTAGAATGTTACGAGAGTTATCTTCTTTTGGACATTTGGTACTTTTACTCATAAAAGAAATATTTATTTATTTAAAGTAACAAAGAGACGCTTAGATCTTGTTGAAAGACAAAATCGAAGCTCCCGATAAATTCTTTGTAAGATAGTATCTAAGACGTATTTGTAATAAATTTTCAATCGGCATTAACCAAATATAGAGTATTTTTTTTACCCTTAAAAATAATTATTCATAACATTTTTTTGTACTTTCTTAATTGTGTCATACAATATTTATTAAACATATAAAAGTGTACATAAAAAACATTTATAGATAACTTACTATAGTTAGAATACATTTTGATCACTTGATATGAGTACAGCTTTAATGAGATTCTTAAATATTACATAAATGCATGGGATTCACGGTATCGGTTATCGGTTCGTTATACAATTTGAAATACGTGTTACACTGTGTACTGTGTTTTTTATATTTGTAGATGGCACTTGGAATTCGTTCTAGGAATGGGCCGAGTGTGGTTCTCATAAATTATCGGAAAGCTCGCTCGCGTTCGTCATGATTCCGCTCTCTTTCACTGTCTTTCTCTCTCATTCGTTATTTTCCTCTGGCGTCATCTCAAACAAGGCAAATAAAATTTTTGCCTTCATTCATCTTGTCCTGGACTTCGTCGCTAGACGTTGATTTTTCGGCTTCGTTACTGATCAGGGCGCAAATGAAAGTCAACATTACTCCGAATGAGGCACAGAAAAGCGCCCAGCCTGTAATAATGAAATAGGTCGATTATTTGTACGTTAAACCCACTTATTAAAGCTATTGGGAAAAATTTTTAGTCATAACATTATACAACCTGTTCCGAAATTCATATATGAACACAGCAGAATCTAGTAGAGCGTACAATTCTGAACAAACATTTCCTTTGCGAATTTTTTTGGTACATCAATATTTTTTTAACATTATTGTTAACTAAAGATTAACATGTAATGGTCAATGAGCTGCCCGCGTAACGAATGGTCAGAAAGTAGTGTGATATAAATGTTATAGTAAATAAAAAGCTAATATGCCAGATCTGAAGGGGAAGGGAAGGACAGTCGGTGAAAGGGGGAATACAACTAGCCAAATAAACAGTCAACGGGCCGCGCCGGTGACGTTCATTGATGAACCGAAAAAATTCGTAAAGGTATTTTTTGTTCAGAATTTTATACTCTATCCGACTTGGTTATGTTCGTGTATAACTTTTGGAACAGATAGTATAGATTTAGAATCTACGAAAGGATTTCTTTAAATGATAGAAATAAATGCAATTTAATACTTCTATCTTATAAGTTTTATTCAATCATAATTAAGTTTTAAAACTTATATTAGGAGTCTTCGTGCTTAATAATATGCGAGGTATATTTATATATAATTGAAAAGAAAAAGGTATATGGCTGAAGTAAAAAAATTAGTACTCTACCAAGTGTGCAGTCGCCACTAAAAAACATGTCCGCCTCTGGACCACAAAGCCTTTGTACTCTCTCTGCACTCCATCCAGCAGGATACAGGATCATTCCAAGTAAGTAAAAGATTCCTGGAAATATTATATTGTTATACTATAATTATTTAATTAAAAATTTGTTATTGCTACAATACATAATGACACAATGATAGTCTTAATTTATTGCGAAAAATATCATGATTCAGGTTTTTAAGTAATTTAATTTAGGTCTCGACTACTAGCCCAGCTTCAATAATGTTTAGCCTGTTCTGTTAAAGATGATCACGATTTGCTAGATTTCAATAAAAACTATCGTTCGAATTTCTGCATTAAAAACTAGTACGTTATTGTTAGTGTTTGATTTCGTCAGAAACTATTGATTTTTGTTGCATTTCCGGAAATCGCCCTTGCGCTCGACGCAACCTCCTATAGGCCATACTAGTTTTCGTAGGAAGCTTATATAAATTAGTTTTTTTTGCGTTTAACTTGAAATAAATCAAATTTTATTGGAACAAGTTTAATAATTTCTTTGGTGAGCGACTATTAATATTTTTAGCGATAAGTAGTAACGTACAATATCGAATAATCGACACATTTTAATCTTTCATCCAAAGTTTGAACTGAAAACGAAAGATGTACTTCTTACCAGCGATCGCCTGTGCGACACCAGATAAGTTAAAGATGCTCTTGCGACCGATGCTTTGTACGCAGAAGCCCAGTATCGCTGCGGCGATGGTCGTGAACATTATAAGGAGGCCGGTAAATATAAGTACATATGCGGCTTTCCAGCAGGTGGGAAAGACCGACGAGTCCGTGGCTAAGCCGTCCATGTTGAAAGGGCCGCAGTGATTGCGACCGTTTAGTCGGGTGCATCGGTTGTAGATGCCGACCGTTGGCGAATACAACTCCGAGCCCGCATCTGGAATAAGAAGATTGTCGATATGTTATAAATGCAAAAAGTTTATTAGAACGGTTTCGAAATAGAATGAAATGTTGAAGTAAGATTCTATAATAATTAATAATAGGGACAAATTTGAGTTTTCACGTTATTGTAGTTATCAGCGATTAACGTTTATTGGATACTTGGAATTTCTCTCATTGTACCGAAATGCGTTTTCAATGTTCGTTTCATAGAATGTTCTATTAAAAATGGTTGATAAGTATTTCATTTGCTTATAGTTAAAGAACATGCTACATAAATTTTATCATAAATTTTCCGAAATAAAATATGGTTTCTAAAAAAGTATACTAAAAGTTTCGTGCGAAAGAATCACCCTCAACGAGCAATTACTCACGTACGTGAACGATTTCCGCGCAAGAAGACACGAGCAAAAGAAAACGCTGTTCCAGCTTAATCGAGCGCAGTCTGGCCGGCTTGGCAGCGAAAAATGTCGTTAAACCATGAATCACCGCGTCGAAGAAAGTGTTCGCGCACGATTCCACGGGTATGAGATATGTATATACCAGCGCTGCACCGTCATAAATACATATACGCGAGCAGATATCGCGTCGAATAACATTTTTATACTTCCAAGCTGTGTGCGCGTGCATCCTTAAAAATAGCCTTTCTCTCGGTATACACACATACGGCCGGTCGTATATAATATACATTTAGTCGACGAGAAAGGTCCAAGGTTATGGGAGAGGATCGGGCAGGCTTGGATAATGAGTCTTAGAAAGATTTTATGTCTCACTAGTTTCTATCGTCCGTGGCGGGCTGACCAGCCATCTGGGAGTGACGAAGCCTGAGAATACCGCCATAAACGCCAGGATGGAGAGGAGCGTCCAGGAGAGACTGCGACCTGTTACTATCACGTAGCAACAGACTCTGCAGCTCTTTGGCTCATGGTCCAGCTTCAAGTCGAGCAGCTGCATTGGATTGGCGAAGATGCCTCAATTAGAGGGCATTCCACGTAGAAATAATAAAATCCTTCTGAAAAACAATTAAAGTCAACATCTATTACTTGTTAGTTGTTGTACGGATAATGAAAGAAATAAAAACTCCCTGTTGAGCTATTCGTCTGATAGGCTGTGTATAATAAAGTTTTCGAGAATTTCAGGTAATAAAATGAAGATAAATATAAAATTCGTTTATTAATTAAGTAAATTAAACCAAGACTTTTAATAATTAAGACAATTTTGAATGAATTTATTATATGAAAATTAAAAAGCACTTCGTTTGTTCGAGCTAATAAGTCTTTACTGTTGTAATACGATGCTCTACAGTAATTTTTTTTTTATGTAAGTGTATGTATAAGAAGATTTATCATTCTTATTTTTATTTCTTTAATGAAAAAATGTCCTATAAAGTAAAATATATTTTAAATTTTCTAAAAATCTGTAACTTGATTGATATTTCAATATTCTTTCCAGATTGATCTATCCAACATACAACTATATGTTAAAACGCAGATTCTATATTGAATATTATATATAATCTGTGTCTCAACATAATTGTATGTTAGACAGATCAATGTGGAAAAAATTTTGAAATAGTAATGAATGCTTATTTATGTTGAGATATTTTCTTTATAGATCCTTTTAATTCCTAATATGAATTTTTTTACTGAACGTTATTTGATATGGCCCTCAAACTTCCCTAGAATAATTTCACGGTCTTTAAAACCAATTCATTAAAAATTCAAATATTTCGCCTTGCGTGAAATACCCGTCACGCAACAATTTAATTATCGAAATAAAAAGTGCGTAATTAAAATGAAGTGCAGATAGCACCGCATACGAACATGTTTCATCAAATAAAGACCCACTGTATATTTTACCCAAAGTACAACCAAAAATAGATTTTGGAATCCTACATAAAAATTCGTGTGTACATAAAATTTTAAATGCAAAAGCAATGTAATTTTTTGATAAAAATCGTATCTTTTTTCATCTCATGTAGTCTTCCAACGTATATATACGCATATTCTGGTCAATTTGTTACATCTCGGTGGCATCTCATCTCTGCGTCGGATTAACAAAACGACGACGGACGAGTAAAAAAAGGACCGGACGCACGGCTGCTGTCAATTCAGCCGTGTATGCACGAACGCGAGCTTCTTTCTTTCTTTCTTTTTTACGCCAAAGAAAATAACAGTCGACTTTGATTCCGCACACACATCGAAGCGATTCCAAGCGCGCGAGGACAGAAGCATATATTTAAGAGTAGCGCATCTGCCTCTCCCACATTTTTTCCCTCTTTTATTTTCATTCCTGCGGCCCTACACTATATACTATCTACCAGCTCGCTATGTTTCTTCCACGCCACGCCTTTTCACACAAGCTGCCCCCGCACGCCATTGTCACACGAATGTTGTTATATATGCGCGACGCGTGGAATTAAACGAAACTCTCTCGCTGTCGTCGATCGCGTGTAAATTAGTCGCCATAAATATGCGCTCGGCACTGGCACTAATTTTGTTATATGTATATATCTCCGCGTTGTAGTACTGCAAAGGGGGATAATGTGAGCTTGCCGTAATTTACAGGGCCGACTCCTCGATTGGCTGATTTTTCGCGCTGGATGCGTGTATAATATCGGGTACTATTTTTAGAGAACGCCCTCCGCGACGATTTACGCGTGAGTCATATTGTGTTGCGAGCGCGGTGTCGGAAAGCTACTCGCGACGTCTTTGTATGATAAGTTATTAAGCTGTTGGACTACATGCGTCGTGAATATATTCAGTAGAGCTATCTCTTTGAATTATACGTATATACATGTTATCGTTTCAAGTTCACAAAACGTACAGTTTGTGAAATTAATGCAATCAATTTCGTTGATTTATAGAGAAATGTACGGTTTAATAAAAAGTTAGTAATCATTGTAAAATAACGAATATTTTTGAAAGTTTGGTTAATTCTAGTTATTTTCCTTGTAGATGCCTTGTAATTCACGTATGACATGTTTATTATCTTGTCCACATTGTGTAATGCACGAAACTACAACTAAAATGAAATCAAACACAAAGGCAAGCTTTTGTTACACATATATATATATTTCATTCCGTTCTCACATATTCGGGTTCGGATCAAGTATCAAGGAGTAGAGTCGGGACAGCCGCACACACACACATACAACCGATTTTACGAGTCGAGGCGCTATCTCGTATTCTCCGCGACCAGATGGAGGATTCCAAGAAATGCAATTAAAAAATTTAGAAATATATAAAAGCTGCGTGTTCCCAAATTTTATCTTGAATTTATCAAACTACAGCTGGTTTGCCCAACTGCGTGTATTCAATTTCTTTGAAATTTCACTTTTGTTTGTATATAACTTCTAATTAATTTAATTATACAAGTAATGCAAACAATTATATTTAAATAAATTTTAATATAATTTTTAAAATTTCACAAGGTGTCAAGGTCAACGTAAATTATACACAGGAAATAAAGTTTACAAATTTTCACTTTGGATAACTTCATTCCATTATATAACCAGTATTTTTTAAACTTTTAAGTAACTACTTAGTCATCTCTAAGCGCGTTTCGCGTGCCACTTTTGTTTTCGTAACCTGGCAACCCTTTACTCCCACCAACCAAATCACGAATAAAATGATTTCACAACAAACCCATCAGTATTTTAAGATAGGAAAGTTGTTTTTAAATTACCTAATATTTGTATACGTAATATAGAACCGTCAATACTTAATATCAGAGACTTTACACTCTTAGACAAAAATGAATCTTGTTCACATACTATATTCCGCACAACTCAAGTAACTTAGGATCTTTATACGAAGTTTGTTTACAGTTTGCCACGATCGATCCTTCACCCCTTACTGATGCCAAAAAAAGCAGAACTGCACGTAACAGACACCGTGAGCATCTCCCCGATTTTTCCACTTCTCAATTTCATCCGCTTACCTCTTTTCCCCCATTACCCTACACCTAAGCCCTCGAAAGCTGCATCCCCGTGCCATATAGTAGGTTGCACACGCAGCTCTTGAGGTGAGCGCGCGTTACGCAAGTACTGTACATATATACCCGTATATACAACACTCATCGTCCTCCCGCAAGGCGGCTTCTCTTTCCGCCGCGCAGCTGCTTCGCAGATGCCGCATATATACAGACAGGTGCCCGGCAACTCGCGTTTAGGCTCTTCCTTCCCACTACATACACGCCCATCTCTCCAAGAGCATCGTCCACATATATATATATATACACATACGCGCGAGAACCGAGGCAAATCCCATTTATCCGCTGCGAGTAATAGCGCGAGCCGCGCGCGAGAGAGCGATTTTATCGCGATGATTTATCGCGATCGCACACCACCACCGTCGACTGGACATTCCGGATTCCTATATACATGCGCTCTCTATTTTTGCGAGATGTAGGGCCGGACGAGAAGAGCGCTTCTCGCTTCTTTTGCTCCGATTTTTCGTCTATCTCTCCGCATACACCGCGAATATATATACGTAGCAGCAGCAGTGGCGAGTTTGCTCGTTTCTTATTTTTCTTCAGCAGCTACGGCGGTAATCGCGCGCAAGGCTCGTTAAACGCGCGGACCGTAGCACCGCACCGCCGCGGGTGTAGTGTATTTATATATGCATGCGTACGGTGAACGCGGAGATGCGGATAATTGCGAGCGACAAATCGTCGCAGTTCATTTAACTCGTTCGCGCCGTATAATAAGCTCTGTATACCTATAAGAGAGAGAGAGAAGCCGTTTCAATTAATACGTCCTAAGTTGCGAAACGTGTTGTGCCAGAGCGCATCGGCGTTATAAGCACGAGGAACTCGATACTATACTCGTGCAGCTATATATATATATACGAATGAATTTTGAATTCACGCGCAGGAGCCGCTTCGAGTCGCATTAGCTGCTCGCGCGCGCTGTGTAGTTTACGGATATTATAGTAACCTTAGAGGCCAATAAGGCGAGATTGAAAATCTATGATGGTAGTGTCTGTGATAGAGAGCACTTTTCTTTATGATCTTGCTTTATGGCAAAATTTAATTACACTTGTCCGTGTTTTGTTTTTGTTTTATTTTTATCCATATAGAAGAGAAATTCGCAGTCGGTATACAGGTATAATAGACTTTTTATTTGTTACAAGGGAAGTTAATACGTTTACATTTATATTTGTATTATAAGTATCGGATATAAATTTTCTCATATGTTATGTAGTGTGTAATTAAAGTAATGGAGTAAATAAACTGAATATTTATAATAATTGCTGGTATATCAACGAGTAACTCGTTAATAGATGCTATATATATATATTCTTTGATTGAGAAGGACAAGCTGCTCTATAAGTATGCAAACTTTATTCACCATAGTAAATTTTATTCAAATTTAAATTGTTTTTTTATCTTGTACGCCGATTATTCTATTGAATTAAAAATATAAAAAAGTTCGCTCTGGTTAATAAACCCGAAAATAATATAATTAAAAAAATCTTTCGTTGCTATCATTTATCGGAATACAGTCAATATCTTTGATTACAAATAAAACGTAATATTTACAACAACAGTACTTGTACTTCATTGAAAGGCCTTTATATTTTTGTGTTCAAATTGAAAATACACTACCAGAAAACTCCCCCCATTTATTTTCACACATCCCATTCATTGAAACATTTGCAAAAATCACAGTACACTACGCAGCTATATACACTCCCTATTAACGCAAAGAAAACACTCTGCGGCGTACAATTTCGCGAAAAGTTTCTTCGTTCCTCTTTGCAATAACAGGCCTTAGCTTATACAAAGGTGGCACCTTCTTAAGGACGAATCTCATTTCGATTTCCGCTCGCGCGCTCGGCCATATGCATATACTATGCCCATCTCCTCACACACACATACGCGCATGTACGTATACGTGAGTCATCGGGGCGACGCGCCCATCCCCTCGATCGGCTCTAGCGAAGTCGCTCTTTCTCCTCGGTCAAATAAGAGACAAAAAAGCAGCGCGTTGTAAAAAATCGCTGCTCGGCAAGAGCAAGAGAAAGAGAAGGAGAAAAGCGAGAGCTCGGCGTATACTACCCAAGAGCTGCTCTTTCTTCTATCTCTCGGCCCACGCCTCGCCGCTCCGTATAAACCCGTCCGGAGTGCGAGCAACTCGCGCGCGCACACGCGATGCATTCTAATTAACTGTATACCATTGCGAGCGCACGGCAGGAATTTTCACGCCGAGAAAGAGTACAGCTCCGAATATATAAGAGCTTCTCGATCGAGCGTAAAGAGCGAAAGGCTAATTTTTTATGTTTTCTTTTATAGAGCCGATGACGAAAGTTGTGCGCTGACCGCTGTGGAGCGAGATGAACGATATATAGATCGGTATTATTTCGAAAAGCCCGGACGCCCGCGGCGCACATGCGCGAGACTCGTCAAGGCGGGGAGCGTGTAATCGGACCGACAGGGTTGCGCATGGAGGGAGCACTGAAATGACGGACGGGTTTGTGTGTTTTTCATGTGTAGACAGAGAGACCTACACATGAGGCGAATATATTGTCAGGCGGACAATGTGTAATGGAAAAAGACATGGGTATGCTCGAAAATAAACTCTAGTAGTTTGTTTTATTATAGTGGCCTGTTGTTTTACTGCAACGCAAAGTTACGGTTGTGTTCATAATTATAGTGATTGAAGTTTATGGTTAATTTTATTTCAATTTGTGGTAACGAAAAAGATATCTTTGAGAAGAGATCTTTAGTTTTCGTTTTCTTATTTCGAGGGAGAGTATTTGTTTTGTTTGAGAAGAATTCGTATTGGGAGTAAAACGAAATTTTCTGAAATTAAAACAAAATTTATTCTAATATAAAGCTATAATAATTATTTAGTTATTCATAAAATGTTTTATGACACACCGTGCGTAAAGTGCCACTTTTTTGCACATTTGCCAAAACGAGCCGGCTCAAAAATGGATAACGCACCAAGTGTCATAACATAATGTTCGATACTTATGAGAAATATGATTTTAGCTCGAGTGTATCGAAAAGTTATCTTGAATCTGTAATATCGTTTAAATGAATCGTTGAGCTAATCGATTTATAATTTCGCGAGATATTTTATGTTAAATTTCTAGATTTAATTTGTAATTTATAATAAAAATTATTTGATACTTGCAAAAAATATTTACTTTTGCAAAACAGTTTGTTGTAACACTCACTAGGGGAGGTCATGGCCTCCGGATCACGAATATTGCTCAAATTTTGAGGGATGTTTTTAGATGCTAAAGTATGAAGAATGCTAGAATATTAGACCCTAACGCTTTGATAAACTTGAGTTATCGACAG
>JAWWEQ010000045.1:2680626-2710052 GCA_035583055.1 Torymus tubicola | reverse complement strand
TATATATGCTTGAGGAGTTTTTTTCTATCAAATGACCGGAGTGCCTTTGTCCTGAGTCAAAATCCTATAGAGGTGATTTGACATTAGAGGAATGTCAATTACTCATATAGTTATAAAGAATTATTGTTATCGCTTAGCCATCTGATATTTTAAAAATAATACCGGTTTAATTTTTAAAATGCATAAAATATTGAAACCATGCTATTTAGTTCTACAGATATAAAATTGGTTTGCATTCATTATTGAACCAAATAAGACATTAATTATACAGGTGTCTAAAAATAAAGTTTATCATGCCTTATTCGAATATAACTTGATAAGTTTAAATCGCAAGTAATTTAAATGAGTCTGTGTATATGTAATATTTACGTAGTTAGGACAAATTTTCAATCCGAATATTGAACTTGGAATGAATGTTATATTCACGAAATGATAATATTTTACCACAGCATAAAATTCAACCATCATAATATCAAATTACACTGTTAATTATGTAAAAAAAGCAAAGAAATAGAGACCACTCATCTCGCATTTAGCAAAGCACACGCGTAGCTGGTTATTAGCGCGAATTACAGATGCTGCGCGCTCAAATACAATTCCGGAAGCTCACGTACATAATACCGTTTATAATTCTCTCACGCCGTCCAATTATTCCATCGGAATCTCGCGATTCCACCATCATCCTTTGCACCTCAGGGTCTGCATATACTTCTCCAAAAGCGGTGCGTTCACGGCCGAAAACGTATCGCTCGAAAAGGAAGACGCTGCGATATTCCCCCTCTCCTTTTCGTGTATACGCGTCGATATATGAATCAAAATAATTGCCGCGTGACGGGCAAATACGCGCGGAATCCCAATGAGAAAGATCGGAAATATATTATATATAAGTGATGTGTGCGCGCGCGCGGTGGTGCATAATTCATATAAACGAAGTGCGCAAAGCCACTACCCTCTATGCCGACGCAGCCTTGACGCTGCACGCACCCGTGAATTAATGTAATCGGGCGCGAGTGCAGCAGAGGCCGAAGGAAGACCTTTTTGGAAGCGCCAGCGCCAGCACGCGAACCGATCGTCGGGCTTTTTTTTTGCTCGCGTATATTGGCGGGGCGCCTCGTATGCGTATGTATATATTGCAGATAAATGGTTGCTTAGTCGATTCGTCCAAGGTTTCTTTCAGAGTTTTGGAGATTTTAGTGACTTGAAGCGATGGATGTTTTTTAAAATCGAATAGTTAAGTTAAAATTGTGTATTCAATAAATAGTGAAATTATTTTCATTTTCGTTGAAAAATTGAAAGACTTTGGTAATCTTTTATCATAAGTCTTTATTACAAGATTTCCACTAAATTTTATGCAACATAACATCTAAAAATTAGTTGGAAAATCATACAGATTAAAACATAGATAACACCAAATAATCATGTACGTTATCGCTAACTTAAAATTCCAGCAACGATTTCCTTGAAGAAAATGAAGTGCATTCCAGCAACAATCTCCTTAAAGAAAAATAAAATAACGAAATAGATCACGTATCAAATCTATATACCTACGAGCAGAGCAGTATACGCGCTAACGCTAGAAAAAAAGAACTGAAAACATTTCACCGACTGACGCCCCTCGCCGAAAACCTATACCTACTCCCCTATATATACACGGCCCACAACGCTACTGCTACACTTTAATACGCAGCCTTACAGTAAATGGGTAAAAAGACGCTCGACTACAACAAGAAAGAGACATACCCAAAACCACTATAGTCGAGGGTGAGTGGGTTGGTGGGTGGTGTTTTTTTAATCCACCGCGGTGAATCACTGCGTCTCGTCTATACAACACACCTCATTATCATTCACATGGCAGGTCGTTTCACACACGCGATTCGCAACGACCACAACAGCACTTTGCCTATATACGTACGTGTGCGTGCGTATATTTTTGGGCAAAAAATCGAAAGAAGAGGGACGCACACACGACCGGCGCCCACGGTGTGCCGAGCCGAACTGAGTACGCGCGCTCGCGTTCGCTCGGTATAATGCGCTAGGATCGCCGTGGACTGAGCGCTGCGTAACGCGTTTCTCTCTCCTCTCTCTCTCTCTCTTTCTCTGTGTTCGGTTGCCCGCCCGCGCGAGAGCCGCTGTCTGATGAGTACGTATATTATACTGTATATTTGGGATTGGGATTAAAAGGCTATCTTGTGGTATTTGCTTCCTAAGGTTTAACGATTTGAATTAACGAATGTGGATATTGAAATTTCTATATAACGTAAAGGAATTTTTAGTGCGGGAGATCTGCATAGTTTGTATAATATAATATATAATATAAAAAATATTGTGTTGTAAAGTAAAACGGATAAATTACGATATCATTTTTTTGGAATAATTAAAGGTATAGACTACTACAGCTAAAATTTTGCCCCAAAAAACAACAAATTTTTATAATTATAAAATACAGTTAACGCGTAATATTCTAATTTAATCAACAAAAGAGCTTAATTAACCGTTAGCTCGTTTTCAAAATTGCCTTTCTATTTCTATTCCGTAAAGAACAAAGCACCGTTACACTTAGTAGACATATACGATTCGGCGAAAGCATTCTTCACACATGATGGCTTAAATTTGGTTTGCACCAGATGCCTACGATGAAGATTATATTCAGCTTGATAAACCTTTACTTCACAAAGACTTCGTGTGTTAGATTCTACTTGTTATTTTTAACATGTACTCTAATAACCTAATAACTGCTATTTTTTTAAACAATTAGTACGTATTAAAACTGAAATAGTTATGCCAAATTCTTACTTTTAATTAATAACATTATTTAAATAAAAAAAAAAGATATATCAGCTGCGAACTTCCTCTAGACATGTATTTTGACATCTTCACTCTATCAATCATCTGATCTGGTGAGCAATCCTCGATTCCCATGCCATGAAACACGCCTAACACCTCCCTCCACATTACCCAGAACCCCAAAATCATATTCACGTTGTCGATAAACAGCATCTCGCTGCAATCCAACAACTGCGTTGAAAAAAAATCACTGCGTCACCATCACAAGCGCATTCAATGAGCTGACAAAAGTATGGGTATATATATATACGCTTCACTCAAACCGCCTTTCGATATATAGGTCAGGCACTTGGTTTTCCACGAACAAAGACCGCCCGCGCATGTTTCCCGGGGTGAACGCTCTTTGATACTAAGCCCCCCTTTTCGCTCGTCCCTTGCACATGTAATATCGGCCCCCCAAAAAATGCAGACGGAAGGGCCGGCGTTCTCGTATACAATATATATATACGACTGGCGCCTCTACGCAAGCGGCTAATTGTTGATGTCGTGTAGACACGTGATGGGATAGAAAAGCCGCGGTTGGGCAACTTTGCGCTAGTGCGTAAGAGTTCATTGCCCTCGGTCATCGAGACATCGCTGCAAGAGTCGTCGTTGTCGCAGTCGTTACGCGCGAGTTGTCTAGGGATGGTCTGCACGGGGAGAAATGCCCAGAGGAGACATATTATACGCCGCGTAGTTTTCGTCGCGTGCACGCGCAACATATTATAGTGTGTTTGTTGAAGAGACCAAGGGAGTCAAAGACAGACTCTCCGCTTGGGGTTGTTGCCTCACAAGTTGAGTTTTATGGCGAGTGGGCTATCGGGCGAGCTGCTTGCAGGCCTGTGGTTTAATCGCTTGCGTCGTTACGTTGATGAAAAAGTAATGGGATAGACTGTAGAGATCAGAAAAAGCCTTACAACTGTTCTGTTACAATGATTTAGTAAGTGCGTGAATATTTCATTTGGATCGAGATTTTATTAAGATTAGATATTACTGTATATATGTAGAAAACAGTCTTCATACAACGAAACCACAACTTGACCACAATAATCTTATTAAACTTTTTACGTAACAATTTTTTTTATACTACTATATAATATCTCCGCGTTCTGAACACTTGATCTTCAAGATAGTAATGCAAAAGAGAGTCTTTTTAAACAGATTTCACTTAATATATTCTTATGGGGAAGATCCCAATACTCGAATATAACCCAATATCCAAACAAAAAAATATATATTCTCATAAAACAATATGTAATAAAAATATCTTTGTAATTAGTAACTAGTGAAAACCTTTATAGAGTTTGGCTACTATTAAAAAATAAATATGATGTCTTGGGTTTCAGGACATATCCATTTTGCGTTTTATGCAAGGTAACTTATTTTATAAACTAATAATCATGTCAACAAATTAAAAAAGAAATCTTTAGTAACAAAGATTTAAGTACGGAAGAAGAAACATCGTGACGGAAATAGTACTACGTGACCCGGCGAGCGGGAAGTAATATATACCTCTAAAGGGTTCTTATCATCCGACAGAAGATGCACTCTCCATTTTAATGAATCTTAAAGTAATAAAAATATACAATGTTTGATAGTTTAACAAATTTATAGGTTTAGATGTGTACTAGCTTAAAACTAGTACTAAATAAGTACTTTCTATGATAAGTTGAAAGTTTAATTATTTATATCTATAGCCTAATTAACAAAATTGTTTAAATAATTTACTATAATTTATCTTTTATTTGTCTTCAGTAAATATTGATGCGATTGGAATACCGACAACGAAATCTTAGTGGTTTTTATCATATATTTGATTTGTATAGTTTTTTAATATTTTTTGTCTTTGATGAGACTGCAATGACTTCGTTGAATTTCAATCAAATCTATCGAAATAATGCTTATTAGGAAACACTATGCGATAATTAATCAAATATGGAATTGTTTTGAATGTGAATTTACCAATCTTGTGAGCTACATAAATATAAACGATGAATTATTGTTATTTAAATATTTATTTATAATATATTGTATTACAGTTAAAAATTTAGCAAATTTTTCATGAAGAAAATAATCAATATTTCATAAAATATAAAATAAAAGTATCACGATTTCTTTAACCCTTTCGAGCCGACCCCTTTCCCGGGGAGAAAGTGACGTTTTTTGTATATTCTGATTGTAAATGCTTCAATTAAGATCAATTCACCGTTTTGCTTCCTCATAGAGGAAGCGTTGTAACGATTAAAAAAATTTTCAAAAAAAAAATGTTTAAAAACATGTTTTAAGGTGATATATGTGTATGTTATTTGATTTTGATAATTTTTGTTTTCACATGTGTGTGTGTGCGTGTGTGTGTGTGTGTGTGTGTGTGTGTATTTCAACTCTTCATATCTTCGAAACGAATCAACCGATATTCGTCGGATAAAGCTTATTCTCTTCGTCTCGCGAAAAAATAAAAGTACCCTGATGGATTTGATTTTTTATTGATTTTCTTTTGTTTTATAACCTAAAAACGATTTTAAATTTCTAGTTTTTTCGATTTTTTCATATCTTACAGCCATTATTACATAAAATAATAAACTTCTCTTGAAAGGTATTTAAATTACCTATATTTTATATATCAACTTGAAATTTTAACCAATTATTATACTAATTGAAGGTTATATGTGGTTAAAATTTCAAGAGATTATCTACATTTGTTTTAAAAAAAAAATGATTTTAGAAAAATTTTGCGTTTTCGTTATCGCACGATAACACGAGCAAAAATTATCCAATCGTCCTCAAATTTGGCACATATTTAGTTTTAGCAAATATTATCCAATTGTTATAAAATTTGGCACATATTTGTTATATATCGTCAGATCAAGTTCAATTTATATATTACAAATAGATTAAAAAAACTAGACGGATTAAAAAAAAGAATATATATATAGCAAAATCTATCTTTAGAAAATAAAGTATAAAATTTTAAATCTTGGAAGTAAAAATTAATTAAAGGAATAATAAAATAAAGTTTGAGGAAACTAAGTGCCAATGAATTGGCAGCGGTTTTTTTTTCAAAGTAGCGATAAGTGTTATTTTTCAAGTGGGTCCTGAAGCACCATACGGTCTTAATGGAATTTTTTTTAAATTAAAATTTTAATTTTTTTTTAAATAAATCTGCATTATTCAAAACCTCGTTACGTATGATCAACGAAGTTTGATGGTTTTATATACTCACACATGTGCGTACGAGTGTGTGATACATGTTAATTACGGTACCTTTATCTTTTATTTGTCGGTAAGACCGACTGGGTCCTGTAGGGCCTACTACATTTACGTAACATGCCCCGACAACAATATCATATTTTTTAATTTGGAAGGTCATCAATTCTTAGTATATTGTGTCATTAACAAGATCCACCACTCAAAATAAAAGAAAATCCACATTAACCCTTCTTTTACTGGAAAATAAACCATTCAAGATCCGAATTTTCATGAAATCCCAATTTTCATCAGTGAGCCTTTTTTTAAAAGGGGTAGGTTCAAGCAATTATTTAATTTTAGTTTTTTACTTCATCTTGAACAAAGTGGATCCTACAGGACCCCTACGGCACGAAAGGGTTAAATAAATTCAAAGTAAATCAAATTGAATTTCCTTTGTTATAAAATTTTCAGTAACATTCAAATTGAAATAAAATGAAAAAAAAATGAATGAAACAAAGAATATTCATAGATTTAAAGTAATTTGATTGGAGTTGTATTTAAATAGTAAAATAATATCACTATTTAACATTATTTACATAAACAAATTTTGCGCGTTAACATGTAAGATGTGACGTGCGTCCTCTGGCGACCACTGGATGTTTCTATTCGATGATAAACTTCTATCTGTTCGATTACTATCTTTTCGTTCTTTTAGTTCATGTTTTTACATGTATTAATATTCACAGTATTACTCATTTGACTGCAAGAAAAGCATTTATATTTTCATTAAAAGAACCTCTATTTTTTTTGTTCTGTTATTTTTACTTTTAATATCTTATGAAGAAGACTTGAAGTTAAAAATATTGATTCGCTAAGAATTATTTATAGAATTGATATCGAGTAGTAAAAAAATAATTATCTGTGTTGCATTTGGGTATACCTGCGTTTACTCCATTTCCGATAAGATTTAAAACAGTGTTGGAAGTCACGTGACCTTGCCGGTGAAAGCTCACTTCGAATCTTTTCTGTCATTTTGACGTACTGCGTGATACCTGTTGCTGAGTGATTCTTTATTAATTAATCTATTGGACAGTTGCTGTTAAAATATCTTAACTACCATTGCAATCATCAAACAATGTATGAAAATTTGTTTAAAAGTCCACTTCAACGAGTATTCGTATATGGAACACTTAAGCGTGGAGAACCTAATCACGGACTTATTGCAAATGCAGAAAACGGCTATGCCAAATTTTTGGGCCTCGGGAAAACACTGGCAAAGTTTCCTTTAGTTATAGCAACAAAATATAACATTCCATTTATGCTAAAAAAACCAGGAGTTGGAAATGTAAGTGTGTAAAAATGTGTATTTATTAAAATTCTAAAAATAAAGTTTGCAGATATTTTAATCGAACTTTACGAAATTGAAATGTATTTTTATTTTTCAGCAAATCGTCGGTGATGTTTATGATGTAGACTCAAAGATGTTAAAAAAGTTAGACGAATTAGAGGAGCATCCAAATTTTTACGTACGAACGGAAGAAGACGTATTGTTAGCGCCCGAAAGTGAAATAAAAAACGGAGCAAGTTTTGAAAATGTACGATAATTTTTTTGAATAAGCTATACTCATATAACTTGTTGAATTATTAACTGAAATGCACGAATTTAGTAGTTCATATATTCATAGAAATATTTTATGAATAATATTAATATTTTTTAATTAATTAAAATAATAATAAATGTGGATGAATTAGAATTGCGTCTTCAACTAAACACTAAATTTCACTCTTTGCAGATTGGTGCTGCAACTAAAGCATGGATATATATTCTCCCAAATTTTCGTGAGTCTTTACTAGAGCTTCCAATGTATTCGTCATACAGTAACGAAGGCAATCACGGACTCAAATATCATGAAAGGTACCTGAGAGATCCATCTTACGATCATCGAAACGACGTCTTATGAAACAATTAATTTGATCTTGTTCGTACGCTTTTCATATAGTACTTCAAACCGAAATTAAAACCATTAATTTCATAAATAATAAACAACATTGAATACTGCTTTACAAACTAAAATAATTTTTTTCTTATTCCAGTAACTCTGAATTCGCTAAACCTGAGGATTTGTTGTAAAATATCTAAGTAAAAGAATGCGCAGATTAAAAATGTTTTATACTATGTAATATTGGGTTGTAAATAGATAATAAAAAAATTTTCACAAATATTATGTTTTTTTTTTATTTTTATTATTGTTAGGGTCTTAAATTGTTGTCGCATATTCCACTCATGATTTGCAAACGCATACTCGCTATCGTTTTTTTACTTATGCTCAAACAACTTTCTCTTATTTCTTGTTATCTTCCTCTCTCCAGCTTCAATGGCGCTAAAATCATGAACTCCGCTCGCTGTTTTGTAACAAAAGACGCACTTCTACACGTGTAAGTCTTTTAGAGCTCCTTTTTCGTAATCTTCTCTATTGTTGTTGAAAGAGCAACTTAATCGCACACTCGACGATTACCGCATCGTGTAGGTACTTTACAGACTATGACAACGATTTGAGGAAGGACTCGGTAAAAAAAATTTTTCTAAAACACTTACTAAGAAATATATACGACGAATGCATTGTCTATCCAATAAAAAAAGAGTGTGAAGTGGCTCTTCTTTCTTCGGATGACTTTCGTTATGAGGAAGTTATACAAAAATTAGCGAAAAAAGATTTAGTAAAGTTAATTCATGTGTGAATGTGTAAGAGATATACTTTCGTTTAAAGAAACTGAATTGAATATCCAATACCCATCACCTTACACACAGTATCATGAAATTTTTACTATTTCTTCTTTCAGCATTTTTATTTAACTCTATACAGTCCTTCTGTTTGAGACTCTCAACGAGGCACCGTATACACAAGTTTTATAACGTTGAAATGCTTTTCAGGCAGTTCGTGTACATGCTTTCTACAGGGAACCATTATAAATAATCACAATTTTTCATTGTTCGCCTTACAAAGATTCATTCTATTTTTCAAACCAATAACTTTCTTCTTCTTAGCACCTCGGTAATTGCCAAAGAACAAAGATAAGTCTTATCTTTGATTAGTCACTTCCCATTCCATCATCCTTCCTCACTTTTCATTTTTACATTATTTAAAAAAAGGACTCTAACCTAACAAACATAATTAAACAAGCGTCAACAAAAGCATACACACGTTTATCTCCATAATATCGTTCATGTTTTTTTTTTCGTCAATTCTCTTTATCTTCTTCCACATTGTTACAGTTTTTTTATTTGCTTGTTTTCGACTTGCACTTCTCACGTTTGCGGCACCGCTCCGAAGCCCAGCCTCGGAATCTCACTATTCCCTAAGAGTAATAATTTTACGTGTATTTATTTTACTTAGCTATGTTTTGCTTTCGTTGACAAATGCAGCCACGTCGCTCTCACAACATTACTCACGTAGGATTAATTAGAAATATGAATTGATTAAATTTATTTTTATCTCATCTGTGAAAATCGCATTATATTAAAGCGACGATTATCATTATTAGTATGCTTGATATAATTTTTTGATCCATTTTGAAAAACATAAAATATTGTATTAGATAACGATCGAACAGAGATTTAAAAATAAAGTGGTAAATAAATACATATGCACAAACGGTATGCGTTATTAGCCTATAAAAATGTTTAATGGCGCAACTGGACCACGAAACGGAGCGAGGCGGTAACGTATATATGGATTATCGGTCGATTAAACAAAATTTGTTGCTTTCAGCTTTGATCTTGAGACAGAGCACCATATTTATTTCCTAGCGAAAGTTTTGGAGTTTGAGATTGCGAATCTGGTGCCTGATACAATCTACTACCTCCTC
The DNA here is from genome assembly GCA_035583055.1 of Torymus tubicola. Classification (NCBI taxonomy): domain Eukaryota; kingdom Metazoa; phylum Arthropoda; class Insecta; order Hymenoptera; family Torymidae; genus Torymus; species Torymus tubicola. Next base: position 2,700,176 of record JAWWEQ010000045.1, on the reverse strand, counting down.
GATTACGAACTTCCTCAAAAGTTCCCTCATCTCGTTTCCTGAAAAAAATAAGAAATATTTTACATTAGAAATTTGTATACTTCGATATAATTTTTAATACAATAATTATTATAGTTATTATTTTAATTATTAATATTACTCAGGAAAAATTAAAAACTTAAATATTTTCCATTTTAAAAGCAATGCAAATATAAGTTAAATTAATTTTTAGTTTTAATATTATGTATGCATAAAGTTTATTTGCATTGTTTGCCTTATACCTTTATTATTGTCTACAAAAAGTAAAAAAAAAAGGTCAATAAAAAAATAAGATAAAAGTAATAATCCTCAGAAATTATTTTCTCTACAGTGATCCAATACGACTTGGTCATAGAGCTTCCAAGTCTGATGTAACTAAAACTTACTAAAAGTTTTATTTTTCTTTCATCTTTTTCTTATGCGTAAAAATTATAATAATATATATCTTGTAGTGGAGCCCATTTTATTAACCACCAATTTAATTTAAATTAAAAACTTTTGTTTATTATTGTTTTATATTGCGTTACAAGTGACCAGGACTATTAATGAAACAAATGACTGAATTCAAATATTAAGAAATAGAGATAACTGCAATAGCTACCATAGTCTTAAAGAGCTGTTTTAATAGTACCATTAATATCATTATGGTTTCTACTGCAATATTCATGCAAATCATTTTATTTCTTCCACTAAAAATAAAACTGTTTTCAAACAAGTTTTAACAGTATCATTGCATTCTAGTTATAGGTACTATAGTAAAAATAGAAATCAATAATTATATTTCTGTAGCACAATGCCCAGGAGATGCGAGATACATCCAAAAAATTAAATAGAAATTGGTGTAAATAATCATATTGATACTGTTACAAATATTACACAGCATCTCTTTGACTGAATATAGCTAATTCAACGATTGTCTTTCATTCATGGAACATTTAAACTGCATGAGACTGCAATGCATAAGAAACATATGGACTAATATAGATTTTAAATTAATAGTAAAAGAATAATATTTTGAATTGTTTTTAGTAATTGCTTAAAAGCACAATTACATGAATTAAACATTTTTAAAACATATTAAACAAAAGTATTAAAAGTTAAATATACAAATGAATATAAGTTAATCAAGCTTCCTGGTAACTGTAATGATCTACATTTAATATAAATTAAACTATAATTTGAATGACTAATAAAATTACTAACCTTCTACCCCATACTCCAGTATCAATTGTAGCTGGTTGCTTTGAATTCAAAGTTGGGAAATATTCCTCACTGTTAATATCTGGAGCAATATTTTTGTTTCTGAGACGACCCATAGGACGCTCCATCTGTGTTGGCATATTTCTGGACTGTGGAGGTCTGTATGCTGTTCCGCTTGATGGAGGTGGCTGCGTCTGTTGAGGTGGTGGCGGAGGTTGAGCAACAGGCTCTGGCTCTGGAGGCGATCCCTCTGTTTTCTTCCAAGGACCAGTATGCTTGCTGCCACCTTCACCGCACTCTCCATCGGAACTGTTTTCTGCAGTCCCTCTTTCGTCACCATCATCTGTAGTAACTGTTTCGGTAACCGTTAGATTACCGATTTTCAATCCACTGTAATCCTTCTTCTCCTCTTCGAAGTCCTTCCATTCGTCTTCCTGCTAAAAAACACATTAAATATAAGCAAGGAATATGGTAATTTTCCCGTAGCGCGTTGATGAAATAAATGTAGGGATATAATCAGAAGGCGTCCTCGAGGACGAATATCCGTAACAGCTGCCATCCCCAAAGTCAAGCACGCGACGCTCACAGGAGGCAGAAATAACCTGGTTGCGTTACATAAGTCCCGGCTTTCTCGACCTCCTCTTTTGCAACATATCAACGCGTGCTCCTTTTGCTCCGCGTGCGCGCACCGTATTTTTAATCGACCGGGCGATCGTCGGGGTGTGCACGCACGACCGAGAAAAGAAGAGACACGCACACACACACACGCATACGGGCCGAGAAAAAAGAGAGCAAGAGAGGGAGAGCGAAAGGGGAAGGAGATTGGAATGACGTTTACACGCGTGCAAACATGGCAGCGGCATACTTTTCACGTGGAGACTAACCGAAGAGAAAATTTTCGCAAGCTTGGGGGCGGAGGCGCTGAACGCGTGGTCTGTTACTCACCTCAACTATCTGATTGTCTTCTCCTCCCTCGACATTGGACGGCTTTTCCTTGAGCTTGGGTTTCTCTACTTTTTTGCCCGTTTCTTCCAACTTTTTTGCGATTTCCTCCGTCGTCGTAAACTTCTTACCCCCCTTCGCCTTCTTCCTGTCCTTCTTGGCGAAAAAGTCGTCGAGATCTGCCATTATGTTAATCAAAGACCGGCTTCGACTGCGGTGAGTATAGTCAAATGCGTCTTCCTGCCGCGAGACGTGTTTCCCTCAAGCGTCGTCTGAAGACTGTGAAGGAGACCGGGAGACGTGGTGCAGGTAGCCGCGGCGACTGCAGCAGCAACACAGAGATTCGCGCGCGCGCACAGACACACACACACGAGCACTCACGACAGAGAGACAGAGAGAGAGCGAGAGAAACCAGAGAGCTCCGATCGAGTCGAGAACGTTTGGCAGACTGTGAGCTGTGCAATGCGACGACTCGGCTTTTCGGCAAACTCACGCTGCGAGGCTGCTGCACCGCTCCTGCTGACCGACACACGACGACACGACACGGCGGCGGCAAAGGCGTCCGACCACATGGGCTTGCCTCAACCGGAAGTAGCCTGCTTTCGGGTACAGGCAGCGATTTACGAGCCCGAGCAGAAGCGCCATCTCGGATTATCCCACAGTCGGCTCAGCCAAGCTTTCACTTCGGTTGTTCGGCGTCGTTTACAATACCTTTTTGATAGTTCCTATGGACCCCCCGCATGTCATTTACAGATGGCACTTTCTCTTTTCGCATAGCCTCTTTACCTTACATACCTACACTCCTTGTGTACAGCTATGGGAGGGAAACAACCGACGCGCAACTACGTGAGTCAAACTTGTCAAGACGGAGAGCGCGTCATTTTAATAAACTTACGTTTAAAAGAGAAAGCATTAAAAGAAATAAAAACATGTAGATTTCAAGATGCAAATAAAGTAGACAGGCTTAAAAATAACAATATTTCTATACGAACGAGTACTTAAATATATACGAAATTGTTTTAATATTTCTACATAATATACACTTACGAATTAATGCTTCTAAAACATAAATATAATTGTTAATTTATATTTTAGATTATCAAAAAAATCAATCATGATTTATGGTCATTTTCTGACTTACTCGTATAATAAAAATTATTTTAATTTTGTTTTATTTTTGCGCGACGTATATTCGACGAAAATAGTTATTCTGCATAATATCAAATAAATAATCGACAAAAAAATGTTTACCTTACACATACTGTCTCATTAAATTATTAATATAAATTAAATCACTAAAAGATTTTAAAACATCATAAACAAAATTAATAAATATTCATGGCAATTTCATGAAAAAGTTAGGAGTAAAAAAATTCTAAGAATACTAATGAATTTATTATCAAACACGATGAATAACGCCGTTATAATCTTCTATGGAAAAGTATGATTTTGTTTATAACGTGTGTTTAGTTTAAAATTTTTCATTATTTTTTGCATAAAAATATCTTCAGCAAGGATTCAAAGAAAAGCAAAAAAAAGTCCTAGTGTGAAGGTATCTCCAAAATAAATTTTCGACAATTTCGGAGAACTAAAGTGGTATAATTTTTTCGTACGTTTCGTAATATACACTACTTTAAAGACAATAATTTTCATTTACATTTGGAGTGTCGATAAAGCAGGGATTCCACTATAAAGGAATACCACAATTGAGAATTTCGACGCCTTTCTCGCAAGCGGTCAAATTCGTTCCTCGTTCATATATAACCCAGCCGAAGCGTTAGCAAGTCGAGGTTCCCTCGAGTGCCACCGCGGAGCCACAATCTGGAGTCCCTGGTGACTCGAAGATTTGCTCTGAGCGAAGGTCCCTGGATCCCGGGCAGAAAGTGCCGCAGCGTTATCGCTGTTAGCCTCCGTCGTCGGCTCATCGAAGAGAGGATGCTCCTCGGAGCTGATCTTTCGAGCCGGGCGTTGAGTGTGTTGGTCAAAGTAAAGTCATGTGGTGTACGCTCTCACGGGCGAACCAAACAGGGCCTACTCCGAGGAAACTTCTACATTTTTTGCTCTCCAATTCAAGATATCTCTGTAAAGAGTTGACATGTATTTTTGTGCATTTATGTTAACTCCAAAAAGGTTTTGTATAAAAACAGTCTTTTATCGGCATCAACAATAACTTTGTTCGCATTATATTTGTTTACGCATGGACTCGAAATTATCTGACGTATTCGCGATTATCCTATGGATTAAAGCGTATCTTATTCTTGGTAAAAATATCAACAAAAAAATTGTTTATGTCTCGCGAGGTTCTGCTGGCAAGCAGTGCGACATCGTGCTTTGGACTGTTCCTAATGGAACTATTCAACCATGATGGGTTGAACAACCGTGAATGAAAGAAATGTTTAAGCCATTGTGGAATTACTTAACTTACATAATATCTTTTTCGTTATTTTAATACGATGTTTTGTTTTTTTCAGCTGTATTTAAAGAATTTTAAAGAGTCATGAATTGATAGCGAATTTATTAGAATAAAATGATTACGATCTGACAATAATAACTTTAAAAATACTATTATATTTTGATTGATTAATATAATAACTATATATTATTTACACTTACTAGAGTATAAAACAACTACATGTGTACAGAAACGTTTGGAATACGTATACGCACTAAGGAAAGTTTTCGAAAAAGTTGACCTGCACTTTTATGATTTATTCCGTCAGCCCGTGGACGACCCTTGAAAAGGTTCTGAGAAGGCAGTGACGCCTTGATCAATATTTCCAACCATTTAATTAAAAAAATATTAATTGAAGTGCGAATCCATATAATAATTTTATTCAGTATATGTATTCAAGAAAGAATAAAACAGAACTGTATAAAAAATGTATCAAAATACGGTGTTTCAAATGAATTAAATCTACGCGGTACAGCTATATAGATACACAAATAAAATGAGTTTCTCTTCAGGTATATGCGGTACACCAGGTATAAGCGGTCCTTTGAAATTTGCACCGAAAGCAATATTAGAAACCCTGGTGGAAATCCAAAACATTTTATAGCCAACAACTGACGATTTATTTTAGAGCTGGCCATAACATGGGAATTTCTCTTATCCAGTTTCTGTCTCCCGGTGAAACTTTTTTCTTCCATTACTTGGCCATGTAATAGATTGAAAAACAGAATGAGTTTTTCGAAGACAAGCACAAGCTTGTTCTTGAGTATTTTCAAGGTATTAAAACTGATCAGTTTTTATAGTCTGAAAATGGCTACTAGAAGGCTTGCTGCTGTGACAAGGAGTGAGAGAAACAAAATCAGATGGAGAAATATAAGTTTTGCTGAATTTTTCATAGAATGAGTACAATAAACGATTTATTAGTTAATGTTATTTATTTATATTTTCAAAAGCTATCCAATGCAGTTTAATGCTCTTTTATCAATAATAAAATTAATAAATGCATGAATAATATATGAATATTTTGTTTTTACGCCAATCTAAGAAATAGGCAAAAAATGGGAGAAAAAGCGTTTCATCATAGCCATTCATTAGCCAGTTTTACTAGCCATTTTCTAACTTCTTGGCCATTTCGTATAGATGAATTTCTACTAGGGAATCGTTACATATAATTGCATATTATACTACGTACTACTTTTTCATTAAAGTTTTTGAAAAAACTTATTTCATAATTTGGTATGTTTATAGTGCCTACATTAAAAGTATAAACTTTCAAAACGAATATTTTGATTTATAATACCGAAAATAATTCTCTTCTTTTAATTAAAGGAACGTTAATGCATCTATGAAGGAATCAATGTATTTTTTTGTGCAAAACCCTTCTTTTTAGCTCAACATAAGTCCAGCACTGATTTATCTTATCCAACCTAAATGAATATAAAAATTATTTCATATAAAATATATACAATTAATGACAAGATAAAATTTATAATTTTACAATCGTGAAGTCCATAAACGTGAGAATTTTGAAAGTTGTATAGTTGAAATAAAAAAAATGCTTTTTAATTTATCAAGAATTTAAATTGTATTCAAGTTGTATTATTTTTAAAATAATTATTCGTTGATAAATTGTTAATTTTGATCAGAATTCATAATTAAATTAACGAAAATGATCGAAAAATAAACGAGAACAGAACTATTAGATAAATCCAAATTCCCGACATAACGACATAACTCCATACTTTTTCAAATTTTCACGAGGGAGAAAATGCAAAACTATTTGTTTTAAATGTGTTAATTGATTAGTACAGTATCGCGCCCTATATCGTTTATTCCGATCTTAAGAATAAATTTGAACATTGAAACCCATTTTTCTCAGAAACTCAAAAGGTAGACTTACGTGGTTATGACTCGAAGTCACAGATATAGATTATATTTTTATGGAGTGTATTATCCGTAAGTATACTAAAAACCATCCTACGAAAAAAAATTATAAATACATAATTGTAAAAATTTATTTAATAAAATGGATGCTATATGAATAAGATCGATGATTATTAATCGATATATTTAAAAGAACTTCAAAAGATATATTGTAAAGTTTATATAATTGAAAGAAATCAGGTCTCGTATTTTTAGCAGTAATACACGTATGTTACTTAACTATATAAACTGAAATAATCTAATCTTTAAATGAATGTATTTTTATTTTAACTCAAAATAAATTCTAAATTTAAAATTATCTACATATTTTGTAAAGATAGCCAAAATAAAATGGATAATTTGTTTTTCAAATTCAAGGTTTGCGCTTTACATTATCAATTTTTTATGCCGAGTAATTTAATATTAACATGTTAGTAATAATGCTCCGAAGTATCAATCCTAATTTATCAGATGTAACTAAAGTATAATGAAGTACGAAAATTGAAAAAAAATCGATGGGGAGTAGTGCAAGGAATATTAAGAAAACAAATTATTAAACATGCTAAAATAAGTGAAAAAAATTGATTTTATATGACTAACGTTTAATGGTAGAAATAAAATATAATGACGTTACAAATATTTTCTCTTTTGAAAAAGTAAATGTTTATTTAAATATTTGAGTCTCTTTACTTTCTTTATGTTTGCATTATCAATTTTGATTCAAGATTTTGAGTTGTCAGTTTTGGCTATCCTCAGTTTTAGTTTACATCGGTTATGAAGGTATATGAATAATAAATTAGTAAAAGATAATAAGTATAATTAATTATTTCCATCATAAAAATATTGGAAAGCTAAATATAGGTATTTTGTTGCAATACAAATATTTAATAATATCGATTATTATTTCTATTTTGTCTATTTCAATTTATAAAACTTTTATTTTTATCAAAAAAGCTCTAATGTGTACTAATAAAAAGATTTATACAATAAGTAATACACCTTACTATTCTTTCATAAATGAATTACACGCGGCAACAGCTAGACTTTTCAAAAGTTTCCAAACTACCTTATTAAAAAATTCAAGCGGACGAAAAAAATCGATCTCCATTAACCGTATTAATGCTTCTTTCACAAAGCACCGCACTTTTCTACTTTTCCACTATACGCGCGCAAGCCTATAGCTTTGATCAATCCCCGTTGCGCGCCAGAGCGCAAGCTCAGGCAGGACATCTCGGCGCATCTAGAGCTTTCCATCCATCAAATTACACTCCCCCGACTCGGCATCGTGCTCAATAGAGGCTTCAATTCCGCGCCTCTCCAATTAACTCATTCGAAAAGTTGGCGGGCTGCGCGCGGCAATGACCGAGCTTGCGCGACCCACCGTCAGCTCTCGCTGCGATCGCGGCCATTCGCACCGGTGGGGATATACCCACGGCTGTTCGCCGCGCCAGAGTTAACTGGATCGTCGCCGTGTTGTGCGCCAGTCCGTGCCGAACACTCGCGACTCGAAAATTCGAAAACACGTACACGCGCACGCAGAAAAAGAGAGACAGCCAGACAGTATAATATCAGCACGTCGGTATTATAAAGAGGAGGAAATAAAACAGCGGAGCGTCAGTCATCGGCGACCTCGAGACCGGAGCAAATCATCTATACATACATCATACTCAGACGTATACAAACATCGCGACGAGTTGTCTACTTGCGCGCACCGCATTCGCTCTCTCCCACCCTGTATAAGTAATATATACACCTAGGCCAGCGGCCGCGCTTAACCTTTTTTCCGGGCAGAAAGAGCGAGAGTGAGAAAGACGACAGGTTGAGCTGCTCTGACAGAGCTCGCAGTCGTTGCCGCGACCGCGATCAGCAGAGCACCAGTACACACAGCGGGTATACCGGGCGTGTCGAGGATAACCCATCAGAAGAGTCGAATACAATTGAAAGAACAGTTGTCAACGAGGCGACGAGGACAGCCGAGAGCTCCGATCAGGGGAGGCTTTAATGTGCGGCTCGAGCGGTAAAAGCAACTACGGCAATGAAGCTCACGCAGAGGTGCTTCAGCGGCATCGCCAAGATGCTCGACTTCTACTCCCAATTCAACCCCTCGCCCCTCTCGATAAAGCAGTTTATCGATTTTGGTAAGTGTGCGCGACTCGCGCCTCTATGCCAGTCGCATGCTCTTATATGTACTTTTATTATTATATACATGCAGTTCTCGTTCCTTTTATTCTCGAACGCGCGGGGCTTATAATGAGAAACCATGCGCGAAACTGACGCTAGCGCGGAACCCGCAGCAACTTTCGCGCTAATAACTGAGCCCGTGCGTTATATACCTACACTTTACTCGAGGCTGAACTCGTCGAGTTATGTAAAAACTTTTCCCTCGATCTAGTCTCGTGACAGGCTGCACGCACTGCGGAAGAACTACTAGACGCTTGATTCAAGTGTTTATTGACGCTCGGGGCCACATTCATCAATTTTTCTCTCTTTATCTCCGCAAAAGAATTAACGTTCAAGTGTTGTCATTGCACTTGTCGCACTTTACTTTCTTTTCTTTTCCTTCGTGCTCTTCTATACCCCCTTGTCACGGCGATCTGATAACAGCAGCGAGATATCTTTGTGTTTGATAGAGAAACAAACGTGCTCTTTATTCACTTTGTTCGCCGCTAGTACTAACACACAAGGCTTGACCATATATATGTATATATAGGTATAGTTTACACGTGCCGTTGAAAGCTGTACCGCGTTGTACATGAAAGCATCTATTGACACAACATAAAAATTTCATCAAAGTTCACTCTCCGGTGGTCACTGCTTCGCGTTGCCCTATTTCCATTATGTCGCTGTAATGACGCAGTTATGTGCAATCGCTTCCAGCATCGTCTATGCCCTTCGAAAAGAGGCGACGTCTTATCAGGGCCTCGTGCACTACGGCTATCGATTTTCCCTCGCCATACTATTGTGCAGGGCAGACGCAATATCGCAGCTGTATGCACATCAGCTCATGCTGCTATTGGTTTGAGAAATTTGCAGTATGCGCTGCTGTACTTACTTCCTCCCTTTCACGAGTGAGAGATGATGATGCGCGTCTCCCGCCGTCGCCGCTACTGCAGCCGCCGGTTTATCTGATGCAATCCCGGGCGACGATTGCAAAAAATTCTAGGATTGTCGTCCTGTTGCTAGAGCAGTTTTTCCCTTGTTAATATATCGAATATAAATCTCAGGCTTTTTATTGACAATTGATATTGGTTTATCATTGTTCATAATTGTCTTTGACAATCAACAATAATTTGCATTGTTGGATGTACCAGAATAATGATAAATCCACGCTTAAAAGGATTATAATGTGAAGCTATATTGTTTTCCATTAATAAAAACAACAGCTGATGGCTAAAATTTCCGCCCGATACGTCATTGAGTACGTAGTTGCCTAATTAGGATCACAATATTCATGAAGCCGTACGTGAATTGATTGGACCGATGGTAAAAAAAATGCCGCGCGCAAAATTAGGCTTACAACGTTGCGAGTGTATACGGGATTTCCTCTGTGCGACTTGTTTTTGAACCTTGAATTGTGAGTGTAGCGCTTGTATATGTATCGTACGTACGTGTGTAATCCACCGCTCCCGCGTGGTATCTGCTTCTATGTATATATTCTGTTCTCGAGGCCGGCTCAAATTTTTAATGTAACTCTATTCTGTGGTTGTTGCAAAAAGGAGAGTTACGATTCTGCACGTATACGTTATCCATCTAACTGTTGTTATTATTATGACAAACACTCAACATTAAAAAAAGTATTTTTTGCCTACGTAATATACTATTAACGCATTTATATTAAAAAAGTACTAGTTTTCCTGATGATGTTTATGTATTTAATTTTATATGAAGCTATAAATTATACTTTCATATGAAAATATTAATGTCATAAAAATTGGATAAGTTGAGAAAGCGAGCATCAACATGTTATTCCACAAGTTCAGTAGATTAGAATCCAATCCATTCAAGTTATCGACCTGATATCATCCAAACATAACATAATCGTACGATGTATATAATTTTTCCAAGGGCTTTTAGTAAATTGGCGAAGACTAATCATTTATCGATTTTTACAGTATAAATGTGATAACGTACTATTTCCTATATTTTACTGGCGTTTTAGTAGTAACTGCGTAGAAATAGCTTAATTTCCTACCGCTGGCCCACTTTCCAGCAAATCGGGGCAGCGTCAAAAATGCGCAACTAAAAATAAGAAAATTAAAGCAGATGCAGCCTTAAATTCACCTCGTTCGTTTCATTTCTTGCTCGATTCACTAGTTAATAAACGACTGGATATGATAGTTTCTTTATTACATTACTATCTATGTGAATTTCGAAAAACGTATAAATACTGATAAGCTAAACACATATTTTTCAAAATACCATAATACTCTCCTTTACTGCAAAGTACATTTTCCAATCCATAAGCTTTTTATACAGCTATACAATCATATTATATTTTAAAAGGTCAATTACTCGATTGAATTGCGTTTTATTAAAATTGCACAATGCGCCGACATCGCGTTTGCTAAATCAATATTCCAAGTTAATATAGTTTATTATTTAGTGAGTCGTGCCTAAAATCTTATACCTTTTATAAATTATATCTTTGCCAAAAAGTAAAATTTCAAGTATGCAAATAAACTGCATTTCGCAAAAACCAATTTAGAAATTCTTGGAGAAAAAAACATTCGAAAATAAAATAAAAACGAAGTTAACCGAATAAAAACATAGAGTTAGCTACGTCGCTCAGACTGGAGAGCCTGAAAAGGCGAGCTGCACGGTGCGGAGGGACGCGCAAGGCAAGCGAAAAGAAGAAAGAAGTAGTGGGGACCGCACACACATACATAGATGTGACGTGACAATCACCACGAGTCTCGTGATCTCCAGCCGCACGAGCTAGCTTGAGCCTCCATTTCTCTCTTTGCCTCGCTCACATAGGCACTTTTACCGCTCGGAGCGGCGCGTGTTTTTGTACAAAAACATATATACAACTCATATAATATACATATACATCAAAATGCCCGTTAGCGTATTCAACTTTCCTTATACTGTTAACGCTATGCGAGCAGAGTTCATTAAATATTACTATTGTTTGAATAACTCGTGCTATGTGGCATTTCTTCAATAATTAAGAGGCGTTTTTGCGCTTCAAGACTCGTGTCGCAATGACTCATCGAATTGATCCTCGCTCGGTTAAAATTGTATACAACAGAAGCACGTTATTCAGCTTGATTTAAGTATGCAATAACTTTCAACAGGCTAACTTCGGATTTCTTCGGAGCTTTTCATTAGATCGTTCATTACGATTTGTATGCTGTGCGAATGTTGCGAATGCAGGAATCGTTATGACACAAATAGCTTTCGATGGTCGTTTAAAAAATGTCGTTTCTTGTCTTCAAGTAATGTGGAAATACTTAAAATGTTTATGGTATAAGAGCTTGAATTCTGTTGAAGAAAAACAAAACAAAAAAAAACAAACGAACATTTGTGTTACTCGTTTTATTGACAAATACAATAAATCTGTAAAACCATTTTGCTGAAAGTTACTGCTCATGGAACAAATAATTTTCATCTAGTACCAAGTATAGTATGTAAAGCAGTAAAAATGTCTTATGGTTTTTCTAAGAATTTCAATATGATTTTTCCAAATTGAAAGTTATTTATAAATTATTTTTCTGTGTACTTTTGTCTGCTTAAATAATCTTACGTAATAACCTGACTCATGGATAAAGTATTGTCACTGAAAAAAACAATCTTCGAAGGTGGTCAGTTTCCGATCATCTATCTCCAAATCTGAAGAGCGCGCAAATAAGCCAAACAAGTACTTAAAATGTCTTAGTAGATAATCTATAGTTGGCTTTCTTATCTTTTATTGAATACTTTGCACGTGTCTTAACAAATTACACCAGTACTCTATAATTTCACATTTTTACAATGTCAAGAATTATCCACATAAATTGTGGTGCCAGCAAACAAGCCACACTTTATGTAATAATACTTGAAACTATAACTTTGGTAAACAAAAGCACACAAAGCACGGAAATTGAATGCAATTCCTGACTTTATCCGCATCTTTGCAAACGTGATATAAAGAAATTTGTAATGCAATCTCCAGATGTTTTGACTCGATTAAAGGCTTTAGCGTAATATGTTCCGTGCGAATAGCGAAAACAAGATTGTAAATATTATTGAATTATCGACAAATCTTATTACACGAGTATAGAAGCTTCTATTTATAGTTATCTTATGTGTGTCGCGTCATTTCTATTACAAAATCAGTGCAAGTCGAGAAAGTGACAATCATAATCGAATGCGTGATATGTTATTTTTTAGAATATTTGTATCGCCGGCGGTCAAATGAACTATCGAGAAGATTGTTGTTCTTGTACACGAAGGCTGTAGTATATTACTATGAAAGCATCAGAATTGTAGTCGTGTTAAATAAAGCTAAATGTTTGTTGTTAATTCTTTGAAAATCTGTAGTGTATAGAAAGAATATTTTTTTATTTTTCAATAGTGTAAGGATTTATTTTCACAAGAATACGTATTGTGAACACGGTGCAGTTATACATTCCATCACAGTAATAGAACCGTGAGATTTTTACATATTACATTAACATTTAAATGAATATGAAAAACTAGTTTTGAAAACTCATTCGATTATTAATGCACACACCTATTTAGACGAGAACTGGCTTCGCGTAATGCAACTTTTTTTCTAAAGCTTTTGCCGAACACCAAGTTTTTCTGTAAAAAAAATAGTGAACTCTTTAATATTTGTATTACAGTATTGACAAATTTCTAACTAATCTATTCATTTTTCTAAATAAAAAAAAGCATAAATTCTTTATTATTTTGTGATATTTAAACTTACAAGACCTTAACGTTTGTTATCTGTCAATACGAACTATAAGTTACCGGGAAAAATAATGATTAATATTATTTCTAAGAAAGCGCCTTTTCTGCTAAAATTAAATATTTTTTCCAAGTCTGCTTTAAATATTCGTAAAAAAATAATATTTTTCTATAAAAGAGACTGTATAATTTAACGGAACACGACTTACAAAAATTCATTAGTAAAAAAATTTTAAAATATAAATTAATATAGGAAAATGTTAAAAATTACATAATGTTTAATTTTATCTAGATCTTTTATTTTTTAATGCACAGTATTTTTTGGCCATCAATAAAGAATATGATTTATCGTCTAACTTGAGTGATTTTGAAAAAATTTCGTTTAAATTTTCAAACAGTTATCTTTCATACGCGACATTCTTTGAACGTCAAATATTTTTCTTTTTTTTACAAAGGAATAGTAAATTTGTGTGTTCAACAGTACAATTTTAAATTTAAATTTAAAAAAAAAAAGTTTTCTTCCAATCCGCGAAAAAGCATTTGGTCGTTCGCCAGTTCTTCGTCGTCAAATCCATTTAATTTGTCTTGGGTTTATCGCGTACACCTGTAAAATACGATGCCATCGATCCAAAGTAAAGGACAAGGTTTTGACCTTTAAGAAAAATTAAAGAGAATTTTGTATTGATCGATAGTTTCCATTGACGCGTGTGTAAATGTTAGGTTTCCGAAACAATGGAAAACTGATAATTTTAATTAACTGGCTGGCTTTCATTGCCTTGAAAGGTTCGACATGTATCTAGTGCCCTTTTGTCCTCTCACAAACAGATTGTACTGATACTATCGAGTTCAGAAGTTTGTGTTTTCCATTTTATTTAATACTTTCCTATTGATTGTCTATAACTTTTAATTTTATTTTCTCAACTAACCTGGTGCATTTTTTGCACACATGACTCAATAATTCTGATACTTTTTTTATTGGAATTTACTCTATCTTATTATAACATCTAAAGATAGAGACACGCCCTCAAATATTTATTATATCTTGTTGAATGCCTACGTATCGATAAATATAAAATACAAGATGTTAATCCTTTTATCTAATAATCGGTCGCATAATTGAATCCGTTTTAGGGTGTGTTTTATGTTCTTCCCGATGAGTCATCGAATCGACCTTTTTCTGCAACTAAAATCGATTGCAAATATTTACGATGTAGGGTTCTTAATGAACAAGTGTATGAGGTGTTTCTAACTTTATAAAAATAAAAACTTAGGAATAATAATTTAACCATTATTTATACATTTTACGTAAATCGAGCGAATAGTGAAATACATTATTTTAAAACAATTTTTATTCTATTTCTTATTGGAAATTTGTTAAAAATATTAATAGAATAGTTATTTTCATTTTGAAATATTTTTCTAATTTACTCTAGAGTATATTTTAATAATAATATTATATTGCGTCATTGTTATATCGGTTACTCATTATATGACGATTATTACTACAACTAATTCTGTAAGAAGCTTTACTTTTTAATCTTTAACTAAAATAACTTGCCTTCGGAGCACGCCCGCCATGTATACAAGAAAAAATTCCAATAAAAAAGAAAAATATTGCCAAGGGGAAAATCCCAATAGTATTGGCCAGCTCCTCTAAAAAGAAACCAAATATTCAAACAAAAAACAGACAAACACACACACGAATCTCTCGAATACTCGGACGTGTCGGTCACATGACTTTACAAATCGCTGGTCATCGCCTGTATACATACACACCGACGGTTACAAGCGGCCGCTCGTGTGTATGCGTAAAAACCTCAAAAATAAAGAAGAATTCGAGAGTGGTCGGCCGTATGTTTTTCGCCTGTGGCGATTACGTGTGCACGCGAATACCTCAGACTTTGACCTCGAGAGAGTTAAGAGCGAGAGGCTCGTTTCCGCCGTATGTTGGAGGCACGGTTCGCGGCTCCGCCAATCAGAGTGATCCCCTCTCCATTGGCGAGAAGCCGCGCGCGTCATCGGCCCGGCCTGTATATATAATGTTGCCGTTTTCTCTCTCTTTCTCCCTCTTTCGCTGTTTGACTGATATATGCATGCGCGCACACACGCAGGCTACATCTCCAATGACGACTTGGTCAAAGTTTTAAATATAATAGAGGATATTCGCTCACTTTTTTTAAACTCACGTTTTGCTTTATAAATAATTGTTCTGTGACGAGGGGGCAGGACATTTTAAAGTCTTGCGCCAAGAGTCACGCCCCCAGGGGAGGATGTGTTACTTTATAAATAAAAAGTTTCCCGCTTTGTGACGCTAAGATATTTGATATCTATTATAGGAGAGGCTTTTATTTTTAAATTTTGTATTTACTTATCGAACACTCCTTTTTTTTGCAAAATATAGTTGGTAAAATATTTTTGAAACCTTACTTAAACACTGAATAAAGTTTCTTCATTTTGCGCATTTCATTGAAATGTACACTTAATAACTTTTATTATTGTCATTAAACATATAAGCTGCAAATTAAAAAGCTTTAAAAGTTTCATTTTAAGCAAATGAAGAAGTAAATGCTTCTTATTTGTGAACGTCAGTGATTAAGACTGGCACACGCGCACGATTGAAGAAGAGTCCACATGAACGATACGGGAGGTCGGGATTCGAGAATCTTCTCCGGCTATCCTTCTTTTTCGCTCCAGTTGAGTAGAGATTCGTATTATATTGTGGGTGCGTAACTGCGCGAACAGTTGGCTCTCCCGATAAGATGCTGGATTTTGAACGTTACTCAAGTGTTGCTCAACACGATAGAACGAGGCGTGTGTCATATCTTTTTCTTTTGTTAACTTGTTTTTTGCTGTCGTAATTTACTTCAGCTTCATATTATACCTTTAGCGCGCTCATGCAAAAAATCACTTGATAAAGATATTACAAATAAACTCGTCATTATTATTATTGTTGTTTATAAATAACATTATATTTATGGTTCATTATAAAGTTATATTTCAAATATTATTTCAATATCCGGCTTAACTATTCCAGGTGCTACGATATATTTTATCACTATCTAAATTAGAGTTAAGTTGCATCGTTTTTTAATGGCTTTTTAAATTCCAGACATATCTTATTTAATAGTATGATACAAGTTTGATCTATTATTAAAAAATACTCTAGCTTGAAAAACAACCATTTTTACGATCTTCCGTATCTATTATAAAAATTATACTGACGTGGGAAATCGTTGTTGCATTGTCGCGGTCATCATTGCAGTAAAAATGCTATTAATCTTCTACGAACCGCAATTATTTCCATTATCCTGTTAGGAGCAATTATTTTAGTTACTTCAAAAAATGATTCTTGTTAATAAAGTATGTTTTTTTCAAAGAATCGTTAGAACATATTAGTATTTTTTTCTTTTTCAGAAAAATGAATTTTTATTTTAAACTGATACATTGTAGTACCTAAATCAGTTATTAAAATTCAATCTAGCCCGAAAGATAAATAGCAGTAAAATATGTAATTAATGTGTTTATCTTAAGAATGGCGCGTAGAATCACCTTTCGACTCTGGAAATGCCGCAACCAATAAAAAAAGTCAATAAATAATGATAATAAGCTTATCGCAGTCTGCAGGGGCTTGTTCTGCCATTGCACTCAAATATTTATTAATACCAATCGCACTCATTCCGTCTCGACGAGCGCTTTTTTGCTCGTTCATGCGCCCCATTGTTTTGTTCGCGGCGTAGTGCGATAACAGGGATTCCTCGCATATGCGATAAGTTTGTGACGAGTGCCCAAAGTCTGCTCTCTACTGAATAAATGATATAGCGCGTGGATAAATAGTAGGGTAGACGTCGCGTAAAAACCCGTATGTGTATTCGAGATCTACGTCAAGTTGCCGCAGTTTAATGAGTTTGCTTTCTCAACGGTGTCTGGTGTGCCTTATCGCTGCGGTTTTTTTTTGCCGAGTGATAAGTCAGATGATACTTGTATAAAAATATTTTTGCAAAACATTTTTTTTGCAGACTCAAGTTTTTCATTATTGACAAATGTGCCCTTGTCTAATGCAATTATATGGTGCAGTATTTCTTCCTGCATTGGATTTCAAAGCTTTTTTTTAACGATGTCATAAATACGTTTACATTATCGAAAACGTATAAAAACGGACTCATTAAGAGAACACCTTCTAGCGATTCCGCATGAAAATGTCTATATTCATAGCAGTGAGTAATGTATTATCTCGTTAACGTTGCTAAGTGAGTGTTTTTTTTTTCTATAAAATTATCTTTTTTCGACAAAACTATAAAAATATTATATTTTTTCATTTTATATAAGGGAAGTGTAAAATGTCGACAAGATTTTTTGGAGTTTTAATCCAAGTTTACAGGCGTAGATTTGCATAAATGAGTTTCTGAATATGTATATTGAACACAATAATTTTGTACTAGTTTACGATTACTCATCAACAATCATCCATCTATTACTAGAATAAATTATTAATATAGGTATAAAAAAGTATATTAAAAAAAAAAATTAATCTACGGAAAGAAACCAACGCGTAGTAGGTAGATTTATGAGTTTACTTTACTCAAGGACAAATTTCGATTTTTTATTAGTGTTTTCAAAATTATTAAGAACAATATAACTATACTAATATTATTAGCTTTAAATTAGAAATATATTTATAACACTATCTTAACTTAAACTATTGTGAATTAAAGTATTAAATATATTTAAATTTTATAGGATTTTAAAATGTTTCACATTTTGTATGACACATATTAATATCCAGTATCAGCTTCCTAACAGTAACTACTTATAAAGCTGTATTTTAAATATAATTAGTAAAATTATGTTTCATAACTCTTCGATATTACGTACAAACAAACATTTAGTTTTTTTAAATATTATTATAATTAATATATACTTGCGAACCCATTTATTCTTTTCATATAAGTATATTTTTTGAAATACTGTTAAGAAAAAATATAATTAGCAGAAGACTGATATTAAATTAATTAAAATAAATATCTATTTGAAATTTTATTCATTATAACGAATACAATTTTAGTTTAGTTAACTTTTTACTAAAGTTAATTTTAAAGTTAAAGGTGTAGTAATATCGAAAAGTCCTTGTACGAATTTTCCTTCAAATGTATAGTATTTAACTAAGCAAAAATTTAAAAATACGTGTATGATGACGATCTTATTATCTTAAATTTTCCAATCATTATGATTATATAAAAATAATTTTAATCAATATATATGAATATTTTTTTTAAATATATGCAAATACAAACCGGATACTTTCCATTTTATTTTAACTTGTTTTATTTTCAATGACATTAAAGTTTAAATACACGTATACATATTACATGCAGTTATTTTAGAAAATTTTCAAAATATAGATTCGAGTTCGGACGTCCGTTTTATTTTTGTCATCATTTCTGAAGGAGACTGTATGTGCATTGTGGTTATAAATATTACATCAACGAGACACTTTATCATTATTAGATTTCAATCTATATTTGCGGTTATAACTTATTTGAAATATCTAATTTTTTATCTCTATTCGCTTTTAATTAATTTTTTATATGTATCACGTGTTGCTCAAAATTTATTATTAAGTTGTATTTAGTGACTACTTTTGATGAATATACATCATTATATCGGCTTACAAAACATTTTGAACTTTTATTTCGGGGTGAAATTATTTTCATTTACTTTAATGCATACAGAATGTTATTTTATTGTTGAAAGATGAATTGTGTCATGGAGACAATGAATCATTTTCACCGTATTCAGCGATATGAAAAAGAATTTCAACAAACTTATCAATTAATTTTATCGCTTTTTTCCGTATACAATTGAAACAATTGATTGAAGCAAAAAAATAAACCTTTTTTATATTCTTTTATATGAGATACTATTTATTTTGTATATTATTGTAATTTTATATGAATGTTGGAATGATTAAGTGATTTAAAAATCAAACTGTAAGGTAAATGTACCAGTGACTAGCCATATACCAGTACCTAGCCATTTCAGCATATTATAATTATTTTTATGATGTAGAAATAAAATTTTCAATGTATTATTAGTAATTTCCAATTATTTAGTAATCATAATATTT
>JAWWEQ010000045.1:2625920-2680526 GCA_035583055.1 Torymus tubicola | reverse complement strand
TCAACTAAAATATATTATGACTAGGTACTGGTACATCAAAATCGGGCCACCAGGACAACCTAATTTTCTGTGGCTATATGTACTGGTAAATGGGCTCTTTTTTATATTTCTATTATAAAAAAGAAAAAAAAGACTTAATGTATATTTTTTCTATAGTAGTTTGTTAAGGGAAGGTCAATTTTACATAAAAACCAAGAAGTATTCATCCAATAAAAATTTTTAATTTTTGAATGACCAATTGCTTGATTTTAGTCTACTAAGCGTCCAGTTACTGGTATATTTACCTTAACTGTAAATAAAATAATGTGAAAAGTCAGCATTAAAGTGAAAGGGGTTTTAGCACTTACTACAAACAATAATAATTACATCGAATGAGAAATTAATGCCAGACTTCTGGACTGCTACACTCGTTATGCAAAAACGGAAAAATTATACACCGTCTGCTTCCTGTTACTGCTGCTCAACACACTGAAATAGTTTTTAAAGTTTTACTTGTCCTTCATAAACAAACTTTCAAAGTCAAAGAATATTTTATCCGTTATTTTCTATCTATTCACAAATTCTTATGTTAGCTAGAATAATGCTGCATCTCTGTTACTAATCGTACTGATTTAAAAAAAAATTGTCGTAAAGAGAATTAACTCAACAATACATCATCGTTCTTTTTCCATGAATAGTCAAACATCTAGTCCAATTATTGGTTCAATTTTTACTTTATTACTATACTTCTATTTTCAACGAAAAAATGGTAAATTGTTGGAAATCATTCAAAACTGCAATTTAGAAATTTCTTTTTTATTCGACGAATCAAGTTACATTCACAGTGTCTATAAATATAAAATGATACATGCGCCGTACAGCTAATTCGATTCTTCAGTTCGTTCGTTCAATTCACAAGACCGCTCTAATTGAAACCCAATTAGCGTTTCAATTCACTCGGCCCAGAATTGCACAAATTCGTCCATTTTTGCATTCTCGATACCGCTCCGCACAGTAATCCAGTCCTCTGAAATTACAAAGTCATATACATCAGCTGCACCGCTACAAAAAACCCGCTTGAATCTGCAAGCCTGAATAGTCGTGCGATACGTCTACGCTTTCGCGCAACAGTGCGCTCCAATAAAGGTTCTCGTGCGGTCTCGTATCGCAGACGCGCCCTCTTTATTTTCCGGCTAACTTACTTTGCACACTTCATCATCGACGCGCCGATGACGACGACTCGCTCTCGCCGTCTGCGTTCGTAAGATAACCGCGCTTTGCACGCCAATTTATTTACAATATACGTATAAACGCGTTTTACTCATCGTGTGCTACGCATGTGTGGTATATACGAGTATACTGTGCGGAGCTATACGCTCCGACGGGCAAGGAACCTATCTCTCTGCCAACGAGCTAACGTGATTTGCGCCTTGATGGCTTTTGCGAATTCCAATTTCGCTTGATGTATAAGAGCCGCATCTGGCCTCAAGGGCGCTATGACGCGTCGACGGGATTAAATTTACCGGATTTAATAACACTAGAACTACGCGTTACCTTTATATGCGCTTTTTATACGTGTATTTTACCGAGAGCAGCATAAAAAAAGAGCTTCCGAACTGCGCCATTTCACGGTGGTACGATCAAAATTTTTTTTCTATCTCAGTGTTCTTTGTCCGGTGTTGTTATTCGTCTTTACGGGATGAAAGAAGTTGTTATTGCGACGATAACGATAACGATAAAAAGATTATTTTTACCATCATAATAACTGTGGTAAACTGAGCTCGCTAATAAAGAGAGAAAAAAATACGAGAAAAATTAACAACGAGCGTTTCTATTACCGTTACGCAAGAGGTCACTGAATTTCAGCGCCGCATTATAAATTGGAAAATGCTACCAGGACGGCAGTTAGCAATTTCAGGAGCTTTGTCGGCACATAATGTCGCGTGACTCGCTCGTTCGCTGGCCTTAATCGGCCATTGCGTATTTTATTTCGAGCCCTCGTGCCGTTGTTGCGTGCTCTGATGCATTAGCACGTAGGAGATGAGGGCCTGTTTCAGTTGCCTTTGAAGGTGTATAGAAATTCAATGATAAATAATGTGTAAACAGCAACTAAGTAATCGTATCCAATCGCTGAAAGATCTGCATTACATTAAGCTGCTAAAAGTTTTCGCTTTTAATGTAGAGCTAAATTTACATTTGCTTTTACTGTTACTACTTTGCCTACGCGTTTGGCTTATTTTTATAATACTAATGTATAAAACTTTTTAAATAATATGTTTCTGATAATATCTAACGTACTCGCTAATTTTTATGTTGAGAAAATTAAATAAATGAAGATTCAATGAATTGTCTTTGAAAAATATTTATGAAGCCGCGTTATCTAGAGTAATAAATATAACTATCGAATATAACTTTACTTTCAATTGCGTTACACTCTAGTTAAAAGAGTGTGAATGAAAAATATTAAGACTTGCATACGCGAGAGATACTGCTATCACGTATTCGACTTTCATGTTTATTTGCAAGTGTTTCAACACTGGCATTGACTGATAAATGTTTTTCTCGAATCATGTACAATTATAATTGAAAAATTTGTTCAATAATAATTACATCGTCCTTAAATAGATTAATTTAATATTTAATACTATGTATTAAATATTGAAATTATATATGTACAAAATATGTTCATTTATTCTCATTGTATTTTAAGACAGTAAAGAGTTTTTAAGAAACCGAATTAGTACTAACCTTTCTATTTTAAAACCTTTGAACTTTTTAAGCACTAGTCGATAATACGTTTTTACACCAAAGTATACGTCATTGCTGAAAATATACATGTTCGTAATTACACTTAATATTTTAAAACATCTAAAGAGAGATTTTATTGCCTTTAATCTATTTATATTATATTTCATTTTAAACAAGTAAATAAGATTTTAAATACTTTAAAGCTAGTATTGGAAACTATACTATTATTCACTTTATTCTTTCAAAAAATTATAGAATAGCATTAATTAATCCATTAAAATAAAAACAAAAAAATTTTCAAACATATTTTTATATTTTTATCTTTATTTTAATAACATTAGTCATTGTCTATTTATAAGCTTTATTCCAGAAAATGTTTGTATGTTTAATTAAGCAAAAGAATTTTAGTTATTCCATACAAGGTGGAAAGCAGACTTGTCAAAAAGATAATTAATAACATTTAACAGGAAATTCCTAATTGATGAAAATAAAAAAATGCAATTTAAAAGAATAAAATTTAAACTGCACTTACGATCATGTGATATACGTGACATATTACATTTGATCATTTCTAATTACGAGTTTCTAGTTATGTTCGTCAATACGTTTGTTCAATATTTTAAAATAATTATTTATTAATGTTCTCGTAAAAATATCAACCATAATATTTCTTTAGCCAATTTTATGCTTAGAAGAATATTCTATTTTGATGATAATTATCTACTAATTTAAAGTAAATTTTGACATTTAGATGCGATAACGTTGTTATTTTAATTATTTGTAATTTTACTTACACTGTTGTGTTATTATTACATATTCACTTTAGTTAAAAATCCTTCGATTTGATTGAAACGTTAACTATAAGATATTGTTAATTTTTCATCTATTTATGGTTTCGAACCTTATTACGTCCAATGTTTACTAAGGCGGATGTTTTTCTTTTTCAGGACTTAGTGCGTGTGAGAGGAAGTCTTTCATTTTTCTACGAAAGGAATTACCGGTGCGTCTGGCTAACATAATGAAAGAGATTCACCTACTGCCAGAGAACTTGTTACGGATGCCGAGCGTTGGTATTGTAAATAATCTCTATGCCACGTCTTTTGAAGAAATCATACATTTTGAGAAGGCTGATATTAATGACAGTACTCTGGATACGTAAGGATATCTTCTTATAATTGCAATATATATTGTAGTTTGTAGATAATCATTTGCTTTGTAAATGGAAAAGATAACAAAAAATTCATTTTACCTCATTCTAACGTGTAAATGCAAATTCTAACATGCTCGACAAAAATACACTATACATATTCAAGAATACGTTATGTATACGTATGCACAACTGATTGTCACCAGAGTTTTAATCTCGAGAGTTGATGATTTTCAGATTACGAAACTTCTAGACTGTAATAGATTACATTTATTTACATAAATATAGTATTACGTTAAAGTAAATAATATACATTATAATACTAGTTTTTGCTCTGTGTAATAAGGCTAACAATTGTAATACAATAATCTTAATTTTAACGAGTTAGTAATCTTTTTTATTTTTTATTTCAGATTTTGTCAAGCTCTAGTCAAGATTAGAAATAGACACACCGATGTCGTACAAACAATGGCTCAAGGAGTTTTGGAATTAAAGGAATCTCACGACGTGGATGCTCAAACGGAAAACAGCATTCAGTATTTCCTTGATAGATTTTATATGTCCCGAATTTCCATAAGGATGCTTATTAATCAGCATAGTAAGCAAATATAACATCAGTATTTTGAATATATAATTTAATTGCATACTTTAATCTGTATGTATAAACTTATCATCCAATATCCCTCAAATTATAATCTGTATACTTTATTCAGAAAAACAAAAAAATGTAATAAGTCATATTTACACTTTTAACATTGTAAAAATGCTTTACATAAATTTAATTCCCAAATTATCTCATTTTTACGTTATAATTATTGAAATTAGTATTTACGACAACTGGCAAGTTTTTCGCAATAGTTTTACTCGCGTAAAATATTACGCAACAGTGTGATATATTCTTTTCGAACGTCACAATTTATCGATCTCTATTTTTATTCAAGCTTTAAGTAAGTTCTAGAAAATTATTTTTTAAGATAAGCACATAATCAATATAAATTTATCAGTGATGGTATCAAAAGATACCTGTTCTAAAACAAAATATTATTGTCATCTGTGAATGTATAAAAAATGTAATATAGTAAATAAAAAAAGCTTGAAAATTTTTACCATTTCTAATTTTAAACTTAAATGATGATATCCTACAGCGCAAAAGAAATATTGATCTCAAGTGGATGATTCGTTTCATATATATATCAAATGAAAATGTCAAATCCATTAAAGGGAAAAGTAGATTCCAATCCATTAGTTGCAACGTTAACTTATCTATGATACTTATTTTATTAAATGATGAAATTTTTTTTAAACTTAAACAAATGTTTTAACCATAAGCAAAAATAAGTTATTTTCTTTGCAAAAAATAAAGCGATTACATAACAAAAATTCGGAACAGTTTCTTTAAAAAAATTCAACTTATTTTACTTTCAGCTTTACTTTTCGGTGGTGTGCTCAACGGTCATAATCGTCACATCGGCTGCATAGATCCGTACTGCGATGTCATCAGTGTCGTCCGCGATGCTTATGAAAATGCTCGCTTCTTGTGCGACCAATACTACATGGCTAGTCCCGATCTAGTGGTCAAACAGCATAATGGCAAGTTTGCTAAAAGTTGATTACTAAAAGAGTATTTCTTGTAAGTAGAATAAAGTAAAGGCCCAAGTTCACAATTAATGTTTTTCTCTTTAGTATTCCGTAGTGATGCTTTTAGTTTATGATTTTCATCTGTTTTGATTGTAATTTATGAACGAAGACTCTTTTTCTGTACAATAGGTCATTATATAATATGTTAATATTGTTCTATCGGTGTTCTTTTGCAGAACTCGAACGTGGGAATGATGTAAAAATAATATATGTGCCAAGTCACTTGTATCACATGCTCTTTGAACTGTTCAAGAATAGCATGAGAGCAGTGATGGAACACTGTGGCGACGACGCCGACAATTATCCACCTTTAGAGGTTACTGTCGTGCGCGGAAAAGAGGACATATGTGTGAAGGTTTGTAATTGCTTCGAAAGTTTTACTATCTTTGTTTATTTATTAAAGAGAAGTGATGTAAATTTAATTTTTTTCTTTTATCTCAGATGTCCGATCGAGGTGGCGGTATTGCTCGATCGCAAATGGATAACTTATTCAAGTATATGTACAGTACAGCTCCCCAGCCCAGCAAGTCCGATGCTCACACGGTACCGCTTGCTGGGTACGGTTACGGTCTTCCATTATCCCGATTGTATGCACGTTATTTCCACGGTGATCTGGTTTTGCTCAGCTGCGAAGGTTACGGCACTGATGCCATTATATATTTGAAGGTGATTGTCATTTTACCATAATATTTCATAAAAATATTTAAATTTTATGTTAATTTCAAACTTTTGCCAATAAATATTTTGTCAACTAAAATATCTTTCATTAATTTCAGGCATTATCGAACGAAGCAAACGAATTACTACCAATTTTCAACAAGACCTCGTCGAAATTCTACAGAACTCCGCTTCCTACAGCCGACTGGAGCAGCCAATGCGGTAACAGCATGGCAACCAGACAAATGACCATGAGCCACACTCAGGGCCATAGGCTTCCCAATGGTTTACAAGCTAGCCAATGCTAGCAAAAAGCCGTTGATATAGTTGTCGATCCAGAATCACTAGACTGACTGAAGCGTATTTATTGTACTGTATTTACAATTTTTATATATTATTTTTAATAATTTTTAATTTCTTTTAAAACAATGCCACGGATTTAAAATCATGATTCTTTTTCTTGAATATTTCAATTTTTCGGGAAATGGCATTTAAAGTAGAACACACTCTTTTGTTATCTTTTAAAATAAGGACATATCACAAACTAGTGTGAGTATATTCAATAAATTTTAAGATACATTATTTTGTCAAAATTAGACAAATTTCACGAGCAATGCAATAATTTTTAAGGCGTACTAGTGTTTGTTTAAAAATATAAATTATGGATAAAATGTAAATCACCGACAAATTAAATTTAATAATCTTGCGAGTTATAAATTAAAACTTTTTAGTCAGTGATTTATAGAAAATAGATACAAATTGCTAACTGTGATTATAAAAAGTTAATTTATGTCGAATTATTGCTGTAATTGTTATAGCGCATTAATGATGATTTGTTGCCGACTGCGTAGCCTAACTGTATTTCCTAAAAGAATTGAAAATCACGTTTTAAAATATACGAAAAATATTATTTTTTACTTAAAAAATTATTGAATTTGACATCGATTAATATATTAAAACTCCAGTAAAATATAATAATAGAAATAACTTGACGAAATACTGAGATGTTGAGTATTTATCCCTGGAAAACTGAAGCAGATTATACAAATACAAAATGTATGTATATACATTTTATAATCGAGTAATGTTGCGCACATCTCTCATAATGTCATACGTTACAATTTTTCAAGTTATTTTATTTTTTTCGTTATTTTAATTATATTTCAACGCGTGAAATGATACATACAGAACATACACATTTTTGATAAAAATATTTAATTGAAAAAATTCTAGAGTTAAGAACGTTGCTCTGGGAGCGACCATTCGGAATAATTTTAGAGCATCAAAGTGGAATATATATTTCTAATAGTGTTGAGCATAATATTTTGTGATGTTAATGGTAGTAACAAGTTTGAACTAGACAAAACAAATTCTGAAATTTTATCATTTCTCGGGAAGCGCTTTAACTCACTTATTATATTTTTTGTTGAGTTTTTGCGTCATCAAAAAATTTTAAAGTGAAATAGATCTGTTACAATAAAATAACAACAGCGCTACGAGTTTTGTATGTACAATAATTTAGCTTTACTTAGCTTTATCTTTCTTTAAAAAAAGTGAATTGAAGTGCTGCGCGCTAAAAATTATGTACATAAAAAATAATTATGTATGTGTTATGTATAAGTATGTAAACGTATGTTTTTAAAAAATATTATTTACCATTAAAAATTCATCAAATAGCAACCGTATTTTGATTTAATATAAACTTTTAACCTTTTTTATAACTTTTTACGTAGGTAGGTAAAGTGAGCAAAAAATCATAAATAAACTATTCAAATACATTTATGTACATGAAAATTTATTAATTTTTTTTTCTTTTTTCAATACTGATAATATTCTAAAATTTTTTAGTTTTCAGATAAAAAATTACAAAAAAAAATAATTTAATTTTAAATAAAAAACTTTTATTTATTATAATTATTTGATAAAATACAAAAAAATAATTTACGAAACGAAATAAGACTAGGAACAAAAACGATGCGTAATCGGAATTATGCAAATGAATTGATCGATAAGATTGATATTTAAAATTTTCTAAAACACTTCTTTTTGCACACATATCTGCTCTTTATCATATCCTTTAGATCATGCAGCTTTGTTTCTACATCTTCAGTCGTACAAAATAGTGATTTAACAGGTTGGTAAAAAGTCATATGTAATACTTAAATCATCTTTATTACATTCGGTTATGTTCCTTCAACTTACAATCGATTTTACCTGTAGCTACATTTGCGCTTAAATTAATAAAAATTCGCAATAACAAGTCAGTTTATAAAATAATATATTCTTTAACTTACAAATAGGCATCTATCTTGGTTAATTGAAATTGACTATGAGGAGCTCCTTACTGATTATCGGAAAAAAATATATTTTAAAATCATTTCGTAATGATTTTCTCGTGGATCCTCTTGATGAATGTCAAATGTTTGTATTGCAAGTTATTATCGCAATCAATCGTAATTGTTCGTTATTATAGTTGTATTTTTCATCTTTTATTAACCAGATTTTTATTGACACACTATAAACACTGGAATTTGTAGAATCTTAAATATTTATCTATTCTAAAAGAAAGTATGTGTGTGTACAGCATATACAGTTACATCAATAGGTTTATATAAACCTAGACATGCATTTGTATATGTTTAAATGTATATACAGCATGGCAGTGATTAAATAATTTACGATTTTTTCATATCTAATTATATTCTACGAAAATCACGAATAAAAACTCTTTTAATGAGTTTTGTCTATTTAATCACATTTTTTGCCTTTAAATTCTTGCGTTAAACAATGTTTCTTCCTTTGCTTTCATAGATTATTGCCATCAATCAAAATGGCCTTTGCGTTAACTTACAAAGAACAATTTGCATCTGCTGCTTGCTATTGCCTTTACTGTACAAGTTTATACTTTATTTATTTATTCTCACAATGAATCTTATTACTGGAACTTGGCGTCCTGAAAAATTACAGATTTTTTTATTCAAAATACAGAGGACGATTAAAGACGGTTGCAATAGCTGCTGTGCTAGTAAAAAATACCTCTGAGTACGCGATAGGAAGAAAGGAAGAAAATTCATAAAACCATTAAGTATATATAAAAACTTTTATTTTTATACAAAATTCATTTGCAATTTCAAAAATTATATAAAGGATTAACTGTATTTAAAAATATTTTAGAAATTCTTCCAAAACCAACTTTTACAAATCACATAAATTATGGAATTATAAATAAATCAAATCATAAAAAGAAATTAAAAATTAATTTTTGGATGTTTTAGTTGATAATTTACTAAAAACCATATATCCATAAATGGAGAAACAAATATAACCGTTAAATGAAGACTTAATTTCAGAGATATTTTTGCAATCAAAAACAGGAACGTTCTTTTCTGTTAGCGGGTACGCAGAACGCTTTTAATAAGCGATTTTTGATTTTATATTTATTTATATTCATATATATATGTATATATATATATCTTTACGACTTTTTTCTCGTATCGGTGAGAAATCGTTCTTTTTTCTACAAAAAAATAAGCATCTCGAATTACGAAAATAACGACGTAAGGCGACAAAATTCGCCACTACAGATTCGGTCGATATAATATGCATAGTTACGTTTTTTCCCGTTCGATATTAGTAGAATATTAATAATTATACTAAATTGTATACCTACTACGCAAATAGTTACTCTTTAACAGATATTTTCGTATCTATATCAATATATTCATCACAGTGCTATGGACACAAAAATGTGTTCTTTTTTATACATGTAAATAATTTGTTTTCTTCTTTGCAGAAGTTAGAAACAGGCGCATCGATCGTTGTTCTCGAAACACAGATTCGTCTATAATTTCATCAATTAATGGAGATGCGTTGGATATAGTCTTATTGTCCATTATTACAGACACTTATATTTAGAGATCCAACGAACGATTCATAGTTTCTCCTTCCTGATATATCACTTTTTTATCGTAGAGCAGGGTGCTACATACATGGCAGTATCATCCCACGTAAAATATTTTCCGGATGACTTTTATAGACGACTATATGTATGTACAGAGAGTTGAGAAAAGGCTTCTACTAATTTCCCTACAGCTTCTGACAAAATCACGAGCACATTGTTCAAGACACTTTCGAATAATACAAAATATTTCAAGAGACTACTGCCAAGAGCATGAAAATCATTACTTTTCTCAAGTGGTAGATTGCACAGCGCAAACAAAATTTTCTTTTTTACTACTTTTTGAAAGCAAAATTTGACATATAGCAAAATAATTACATTTCATAATTAAGCGCTAAAACATGAACGAAAGACTTGTAGCATTACTGATATAGAAATGATTCACGATTTAACATTCGTATTGACACTCGCAACACGTAAAAAAACAATCAACGCATCGTTGAAACAAATGTTAAAAATTTTGTTGTTTACAAAACTAGATAACGAAAAATATTATATAAGATCAAAGACAAAAACTACTTTTACAAGAGTTGACAAAGTGATTTTCGTGTTCCCTTTCAGTATGCCATATGCCACTTGAAACCGCTTTCAACACCCTCGAATTTCCGTTAACGTGCTTCAACTCCCGGTTTTTCTTCGATCGATACGATCGGACGAAACAACTTTTACACGAAGACGGGCTGAGGACTCGGCGGCTGAAGTGATTGACAGCAACTCCACGGGAAGAGCCACGTGGCTCAGCACCTTGGTGAAAATTTTGGATTCGTGGGACCGTGAATGTAGCTGCGCAACTCCTTTGGCGGCTCCGAACCGAAGTCCGATGCTGTATCTACATCTGCTTTACGGCAAATGATCATTCTTACATCTGTGTGTAAATAAATTCGTCCAGACTTTCCAGACATAAATCTGAAAAAGATATGCACAGTTTAATAAGAAACAAAATTAATGCAACATTGAAAAAGAAATAAAATTTAATTAAATTTATACCTAAGGTGAATGAGGTAGCGTAATGTTTTATCGCGCAAAGTTCGTTGGCGCAAAAACGTATGAGATCTCGCTGGCATGTCACTAAGGTCGTAAAGCACTACGAACATTTTGACCACAGTGCCCAAAGGATTTGAGAGAGTAACTTGAATCGTTCCCGATCTCGGTACCTGATATCCCTTTTTACCAAGATTTATGTGAGCCTGAAAAATATAAAATTAATTAATTTTAATTTTGTCGAATAGCTTTAAAAATAAATATTGAAACACTACACAGTACGCTCTATCCGTACTGAGGAGGTAGCCTCCTTAAAAGAGGAAAAGTATGTTCTATAATATGTTCAAAGGTTCAAAGAATAATTTTTATGCAAATTTACAAAAAACTAACTGTTGTAAATGGCTTTAAGGCGATGTAACACCGAAAACTAACCTACTTTTATTATTTAATTTAATAAAATTCCAATATTTATTTGGAAAACCAAGTCTGCCAGGCGCACCGTATATCTAAATATTATACTCAGAAAAGTTTTTTTACTGATTCTATCAGCAATTTCATGAGATATGCTCTTTTTGAAATAGATAAAAATTCTAGGAATACAGATTCCTACTTATGTAGCGACATCGCGGTTTTTATTTAACTAAATAATTTTTAACTATTTTTTCAAAAAAAAGAAGATTGTCAGGCGCTCCGTATATATAAATACTATACTCAAACAAAATTTGGAGTAAATTCATTAGTATTTGCAAGATATTCACATTCTAAAATTATGTCGGTATATCACATCACCTTAAAAGCAAAGTTACTAAGAAACTGAAAGAGACATGTTTTGCTTACAAGATACGGAGATGAGACTTTATCGTTGTCTCCAAGCGTATAAAAAAATACAGTGACTGGAAGTTTTTGATGTTTTGGGCAAAACGATCCACTGGCTCCAATTTCAGCAGTAAAACCATGAACTGTCGAAACTGGCTCTAATCTACCATTCAGCGCGGACTCTTCGAAGCTTCCTAAAAGAGCGTGACTTTGCGGCCGATTGCGCGATGTCGATCGCCTTCTTGTGACTTCTTCGATATCACAGGCGTTTTCGGTTTCTCTATCGCCTTCTTCTAGAGATACGGCGCCGGGACTAGGAGGAGTATTCAATTCGAAGAGTGCACTGAAAACATAGATATTTTTAATAAAATTGCTAATTAAAATAATATTAATACAGAAAGGTATTTTCGTAGAGCTCGCAAAGTACCTTCGTTTTGAGGAGACGCTATTGAGGCTACTGTCAAAATCGAAGCAGCAGCCGGTGCGTCTGAGGGGCGCCGGGCTCGAGGTAAGGGGCAGTCCGGTCCTGCTGTGGAACACCATGGAGGCAGCATTTTCGAGCGACCTCCGGAATCTCTCTTGGTCCTTGGCCGACGGCACGATCGTCTTGTCGCACGACTCGTTCCCATCCTCCCCGACCTCGGCGCTGCTTTCGCTCTCGTCTACGGTCTTGCTGCTTTTGGCGAGGTCGCCAACGTTGTTGTTGTTGTGATTGACCCAGATCGGTGACAGCTCCCTCTTACCGCGACTCTTGCTGCTCTTGCCCCTACTATGTGTCGTCTTTTCGCTATCCGCGCAGGATTCCATGCGCTGCCGCTGCTCGTCGTCATCGTCCAGTTGCTGCTCGGACTCGACAGCGGAGCAGCTACCGCCGCCGTTTCTTTTATCGTAATTTGTACTATGGAATACCGAGTTGGCGTGTGCGCTGTTTGTACTGGTCCCCAGTGAAGAATCACAGTGCGTCTCGTCGGCCTCTTCTTTATCTTCCGCGTTGATGTGCGAGCGCACGCTCTTGTCATCTTCCTCGGAGAAGTCGATTCTCCTCTTAATCCGCGAGCCGCGTTGCGCAGTCTGCTGTTGAAGATGCTGTTGGTACAGCGGGCATCCGTTAGCCTCCGACGTTGTCAGTAGCCTTTCCTGGTCGCGCTTGAACAGTTGCCTCAGTCGCGAGAGGCGCTTGTTGAAAGCGGACGGCAGAGATGATTCGCCGCAGTCGGGCGGCGAAAGGGTGCCGCTGCTGCAGCCGCTGCTGCTATTGCTGGCACTGATGCTGCTCTCAGGGCACCAGTAGCCCTCGGGCGTGCTTTCCGTTGCTTCTCCGTTCTCTATCGTTGGCGATTCCGAGTTGGCAGCCTTCGTCCCGTTGAGCGCTTCGGTCGGGTTCTTCGTGCTGTTGTTCTCCTTGCTCGTCGATCTCAATATAGCTCCCAGCAGCACGTCGGCCTTATTCGACACGTTGCTGTAAAGACTAGCATCCCCGGCAGCGTCCGCACTGGTGATCGTCGCCGACGCTTTACTGGACTTCTGCGTCTGCTGCTGCTGGGCCTCGTTCACGAGTCTATCGTACTTCTCCCTGCGCTTGGCGGTGCGCAGCGCGGTCCGCCGCCTCCCTAGGGGCGTCCTCGCCCTCAGCACTGCAAGTACTTCGTCAAACTCCCGCGGGCTCAGCTCGAGATTGCCGTTGCGCGTCTTGAGCTCGCACTTGTTCGGCGCTCGCTGGTCCTGCAACAGCGTCTGTGTCTTGACGTTGTACACCTCGGCGCCGTTGCTGTTGCCGCCCAGCACGCGAGCCGGGACTCGAGTGAACCAGTCTAGGATGCCGCCCTGCTCGATCTTTCCAGCGCGCTCTTTGTCCTGCGAGAAAGAGAGCTTCGACATGAGCTGGTTCAAGTCCCGCGCGGTCGTCCCCGTCTTTACCTTTTTCAAGTCGTCAAGGCGCACGGTCGTCGCAGGCTTCTTGCCCGCTGCTGCCTGCTGGTGCACGCTGCTGTTGCTCCCCCTGCCTGGGGCCTTCGCCCGGGCCGCCATCCGCTCGCTGCAGAACGGGTTGAGCACGAGATTGACGGTGTTCTTGCTGCCGCCGCTGACGGGCAGCCCGCCGCTCGCCGCCGTGCCGTTGGTACTGTAAGACACCCAGGGCTCGAGCAAAGGCACGTGTGTGTTATTATCCTTCGAGGGCTGCTGCTGCTGCTGCTCGTCCTGCTTGGCCGAGGTCGTCAGCGAGTCGGAGCGCTTGTAGCGCTTTTCGTGGTTGGCGGAGCACTCCTGCTGCTCCTCGATGCTCAGCTGCGTGCGGAAGGTGCGCTCCAGGCCCTCGATGCCGGCGCCGGCGCTGCTCTCCGCGGAGCTGCCCGAGGTGACGGTGGCGCAGGGCGCGCCGCTGGCCTCCTGGACGGCCGGCAGGGCCGAGTGGTCGGCCTGGCCGCTGGACGGGGGGCTGCCGGGGCCCGGGCCCCCGGTGGCGGCGACGGTGTCGGGTGGCCGGCAGGGCAGCGAGCGCCTGCGCTTGCGCTCGCCGTTGGGCCGAGCGACTACGGCCGCTGCGGCGGCTGCGTCGACCTCGTCCTCCTCGTCGGCGCAGCGGCAGTGGTGCTTGCCCGGCTTGTCGCAGTCGATCTGCAAGCGGTCATCGAGCAGAGCTGCCGAGCGAAAGGAACTCATGTAGTAGACGAATGTGTCGACGGCGGGACTAGCCGGCAAGCCGCAGGCGGCTTTGTGTGATGGTGGGAATGGCGCGGATGATGGTGCGACCGATTTCGTGAATTTACCAGGCATGAGGAGACTGCCGGCTGTGCTCGCGGCTGACGGCGGGGAGCCGCTGGCCGCTGGCCCACTCGTGGGGATGAGGAGTTTCGTGGGGGTGGAGGCGCGGGCGCAGCCGTCGCTGGCGTCCTCGACCTGCTGGAGCTGGGGGTGCATCGGGCACTGTAGTCGTGGGATGTCCTCCATCCGGGGCAGGGCCCATACGCTGACCTACAAACATTCACAGCACACATAGTGACGAGCTTCGACTGTCGCTTGCCCTTCATCTTCAAGGGAGGAGACGCTTTTTGAGTATCGATCTTTTGCACAGAGGTTATATCTTCAAGGGGGCTCAACAACGCCGGTTTTACTTAGCTTCAAGCTCTAATATTGCAACAGAAGACATTTATTGTCATGGGATCATTTTTTATTGTATATGTAAATAATTTACTATTACATTTCTGCGTTAGGTATTTCGAAAAAATTTTATTTTTCTAGTAACTTATCATATATATATGTGTGTACTTAACGGCAAATTAAAGTAATGATCTTTAATAAAATATAAAAAATGAAAATAAAAATTTTCTTCAAAATAATAATTATTATTAAATACGAAATAAATTAACTTTTATTTGTAAATTATCGTGAGAATAAAATTTTAATGACAATAGATTTGATTTGCACACTAGAGAATTAATTTTAAAAAGCTATTACAATAATTTAACTAGTATAATTTTGTTACAATAAATAGATACTTGTCTATATCTTTTCAAAGATAATGAAAAATTTAAAAAAATTTTATGTATGAACAAATATGACATAAGTTAACTCTTCTGTGTTATGTGATATGAATTCTGAAAAGATTAATTGATATTTGACTGATGCGTATGATCTACTCTATTTTTTCACTAAATATAGCATCATTTAAATAATAATTAAAATAGCATGCTCGAAATACCTAATCAAATTCAGTAGTCCGGTCTTGATCAATCATTTTCTTGTTAGATTGCATATAATAACTTTTGTCCTAAATTAATATATTATTATATAAAATTTACGCCTCTGCTATTTGCTCGTCAGATTTATGTATACAAAGTATTTACATATATAACGGAATATAATTTCTCTAGTCAGATGTCAAAGCAAAACAAATATCATAGCGACGTCTTTTAAAACTTATTCTCTGAATCAATGTACTTTACATCTGACGTACATTTAGCAAGAGCCATAAATTTATGACAATTCCTCGAAATAATATTTTATTTATTTAACTTTAATCTATAAACATCAAAAAATAAAAGTTTTATATAAAAAAAATCTTGTGAACTTATTAATAACTTAATTAAAAAAGACGCTAATACAGTTTCTTCATAAAATACAAAATTCATGCAATGAATAAGTTTTATTGTAATGTAAACCAAATCTAAAAAAGGTTTCATTCACCTTCCAATAACCTTCAAAATCTCATAATTAATTTCAATTATCAATACTGTTTTAATACTACTAATTCATTAATTAAATCACCTAATTTCAGGCGAAAGACGCCTGACGCGGGACTTTTTACAAAAATTAAGGCTAATCATATTTACGGCACTTAATTACATTTTGATTTAATTGAAAATATATATTATATTTATTGTACCTATTTTAACTTTTGTATCTCTTAAATTTATAAATTTTCATTATATTTTATGAAACCGCTTTTTAAAAATCTACATGAAACTAATTTTAAGGTTAAATAAAAATAATTTAGCAATAATAATAATTGTTTTATTCGTATTCACTAAAGTTTCCCTTAGTTAAAAATAAAATACTTGGAGGAAAACGTCATCATTCATAAACATCATCAACCAAACGCTAAAAAGAAGATAGATCTTATCAAGACCGGATTGCATAAAGACTGTGAAGTTTGTACTCGTAGGAACGTGATGGAATTTTTCCAAAGCAATTTAGTTCTATCTTCGTTCTTTTTCTATTATTAAACACGAATTCTTTTAGAGCAATCTGAAAGATATACATCTCTCTTTATTTTCCAAACTTCAGCTTCACCATGCTTTCACAATATGAACTTAAGTAAGAGTTGCGTGATTGTTTTTTCCCTGTACCTGAACTGAATTGCCATCGCCAACACTAGCCAATGGAAAGGTGTGCTCCACCGGAGTCTCACGAAACCTCCTCAAGTGCTCGTCGCCGCTTGCATGCTGTACTATCCTGGTGGCTATATAGCTGGGGTTCGCGCCATTCGTACGCGACCACCAAGCCGCCACTTGGCTGAAATGCAGCCTGGAGCGGACAGCCTGGTAGATGCCCTGTGAATTCATCGTTTCTGGACTCCTACAAAGAAAATCATTTTCCATTAGCTTTAAATTTTTTCGCTTCTTTCTCTATATACCTTTCTTCGAATTATTGAGTTAAATGACATAAAGTGACTTTATCTTTTTCCGTCGTCGCGCGCATTCTTTTTTTCGTGCCAGGAGAAATTACGCTTTTGTTTTACTGCACTGCAGCTCTTTCTAGCCATTATCTCATGCAAGATAAAGGGTAACGCGTGTTTAAGAGGACGATCGAGTTACGCGGAACCTGTTTTACAAGCTCTTTCTTTCCCGTTCCCTCTTTATCTCTCTCTCTGCCTCTCTCTCTCTCTCCCTCTCTCTCTCCCTCTCTCTCTCTCTCTCTTTCTATTTCTCTTTCTCTGCCGTGAATCGAAGCAAACAGAAATAAAAGATCGATTCATTTTTGTTTAAATAGAAAACTATAATTTAATAGCCTTTGAAGAAGAATTAATTAAATTTATTAATTTATCTAATTTATTATGAAAACATTTTAAATAGAAAAAATCACGATGAAAGATAAATTTGAAAATTTGGTAACGCAAATTGAAATTTAAAAATGTTTTTGTATAATAAAAAATTTATTTAATTACATTCTGTCATTCAGATAGTAACATGTAACTTTCACGCGACTTTCAGATCCCGTCAAGGGAACGCAAAAGGTTCTCATTATCTATTTAAAAAAAACATTATCACAGATAGCTCCTGATAACTAAAAATTAAACGTTGACCATGATAATAAAGAGAAAACATAATATATTATCACTACTAGCGTATATAATGACTAGTTTTTTTTCATTGCGAACAAAAATTCAACTTTTTATGGAAGTTAATCATGTAAAGCCATGTGTTTGTCTTTGTAGTATTGCAGACGTAGCTAATCGCTGCTACGTTTCGGATATCAGTGTTACTTTTAACAACTTGTTGGAACTGATATCCATATCGATAAGTCTTTTTTTTTCTTTTTTAAGATTTTTGTATAAAATAGCAATTACTTCCGGACGGAAAAATTTTTAGAAATTTGTATTTTTTAATTATAACTATTACTTGTTTACTCGTTTAACAATTTACTCATGTAACAATATTTTTATGAAATTAAACATATGATATACTACCTAGATAATTTTCACTAATAACGTAGTACTTTAAAAGTTACATACAAGTGTTTCTGTTATAATATTATTTATCTTGACACTAATGTATTGAGATGAAATTTATTATTAAATAAGAGAGTATAGAAAATGTGTAATTTGGATAATTGAAACTCACTTGCTGGGTACGATGCTGATGCACCAGTACTCCAAAAGCATCTCCGAGGATTGCTGCCATGATGGTGCAGTCGGCTGGCTCACTACACGGTGCTTGCTCTTTGATTTAATTAGGCCGCAGGAACAGTCACTGCAGAGAACGACTTCGACGCAGAGGTATGTGCCAGCGATGACCCGCTCTGTTATCTCACGGACCAACACGAGGTATCTGTCGCACTGTGATCACATTATTGTACGATAATTTTAACGTCAATTAAACTTTTTCAAATTATATTTTACATTTATTTTCGTGATCTTGCGGAGAGGCACAAATAACAATTTTTTATTGGTAGAACGAGTCGTACAGTAACGTCAGAAATTGTAATCTATTATTAGGAGTTTTTAATAATGGTTTCAAAGTTATTTAAATGTCTGAAATATGATAACAACAAAATTACTATTACCGATAACAAAAAAATATCACTTAGAAAAGTAGTTTTCCGAAACAATATCCTTTTATAATATTTTTGGAATATTACATGAACCTCGTTACTGTTTATCATATAATGTATATTACGAAATCTAAGTAATATATCTGGTTTGCATTTTCAAGATGGTAATAAACAAATTTGAACTATTATTTTATTATTAACATAATGTAGAAAATATAGTGTTAAATATATCTACTTTCAATATATTCACAATAATAATAAATACAATAAAAAAACCGCAGGGCAATCGTTTTACCTCATTCTCTACCGTAAAAAATGGAAAATAGGTTGAATTAATTTACGAAAACAAAATTGTCTATTATAAAGTTGTGAAAGGTGAGATTTTCCAGGCTAGAACGGTATAATAGTTAGCAACAAAAGTGAAACCTAATGAATATGCAGAATAATTGCAAAGACAGCTAATGATGTAATGAACGTGAGTTTCATGAAATAGCGAGACTTGACTGAAAACTCACGACAAAGGAAATAACAATCATATAACTCATGAGTTAAAGACTTTAAAGAGGTCATTGTTTCCAGAAAAGAATAAGATTTATAATATGTCTGCTTAATTCTTTGTTTGAATTGAAAGAGATTCTCTATCATTTCCCAAAAATGTCAAAACAGCATTTAGTAAACTGGCAAAAAAATTTCTAAAATGATTGTTATACTGTATTCTAGTAAGCTGTTAACATTACATTTTGTTAACAGAGGCTTTAAAGTAGAATGACTTCAATGTACAAGTCATGTACCTGGACTGTAAGAGAAACAAAACTTGAAACGGTATGAAGTCACGCAGTCTAGATTTTACGTGTATTGATCGACAATGACCCTCTTCCACAAAGTTCATTTCAAACCGTGTCCTAATTACATTTGCTTGATAAATCTTCTTGCGATGCTGATGGAAAAATAAAATACACTGACAATAATAAAAACTGTTTCTCTATTAATTTTATACGACAGACTAAAAATTGAATATTCAACCAATATTTGTAAAAAGTTAATTGAGGAGTTCGTTAGAAAATGCATTCTATTTGAATATTATATTTTTAAAGAATTGATGAGATAAAAGGCATTAATAATTGTTAAATCTGATTTCTAATGTTTAAATTACGTATATAAAGCGGGTAGTAATAATTAACAGATCCGTGCACGCAAATAATAATTTAAAATCATATTTTCCTGAGACCTTCAATTTGCATGCATATTGTGCTCAGAAACGTTTCCAAACGTTTTTGTTAATATTATTATTGAAATACTTTTTTTTATATACGTGCTATAATAATACCGATTTTCTGGGTATTGTCTACATCTAAACAGAAGACCTATACGATCACGCTTTAGAAATAAATGTTATGATAAGAATGGCTTCCATATTCCATATGCAGTATTAATTAAAGAATATTATTTCTTCATATTGAATATTGAAAATTAGACCACAAAATAACTGGCAACAATCTTTTCTAAAAAATTATCAAAGAACATATTAAAGTCAGTGCCCACACTACACTGATTTTTTTCAATATATTGTAATGCAGGATTTCAATGAGACTTTCACTTTGGAAAAGAAAATCCTCGTTGAAGCGAGGCCATTTCGAATCGACGTCAATACGCGTTGAATGCGTAAAAACAGTAATAAAACGCGCCGGGGCATATAATAAACTTACCAAATAATTATCCTTCTCGCACACATGATTGTTAGGAGCGGGCTGGAGCGGCGGCACACAGTGCGGACCCTCCTTGTAGCCACGCGGAGGACCCTGGATTCTACCTTCGCAAACGAGGACTCCCAGAGCTCGGACCACACTCAGATCACCACTCCGACTGCCGATGCCGCTCGGGCTGGCCTGGCTGCCGGCCCCTGCGCCTAGGCAGTGCATTCCTGGGAAAAGACAAATAATAACATTATTAAGCATATTGTTTTTTCTTTTTATTCAGTTTTTATATATTGCTTTGATTCATGGTCAATGGATTATTATATATTATTATTAATTATCATTTATTTTTGTACATTGGTAAGGCGTAAGTTTTGATTTAAGATAATTTTACTACTATATTTAATATTATAAATATTTTTATAGGCGCTTACATGATTATTATGATTTTTTGACGTTTCATGATTTTCACGTATATCAAAATTTACGTACAGCGAACAACCTAAATTTTAAAATGAAGTGTTAAAATGCAGTCACAAGGTTTTTACGTAACAAAAGCTCAGTAATGTCCCACGAACGGCAATAAATCGAAATCTGTGAAATTCGAATTCCGGTTGAAGTATTTTACGCCAGAATTTCGCCGTGTCCGCATTAATTCAGCGACCGGCTCGAACTCGCTGTTACGCGCATACAGCAAAGTTCCTAATTACAAGCGCGCTCTTGCGTCGAAAAGTTGGCCACAACCTTAGCGACTGCGGCCAGAAATCAATGCTCTTCTTCTCGCGATCGTTCGCAATTCTCTCGCTAATAGCAAGGTCGCGTAGTGTCCATTGAGAAACTATTATATCGTCGACGCACAACGCGAAGACGACTCTGAATTTTCCTCAAGGTCACCCGAGTGGTTCGCGTGTATATGTGATCTACGCGCGTGTCCACGCACATGCGCCACACGAGTCACCGTCTTTGTGTGTACACACACGCGACTTCTGCGTCGCTTAGCTCTCGGGTAAGAGATGAGAGAAGAAAGAGAAGAGAACCGCTTCTGACGGACCTATTTCTACATTTAGACGCTTTGTCGTGCGAGCGTGTGCATGTTGCAGCGTTTCGGAATTCCTCTATATATGCGCTCAAGCTTGCACGCGTGGCTAATGAGCGCGGATAATAGCGTGATTAGCGCCTTTTTCAGTTTCTCGGGAATCCAGCGCGTTTCTTTCTATATGTACGATAACTTTCAATCCGGACGATTTAACTTTAAGTTCGCATTTATCATCGGTGTGAGGAAATTTCATCTTTGATCGTATGATTTA
Source organism: Torymus tubicola (assembly GCA_035583055.1). Classification (NCBI taxonomy): domain Eukaryota; kingdom Metazoa; phylum Arthropoda; class Insecta; order Hymenoptera; family Torymidae; genus Torymus; species Torymus tubicola. The sequence continues at coordinate 2,658,830 of JAWWEQ010000045.1, read as the reverse complement.
TGCAAATAGAATCCGCATATTATTCTGAATAGTTCGCATATACATATATGTATATGCTCGTGGTATGAATGCATTTGTAAGTGGAATACTCTTATCAGGTCAGACATGATCTATATACTGTGACAAATTATACATTCACCATTATACATCGGATTGCTGTTAATAATACTAAATGTTTTTTTATTTTATAATTAAATAATGTTTCCCGTGTATTTTTATATTTGCGTTATAAAGTATCTTTTTCACTAATAATATTCATCATCGCAACACACTGATTTATCAATTTCTCAACTATCTAAAATGGTATAAATCAGTTTGACGATATTAATAATTCAAAAGTCATATGACATTGATGAAATTCTATCTCACAGCCGTATTTATATCGTACTAAGATAAAAAAAAGAACGATAACGATAAATATAGAACATTGACACCCAATATTACACTCGTTAGATAATCTTTCGCGCATGTTCCCATGGAAACCAAAGATCTTTCAAGACTGATAATTTGACGCTAAATATATGAAATATGCGAAGGAAAAAGGTAAAAATAATCGATTGAAAAATCATCAAAATTATTTTCACTTGAAAAACTCAATGCCTCGCGCGCTCTTGTCACTCTTCCGCAAAATCTCTCAAAAACAAAAATACACATTCGCGTTACAGACGTAGGCCCCCAGGTAGAGTACGTCAGCTGCTACCGTACTTTGCGCACTGCCTCTTCCTCTCTTTCACTCAAAGACTATACTAATAGATGTACACACGCACGAGCAGCGTTCGACAAAAATAACCCCCAGCAGCACGAGCGCGCGCACATAACCGACCTTCCTTCTTGCGCCGCGGTTTTTCGTCGGCCTCGCTCTTGGCAGTTTGGAAGCAATCCGCGACGATGCGCAACAGCAGCAACCTCGGCGACATTGAAAATCCACTTCTCTCCGTCACTGCAGCGGCAGCAGCTGATGCCAATTCGAAAGTCCTCCTCCTCGTCTCCCACTAATCGCGCTCGCATTTTTCCTACACGCGCGTAGTTTGCCGTCAAGTGCACATATATTCTGTGCTGCTGAGTAAATTTAAAAAAACACCGCTTAGCTCGCTACGACGGTAACAGCGGGTCATCGACTCTCCCGCGCGCTCATTGTTTACAAAACAGCGCGGAGAGCTGCACGTCGACGCGCAGAGAAAACGAGCAAGAGAAGAGAGACACTTGAGGCACACACATCACGCGCTTCGATTATTGATACGCGCGCTCGCGCGAGGCGAGAATACACACGGCACATGAGGGAGCTCGCTTCGCGAATTTTGAATAAAGAATGCGCGCGGGGAGCAGCAGCCCCAGCTTATATACAAAGACCGCGAGACGTCGAGGGTGAGCGAACTGTGCGCGCGCGGCATGCGCAAAAGCGAGCTTCAACCCTTGCGATGATGGGGGGAGGAAGTCGAACGAGAGCGAGCGGACGGGAGGAAGCGAGACGGTAGACACGAGACAAAGGCACAGACCACGCGCGTTCTATATGTATATATATATAAACGGGGAATGGAAGAGAATTGAAATTTCAAGTGCGCGAATTCGCGATGGAGATTTTGAGCCTGCGCGGGTTGTGTTTAATATACATACAACTGGGTGCGGGTTGACGAAGTATATGGGGGGCTTGATTATCGCGAAATTAGCAGGCAACAGGACAATAGTCGCGCACAGGGTGGGCTTGATGGCAAACTTTTTTAAAGAGGGGTGAACGTGAGCTTGAAAATAATATAAATATAAGGGGAGTGTACAAATGTATTGCGAGATGTTTTTTTGTTAAGTTTTATAGGTTCGAAGATTGGTTAGCTTTTTCAGAAATAAGTTAGCATGTACCTTAACATGTGAAAGCGGTTCGTTAAAATATTTTTAAACTTCTTGCTAGAACGAGTTAATCCGTGAAAATTATGATACAAAACTTTTGAAGGGATTTTACTCTGAAGAAATTTAAACTTAGCCCGGGTCGAAGCACCAAGAACATTAGGCTCTTGGGAAATAATTGGACTCACAAAAATGAGCAACATTCTTAATGATTCTTTGTGAAGCTTTTAGATTCGCGTAAATTCGGATTTTCCAACTTCTCAATAAATTACGCTATATTTAGCCCCTTTGTTCTACACTTAGCAATATGAATTAATAAAAATATTTCTCCCTTCATCCCAATGCTCTGGAGGGCTAATCTTAAATTCAAATATTCCTGATAATAGAGTAATTAATAAGTAAAACGGCGAAAGCCGAAGAGAATTATACTCGCGATGTAATCAGCGCACTGCCTCTCCCGCACATTCTATAAATAGCGTGTGTGTGTATATAACGCGAAAGTCACGCGAGCGATGGAAAAATCGGCGCCTCCGCTCGTTGAGTACACACACGTAAGAGGGGAAGAGCAAAATTCGAAAGCACAGCGAAGAGGAAGGGAGAGCACAGGGGTGGAAGGTAAAAGCCCGCACGAGAAAGCGGATACACAACGTTTGCCAGAGTAGGGGAGGAAGAAGAAGAAGAAGGTGATGGCCGCTCGCGTACACACAGTGCGTTCGCCCCGGATCAAAGCTCCGATGTAGAAGGAAGGAGGGGGAACGGACGGGAGGGATGCGAATTCGCCGTGGCGACGCCGGGTGGAACGTCCGATCCAGACGGTCCGTCGTCGCCATCGCGCCGCCTCGTATGCGCGTCTTTGTGTAATACAAGCCTCTGCTCTCGCGAGAGCTTTTGCGCGCTCGGCCAAAGATAATTTTTCAAGCTTCCAAGAAGTCGCCTTTGTTTGCTCGCGAGCGCGAAAAATAGCGCAAGCTACCAATGCGCGGATTCCTTGCGCTTCCGTTCCCGAGCTTTTTGTGCAAGGGGGAGTTTTGAGTGTTGAATTTAGAGAGGAAAGACAGACTGAGCGTAGCGACGTTAATTAAAAACTTTAGGGCGGCCAGAAATGCTTTTTGTGTGCCGCGCGAACAAGTGAATCGAACTTCAATTTCGACACTTCTCGTGTTTATTAAAGTGGAGAATTTAATGTATTTGGAAAATTCATTATCACTTTGCTGTGTAACAGCTTTTTTATCAAGCTAATTTAGTTTACGAAGAAGAGGATTTATTTTGCCTTGCCAGAGTTTGCTGATTAATTTCAGGCATTTTTAGTAAATAAGGGCGGAGTTTATAAATAAATCATTTCATATTTTTGATGAAAATTATTTTAGAGAAATTAGTTGCAAACGTTCATTAAATCAGGTGTAGTTAATAAATTTTACTGAGAAATTTCCATTAAAGCCTTTGAGATCGTTTTATCAGTCAAAAGAGCTAATTACATTTTTTTACAACAGTGTACTCCAGTTTTTGCCTTACTTTTTTTCAAGCTTGTAAGCTCCAAAAAAACCGTTATTGTTTTAATACAACGCAAGTAGACTCCCTCCGTGGAATAAAATGTACACAAAGCCCGTAGGTTCTAATTTTATTCTGAGCAGCTCAATTTCCATAATCTCTCCTTCTTTCAGCAAAGAAAACGTCACGAAAAAAAATCCACGCACACGCAGGCGCGATGTTTATCGGACGAGTATCCGGCCGGAGCTTATTTTCGTCTACGACGTTGTCCTAGGTCTATACCACGCGTCAAATCGACCGAAGGTCATACATTTTATCGCGAGCTCTCGCCCGTTCGGCATTATATAAACAAAAGCTTCGGTTCTACAGGTATATCACGACTATATATATACATACGTGTGTCGTGCGTTGCACAAGCATAGCTATGTTAACCTTGGGACAGCGAATCAGAGTGCGTAACGATTAGGTTAATTTTTGGTCACGGATATGCGAGGATGCGTTTAAATGGACAGAAAGCATTTTGGACGTGTTTATTTGTATGAAGGGGCTTCCTGAAAAGACTGATGACAAAAATATTTTGGATATAGACGGCCTTGAATATTTTGAGATTGGCTGGCGCTCCATCGCTCAAAATTTCGTGGCTATATACAATCGTGAATGAATATCAGCTTCGATATCGGGCTCTTTCCGAAACTGCGGTCGAAAGGGGGATAAAGAGATAAAAGAGGCAATATAGAAACCGTAAAATTTTCTGATTTTTATATTCAAAGCGTGTAGAGCGTTCTCTCTCTTTCTCTCTCTCTCTCTCTTTCGTAGCCGTAGCCGGGACAACGGCACGAATAAAAATAAAGTACCTGCTCGAAAGCAAAGGCCGCGCAGCGAGAGCCCGTATAAGAGGCTGTAACAAAATACAAACAAAATTTTCGAAAGAGAGAGAGAGAGAGAGAGAGAGGTAGTTATACATATTTATACCGAGCGCCGAGCCGAATCAAAACATAAAAGATTATCTGTACGTATATATACACTTAGCTTATTATCTATCCAGTTTATTTTTATTATGAACGGGTAAAAGAGAGATGGAAAGGACAAGAGCCCTTTACAGCCAAGAACGTATATATATAGGAATTATTTTTATCACGTTGAACCGACGGTAAACAGCCGAGAATGAGCGAGTGAAAGGGAAAAAGAGATAAGACGAAGTGAGAGAGGAAGAGAAAGAGGGGAAGAGAGTCAAAGGGCTGTACACGCGAAGAAGAAGAAGAAGAAGAGGAAGGTAATCGCAAGAGGCACTTCTCTGCGGGTACACGCGATCGGGAGAGAGCTAAGGAACTTTAAGCGAGACTCTCGCTAAAGCTCGTAATATCCTTGCACGAGCTGTACACACCGACGAGAAGCAGCAGCGGGCCTTTCCACTCGCGAGCGCGCACTCGAGAAGCGAGGAAGGAGAAAAAGAGAGAAAGAAAGACAAAGAGATAAATAGGGCATCCAGCAAGCGACCTCAAAGAGTGCGAAGGAGAGCCGAAAGAGAGGCGAGTGAGCGTTCGCGAGCAGAAAGACTTTTTGAGAGGAGAGGCTCACAAGTCGTCGCTGCGTACATGTGTCCGTTCTGTGTATATATACGAAAGAGGGAGCGAGGAGGAGGAGGAGCACAGGGTCAGCAACCCGCGAGGAGTAACAAACTGGCCGGGCGACGCGCCGAGCCTCGTTCGTTCTTTCTCTCCCTCTCTGCGCTTCTCTCTCCGTTCAGCTGTGCTTTTTCTAGACGCGACGTCTGGAGCGCCAACCTGTTCGTCCCCCGCTGAACGGCCAGATAAGAGAGCAAAAGGAGGCGGGTAAGAGTACGTGTATACGCGGCCGAGATTCTCTCTCCCACTCGTGTGTTAGTGTATATGATATAAACAAAAGCGAGATGCGCAATTTATGGCTTGATTATCAGCAATGCTTCGATTGTAGTATCGCGAGCGCGTTTGTCTATTAATGGCTAGTTGCGCTTGGATAGGTGTAGCTATTATTGACAAGGTGCAGGGATGTGTGCTGTATACGAGGCGTTTATTATCCAGATAAGGGCGCGAAGATCATAAGGGAACGGAAAAGAAGCTACAGTGTATTGCTCGTGTAAAATTCACGATAGTATTCGTATATTCATTTTAGAAATTAGTGATCAGTGTGCACTATTATATCTGTCGTTCAAGTGCAAATGTCAAATTGCAATAATTCATGTTGTTATGTAATTTTAACTAACGTACGAACATGAATAAGTCACCTATGGAGATGCATAAGGCAAAGATAAGAGGTGTAAAATTATTTAATCAGATAAGATAGAAACTTATAGGTGAATAATACGAATTCTATATTTTTTTCTAAAAGTATTCCGATAACACAGTTCTCCGTATTTTTCATCGCGAAGGATAGATAATACAACTTTTATACCCAAGCCTATTTCCGCCAGAAAAGATCATTCTATCACCCACACTGCACCCTCGGCAAGTAAAGACATGTACGTTTGTTCTCAGCATTTCAGCGTTATCTTTCTCTCTCTCTCTCTCTCTCCTCTATTTCAGCTTGCCGCGTCGACCATCCCAACAGCAGCAGTGTCAGCAGCAGTGGCAGTAGCCGAGAGATGCACTTAACCAGCAGTAGCAGCAACAGCAGCAGTAGTACACGGCCATCGGGTCATACTTTTACGGTTACAGCGCGCCATACGCGGGCGCGACGACAGCGCGTGAGCGAGCCGCGAAGAGGAAGAAAAATGGGAGCGCGCGATGCTCGATAAGGCGTGTGCATGTATGTTTGTATGTATGTACGTGTAAACGCACGTATACGCTCCCTGACCCTGCTCGAACTCGGCTCGTCTCTTTCTCTCTCTCTCTCCCTTGACATATCATCATTATGAGCTGAAACCGTGCTGCTGCTACGATCATTCTCCTCTCGGCGTACATATCTTCTCTTCTCGCTTCATACGAGCTTTTATTGACCATGTTCCGGAAAAATAGCGCGATCAACGATAATTCGATGACGAATCGTCGCCTGAGGGGCATCTGTCTTTCTCTCTTTCTGTTGCGCCAGCGCGAGAGATGATGGACTGCGCATATAAAAGAGATGCAGCAGTACACATACATACATGCAGACGCACGCGGGCCATCACGTGAGCACTTTATTAATAGAGATCGCGCTGCGAGTCTCTAATTTTATACTTTTCAGAGGAGGACATGGGCGCTGTATAAGCTGCGTGTAAGGGAGTTGCTTGAAATGTTTGATGAAGATTCACCGTGAATTTGGAAGGATTTTATGCCGAGCTGCTGCTACGAGAAGCGCTTCGAGGTTTAGTTGAGCTGATTTTCAATGTTAGTGCTGTATAATTTACTATATGTTTACGAGTTCGCACTATAAAAAAGCTCTTATCTCTTACGTTCAATATTCTCACAACAATTTTATAAATTTTTGAATCCATTAAACTCTCGGTTCTTAACAATTGCAAAGCTATAATTTTCCCTCGCTACGTTCCACTTTATCACCAACAGTTAAGATCTTCATGAATATGTATTCGATTAACTCCTAGAACAACGAAGAAACAAGTATATTGATATGACCATCATCTATCTTCAAAATTTTCCGAAGTTACGCGAATCAATCGCAAAAAGAAGAAAAAACACCCTCACACCCTCCCTAGAGTCTTATCAATAACGGCACTCAGATATTCGAATTTGCCTGCTAAACGAGAGAGCGCCTTTCAAGGTTCTATATATACACACACACATACACAAGAGCGTGGGGGGCAAGGTCCTTCGGTACGTGACCTCGAAGAACCTCTTATCGGCGTGGCTCAAAGGGAGCGAGAAAGAATCCTGCCTGCGCGGGCGCGAGCGCAAGAGAGAGAGGGAGAGGACTGTGGCGAGGCAAAAAGCATCCACGTATAGGTATATACGTTTCGGCGTACAATCACCCCTTCGTCTAGACAGCCCGGGCGCGGCGAGCAAAGGGGAGATTCAGCGGGCGAGCGCCCGCGCTTCAGAGAGAGAAACAGATTAAACGAATAGGGCTGGAGCGAGAGAGAGAGAGAGGGAAAACTAAACGACGCAGGAGAGAGAAAGAGAGAGAGAGAGAGAAGGGAGCCTGTGGAAGAGTACCAGAACGACGCAGAAATGCCTTATTCTCTACTGCGGTAGCCACCATGCCAACAATCCGTATGTTTAGGGTCGAAATTTCGGGACGAGGTACGTCGGTCCATGACCTTACTCTCGGCCGGATTTACAGGGACAACTCATTGTCTTTGTCCGCTTCAACTCTGTTATCCCTTCAGGATCGTACGTAGAACAGCTATAAACCTTTACCGCCCACTGCGCACTTGCGACCACGATATTCGCACTCGTAAAAAGTACCAGCTGTGCGTATATAATATACACAATCAAAGGGAGAGAAAGAGAGAGAGAGTTAGTATGTCTCTAAGCCTTTTGCTCTTTTGGAATATTTTCGCTGAAACTCGAGATTCGTTTTCCTTGCCAAATTCGAAGGTTGGTTGGGTCGCCGTAGCGGGGAGGGTTGGGATAGGACAGAGAGAGTGGAAGACACACAACCGCGCTTACTCGAGAGGCTCTGCCTTTGGGCGCGAAGAAATAAGGGCAAGAAGACCATTGAGGTGGCCTGCAGCTCTGCCTGCCTCCTTCCCTCCTCGCCCTCGCCCGCCTTCGCCGTGTACACGTCGTAGAGAGCCGCGTGAGCTGCTGCGCCCGCGTATATATACGTGTACTACGAACCGTCCAGAAAACGTGAGCTCTCGGCATGTATGCCAGCAGCAACAGCTCTCGAGCAACGAGCACGAGAAAGAGACTGTGTGGCTCTGCTGCTGCCGCTGCTGCTCGGCTTCCCTTTTGCTCTCTCTCTCTCTTTTTCTCCCGTCCTCTTTGACATGCTCGCGCCTTTTCTTTTGGATCTCTGGGACACACGGACGTGCGCAGCACACCTACACACATACATAAAACGCTCTGCACACCTTGCTGACGAACAAGCGCGCGAGATATTATCACAAGCGAGAGCGACGCTGATTTAACGAGCGCGCGACGACTACTACAACAACTGCTCGTGCTCTATTCGATTAACGGTCTTCTTTTTTCTCTCTCCATCACGTGTACATATCAGCTCGATTTTTCACCACGAGATCAACAGAATAACGTCTTCATGTGGTTTATTAGCGTGTTACCGTATGGTTCAGTAACCCCTCCGTGACTCTGGTTTAACAGCGTGAGCGTATGTCCGTATGTATGGCTGTGTGTGTATGTGTGCGTAACGCGAGTGAGAGATCCAATGGGGAGATACGGGAAGAGAGAACGAGCGTCGCAATTAATTTGATTCGCGTTTTTCCACTACGCCTTGGTGCGAGTATAGAACGAGAGATGATTCATGATGGCTTCCTTATTGTGATGAAAATCGAATTCGGCTGTGGACATAATTACATTATTATGTTTAGCGCGCGAATGACTGTATGATTTTTTTATAATGTCTCTCGAATTACAATTTAAATATGATGAGAGTTTCACCTGTTATTTTACTTTCTCGGAGTGCGTCATCCACTCAATGTTTTCAAAAAATATCGCGCAGAATCACGCTGCTCATTAACCATTTTTATCAATTCAACTTCATGTAGTGTATATCATAAACTTTTTTTACGATAATTTGACATCGTACACATAAGTTCGCGAGTATAGAAAATGTTAATAAATTATGATAATGCGTTAACCTTATTTAGCAAACTAACATTTTTCATGTAAATTAAACGATTCTTATTATTCATTGTAACATTTGCATCTAGAATTTTATAATACTACGCCGTAACCTTTATGTAAAATAACAACCAAAAGAATAAATTAAATGATATTCATCTTTTATATGCCACAATTGTCACACTGCGATGAATCCTAAAGCCGTGAAGATAATTTTATCATCTGTGGCGATAATATATAATATAAACACTTCGAGTCCAACAAATTTCTCTGACCATTGCACAATAATCACGAAGACAAGTGTATATATATTCACAGAAACTGCGCTCTAAGACGAACGCGTTCATTTCTTCACTGTTGAGAAATGGAAATAAAATTTACATCTACTTAAAGCAGCTAATAGTTTATGGTGTTTACCGACACGAACCCAACCTCGCCATGAGAACCTGTGTATGTGTGTATGTGTGTAAACATATATCTATCTCGAACCAACACAGCTAGACTTCTCTGCCGTATAGATTTGAAAAGTAATTGTTGCACATATCTTTCCTCAGCTAAAACGGAACAGCCACTTTGCGCCGCATTATTTCTGATTCCGCGTTTCCTTCGCTATACTGCACGCTCGTAATAGAGGGAAGCTGCTCGTTAACAATGGCAACGGTCGCTTTGCTCGCACACGCAGTGCGTGTACTGAAATCTGGATTAAAAGGACGCGGCGCGCACGTAGGCGATAAACAAATAAGATTCAGCATGGAAAGTTTCGCGGGCGCGTTTCAAGGTATATAGGCAAAGCGGCTAACGGTGAATTATCGCGATATCTTCCGCGCGGAGACAATGAGAAAGCGCGGCAACGCGAGTCATGATTGCCGCTTTGTATACGGCTCGCACGAAAAGTCGTGACGGCAATGAGTTTATATATAGTGTAATTTTTATCAACCGTGGTGTATCTCAATCCCTCTCGTTGTGGCAGTGCGCACTAACGTATCCTGTATTTTGTATAATATATATATTCACGGTGAGGTTTTTTTGTAAATATATATGACGAAGTTTACGAGGGCAGCGCACTTGTGTTTTGATGTGCAGGCAAATGAGAAGAGAAGCCAATAAATCGGTATAAGCAGAGAGATCTATTTTAACAGCGTTGGTTAATGAGCCAAGAGTCGATGTTCTTACGAGTAATAATATTGCGACTACTGCCGACGCAAATTCGCTGTAGCGATACCAAGCTCTCGATATAATTGTTATCGACGCGATCTGTAATTGGCATTGGGAAAGACGTGAGCTCTTTAAATATGACTATTTCGAGTTTAAATATCCGCTGAGATATGAATCGACACTCTCTCAGATACTCGCCAAGTGTTAACCAGTATAGATAAATATTGTACATTTAAAGAGCTATATGAAAAGTGAGATGAATGTAAAGAAAAACTGCCTCTTTTGTAGTGAAAATAAAAACATTCAATCTTGTATTTGAAACAAGAACGAGATCACACACAATGGGAAACATTGCAGATGGAATCACTACAATTCATCGATATTAATGTTACTGCATGCGTCGACATACATTACGCAAGCACGACCGCGCGCACGCGACAAACACTTGTCAAAGTCCTTTTTCCTATACAGCGCTGTTCCACCAATCACTTCAATTCAGCGCATAGAAATAATTCACGCGCTATACGCGCACGACAACAAGTGTCTAAGCGCTGGCGTCCGATCAATCATATATACGCTCATATCCTTGCTTTTATACAGCGACAGACACGAGCGTGCGCATCTTTTTTTTCACGACACGAGACATTAGCATCTCGCATCACATATTAGCCCCGCGCATCTTATATACCTCAGTGTAGATCTCGCGCGTGCGCACGCGTTTCTATTTCGGGCATCGCGCGCGGCACGCCGTATTGGGCTCGGAGGTAGATGACGATGTTTCTCAAGATCAACAGCGCACAGAGAGCGCGAATAGTGTCACAGACGGACGACCTCGCACTTGGAGGCCTGCCTTTTCCGGTACTGTCGACAGACAGAGACTAAGAGAGAGAGAGAGAGAGAGAGAGAGAGGAGAGCATCTTGTAGAGTTTAATCGACGAGGTACACAGCCGAAGGGGCGGAATAATTGTTAAGATGGGTGTATGGTATATATATATACACGAGTGTCTACTTTGGTGATGTGCAGATTGCCGTGGATTTATGAAAGCTTCATGGTTGGCCTCAATTTTCTTTCGCTAGCCGGCAATCTATATCTTTCGAAATATATATATATATATAGTCTAAGGCATTAATAATATTGAAAGAAGATTTTTTTTTCAGCCTTTAGCTAGTTTTGTAAAGTAAAAGAAATAGGAAATGTGCAAACTTTTAATGAAAATACGATTCAAGGTTTGTGCGAAACACTTATTATATAATAATAAAAAATGATTTAAATTATTATCAGCCAGAAATGATAAGACTTGTTGAAGCAAAACATGGCTTTAAAGTACTGTTTGATAACTGCTTTATTAGACACGATATTTGGGAGTAAATTATGATAAACGTGTGTTTGTATAAGTAATAATATCGCACTGAAAAACAAATGTATGTATATAATATTGGTTAGCGAAACATTGTGAAAAATTCATTTACAAACACTATATTTCAAATTTAATATTGATTGACTAATTTTTGTTACGAGCTACCATACACGCTGTAGTCATAGCAAGAAATAATATGTTATAATAACTTACCCGTAACTAACAATATATATTTCCCACTCTGTATGTACTTATAAAAAAATGTAAACCGATAAGAATTAAATAGCCAATTTACAAATCTAAAATATTAAAAAAAAAAATGGAGACCAAAATATTATTTTATATTTATATATTATGATATAGATGTGACCGTAACCACATGTATATATTTAGCCCTTTCTCCTTGAAACTATAAATATTGACACTGGGAATTTTAAATATACAGAAACATTTTAATAGTATTTACTACCTGTATAAAAACGTCAAAATTTTGACTTATATAACATCAACAGCATTTCTGCTAAACCTTACATTTCTCGAAATATTTCTTTAGTAGTAGTTAAAAAACAAACTTTAAAAATTTTACATGTATATTTTATACAAAGTGTATGTGTAATCATAAAAGAAGAAATAAAAAAAGAACTAAAATTTTCATTTTCTAAAAAAATTTTTCTTCATATAGTTTTCCTATGAGATATGTGCAATAAAAGGCAAATTAGAGGTCACGTATAGAGTTTGTGTATAAATATTTCATTGTTTCAATTTTGCGTAATAAACTACTCATGAAAATAATAAAATTATCTAACTAGGAGAAATCACGGACTCCGGATCACGGATTTTGCTCAAACTTTGAGGTATGTTTTTATAAACAAAATTGATAGATTGACAGACTTTAACTTTATACTTATTTTGATGCATTTACGTTGCTTAATTTTAAACTTTCATAGCTTTTGCTATATTTAATATTTTTTCATTCTGAAAAAAGCAGCGTAAAACTTGTAATCTCTAGTTTTATTTTCTTTTTTTACAATGATATATAAGGATTTTCTAGCTTAACCAATAAACAAATAAAACAGAGCATTTTTTTCAGTATTTCTTTCAAATGCAGTTAAACCTGTCGATAACTCAAGTTTATCAAAGCGTTAGGGTCTAATATTCTAGCATTCTTCATATTTTAGCATCTAAAACCGTACCTCAAAATCTGAGCAAAATCCGTCATCTGGAGACCGCGAGCTCTCCTAATAAGTATAGACGAGCTTGCATACATGTAGGAAAGATAGTCAAGCTCAATTTCGTTAATAATGCCCTTGTCCCTTCGCAAATGGAAGAAAACAGCTACACGTCGTTCGAACTTTGCCATAAGCTCTCGGACACAACTCGTCGATAATCCCTTTCAGCGCTCGCTCGCCTGCGCTCTGTATAGCCTGATCGAATAAGGGCTGGCTGTGCACGCGGCGATGACGCTATCGCGCCGGAGGTAACGGCGTGCGTCACACTCGTCTATCTCTATCTTTTTTTTTCCACACCCGCTAATTGCATCTCGCTCACGGACGCTCGATCCGCTGCGGTGCGCGTACATACGCATATATACGCGTGTTTAGCCTTTACGTAATGACACCGCGGTGTATAAAGTCGCTTTTTATGTAATGCGAGAGGCTCGCGCGTTATGCGAGTCCCGTCGTAATTTCCTATTCGCGCGCTGCTGCACACGCACACATCGCGGTATACATATATGTATATATAAGGACGCGTATACGCGCATAAGCGACAATCGAACCTCGCCCTCGCCATGCTGATTCCTAGGTGACGAGGTGACTTTTTGTCGTTATTTAATGCTTTGGGTGGATTCGACAATCGTTCATATGAGAATTGTATAGTGACAACGACGTGCGGTTATATAGATCTTATAGTGATGTATTCCGATGATGCAGCAGCAAACTGACGACACATTGGTATGAGGTGACATTTACTGAGTATAGTTAGACTTATGTCAAATTAATTTACGGAAGTACAAAATTAACTCTTCATGTGAATTTTGGTTCTTCGAAAAAATAATTTGGATATGTTTTGTGTGTGTGTGTGTGTGTGTGTATGTGTACATATACATAAAAAAATTAAAACTAAGATTGTAAATATTTATAATTGTTATAAAGTTATAAAAATATATTCTAGATAAACGTTTATGAGCATTTTGTCTGAAAGCTTTTCGTACTTTACAACAGAATATATATATATATTTTTAAGCTATAGTCTTAAATGCGTAAAAAAGTTTTTATAGTATACTCTATATTGTACTTTCACGGAATAGTCTGAAATGTTTTAGTTACGTATTCAAGCATATTTTAGTACCACCTAAAATAAAATATTTAAATTGAAATTCTCAGTGAAAATTTAAAAACAAACACTTAACCCCTTCAAAAATCCAAATGCATTGAATTTTATTTTCCTTTGCAAAGAGATTTAGCGTAATTATTACACAACTTACATACACAACAGCCCAGCATTCATTACAAACAATTACCAAACCATTAGACGATTCCCGCAAGAAAGTCTACATAAACGATTCGACGGTATAGCTAAAAGCGGAAGAAAACGACAGCGAGTCTTTTAATTTTGCACATCCTTTTCTGCTCTTGTTCCTTTCTCCCGCATTGAAGCGCGTGTGCACGCATTGAGCACAGAGAGAGAGAGAGACAGAAAAGGGACTCACGCAACTTTCATTGACAGGTAATTAGCGCGGATACGCGTGCACAGGATGCAGCATTAGAGAGACAGAGAAAGAGAGGAGACAGAGATAGAGAGAGAGAGAGAGAGAGAGAGGGCAAGCAGAGCGTGTAACTCACGATCTTTCCGCGAGCTGTATAATAAGCGCCACGCCTCCGACAACGCGCTGTGCGAGCTCTATGCTCTATTGGCACTATATGTGTAGTATGCGTGTTTGCGAAAGCGAGAGGGCTTTTTGTCCGATCTGTTGCACGTCTGCCAAGAGCGTCAGAGTACTTATGCATTGATTGCTTGATAAGAGAGATGTGGGACGAGAATTACTATTCATACAGATGTTGTATATACTGGGAAATTTTATGAATTCCAGGGATTCGAGGAACTACCATAATTTAAAGTAATTGAATAGTGAAGGTCTGAACTAAAGAGAAAGTTATTACCGATAAACATGGGAGAGATAATTAATTAATTTTTCAAGTAATACGAAAGGCTATAGATCTATTTTAAGTTGACTTTCTTTTGTGATATATATTAGAAAATTGTTAACCAATTAAGCTGGTATAATATTTAAAGAAATAACTAGAAAATGCATTTATGACGATATTTTAATTTTTATGTCAAGACTATATCAATGTCGCAATAGAAAAGAAATAGGTTTAATAAGAAGTTTAAAGACGCGCAGTATTTCTATATTGCATGATATAATTAAAAGTATCAAGTCGTTTGATGATATACCAGACTGACATGAGATGTCTCAGTAAAATTGTAATTATTATTAACAAACTCATAAACGAAAAAATTTTAATAATATATTGTTCTGTATTAACATTTAAAAATACAATATTAATCTAGTAACAGTAAGTACTAATGATTCGTGTTCAAGCTACCAAATTGCAATTTATATCAGTATATGCAGAGTATTGATCGCCGAACGCCTTAAAGTATTTTATGAAGTAACATAAAACTTTGTTACTGAAAGCGACTTTTTGTAATTTAATGAATGAAAGTTTAAAAAGTCTTGAATAAAGATTAATTGGATACACTCTCAGCACTGATGTGACTAATTTTAGAGTAAATCTCCTTTAAAACTGGATTTCAAATTAGCTTTTGAAAAAGTTACTGAATTTTTGGTACGAGTCAATTTGTTTTTGAACTATATTCTTAAAATATGTATATCTATATTCTTATATAAAAATATTCTTAGAATCTTTAATTTGAGCGCAATAACATAAAGTAGCGATAAGACCACGATTATATGCAAGCTAATATTTTGGCAACTCTGAAGTTTGGTTATCAAAACATTTTACTCATCGGTAAAGCTACAAAAATTCATTTAGATAAGAATAATAACCATCGTCGACTCTTGTGTAAGCCAACATTGACAAAAGCGCGCATATGCAGAACTTGTTCAAAGGAAAACTAAAAGCCCAGAGCACGAAGAGAGCTAAAAAAAGGTTAAAGGTCATACAACGAAGAGACATATAAAAATATATATATGGTGCGAAAGGAGAGACAAAAAGAACGAGGAGGACCATCACTGGAGACCGAAGAAAAGATATATTGTGTCAAGGCTGATGTCTATTGATTGGGTAGTAGTAGGGTTCGCGCGCGCGCGCAGGGACACAGGCAGTCGCGCGCAGCGCATGTACATATATACGACGACGACGACGACACATGCGTGTGTTTATCGACTGGGTCTGCGTGTATTGAGTTTGCTTCTTCCTCTTTATCTCTCGCTCGCTCGCGCGCGCGCACACGCTCCTTCGCCCCTTACGTCGTTATTTTATTATGGTTTTTCTCTCCCTTTCCCCTTTCCCAAACAGACTCCTTTTGCTATAGAGGCAGAGGAGGGAGCAGTGTGCGTTAACTCCCCTACGGGTGAAAAACCCTTCGGTTCATATACCTCGACCCGAGTTTCCAATTGTTTTTAATCACTTGCGTGTAGACTGTCATCTTGAATTTCACTTCAATGCCATGGCGAATCGCGAGTGTGATATATAAGAGCGCGCATACACGCCAAATCGAATTTCACTGGGGGTTGGCTTTTTTTTATCCTCTCTTTGTTTGGAGAAGCTTCGTCCTGTCTGACGGTACCTGATATTTAAATAACGATGCGACGTGGAACCCGATGTGGTGTAACATGTTCAATATAACTAATATAATGATTTTGGAATAGTTTTAGTTATTTTGCTAATCTATTTTTTAAAACTTACTGTTTATAATACAGATATATTATAATACTGGTTACGTCCTATTGCTTTAAATCAAGAGCTTTTTTATTGAATCCAATTATTGAAGGAAAAAAGCTGGAGAGGCAGAGAAACGGATTTCCATCGGAACAACACTTATATTTCCCGTTACAGCGTTCCCTTCTACGTTGGGACGAGCTCGCTGCTGCACCCTAAGGCGAATTATCATACGCTCGCGTAGCCTCGGATAGCATATACGAGCTTTGTTTCTATATACGACGAGTAGGTAGGTTTATACGAGGAAGACTTCGAGTGAGAGAGACGCGCGCGATTGAATTTCTCGCGCGGAGGCTTGAAACACGACGCCCAAGAGCTGCGAAGCTTTAGAACACTTTCGAAACGACGCCCGAGTGTCGTGTGCTCTCTTTTTTTTGCGCATCACGCTCACTCGACTCTTCGCTTTTTTTCTCACTCGCGCTCGACAATTCACATTATCCGGGCAGATTTCGAATACTTATATACACGGCTCTGCACGCGTACACGATCGTGAAAGAATTCGCGATGAAGATTATTATTACTGCGTGCTCGGAGGTCTCCTCCCAACAACATAATGCAGTTATGCAACGCGCACAAGAGTACGACACAACTGGATGAAAGAATTTGCGAATAAAGAAGTCTTCGTGAAAGCTTCGGAGTTTCATTTTTTTTTTCATTGGCGTGCAGTTAGAGAGAGAATATGAAAGAGCACGTGTATAGCGACGCTACGCAACAAAGCAACCTCTCTCTAGTGTGTGCACTACTCTATGCTGCCGTGTTGCTTTCATTCAATAAAGACTTAACCTCAAAGTCGCACGGGAGAACGCACTCGTACACATATATGCGAGTTGAAGTTGGGAGTTAACCCATTAAAATGTTTTTACCGACTTGAACAATGCCAAGTATAAGCAGTCGCGTTCAAGTTTTTAAAGCGCGCTTGCATCGCTGCTTTAGAAAGCGAATTTGGAACGTGCATTATATGTATATCGCACTCAGCGATCTAGATTTGATACAGATATTGGTATTGTTGATTGACGAGGCGCAGCAGCAGTTTCTTAATTTGCTCATTAAATGTTTTTTAATTGCAGCTGAATTAAGTAATTATACGTAGCGCTCGTATAGAAAGCAGAACGCAAATCATTGTAATTTCAAAAGATCTTTGTGTGTTTCATGAATCCAAGACGCGCGATCGTTATCTTTTTTTTCACGCTTATCGTTCTATAGAGAACTTATCCACACTCACCAATGCAAGAGATTGTGGTTATAGCGTCAAGTCATTCGAATGGTCATTGTTGCTGTGAAGGACTTACCTAGAACAGAAAAAAGAAAATACTAGTTTTATAATTTGCATATGAAAAATGAAATAGATCGACGCATGCGTATATATAAGGAAGTCTTTATTTTTCCTATAGATATTGACCACGAATAGAAAACAGCTCTATATATAAATGTTTATTGTGCGACTCTTTTTATGACAGTTAACCCAGATTTTTACAGAGCTGGTGTATACACCAGTAGCGAGATAAATTTTACAACTTCTTTTAAGCGCGTACCAACACCACATAGCTATACAATTCTTTTTTTATTCTAATTAAATTATCTATCTTTCGTTCTCCAATAAATTTACACTCCACATAAAACTGTCTAGTAAAAAAGAATAATAATTAATATTCTATATCTATCTGTAATCTCTTTCATGCCTTCGTCGATGTGGATTATCATCCACTTTTTGTCAAAAAGCGCAAACAATCTACGGACCGCTGTCTTCCCGACGATAAAGTCGAACCTTGGGACCTCAAAACACTTCCTTTTATCCGTCCGTATATATACACATACTCACACGTTCGTGTCACAAAAAACTCACAACAGGAAACCCCCTTCCCACTCGACGAAACGAAAAAGTGTCTAATCACGGACCTTGATCATCCTCTTTCTTTCACACAAACACACATACACGTTCGCGCGGAAAAACAATCCCTATCTTCTCGAAAAAGAAGCAACCTATCACAGAGCACCGTCACTAAGGTTTTTTTTAATTTATTTTTTTTTTTTTAAACCAAAGGCGCCAGGCCATGTCATAGACGCTTCTTCTATGCCTATATATCTATAGACACTCACTAAGAATGGCCGCACAGTGTAATCACACACGCACATATACGCGTACAATATATACATATATGTTTATACCTGCTGGTGTATCTGTCATCAGTCGCTGCCCGTCGCGTGCTTATATATATATGTATGTATATATATAACAGCGACGAGAGCCCGCATGCACGTACTTACACGAGCACATCCGCGCGAGGACTGGAGAGCGCGTGTGTTGGTGCGAGCGGGAGGCGCGTGTATGTCGCGCGCGCGCGCACGAGTCTCTCTCAGCTGAGCGGTCGAGCCCACACAGCTGAGGGGACGGGAGACAAGATGGCGCGGAACAGCTGATTGGCTCGGCGCCTGCGCGCTGCTACGATGCTGCACTATATACTTCTTTGCGAGCAAGCGAACCGAGGGGAATCGTCGCTGCTGCCGACAAGCCGTCGCGAGTCTCCGTCGAGGCTCCGACGCAAGTGGATCTCCCCTCTCTTTCTCGTTCTTTCTGCCTTTTTTCACAAGAGCTGCGCGCGCTGATATGTATATATGTGCAAGATGCCATTGCTCAGCGAGATTCGCTTTGTGCGTTTGCATTGTATACTCGGAGAATGATTGAGCCGAGCAGTAATCGGATGTGCAATTGCATGTGAATTATTAGGATTTTAAAATGTGTAATTATCTGGCATTTTATTTTATGAAGACAATACTTTTCTAGGATTGAATATTTTTTTTGTTGAATAATAACTTAATAGCAAAGGCCTTCTCTCCTATTGATAAATTCAAAATTTTGTTTTAAGATTATACGTGGGCCTGGGGAAAGTCTCAGATTCAAACTTGAATCACAACTCAAGAACCCGTACGCGTTCCCTTTAATTAAAATCAACGCCACTTCAATCTTCCTCTCCAAACCCATCCGCCATTTCAGCAAATTCGAGTAACCACTTTAATCTTACTGTACATATATATATATACACAGCATCGCGAACCGCATCAACGCTTCTCTCGGTTCGGTTCCCATAAAAACGCCTCGACGGCACAGAATCTCGCGAGCCAACATCGCACACCACCACGTACACAGCCACTCGAGAACGCCTCGGCTCGAAATCAGGCGAATCCGAATCCGAGGCTCACGTGCAATCTATTTCCAGCGGCGGCCGCTGCTGCTGCTGCTCGGGCCATATCGACGCGTGCGAGCGTTACTGCGGGTCCACGCCTGGCCAAAAAAGGACGAGGAGGCGACGGTGGCTCGTATTCGCGTGCGCGCCTTGCATTTCGCGTGCGAGAGAGAGAGAGAGAGAGAGAGAGAGAGAGAGAGAGAGAGAGAGAGAGAGAGAGAGACAGAATACGTACGGGGAAGTTGCTATGCTGTTGGGCGAAAATTAATCCACGAAGATTCCAACGGATTTTTTAAATGAAAATGAACGCGTGTTTTGTTTTTAATTTAACGTTTAATTTGGTTTTTGGATTCGTGAATAATTTTACGTTCAGAATGTTTGAATGATTAAAACGTTATAGCAATATGACGTCACGCTTTTGAATCGTTAAAGGACATGACGCAATAACAACACTTTGATGTTAGTAATTATCATAAACGTCACTGGCTTTGAAAAACGAACATAAAATACAATCATCATCCAGTATCATTTATCAAATAATAATTTAACCGAACAGAATAGATAACAATAGGTTTTAGTTCAAGTGTATGGAAAAAGGTATTTTCTTATGCGTGCTAAGAACGAGTAATGGTCAATAAATAAATATCTATTTTCGATTTAGAGAATTATTCAAATTAAAGTCCATGTTGAAATTCTTATACCCATGTTCAAAATATTACGAAAACGTGTGGAAGTTAGTTAGCATAAATGTTTATAAATATGTTTCATACACACACGCGTTAGATAGTCTATATTGAGCTACACGTTCGAAAGAACCGTTATATCAATTTATTGAAACTGAACTTTATTAAATTTATTGTTTTTCTCGGCCGTGTCAGGCCCGATATGTATTGACTCATACTATGAAATTCATAACAAAGATACAGTGAATAATTTGAATATCTATTGATATACATATTGGATGAGTTTGTTGAAGAGATATGTACATCCATAAGTAAATAAAATTTCTTTAAATGTCTGCAAGACAACAATAGAAAGACAATAATGAATATATCAAAAAGTAATCATTGAACATTGATCAAATTCTACATGAAAAATTTCTACAAAATATACTGTAACCACTATGCATTCCACTTTGCACAACCTAATTTCTGGGACAGTCTTTAAAAAAAATAATAATTAGAGGATACAAGATGTAAATATAAGGATTACCTATTTATAAATAACTCAATAACTATTATAATTATAGCAATTATATTTTTGAATTATGAAAACACGCGTGCACACACACGTCTACGAACATTTTCTAAAAATTGTCTGCTATGGAAGATCAAGAAAATTCTATTTGACGTATTTACTCAAAAAATTGTTTCCATTATCCCATACATTTGCTATATAGTATGGAGCAAGATACCACGTACATTTACATAACCTTTTTTAATGTTAATATCGAGTAGCCGGATATCGGCACAACAAAAAGATGAAAAAGGTCATTTTAGTAAGGTATACTTTAGCCGCATGTCAACTGCACCGAAGCCTCGCTCTCTTCCCGTCGTTATTGGATTATACGGATTATACGACAGGCGCGATTATCGCTACATAAAAGGCAATATAATGAGAGAGTGGGGAAAAATTATAAAGCCCCGCTCGCCGTGGTTTACCTATAGGAAGGGGGAACTCGGAACTTTCACTAGGCCAATGCAGTGTGCACCATCGCCTAGAGATAAAACTCGTCTGTGCCTATATACGGCACATACAAGTGAATTTCATCTTCGTTACTTACAAGCCTAAACAGTTTATTACATATAGATACTGTCATCATATATTCTAATTCTCATTCGTTTCATATCTATAGAACGTAAAATATTTCGCACATGTACATAGAAAGGGACAGTGTTACAAGTGGAAAAAGTATCGAATCCGTGTCAGTCCATTGTTTTTCCGATATCTCCCTCTCGCAATCACAAGCGTCGCTTTCGAAACAGGTCACGTGACGCTCATTGTGCAAAGGTCCGGACCAAATTTCCGAGATATTGGCAGAGAGTGCGCGCGTTTTAGATAACATCGGCGCGATCTAGAAGCGCGGCTAAACTTATCTGAGAGGGGATCTGCGCGCAGGCAATGTTTCGAAGGCTTATCGACAGTTAGAGAACATTTCCGACGTGAAAACTGGAACGAACTTTGTAAATAAATATCCTCTCTTTTGTTGATAATGATGGAGCAAACGAATTGCGGCTGGGTGATTGGACGATAAGCTCTTTCGACTGATAAAATGTTGAAATCATTCTAATGTAAATAGACTTCATTTTGGCTGATAAGGAGCATTTCAAAAGTTTCATTTACATTTATACGTGTACAATGCTCGTAAAAATTTAAATAGCCATTTGTAATTTATATGACAAAATCTCGTAATGAAATTCTTGTATGCTGTGTAATTTGGTAATCATGATATTAATGAGATATATATTACATTACTTTTAAAATAAATCTTTTGAGAAGTTGGAATTTGGCACGAGAAGAAGACACGAGCGTATGGAAAGATTAACAATGCCGTTTAACTTTTGACAGTTACAAAGTATTTAAATTAGTAGTGATGTTCTGTACTCTTCATAGCAGCAAATTATTTTGAATAATTCTGTATTCTATATATACATGTCAGTATGCAATTGCAGTAGAGAATAAATAACATATTGAGTCATTAAGATTAAGTATCATCTGCCATCGCAACTTTGACCTCGAAGTAATTTTCTTTCTTTATAGACCATGACCGTACATCTCAGTAATATTCAAATAAGGTAGCTATTTTCTCCTCTCTCAAACATTAAATGTCAATTTTACAGTTTGTCTAAAATTTGTCAGCATGAAACAGTATATTACATAATTTTATCGATAAAATTAATAAATTGTTTTATCAGATATATATATACACACGTAGCAATTATATAAACACGGTGAAAATATCAATTTCATTGAAAAATGAATGTATTTCTCTATGATAGCACCTTGCTCAATCTGTAATTCTGTAACTTGCTAACCGCTATTATGAGAAAACCAAGCGCTTTCCCGCTTTGGGACTTATCGAGCCATTAGAAAGTATCGATATACCTTGGTAAACTAGTAGTATTACTGTCGAATTAACATTTCTCGTTCCTGTCACTAAAGCTAAATGAAAAGTAAAACGCAAATTAACGGTTTTCTTTATGTTTACTCTATACCAGAACCATAATGCTTTTTTTTAGATTGTATATCCGCCCTGCAGCCTTTTTCCGTACAATAAAGTCGGAAATCCGTGTTAACAGCTAGTTTACGAATGTATTTTATTAATTTATTCATCCCAACGACTTTTCAGCATTTAAATTTCACCTCTCTCTACAAATTATCCTCCAGCCGTTGCATTTACAATTTAGCCTCGGCTGCTCTTTCCGACTAACAGTAAACCCCGCAGCAGCGCGCGCTGGTTTTGCTCAACCCGAAATTGCACAACTCTTGACAAATTTTCAGTTCATTCGACGAAATTTTCATAGACCCCATTGAAACGATTTTCCGCGAATGTTATTCGAGCTGCACTCAGCTGATATATATATATATATATATATAGTATACACGGTTGACGAAATCAAGTTATGTATATATAGATAGATATATACAAGAGTGAAGCCAAACTCTATAGCTTACAATGCACTTTTCGCGTCTATATAACGCGCAAACGGCAGAGGAAAGAAACGGACTCTAGGCCACTGTAATAGAGCTAGTGCAACTGCACTATCCTTTCACTCGCGCGGTGTAGAGCCAGGTGTGCGGCAACGAATTACGACAAACGCTCGAGAGTGCGCGCGAGCGCGCGGACCACAAAAGCAACAGGATCCTAGGCGAGCCGGTATATAGCACTCGGACGAGATAGCTGAAGCCTTGTGCGATATCGCTGCGAGCTTACACCAGTATAATACACACATACACACATGTATGTGATGCGAGTCGAGGGAAATCGTCGGGAGCTGGTTCTATAACACGGCAAGTCCCGATAATATACACGGCTCTCATGGAAAAAGTCATTATGGCGATTCGCCTTGAGGTATTACGACTGACCTTTGCGCGCGTGCGAGAGAAGTGTATATATATAACGTACCGTGCCGTTATTTATTGCGTAGCGAGTCGATGTATTGTATATAAACGCGTATATAGCCATCATGCACGATTCTGATTATTGTGCGTCCTCGAGAAATTAAATCATAAAACTTGTAAGTGTATACGTGTATAAGGTAGAGGGAGAAAGGTGACATTACGAATTTATTCCAACGTTATTGTGCGAAACTTTACGACGTTACGATCGCTTTTTACTTTTTTTGTTACGTAAATTGATTGCAAAGTGCCAATCCCTTCAAAGTTCGACATGCCTCCGGGCGATCAAGAGTACTTATCACGCTCAATTGAAAATAAACGAAATAAGTGGAAAAAATTGAATGCCTGGAAGGTGATATTTTCGTAATAATTATGAAAATCATTTACTCAGCGGTAAAAATAAAGTTAACTAAAAAGCATTTTATATGAAGATAAAATAAAGAATCAGTATTGTTAATTATCTGTACTATACGCAATATTTAAATTATTTTATTTTATCATGATTATTTCAGTTTTACTGTATTTTCGAAAGAAAATAAAATATCTTATATAAAAATATTTTTGTAAAAATCATTTTCTATCTATCAACGTTACACCATAATATTTATGTCCACGGCATGAAAATACTCCTACATATATAACTTCAATTTCTATTTAATTCTCTTTTCATTCAATTTTTATCGCTCCATTTCTTACTTGATTGCATTGGCTCATGATTTTTCATCTTACATTTTTTACACTCGAAAATTGCTGTGCGTGCTTTTAACACATTGCAATTTAAAAGCTAGCAGTTCCAGAAAAATCCAGCCCCGTAGCATAACTACGCGAAAAACTCCTCTAACAAGTTTCCAGCAACGAGGGCCCAGAGCCCTTTTATCGCTGGTGATGGAGCTCTTGCCAAAAAGAACGAAGCGAGTGGCACTCGCGCAATGATTGCAAGCCACTGGAAATCACTTGCCCGCCTTTGGCTTTCTATTTCTCGTATTTTTGTTCGCTATACACGCATCGCGATTCGCGGCGAATGCCCGTAATCACAAGGGTCTCGCAGGGTCTATACGAGCAGAGTAAAATAAAAGGGTCGCGCAAACTTTTCTTCGCGCTTGCGTACATATATAGCTACAGCGCGCTGTTTATACGAAATGTAATACGAGCGCGACGTGGAAAGCGGAGACGGAAGCGAACGCGACGCCGTGTGCTGGACGAGGCTCGCTCGAGCGCAGAAGAGGAGAAAAACGAAGCGTCGTATAAGTGTAGCTTGACGATTCGCCTGCTTAATTTCCGCGCGCGAGCTTCAACCCGCGAAACGCTGTGGTTTGAATAAACTGCATTTTATAACGGGGAACGCGAATTTTTTTCTTCACTTCTTTTCAATGTTGTTTTCTTTGCATCTCAGATTTTTTTCAGTGGATGGGTACGTATATGTCTTTTTTTTGGCTCTGAGGTTTCAACAATTTTAAATATCAAGAAGAATTTCATTTATATAGTAGTAAAAGTATGGGGGAGTGAAATATCCAAAAACTTCGGCATTACTAATGTAAAATAAAAGAATGTATTTTTAGGATAGACATAAGTTAAAAAGTTGTATGAGTTTTATACAAATATTATTTTTTTTTACACAATTAGAATTTTTTATTTAAGTATATTATACGGAAATTCTTATATAATACTAAGGATATTAGTGAAAATTTGTAAAAAAAGCAAACTCTCTCTCCTTTACAGAGAATACTCATTACGTCATCATGAATCCACTTAGCAAAAATTTACATAATCAGTCAGAATAAGTCAAAGAAAGTCAATAATGATTATGATCTTGTTAAAATATGAATATACAAACGAGGCAAAAATATATATTGTCTACAAGGCAATGACGAATCTTTTACAAAACCTATACCTCCTTAAAACAAAACAAAAAAATACATGCACATATAATCTATTTTTTAAAGCAATGAACGCAACTTTGAAAAAAGAAACCAAAAAACGTATGAAATACCGACGTCCAATTAGACTTATGAAGCTTATTTCGCTCTCGTATTTAACTTTGTGCATTTCCTCATTACGCGCGAAGCTAGGCGAAAAGCGTTTATCCCATTTCTCGGCGAATCGCTTTTCCGCAAATCTCGAGAACCCCATCTGAACTTTGCTCGCCTTCTCTCTCCCAAGCTTCAAAGAAAGAATAACAAAAAAACGAAAGATTTACCAACCAATGCGCGGTCGTTCTACAAAAGTCCCGCAGCCACAGAGTTCGCGAGGGCGAGCGCGCGCACGTCGAGAGAAAGTCGGAAAAGTCCCGCGGCTCGCTTTTCCCCTGGTGCCCCCATCGCGTTCGAGTTTCCTACATCAAGCCGCTGCCGCACTTACAGTGCGCTGTGCATTCGAAAGGCGCTAGCGCGCAGCGCACGTGTGTATGTCAGTTGCGTCATTATTATAAATCAAATTATTCCCTCTCGCGCGAGTGGAGCGCGCACGCGCATAATGTGAAAGGTACACATTATGCGTCTATGTATATGTGTATGTGCGAAGGGCGCCTGTTAACGTTGAACAGTGCGGCCGTATAGCTGACCTCAAAACGCGGCTGCTTCACCTGCGTGTATCGGTGCATGTATGCACAAAGCGCTCCTTTCAGACTATACGCGCGAAAGGAGACCCCCTCCCGCGCTCTTGAAAATCCGTTGAATATCGAAGGCGCATTTTGCATTTTAAATGGCTTGTGACTATATATATATATATATATAAAAGTGTTGGGCAGGAAATTTAACTGTAAAACTTTTTCCAACGAGATCGAACGTTCCGGGTATTTTTAATGATGTGCGGCTACAGTCACCCAGAATAATTCAATAGATTTGTAAATATAGCAGTTATTTTTAAGGAAAACGTTGTTTTTAAAGATTAAGTAATACACGATACAATGGTGTATTGATTTTTATAGTAACTCATTTCGCGAAAATGTAAATACGAAAAAATCTATGTATTTACATTTTCGCGATATCGAAAAGTGAGTAGTGACACTAAAAACTCACTAAAATATATGGCTCAACAATTGAAACTCCTCGCAAAAAAGTTTGACTGTCGTTCGAATCGATTTTCTTATTTTTAACAAAATCCATACGTGAGTTAAGCTAAATATACGCCACGACGAACTAATTACTAACACTAAAAGAATACTTTATTAAAACCACCACGTTTTCTTGATAAAATTATACCTACATTTCTATCTATCGCTACGTATACCTGCAGTAGAACCATTGTATACGTGCCGATTGTTTATTCATGTCGGGTGCATATTTTCTCGATTTGCATTGCAAATAATAGCGTCCAGCAGCCTACGCAGAATTGGCGAGCACGTGATCCCATTTCATATAATTTTATCTTTGAAGCGCCATCTTCGACTTGTAAAGTTCCGAAGCTAGAGCATGTAATGGAAATCTGTAACGCGCACGGCGGAAAAATCAATCTTCGAACGAAGGTCAAAGTGAGTCTACGCACACGTGGCGTGGTTCTTTTTTATTCATTCTGTATTAACGGATTCCGGGATAGAGCGTTAAAATTGGCTCTCGCCTTTCTATATACAAGCTGCAAATTGAAATTGTTCCGTCTATATATATATACGGCTGCATGCCAGTTACAGCTGAGAGCTATTCTCTGGCATTTGATATTCGGAATTTAAATTTCAGATCATGATTCAGCGAGTACTATAGGCGAGAAGGAAAATCAAATAAGCTCGTTTCTGTAATTGAGTTCACGGAAGATTACGGGAATTTAATGTCTCCGTAAGGCCAATAAAAAATTGTAAACAATAAAACCTTTCCATCAGCGTACACAACATACCAAAATACATACCATATAATTAAAAATATTTACGTAAAATTCCAGCTATATCTTTGCAAAAAACGGTCTCTTATCGTTTAAATATCCCACCACGCCGCAGGATTTCAAGACAAAAGAAACCACAAAGAGCTCCTAATTGCGAGCGCGCTTCCTCGGCGTAATAATGACGGAAGAGAATTGGGCGGCTTGTTAGACCAGACGTGCAAGTCTCTCGTCGTATAAGCTCGCCTCTTCTCCTACTTCTCCTCTCTTTCTTACCGTTTCGCTGTTCCGCGCGCACAGAGTACAATGTAATTAAAGAAGATCCTATTTGCCGTGGCGGGCCGGCACAAAGCGTTGGCTCCTTGTCACCGCGCGTATATATATAGACGCTATACGGCGCATATAGCGGCTCTCGACGCGAGGATTTGGCGAGCATCACGCGCGCACTAGCATGCATGCACGTCGCGGAGACGGTCTGTCTGGCTTGTGCTTCCGCGTGTAGATGTGTCTGTGTATGTATGAGTTATATACTTATATACACCTAGGCGGTTTGCACTGAAAAATTCGAGTCGACGCTGCTGCGCGCCTATATTAATTGCGCAAGCAACACACGTGTCGGCCGCGCGCCAGCCGCGTTTTATCTGGCGCGAACGAGCGAGCTTTTTATCGTTGTGCTTGGCTTAGGCAGAGAGTAGGGAAGAAAGAGAAAGAGAGAGAGAGACGAATGGTGTTTTAAACTTTTGACCGCGAATAATTGTCGCGACTTAATTATATATAAGCTCGCGGAGCTCTCGAAGGACGTATGTGTGTAGTTGCAGTGTGCGTAGAGCTACCATATATATGGTTGCGCAAGTATTATGTAAAAATTGGCATTGATCGAACGCGATCTCTCGAGCACGTAAGATATCGCGCATAGACTTTTAACTCTATTGCCTGTGACTTTTTCCTTACTTCACTTGAACTTGATTATCTTTGTCCTGACGCTTCTCTTTTATGGTTCTATAGTGAGCAATTTACTTTCACAAAGCGTAATGAATAATATTAGCCTTTTGCATTCGGTGAAATCTAATGGGCGATTTTTTCTTCTCGATCCTGCTAATCGCCAAGTTGATAATTAGATTCAATAATACGCAAATGCTGAATCGATAAACTCAATCAATATTTATTATTCCCGATGCGAAATCGGCATTAGTCTCCCGATAAGAAACTCCCGAGGAATCTCGTGCCGCGAGTTTATCCACAGGGAAATCTGTGCAAACGAAATAACCAATTCCGAGACGAAACCTGATGGAAGAAAACTGCTGCGTACTTTGCCGATAAACGTGCTTAGCATTCGAGAGGCGCAGATATATCTTGATAAGACACACGTGATCGCTCGCGCATAACGCTATTCTGCGCATATATGCCTCCAATGCTTTCTAATCATATCTAGAATAGTTGCACGCTTTAAATGAAATTTTTAATACTTTGTTTCCCGGAAAAACTGTCTCGCTTTAAATTCAACAAGTTGCGCAAAGGCATGTGTGAAGTTAAATTCAATAAAAACTGCACACTTCCCGTCTTCTATACTGAAAAGTAGTGTTTCTAACTGGCGAGGCCAAAGTAAGCCACTCGGTGTATACGGAGAAAACGCGCATAGAACAACTTTAACAATCGCGCTCGCAATATCAAGGACTTGCGCGGCAGTAATCATTCAGCTCGTTCCCTTTAATTAAGCCAACAATCATTATATATACGCCGCGTCGCCGTCGCCGCCGCCGACAATTTCTTCGATAGTCCTGTCTATCTAAATCCGCGAGTTCGCATTGAGCAAGGCTCGCAGTACTTGAACAACAATCTACTCTCAGCGCAACGTATATATAACGTAACTGCAAATACAAAGGCATCAATCAAATTGGCCGCGTGCACGGCACATTATGAACTCGCGCCGCTGCGCTACTCGTTTGCGCGGCGTTCATAAATAGGTCAGGTACCAGTGTGCTACTGCTGCGTTGTGTGAGTGTGTGTGTGTGAGTGTGTCTGTTGCAAGGAGAAAACGAACGTTGCAGTCTGCGCACGGTTCCCTCTCACTTTCAAAATCTTCCCTCTATAGATATATATATGCGCTCGCGCGCAGGTCTTTCGCTCTATCGACTACTACTCAGGCGCTGCCGAAATCCAGCATGGCAGTCAGGCTGGGCGAGAGGGAACCAGAATTTTCCGGAGACCTCTCATACTGAATTTTCACATTCGCAAGGGTATATATATATATACACGTACGGGCGAACGGACGCTTACACTGCCGGAGGAGGAGGAGGTCTATATCGATCTCTCGCTCGTCGGGTGCGAACGTCGCCGTCGTCGGGGGCGCGCGAGCCACGGCGTCGACTGCGACGATGACCTAGTTCCAAGGGGCCGCGGATTCACGAAACTAGGTCGACCGGCCGAAGCATCCAAGGGGTGACCCTCTTCCCCTCCCCTTCGTGTGGCTGCCACTGCTGCTGTTGCCGTGCGCCCGTTTCCGGGCGAAGCGATTCTTATTCAGGGCGCTCGTTTCCAAGCCGAGTGTGCTCGGGGCTCCAGGTTCGTCTCTCTCTTTCTCTCTCTCTTCCTCCATCGTATATACACGACGATAGCGCATCTGTTTCCCGCTGCTCCAGAATGCATTGACAAAAATAGCGCTCGCTTGGTTACGCGCACACACACGCGTGGCAAAATTTATATCCGAGATTAAATTCCACCTTCTATACAAGTGTGTGTGTGTGTGTGTGTGTGTGTGTGGTGTGTGCATCGTTGCGCAGTTACGGAACTGTAGCGGAAATCTTGCTGATGTCGCGAGAAAGGCCTTTGTTTGCAATATATCCCGTCGCCCCCGCCTCCGCCCCGAGTGTGGCAGGAAGAGGTTTTTCTTTGCGGAATTTGCAAAAAGGTGTGTTTCTTTCTCTTACTCAGTCACTCTTTGAACCTTTTGTTGGCGACGAACGCGTACCCTTTTTTCTGTGGGAAAGCGAATTTAAATTTCCTTTGTGAGATCATCGATTCGACGTTGTCGAGGGCTAGGTCAAAGGAGCCGGAGTCGCTTTCAAGGATATAGTATTAATGGATGGTCTTATGTTTGGCGCGATGAAATTGTGTTTGTTTCTCATATTTGAATTCAAGGGAAGTATGTGTGTATATATATAGACGTAATTTTATTTATAGTTTATGATGAAATCTTCAGAATGATATGAAAAATCTTTTTGACAGTATCTGCTTAATTTTTTTTAAATTGGAAAATCTTACTAGGAGCGGTCAGGGACTCCGGATCACGGATTAGTTAAGCAACAAAACTTGATAAATTAACAGGCTCCAACTTTATACTTATTTTGATGCATTTGCGTTGCTAACTTTAAATTTTCATAACTTTTGATATATTTAATATTTTTTAATTCTGAAAAAAACAACGAAAAACTTATAATCTCTAGTTTTATTTTCTTCTTTTACAATTATATATAAGGATTTTCTAGCTTAACCAGTAAACAAATAAAAAGGAACATTTTTTCAGTATTTCTTTTAAATACAGCTAAACCTGTCGATAACTCAAGTTTATCAAAGCGTTAGGGTCTAATATTCTAGCATTCTTCATATTTTAGCAACTAAAAACGAACCTGAAACTTTGAGCAAAATCCGTGATCCAGAGTCCGTGACCTCTCCTAGTTAGTTTCTTAGAAAATAAAACTATAAAGTTGAATTTGCAATTGTGAAATATACACAAAAGATTGTGAAGATTCAGGTATACAATTTTTTTATATTTGTTCACGTATTCTGTATATGTTTCATATACTGAACTTTGAAGTAACGTTATTCTTTGTCATTTTTAATTTCGAAAAAAGGAATATATATTTTAAGGTACAAAGCTGAATGAGAAAAGTCAAATACTGTTAATTTTTGGAACGACAGAAAGAAAGAATTTTCTTGATTTATTCTTATTCTATAGAATGATATTTAAAAAAATTAAATGTACAAAAAAAATAAGTGAATATTAGTAATTATAGAGGATATAATTTAAAATTTATAAAAGACTATCTTAATTGGACTAATTAAAGATTTTTCACTTCGTAAATTGTCAGATTCAACAGAAAAGATAAAATAATTACTAAAACTACTAAAATTTTTTATGAATAAAATATTTTATTCATACGGAATAACAACTACAGTTCAATAAAATTATTAAAAGTTGTAAATAAATAATTTTCATAATATTATTGCAATCTCAAGTAAAAAAATGTAGGTTAGGCTCGAAAGAATAAATAAGGCATATTGCACAGAAACTTTGTAAGCACCACACAAGCAGGCTAGGTTATATGAACAACGTATTTCCATATCCTCTCTTTATTAAAAAAAAAGAAAAAAAAAGAATCTCCGACGCTAACGAAACCGCTATCCACTCACGGTACATACATTTTCCTCATTATTTTTCCTTTCCCCGCGATAAATTTTTGCGATAGTACGTCGAGGTCGAGTCAAAGCACAAAAGGGCATTAAAAAGATCCCTGACAGCAATGTTTTCCCGACCCTCTCATGCGGGATAAACTACAACACACAAGCATCATATTCTCACATCATGCACGCAAACATCGACACTGCATGAACCGTGGACGCATAGTCGCATTTATTGGCGTGCGGCTTGTTTCCCTCTCGTCCTATCCTGCTGGTGCTTTTCACCCAACAATTCAATCGGCGACTCTGTCCTTCCTGTGGAACGAACTCTGCAGAACGAAGGCACGCTGCACGCTGTTATACACGCGAAAGGGACCCGCGAACCGTGGCGAGCGCACGACGAATGAATAATTACGCGGGCCCCGTTTGCGACAGCAACTGCCGTTTCGACATGGAACGCGCTATGCTACTACACGCGCGGAAATTAGCAGTAGCGCGGTCGGAAAAATGCCAAAGGCCAAAGCGCGTGTAACGGTTGCCTCTCTTCCCAACAGCTTCGTTCATTAACGATTATAATTAAGAGCGGGGAAAGAGCGATAGAGCCAAGTTCAGGCTTTTCGAAACGCCTGCCGCAGGATTAATTGTTCTCCTCTATACAGCAAGGAGATTAAACGGTTTCTCGCGGATCCGTGAACTGCATTCCCGTTTCCCTAGTTTTTCTCTCTCCCTCCCCTTTCGATCTGTTCCGCGGCCGAGATTCGTCGAGGCTAAGGTCGGAGATTAATAGGAATATAATGTTTTTTGATTGATCGTGCCAGAAAACCGTCGCGTCATTGCTCGCAGCCAGTTTGCGATGTGTGCAAAGCGGAAAAGTATTATA
>JAWWEQ010000045.1:2521779-2625820 GCA_035583055.1 Torymus tubicola | reverse complement strand
TCCTTACGGTTTCTATATACGCGTACAATAAGCAATTGTCGGTGTGAAAAATGTAAGAACAACTTTCAGAGATGTAGCACGAACGCGGGTACGCATTTATCTTGCTTTATGGCGCAATGTTTTAACAACTGTTCGTCTTTCTCTGCATCGGTCCATGCACATGTTTCAAAATGATTTTTAGCCTACCGTAATAAGTCTGTTTGTGGAAACCGAGGTATAAGCAAAAATTCTTTGTTTTAACTTACGGTACAGAAAACAATTTTTCATCATGGCTTGAAACACTCACCTGAAACAAAGAAAAGAAAATTGCAATTAATATTTATTTGACTGCGAAAAAGATAATTTATAGATTAAAGTCTAGCGTATCGATATAATTTTATAATAAAGCTCTATCAAACAGAAGATAAACTTTCGATAATAACGCGGATTAACTTTTTCATTGCAAATAAAACGGTGAAACCAACTTCTCTTTTTAGCATTGTATATACATATATACTGCGCGGGTATACTTATATAAAAATGTATAATGATAGTTAATTACGCTCGATAGCCACGACCATTTACTTTCTACCAGATTTCCTTCAGCGAATTCTTCGCACAGCGAAAAGCGAGAGAATCGTATCTACAGTAAAATCATACATGTTGTAGTAAAAGACCAAACGCTATTAAAGCACAGCTCGTATATATACAACGCAACGAGTCTAATCCAGTACTTATACATATATATCCGTACAGCGACAGTGCAGTCGACTCTTTTGCACCTAATTCGTGCAAAAAAGGCGGCCGCGGAAACAAACGCAGATAACGGTCGATCGGGAGCGCGCGTGTGTGCTGGAAGAAAAGACCTCGCATATATATATATATATATGATATAACGGTCGGCTAATTACGCGCGCGCGGCAGCTCTGCAAAATGCTTGCTTATAGTGTGTATAACACGCGCTGAGGAACAAAGCAGCGCAGGCGAATCGAGTTTACGAGCGAGCGTTAGAAGGCCACGCGCGGGGCAGAGAGTGAGAGAGCCGATCAGCTGGTCGTAGATTTTCGATAGCGCGCGCGCTAAGCCTTTGCGTCATATGCTCGTGTGTACACTTTTCCGATTTTTAACGAGAGGCAAGCGTTTCAGAGGTATGGCTCGAGCGTAATAAGATTTTTGTATCGGTGGGTGATTATTGCACTTGCGCGTAGTTTTGTACCGTTTTTGTATAAACTGTTTTGCTTTTAGCATAGTTGTATGCGCTTGTACACTTTCACGGCTGTAGAGGAGCAAGTTTTATATATATTTATGTAAGTTTACGTAAAGTATCCATTGGAAGAGTTAATAAATGGAAATTAGCTTTCCCTTCCGCTAAATGATTATTTATGCGCGACTTGATTAATTTCCTAAAGCATTAATGGTCGCGTGATAATTCAATCCTGCGAATATTATATTGCTAGAACGTAAACGTTGTTTGTTACAAATTCGAACGACTTTGTTCGTACTTTGAAATGTCTTTATTTTTACTAAAAGAGCAATTACAGCGTTAATACCTATTATTACTCCTCTTTTATGACAGCAACAGATATACAGCACGATGCTTGCACGTAATGAAACGAAAGAAAGATGGCAAACCGCAGGGCTTTCGCAAGACTATCCGAAAACGTGCGATCTCGTGGAAGAGAGAGAAAGAAGACGAGCTCATGCGCGCGGGCATTGGGCAACTCAACGCGCAACTCTCGGGCATGAGCGCATGAGCGGTGAAAGTCGAGCCGCACCACTTGCGCAGTAGTAACAGTCCGGCACCGTTCGGACGCGTCCAGAGGCATAGCCACTCTCGAAAAGTCCACTCTTGCGCGAGCGGGAATGCATATACACAAGTGTCTCTATCTATATACATGCGAGCAGGAAGCGATCGACGAGATCTATAGCGCATAGGATATACCACTGCGTCTCGAGAAAGAAAGAGAAGGGGCCGAGCGCGAACGCTTCGATAGTAGCAATAGGAAAGGCAGGCGCGCACAGGCACCTCAAAGGGGTAATGAGGACGGCGGGTGGGAAGTGCCAGTCGCGGATCTGGGTTACCTGCATATTATGCAAGCTGCGCCAGAGCAGCCGCGATGGCGAATGCTAGGAGAACGAGAAAGAGAGGAGGAGGTGGGGAAGGCAGAGAGAGAGAGAGAGACGGAGATGGAAAAGGCGGACCCGCACACGTGCGCACGCGGTGTTGCCATGCGCCGATCTCTAACTCGTCGTGTCCCCGCGTCTCCCTGTCTTTGTCTAACAACTGTGACTTTTTCCCACTGTGCTTGATAGACTGTGCTCCGTGTTTTTCCTTTAGAGCTATACGCGCGTGTGCGGTACGTATTAACTCGCGTACACGTGCGAGAGGATCAGATATTAGCTTCTTTTGTTTTGGATTTAGAATTTTTCGATGAGAGTTTTACGCTGTGCACGCGTTGAGTTGTAAGATTGGCGATTGCTCGAGTTACCGTATTAAATGTGTGTGGAAATGTAATATAAATTTAAGCCTAGTTGAACAATAATTGCTATGTGATAGTTGGTATTGAGAAGATATGGATAATCAATAGAAATATACAACATTTTGCTACATTAATTTCATGTATTAACTTTTATAAATGATTGTTTCTTTTTATGGGAGATGAAATATCAGATTTCCAATATATAGTAGTGAAAATAAAAGATATTGGCAATATAAGATTGTAGTACTAAATCGAGAGCGTTTATTGCATCAGATCTTTGAACATGGATTTGTTTTCAATGATGAAACAACATTTCTATAATAATATCGTTTACCTCGTTTTAAAATCTTCTGAGTGTAGTGAAATGGGCATTCTGATGCTGCAGTAAATGAATTTTTCAGTAACGTGGAAATATATTTCATGTCGAAGTATGATGTTTATTTTTACAGCAGCTACTTTAGCGATGCATATAGAATTGGTACTATGGAGCATGACACAGTTTCACAAAGCTTAAAGAAGCTCTTCCCCCCACGTGACCTAAAAATTTTGAAATACTGTATGTAGCACGCTCGAATAAAGAGGTGAACTTGCTACGCTGCGGTTTCCCTATATAATCGGCGCAGGTTCTTTTAATCCTATATATTCGATTTGACTTCACAAATACAAGAAAGACGGTTTTAAATTTTCTTTACATTAATATTATTAATAAAGTTTTTGAAGAATACCTTACTAGAATAAAAACATGAATATAGCTCGTAACCTTATATGTTTGTAAATTTTGGCAAAACAATAACTCGTAGAAACGAGATTGATCGCGTTCGTTTGTAGTGAATGTCAAACAAGATAAACCGTGCCATCGCATATAAATCAGCGCGAAAAAAATATATCCGATGGTTATACGCGCGCACTACTGTCATCGCTTGCTCTGATAAAGTCGTGGGAAAACGCGCGAACTCTTTCGGTGCTCGCCCGCGATAAAAGTAGAGTATGCTTTGCATGTTTTTCAGCGGCGACATTGTAAAAATAAAACCCCTGCACTCGCGTTAATCCACAACGAAACAAAAAAATACAACCGCCACAGAAACCCAAACAAAGGCAATTAAGAACCGCAGAGCTTTGATGAATCTATACCGACGGCGGTGACAGCAGCGCGACGACGCTTCGCAAGGGATATATAATGTATGCGCGCGGGACAGTTGAAATAATAAAGCGACGCAGTTGTGGCGTACGCGCAGGGCCATTGAACTCTCGGGACTTTTGAGCGTCCGGTTAACTCGCTCGTACTTACGCGCTAAAATAAAGGAAAAATAAAGAAAAACGAAAATAAATAAACGCGTTCAAGGTGACGCCGTCCCGAAGTCAACGCCATCGTTGCTCTTTGCGCCCGTCTTTCCCTTTCTCCGGTACCCGAGTGACGTCAGAAGTACAGGTTTTATTAACACGCGATCTGCTACCATTAAATCATCTGTATAGTGTGCAATGTGTCGGTTCGACCGGTGCGTTCGAATTGACAGGTATCCTGTTACTAGTATTCGACGTGTTTATTTTTCTTTCATTATGACTTTCAAAGTATTTTAAGAATCAACTTTGTGGTTT
Organism: Torymus tubicola; assembly: GCA_035583055.1. NCBI lineage: Eukaryota > Metazoa > Arthropoda > Insecta > Hymenoptera > Torymidae > Torymus > Torymus tubicola. The sequence goes on along the minus strand of JAWWEQ010000045.1, from coordinate 2,621,765 downwards.
TTTCAGACTAATTGTAATGCATGGCGGTATTTAGATAGAGATAACGTAACGGGAAATATTTGTTAAGTTTGACTAATATATTATATGGAAGTGTTTGTGTGTATCGCTCGCGATAGAGCATTCTAAATGATATTTATATTATTGATATATGTATATAGATTTAACTGAAACCCCCACTTATTGCTGGCAACTACTAATTTGTAACTTTATTCTAAGGGATCAATACTTTGATCTGTAATGTTTTTTATGACACTAAATTTACTTAAGCGCGCTACGCGCGGGCAATATCAATATCGGCAATAAAAATATTATAAATAGATATATTATGGATAAATAATAACTAAAATAAAGTCTTCTGTACAGATATCATAGATTATAGTGAAATTAAATAAAATGTTTTTATAAATACATATACTTCAGAACTCGCAATATAAGAACGTCAGAATATGGCATATCGGCGTCTCAGTTGAGAACCACAGCCATCAAAATTACTATTACTAAGAACGTCAGTCATTTCTTTTCCTTTCGTTATTTTATATTCAAAACATTGAGTGAATACACATTAGTTCTTAATACATATAATCATGTTATAGTAAAATATTGATAATATGTATAACAAAATATCGCGCCTTTTTAAAGGTCAACCAATTAGAACACGTTTTAGTCGGCTTCACTTTTCTTGGATCCCCTTTTTAAAAAGGGAGGATGGAACATGAAGGCTAGATTATTTTGATAAAACAATATTTTTTTTAGTACAAACGTAGAAATTTGATTAGTATACTATAAAATAATGTTTCTATAGGTAATGTTTAAAGGAAGCTTATGAATTGTTTTACATTCTTATTCACTTGCAACAAATTTGTGTATAGCTATTATTATTTGTAAGCACAGGACTCATTCATTATCAATGTGAAACTATGTTCATTACTCTAGAAAAAGCGATTTTAAACAATGCAAAATATTTACAAATTGTAATATTAATTAAAAATAATTCTCGAATCAAATAATACAAAAGAAACGTGACAAGATATATTTTATCATATTGATGAATTCTCTCCGCGCCAATCGGTGTATACCGGATAAATGGATTATATTTCCAGACTTGCAAATGGGCATGCATAATATTCTTCACAGTTGATACAGACATTTTTCAGAGTCTCACTTGAATGTGTACACATGACCGACCTTCGCGCGACGGCAGATGTGGTTTAAAAAATTGCGAAACTGTTCAGTCTCGCTACAAACAAATCGTATAACATCAAAATACCCATTAACAGGAAAAAATTATTATTGCATAATATTTGCCATTTTTATTTGTGTTCGTCACTGTGTAAGAATTTGCGACAATAATTGGAACACGAATTCCAAGTTTTTATACTAAACTGTACATACGCCACGTCAAGATAAATACCGTTTAACTGCACGATTTGCCTCCTGACCTACACGCACGCATCACCCGATCGAATTCAAAAGCAATTCACACGAAAACAAATCAGTCAGGCCTAATCGGCCTTTTCCCACCTGGCCATCGATCTTAGAACTGTCGGGAATTGGAGCAAGAGCCTGGCGCCTCTTGCGTTCGCGCGCGAAGTGGAAAAAGGCGTTGCGCTGCACGCACTGCGTGCTAGCGAAAGCGAGCAGAATTCGTTCCCTGCGGCCAGAAATAAACGCAGGCGTAGCTCTATCTACTCCTCCGGAAGGTGCGGAGGATCGAATGCCAGAGCATCGTTTACGCATTTAATTTTTGACTCACGCTTTTATCGAAGCGTAGACTTAGTGAGAAACCGAATGACGCCAGTGCACAGCGGAGGCTTCCAGTGTGCAACTATATATATTGCACCTCGACTTTCCGCTGCTCCAATTGAATCGGTTATCTGGGAAAGGTCGAGACTCGTCGTCGCGCCTGAGCTTTTGTAATGAATGGACAACGCAGAGACTGACAGTGAGTCAACTATGATTTATGGACTTTCTAAATCGGGCATTGGTCTTGTTATATATGAAACCGTCACCACTAAAGCGCAGGCTACACATGAAATTCCTTTTAATAAAAATCAATTTTCAACTTGCACGATATATTTCCAATTTACCGACAAGCTCGAAAAGTTGGAGATTTAATAATGAAAAATGTTTCAGTCGTTCGAGAAACTTTAAATTGGAACTAATTTAACCTTTGCCGAAAAGCTTCGTGTATCCTCGTAAATACTCATTTTATACACGAAAAATTGAGAAATGCATTATACTGTGCCATTTTCTTCATCCCATATACTGTAACAGCATTTGAGTAATAATATAAAAAAGCCTATTCCGAAAAGTTACCTAATATAACCATGATATACACTGGAGGAAAAAAGTATATCCCCGTAGAAGGCATTAATTTTCTCGGATACGCGACAAGAAAAGAAAAAGAAGAGGACGACGAAGAAGACCTCGAGAGTGCAGCCTGCGCAAGAGGCGGAAGAATTAAAAGACTGCGCCAGTATAGGTTGTATACAGTTGTAGAGCGAGAATCGACGCGCGGGCGTGCACGAGACCGAAGCGTGCTAGCTAGTTCTGGCCGACCTTGCCGACACTCGCGCACTCGTTCGAGTTGACGAAAATACATATAGGAGCGAACGCGCGCGAGAAAGGAAGAGAGATATAGAGGGAGAGAGAGAGAGAGAGAGAGAGAGAGAAGACTTTTATCAAGTTTATCTTCCGCCTCTGCGGAGATTGACTCTGGCGTTTTCTGAAAATAAGAGAAGGCTTTGTCGAGACTTTCTAGAGAAACTCAAGTGTATTTTTCAGAATTTGCAGTTCCGAGTTATGACGAGGAATAAAGTAAAACGAAGTGTAAGTTGTGATTGATATCAATACTTGCAGGCTAATATATATATATGGATGATATATCGTTTACGTAATAGCTGATTGATATATATAGATTTTACAATTTTTATTCGTGTTTGTATTCAATCAATAATTTAGATTTTTAAAAGCTATCAATTTTTAGTAATTTCACCACCTGTTAAGTTAAAGAGGGCCATGTTAGGAACTACTTTATTCATAGACATTTTGTATTCAAGCGGTAATTATATATTATGGTTCTTGAAGATAGATTACTTGGATAATCAGAAAATGACGTCACTAAAAAGGTGGAAGTTAATTCGTGTAAAGTAGTTTTATCACTGGACATTACTCCATGCAAGGAAAAAATTTATAATTATCGTTATTAGAGTTCTGATTGAAGATAATAATCCACACAACTGTACAATATATGCATGTAAAATTTTATAACATCAATTTTGTAATATACAATTATAACGTCTTCGGTTATGGTAAGATAAAAAAAAGAATCGCGAATAACGTTGAAACTGTGTTCCGTTAAATTTTTGTTGATATGACTGAATGCTAACTAAAAGAACATGTTATTCTGCTTCTACCTCAAGATTTGCTTGTAGTACAACCAGACCGTGGAAGTAGAGAGATTTGTAAACACCATCTTTTACTGTAGAGACCGATTTCCTTTTGGTGGTAGTGGTAGAAATCGCCCACTCTGGTTTCTCAAGACAAGTGAAATTTCCGAAAGTTAATTGTTTGCAAATTTCAATGATTATCAAAGTTTATTGCTTTACGAAGCATTCTAATTTTACCTCCTTCGATAACCCTTCATATTAGTGTTTTTTTAGCAAAAAAAAATATATATTATAAGGCCATTATTTATTTATCTTAACTTACTATATACTGTGAATTCGATACGCTTAATATATAAGACCTGACTTGGTTATCGCTTCTACACGGCAATGATGATTATGTACGGCCACGTGACGTCTATGCCAAACAGACAAGAAAGCCGGCCGATACGATCGGCAAAACATTTCGTTAAAATACGAGACGCTCGTTATCTCGCGCAAAAACGCGCGTATATATACTACGATTACCTACCGGTCGTATATATATCTACAACCTTATCTAAATGAATGTTTTGCATCGCGACTTAATCGTATCATCCAGTGTGTAAACACAAAGCAGCAGTAACGTCGGTGTTCCGTCCTCGTCCTGGACACAATGGGCACCGTGTCTCTATGCGTGAAAAAGAGTGACACATAGTACGCGCGCGCAAGGAATAATCAAGCCACGATGACTCAACTCGTCATCGTATAAGCATTCCACAAAGGAAGGAAACTCCGTTCGAGACAAAGAAAAACGAGCGCGCATAAAGAGAGATCGAATTCAAAGTTGACTCGATCGCGCACTGCTGCGTTCGTCACGGCGACGATTAGCTTAGGTATATACATATACTATGCACGCGTAGCGAAGAAGAAGCCGCTCATGCAAAGAGCCTCGAAAAGTGCCGACCCTGAAGCGCATGTGCAGCTACACGCGCGCGCACGAGCTTCGTAACACTCCGGCCGCGCGCGACATCGTTACGTAAGATCACCGCAGCCTGGTGCGTCTAGGATCGCGAGTGTGTATATATGAGAGCAGCTGTATGTAGTGTCCATCTTGTGTCGATATAGGCGTGTTGGAGCGTCAAGTAATTAGCGTTACGAAACTGTCCAAATATAAGACGTATACAAGCGCGTCACGCGCACGGAGAGAACCAGAGGGAAGATAGAGAGAAAAAGATGTATAGCGTTTGAGGTTGACGCGTGCCTATAGAGAACTGCAGAGAACTGATTAGAGATAGATGCTCTCAATTTATAGTTGGTAGTATATCATTTGATTGATTAAGTAGTTTTCTTATTGTACGTGGAAGTTAGTGATAAATTAAGACTGCAGAAACTAATGTGATGGATCCGAATTATCGAAGAAAAGTATAATATTTCATATAAAAAGTACAAAGTCAATTCTTTAATCAGTATACTTTTCATAACTGGATAGCTATGAAATGTTACTTTAATGCTAATAATGTTTTTCCATTTGTAAATGACGAATATGTAGTACAAAGGTTATTTTATAACCATTATTTGTATTTAAAGTTACAGTCATAGAATTCGGAGAATGAAATCAAACATTACAGTTTTCTTATCTACAGTTCGCTTTATGTCATTAGTTGATACTTTGTTTTGAATTTAATACGGTTAAAAAACCAACATATTATATGATAACGCAATATTTTAAGTTACTTAGGTAATTGTAATCTAAATAAATTTAGCCTTTCTTTTTTAATTAAATTGTTTCTTACTACTGTATTTATATTATAATCTAGTTAAAGCGATATCTACGTGTTTAACTTAAAATAAAATATACACTTTTACTGCTCTAACGTATGCATTCTGCTGCTAATTATTCATAAATTATAAACAGATAAGGGGATATCACATTCTTAAACGATTCTATAAATAAACACTCTTAATATGATCAAGTGCACAAGGAAAGTTGAAGAAAAATTTTTTAAAGGAAAAACAAATTCTTAAGAAAAAAATATTAGCAGTTTTTATGAAAATAAACGTGCTTTGACGTATTAATAAACTTGACCGAATTCTATTTTGAACACCTCGAAAATCAATAATGAAATCCGGTCAAGAGATATTCAAGGCAGGCGCGTATCCCTTTTCACACCACCTGCAAACGTATATGTACGTATTCACCTATATTTTCCAATACACGCGAGTTCGCGCGCGTGCAAAAACTCGACAGTCCAATATTCCTCTGCTCATCGGGCTAAAACAGAAAAGTGAAAAAAGCGTCGCGCTCTGCAAAATTCCGATTAAGGGAGAGGCACAGGCCGGCGAACGGCGCTTTCAATCGAACGAATCGCGAAAAAAGGGGGCCAAAGGGAAACGAGAGAATGAAAGAGAAGTGCAATATGTGACGGCGACGTAACGAGCGCACCTCGCTGTGTAATTCAGCTTGGCGACAGCCACCGCGAGGCAGCACCGTCGCCCCGTCGTCCTCGGCTACTCTGCACTCTCCTGTTGGCTATAATATACCTATAGCTGCGCACTCGCCGTGCGCGAGCCTCTAATCAGCTGATCCGACACGTGCTCGACTCCTGTCAAATCGATTATTTCAAGGGGCTTGCTCCGTCTCTTTCTCTCGCGCGCGCCTGTATTCGCGAGACTGTATAAACCCAAGCGCTGAAATCAACGCTAAAAGAAAATGCATAATAAATGCAGTTGTACGCGCGCGCCTCGTGCTTTTCTCGCGAACTTGACCCACAGCAAACGAGCGCGAGCTCGTGCAAGTAGTATATGTTGTTCATCAAGGTAAACGTAGCCGTGAGCGATGATTCGACGCGTACAGCTGCGTTATGTGTCGATTCAAGAGAACAGCGCGGCAGCAATAATCGAGCGCTCGCGGAAAATTACGAGATCGCGGGAGATGCCCTAAAGTGCAGCTGCGCGCGAGCTGACGTAAGAGCGTCGATTAGGAAATCATGCTCGTGCAGCAGCAGCAACAGTAGTAGTAGCCGTAGCGTCGACGCTGCAAAAGGAAATAAAGAGTTTTTTTAATGGCGCGTGCGAAGCCGCAACGCACGTTTTTGCAACGCGAGTAACAGCAAGACGTGACAAATTTGCTTCCGCGCGTAGCTATACGAACACGGAAAACGAAAATTTGCCCGAGACACGCAGAAGCGGGGACAATTTTTGTTATTCAACCAAGTTCCGTAAAACGCGGAGGTGTGGAGAGTGAATTTTAAATAAGCCAGAGCGTGAAAATCCGTTCGGCAAGCTGCTTTAAGGTCCTTATTGCATAGACGTATGTATTTTACGCTCTAGATGAGTGCGTTCAAGCTGGTTATATACTTTTTATGGCTGCCGTTGTGGAAAATCTTAAAATATCAGCTTTTGAGAATCTCGGTCAAGCAGCCTTAGCGCTTGTGCTAATATACTTCATTTTTAATATTCGATCGAAGTTTTTCGAAAAGCTACGTTCTACTTGAAATGTTAAAATTTCAACAGGAAATGTTGACTACCTATGTAAAACAAACTTTATCGTGCCTCTACGAAAGCAGTAGCTTAAAATAATAGATTCTGGTATTACTAGAAATAATATTTTTCAAATATTTCAAACAGTATTATTATTTATTACAGTATTAAATGTTTTCTCAAGTTCTTTTCAAGTAAAATAAGCACTGAAAGTAGGACATTCTGTATTTCTTATGATCTTCAGTAAGTTTAAAAGAAAATAATAAGCAACACCGTCGATAGCACGCGAGTCGCGTCCAAAGAGGCCGAGAAGCGACGACGACGCTCTATAGGCCGCAGCGAGGGAAATCCTCCGAATTGCAATATCGCGGAATAATTACGAAAGTCAGTTGCGGCATCGTGCAATTGTCATGCGCTCGCACTCGAAGGAGGGAGAGATTCGAGAATGTCTGGCATCTTTATATATGCGCGCTATACGAGTAGTAAGAGAGACCCCACAATGTGTCCGTTGCTTGCGCGCACACGTATATATGTGCACAATGCGCATTGCATAAATCAAGCGAGCGCGATATGCTTGCGCTCGCAACGAGGCCGAAAATGATTATGAAAATTGCCAGAGCTCTCCAATATATGGGTCGTGCTGCGGCCAATCGCGTTGTTAGGTCGGACGGTACGTGCTGGAGGAGAAGGTTGGGTATCGAGAAATTTTTTATCGCAAGTGGAAATAGATATGGAGTCGATATTAAAAGTTTGAACGTGAAAATTGAGATTGATATATAGGAACTCCATGGGAAATCTATTGTGGAAGCGATTCGTTTGATGTTTATACAATCAGCAACAATTTATATAATCAAAAGACCAAAGAAAACGTTATTTCAGCGATGACTTTATTTTCTTTTTTTTATCTTTTTATACGTGGAAAAAAATGTTTAAAAAAATTATGAATAACCTTATATACATCATTCTATAGCATGTATTATAAAATCTCCATGTCGTGCTATACCGAACGTAAAAAATGTTGTTTGTATGGCATGGCGTCACGATTCACATGGGAATGTCATCCTGACGTCATAGTACAATTTTAACTTCGTAATATTTCTAGCTCGTGTATATAAGCATGGACAATTATATTATCAATCACATTAATCCTTTGGAACAAACTAACAAAAAGGTCTAATCGTCTCCACAAGTCATAAGTATAAAAATGTTCTACGAATACATTTGTAATTAAATATGTCGAAAATATCAGCGCATCTCTCACAATACAAATTGGAGCGTGTAGTCATGCGGAGATGCGAGTGATTGTTATATACGTATATATATACCGCCCGACGGCGAGAGTACCTAATCGCTCAAGCAAAGCGAGAACGACGACATTCTTCTTCCAAAAACCTCGGATTATAAGTATACGCACGCAGCGTCGCGGAACCATCGTCACCTCAGCGCCCCACCCACAGTGTTGACTCCTTTCTGCAAACAGCTGTTACGCTTTCCGGACGCATCATGTGCCCCGTACACTCCACGTTGCGCACCGAAGTTAGATTACGCAGCCACGAGCAATTCTTCTCTCTCTCTCTCTCTTTCTCGGTGGACGCAACGATGTAACTCGAACGCTCGCGCACACGTTTCCGCAAGCTACATGCACGAAGACGCATATAGACCGCGCGCGCGCGCGCGTATATAAGTACAACAGCGCGGGAGGTGGAAGGGAGGATAAATATCGTGAGCGCGCGTATATACGCGCGGAGAGGCAAGTCTAACAGTTGCGGGCTCTTCTGCGCGCGAGCGGCGCATGATGTAGGTCAACTCGTTTACACGATTGTGCGCGAGTAAGCGAGCGAGCGAACGAACGAACGAACGCTGCGGACCCGTACTCGCTTGCTCGCTTATTCCTGCCCACACGATGATGTACCTTAAGGTTAAGTATAAGCCGAGAGAGTCAAGCCAGTGAACGCGAGCGCAGAGCACATATTTATTTGTTATATATTACGCATATAACGCGAGATCTGAAATCCCTGGAGGAGAAGGATGCCAGGTGAAATTTGCATATTTGTGGAGCACGCGCGCGACCGAGCTTTGGGGTCGCTTGAGTTCTTGAGCGAAGTGTGAGAATTATAATGCGCGATTTCTGATTGCAAAAGCTTCGGAAAGTATATATACAAATAAAAAGTACATATTTCAGCTCATCTTTAACCACTTATTTGGAATGGAAATTTTTGTCTTGTTGACATACGAACGCGTTGCAACATCTGGCAATAATACCGTATAAAACATACAGGGGTACACGCACGAATGAATTTTAATGAATGAGAGTTCCAACGAAAATACTAATGTGTAATTAACGAACCACGACTTTAAAATAGCCTACATGCTTCATTGTCTTGATTTCACATACCGTACAGCAAAGTCACGTTTGCCAATGGTTAACACGATTATATCTCTAGAGAGGCATGACAAATCTTGAATTACACATTTAAGAATAAAGTTGACAACGACAAATGCAAAAGCCATACTTCTATAATGAAAACAAATATTACAAGCTGGCGAGAAAAAGTGATCCCGATGAGAAACGACAAACTATCCATAACTCGGAGTATATATATACACGATAAAATAAAATTATACGACTCCCCTTGGTGAAGGCCTTTGCACGAGTGCGCACACATACACACGCATACACACACGTATCGGAGCGTAAGCGACGTGCGCACGCGCACAGGAAACTTGCAAAATTCCCGCGGAATCGCAATATGTTACGAGAATAAACGCATGCACCGTCAGTCGTTTCCTCGTGTGCTATTACCGACATGAGGAAACGCGACTCACGCGCGCACGCGCGCGTAATGCTGCTGGCTAGCAGCTTATATACACTGCGAAAGTACGGCCGTATACGCACACACAGTTGCACCGCGACCGCCGATGTCAATTTCCGAGTTTCTCTCTCTCTCTCTCCTACTCTTCTGCAAGCACCTGGCCATCCAAATATATACCTATTCATGTAGACGCGCTCTTGGGCATTCCGCAATGTGCGTGAATTTTTTCAGCGCTCGTCCCATCTGTTTGATCTGTCTATGTTTAACCTTCGCGTATAGGACAGGCGCGTGCGAGTATATGTATATATATATATATGTAGTCGAGTCAACTCGGGGAGGGCGAATTTGCTGCTTGTGCGCGAACAAAGAGAAATTCTTCGCTTGTAAATCACGGGAACGCGGTTTAATTACCCGTGAAGGAGGTGCATTATTGATTGCGGTAAGCGGAGAAATTTCGTCCATTTACCGTGATTAACGAAAATAATTTTAATATTTATAACTTATTCTTTATCTCTATCTGAACTGCGTACTATTAATCGCAGTATATAATACAAAAATCTTAACAATTTGAGGAGTTACACAAATAAAACCAAAGAATGAATCACTATTTTATGATATATGAAATGATACATTTTATATTCAGGTATACTAGTTAATCAGAATTATCAATAAAACATATTTTTTCATTTAAAGAATATCAGAATAGGTCAAGTTTAACGCTTATCTATATATTGCTATTCTACTATTGTACAATCTGCCAGAATTTATTTGAAAAGATTCAATACTTGTACTATAATAACATTATTATCATTGTTTAGTAATTTTTATTTTCATGTTAATACGTAGAAATAAAAATTATTTTTATTAATTAAAAAAAGAGATAGTTTCAAAATCAGGTACTTTTTAATAAACCATTCATATCTGTATTACATGAAATTATAGATTTCTTTACGTAACTTATTGCAAAAATGACTGACTTTATAGTAATTAACAATGCAATTTCAAAAATTTATATTCTTATTATTGTGGATTTTTTATATTATTAGGTATTTTTTTTTTAAATTTTGCGATTGAAGATAAAAATAATTTCTTAATTAATTTCTTATTAATTCTTATTACTTTGGTCCAATAATAAATATAGATATTAAAAAAATTAATGAAGAATTCATATAATATGGAAAAACAAATCTCAATATTCCGTAACGTTTTGTTTAATAAAAGTTATGTAACGACTCTTTTAATTTGCTTGTAACTTTGAATTACACAATATCGTTAATGTCAGCATTAGTTTGCTATGTGAACTTTAATTTTCTCTGGTCCCAGATTTTTACTGCTTTTAATTTTCACGAAGCCTTAACCCACTTCTTGGCCCCGAGATAAAAGAAAAGTAATAAAATATGACGAAAAAAGAAACGTCGAAACTTAATTTCTTCTGTTATATTACAAAGAACACTAAAATATCTCGCGTCAATCGAAAACACTAACGGTATACGAATCGATTCATGCAGTTCGACCAATTTGACTGAATTTGATGAAAAAGAATCGCTAAAACTTATCATCTTTGATAAAAGATTATATGTATTGAAATAATTAAAATAATTTAAAATTACTTATCAATAACATTTTAGTGTTTAGTCACATTATTATTTTAATGGTTTGAATTTTACAGGTAAAAATCAAAAGAGGTAAATAAACATAGTTTAAAAATGGAATAACTTAATGATAATTCGTCCTATAAACATATTAAAATAAAAAATTTTCAAAAGATGATGTAACATTATACGAAACGGAATGCAGGAATATAATATGATCGACAGTGATTAAAAAGTCATGATGCAACTCGACGAAAAGTAGAAAATTTGTTACTTGAAAAAAAAAAAATTACAAAAAACACGGCACACGATTGTGCCAAATTAAATCAAGGCCAAGATAGCTATGTTCTTTATTTGAATATTTTATCTTAAATGATTCAAACTTTACAGTCTTGAATGAATTTTTTTTGTTTTGTAGTTATATATTGCAAGTGTAACATTTACACGATAAAAGTATTTTAAGTTAGGTTGATAAACCAATAATATTAAAAAATTTGTTATCATCAAAAAAACATTCTAAATATTAATATACATTTTTATCTCGAAAGTGTTAACTATGATAATAAGTTATAACATAAGATAATAATAATAAATTCTCTATTAGAAAAAAAAACAATTATCAATATTCAACCATAAATATACCCTATAAAGGTAGAAAATAGCCTCTCATCGGTCAATAAAAAAGTGTACATACACCAGACGCTTTTGACACAAATAATCCACTTGGCATTCTCGACCACCGTCCTCTCACCGGATTTTGTGGGTGTCGCTCGCGAAATTAAGCCGACGAAGAGAACGAGAGAGAAAAAGAGGAAGAGAGAGTGCATGCATGTAATCGCAAAAGGCCAGAGAGAGGTGGCTGGCCGATCGAAAGCGCTAACGGGACGGAGCGTGTCGTGCACAGCGCCGCAAGAGACGGAGAGAGAGAGAGAGAGCGACGGTGAGAGGCTCTATCACAGCATACACCCGAGTGTACAGAAAAACAGTGGAGAAAGAGACAGAGAAGCGACAAACATGTACGCGTACATGTATGTATGTGTAGGTACGTCGCATGCATGAATGTACCAGAGAACAGCACAATCACCCCGACGCGATCGTGGGTTATTGCGCGCGCACGATAGAGACGGATCGAGAGAGTGAGATAGAGTGAGGCGGGGAGTGAAAGAGAGAAAAAAGAACCGTCGACGAGGCTCGTTTAGAATTACCGGGAGCGCGGGTGATTTTCCATACGGGCCATCGTCGACAGCGGCTGCGGAGCGACGCTCTCTCTCCCTCTCGGCTTTTAAAGGTCCGAGCGCACATATATACGCGCACATGCACGTGCTCGCGCGCCTACGTCTGTCTTTCTCTCTCTCTACCTCTCTTTCTACATATAAGCTGCGGCGGAGGGGCTGGCTCCGTGCTCCGCCTCATCTCTCGCTCGCTCTTTTTGTTTGGGTTCCAGCCAAGGGGGCCTTCGCGAGCTGGGTTGGCTACCATAATCTGCGACGCAGGCCCTTGCGGCCGCTTCAACAGCGCTTCGGTCTTTGTTTTGATTTCGCCTCATTTGAAAAACACGAGCAGCCGTTCGCAAACCTTCGGTCTTGATATTGTTATTACCCTTTAAAATCGCGCCTTTAAAGTCGCGGCTGGAGTCGCGCGGACGGCACTGCGGACGGCACTGCGGACGGTCGCAGCAGCAGCTGTCATCGTCGAGCACACGCCGAGGACACAGCTGATTCGCGAGCGAGGCGAGAGTATCGACAGAGGAGGAGTCGCGCGAGGTAGCCATGGGAGCAATATGGTGAGGGAGAGAGCGATCGAAGCTGCGATGATAAGGATGGGAGGATGAGTGGCTATGGTGTCTATGCGTGTATGGCTGTCTTTACTCACCGATTGAAAGCACCTGAACACCGCAAGACACACGCAGCACAATCCCCGCTGACGCCGAGCCTGGAGTCGCTAGCCGTGGGTCAAATGTTCGGGTCGGCGGCGGGCCCCATGACTGCTGCTGCTATCTCTTCTCCTGCCGCTGCTGTCGCTCCGATATACTCCGCGGCCCCGCGCCGCTGCTGCACTCGGGACTTCTCGCTCTCCTCGTCTATAGTAGTGTCGAGTTCCTCGTCTCCTGCTGGGGCACGTCTAAATGTTCGGCCGCCGCGAGGAGGCTATAATAATGCGGGCACTGCGACACGAAAGTTTATTGTCAGAGTGAAAGCAGAGGACGGCTGCTCGGGGCGCTCGGCGCTTGTACGGCCCTGGCTTTGTTGCGCGATGCATCGACGTCTACTGCTGTGCTGCACGCACACACAGACTCACACACACGGCCGTACACGCACAAGAGTGAGAGTCCAACTCTGGCTGCGGGCGACTGCGAGAGCGGAGTATATGCGCCGCTCTCTCCGAACGGGACGAAGGTCTGTTGCCAACTGGCCCCGGAGAGCGCAATTCCCGAGCTCTCTGACAGCAGCGAGGAGCTGTACTCGTCGAGCGAGCGAGATGGAGAAAGAGCAGGAGCAGGGCTGCCAACGCCGTTTGCGGGGAGTAGTAGCTTCGTTGGTAGTAGAGAGAGGGACCGATAGCGCTCGCACACACGCACAGCCGTGCCGAGTCGAGACTGAGAGCCAGAGCACACATGCGCGAGCAGCACAAAGGGAGAGAACGGAAAGCTCTGTGTTTTGTGTGGGTTGTTATACGCAGGCAGCAGCAGAGCAGGCTTATGGTTGTGTGTGTGGCTATAGGACTCCCACTCTTCGCTACTTTCGCTAATGCCGCTTCGCCGTGGCTCCTGCTGATAGCTGCAACATGCAGACTTCGCTGCTGCTCATGATGATGGTAAACGCCTCGTGGAAATCCACGGAATCACAGCTGTGTGACGGCTTCCGAGGAAAAGAATGATTTTTAACTTTTATGAATGATGCCGAATGGTTGTGTAGCATGTGACGCATATGCGGGTATTTAAAAAGTAAAGGCAGAGGTTTGCTTTAAAAGTATAATGTTAACAATATTTATGTAGATTTATTTGAATTTAATGTAAATTTCCAAAAAATGGAGCAAAATCGGCGTGGAGACAAAAAACGCGTTTGTTGCGATAAAATTAATGTAAAGACATCGACATTGCATCATCATGATAAGTCATGGGGTATTTTGAATTTTACACAACATTTAGGCGTGATTGATAGTCACAGGAGTGACTTTTACATCACTGAACTCGTCATTTTTACATATATTTTAACATTTTTTAAACATAAAATATTTCGATCGCTTCTTATGTAGTATTATCCTTTACAGAATTCCTAGTCTAAAGATTTTTTTTATATTTTCTTTGGTTTCTGAAAAACCGTTGGATTCCACTGTTCCAAGGAGTTTAAACTGATTATGAAACACCCGGAAAAAGAATATCATGAAACAGTTTTTCAAATATTTTTAGTAACGTTTATTATTACGAATAAAAAATATTTTATATTTCCTTTCAACCTAGATCGGCAGTTATATAAATGAAGAACGTAAACAAATTTTAAAATATTCTATCCCATCTTCAAGGTAAACATTTTATAAATAAATATTGTAATTTTTATGAAATCTTTCACCTATTATAATAAAATTGGTCTATAATAATAAAAATACGTTTACATTTGTATTTAATAAGTAGTTAATTTTTAATTTTATTTCTGTTTCTTAAATTAATATAATACGGAAAACATTGTTTGAAAAGAAAGCACTACTAAAGCTTAATTTTTAATTCACATAAATCGTTTAATTATTTGATGCATTGTATAAGCCATTTCGATGTCTATACTGCTTCTATGTAGATATATTTGCAAGCGGTTATTTTACTTAGCAAAGTATATAACGAAAAATTTCTTGGCTCCCGAATATATTTGAACTTTAAAAATAAAACGTATTTCAGAATGAATATAAATCTGAATTAATTATACATTTTTACGTTCCTATATATTAATTTTAATGAACCAGTTAATAAATTTGTGACATTATTTTTTTAAATGTAAAATGATTCCACATTTAATCCTTTCTAATGAATGGCATAATTTTATGTAATGAAAAATATATTATTAAGTAAAAATTTATAAATTTTTCATTTCGTAATAATTACGAGCTTTCGTAAGCCATTAATTAATCATATTGGACGTGAAAATTGCCAATACTTTTTAAATAAGTATATATTTACGTATCAATTTTCCTGATACTACTACAATCCCACAAGATTTCTAACCTCACCGACTGCAATATTAATCAATCTTCACATTTAAAGGTACCTGCTTGATAGCTTTAGCTCTGGAAGTAAGCATATGTGTGCCGACACCGTCGTCGTCGAACAGCTCCGTATATATGAGACGTCCGCCTTTCTCGTTCTTCCTCTCTTGCTGGTCTCTCTTCTTTTTCCCTCGCGCGAGAGCGAACTCACAGCGACTCAATTATATATCCAGCATATACGCGCGTTCTCTGCTTTTTAGTGTTTTTCCATTAGCTTTATTTTGTACCACCGCGAGAGTCTTCTTCTTCTCCTGCGGGCGAACCCTCCGATAGTCTTTTTCTCCTCTTCTCCGATATTTTTTTGCTACTCCGTACAGTCGTGACGTGACGATTATTGGCTGACTCAGAAATGACGGACTTATATACGCCACATTGTAAATAAACGAAGAAAAAGCAATGACTTTTTTACTCAGATTAAAAATAATAATAATTAATAGTACCGATGAAAAAAATAGTAAAAGATTAGTTTCGATTCGAGCGAAATAACCCAGACACCAGTATACAATGCTCCATTCTTTAAAAAGAAATAATCCACTAGTAGAAAGCTACATTTCAACGCAAATGTTACACCAGTTAAAAAAAGGTTAAGATTTTTCGTTAAAAATATTTTATGAATGCGGTTCGATATATTATAATCAAGGCCTGAATAACGATTCCTTTGTGCTCCGCTGGCCTGATGTTATATCGATTGCCGTTTGTCTACTGCTGCTGCTGCTGTGCGTTTCTGCTGCTGCCGCCGTCACAAAGGCTTGGCTTCTTGCGCTCGAGCGCCTCCTATTCTATTGCTCTGTCTTGAAAATTGAACCGATGGAAAATCAATTGGTTTACGTGGTTCTGATCCAAAATTACTAAAGAACACGATGATGATAATCGCAAGAGTTGTCAATCCAT
This sequence comes from Torymus tubicola, assembly GCA_035583055.1. Taxonomy (NCBI): domain Eukaryota; kingdom Metazoa; phylum Arthropoda; class Insecta; order Hymenoptera; family Torymidae; genus Torymus; species Torymus tubicola. The sequence goes on along the minus strand of JAWWEQ010000045.1, from coordinate 2,605,367 downwards.
TTTTCCGATAGAAAAAGCCCGCTAAGGCGAAGGTGTAATTTGGGCGAGGACAGCTCGTGAGTGAGGAGCGAGGGCGGTTGGCAGGCTTGGCGATCATCTGACAATCAGCTGTGCTCTAACTCGCTAGTGTGTGTTTATTGCGAGTAGAGGGCGGTAGCACGCGGCCTCATGAGAATGTTAATGATTTTATCAACGTGCGGTAATAGGTGAAGTTTAAAGTGGACCGGGTCTAGACTCTCGACTCGAGAGTCGGAAGACTCCAAACTGACGCTCATATTCTTACAAGCACACGACCACGACGAGGAATAACGCTTGAGAAGCCACTAACTCGCGTGCGCGATACTTGTGTCAAGAAATTTTTTTGTCGTACAGTACCTAACATCTATTCAAGTAAGTAAAAGAAATCTATATAAAACATCTTTCAAAAGATTATGAAACAAATAGAACTGAGAAAAGTATTCAATATGTGTATTGAATTTTTAAAATTTTTGAGGTTAAGTTTTCTATTACGTTTTCTGTATGACGTTAATTGAGTATAATATTATGTTTAAATATTTTTAGTAATTCATCGATTTTGGTTCATAAGCAATACTTATTTATTCAATGAAAGTTAATATTCATTAACTTGGTCTTATCTTTTATCTTAATTAAAAAATTAACTTTTATGCCTCAACACTACATATTTAATTTTTCAGATTCAAAATCATTGTTTTATTAATAATTTATTTAAATTAATATGATCAAACTCTTTTATAGAATGTCTGGTCGCGAAGGAGGCAAGAAGAAACCTTTGAAGGCTCCAAAAAAGGATTCGAAAGAACTTGATGAGGATGATATGGCTTTCAAACAAAAACAGAAGGAGCAGCAAAAGGCTCTAGCAGAGGCTGCAAAAAAAGCAGGCCAAAAAGGTCCTCTTGTTACCGGTGGTATAAAAAAATCTGGAAAAAAATGATCTATGTACTTTCAATTATTTATTTATATTAAACAAATTTACTTCAACTGCCTCCAAAATTCTGGTTTCACTTACTTTCAATTGTTGTTTAAATGTAATTAAAATGAGTCAATGTTTTATATCAATGAATTATTATATTTGTAAGAAATAAAGTGTTCTTTTGACATTTTTTTGTTACTTTGTGCCTTGTACTTTTAATGATAAAAGACTTATTGTCACCATTTATAAATTCAAAAAATGTATTTCAAAAAAATTTTTATGAAATAATGAGAATGTAATTATTTGAAAATTTAATTGAAATAAAGTAAAAATATTAAAATCTCAGTTGATTTCACAAATCTATGTTCAGTGCTGCCACATGTTGACAACATTAGTAAACTGGTCAGAGATGTTAGGCTTTTTTATTATAGTTATGTAGTACACCTCTATATAGGATTTAGCAGCCCATGCATGTAGAATATTTATGTAGTACATTTGAACGTATTCCTTAATATTTAAAAGTGTTTGAAATACAAACGTTACATAAAAATGAATACCTTTTTGAGATGCAGCACATTATTGGTAACTAATTATTACATAGTTTAACTAATTGAAAATTATTGAGTTTTTAAATACTCTTTAGGTTAGACCTATTTCAGCTGTAAGGAAAATTTCTTCAACTTGTTCAATAAACAATAAAGATACTTTTGATGATATCCAACATCCAGAAGGTCGAGAACCAAGTATACCTCGTTACATTGAAAGAGAAAATGAAAATGAAGTTACTAAAAGGGCACGGTAACACAACAGTTTTCCCTTATTTAACAATTATGAAATTACGTTAAAAGTATATTTTTGTTTTGACAAAAGTGTTTTTCTCAACAAGTTATATAATTAATTTCATATTCAATATTATGTTGGTATATTTAATTCTTAAAAATGTTTTAAACTTTATATACTATAAATGGGATAAAAGTAAATTAAAGGTTATATGTGACAAATTTTATTCACGTTTTTATTCTACAATATATTTTTTTTATAAAAATAAAGTCTGCGTAAAAAATTTGGCATACTCATATTTTTATCATTAATATTTTTTAAATACATTAAAACATTAGAATTACATAAGTTTAAATTATTTTTGTACAGGATATTATCAAGTTGTTTATTTTGATTTAATTAAAGCATTAAAATAATATTTAAAAAAAGGTAATTTTTTTATTACTAAAACAAGATTTATGTAATAGATTAGTATACCAATCACGTAAGCGAGGAATGCTAGAAAATGGACTTCTTTTAAGCACGTTTGCCAAAAAACACCTGGATAGTTTTAATGAAGAACAGTTAAAACAGTACGATCGTTTAATAAATCTCCCATCCAATGATTGGGACATATTTTATTGGGCTGTAGAAGTGAAGCCTGTACCAGCAGAATTTCAAAATGAAGTTATGGATTTGTTAAAAAAGCATATAAAAAATGAGAATAAAGAAGCACGTATTACGCAGCCTGATTTATACTAAATCACTTTGTATAAGATTATAGTTAATTTATTTTAAGGTACATTGTAATTGAAAAAAAGTGTCATTATTAAATACAAATAGTATTTATTTTTCTATCAAAATCCTTAATAATATTTATTTATGCATATAAAAATATAAAATTGCATTCCAAATACCTATTTACACGCAGTATCTTTTAAATAAATAATCTATGTTTATACTTCGTGATTTTAACATAAATTTTTGAAACACGGTATGATACATAACATGAAGTTATACCAACAAATATAAACTTGAAAAGTTAAAGACAAAAAGTCTAAAGAATCAATAAACATCTAAGTTACAGAAGATTTACATATCGTCCTGGGTAGTTTTGATATTGTTTAGTTTGTGAAAATTCTACTAAACCAGGTCCCGAAGCTTTACGAGAAGGTCCTGCTCCTTTACTTTTGCCACGCGAAGAACCTCGACTATAAAAAATATGAATTTTGAAAATATGAAAAATGAAATAAATTATAAAATTCATTAACATAAAATGAAACATATGAAGACAGATAAGCACTTGCATCTATCCATAAATACTTTAAATAAATAAAAATATACCTTGAGCTGCCTCTGGTACTTGTAGCAGCACGTTTAAACTTTTTAAAATGACCTCCTTTAAATGTGCCTTTTCTTTTTCTACTACTTCCTGAGGCATTACTTCCAGTCTCATTCCAATCATTGTCTTCGTCACTAATGTAATTATTAGTTGCAACCGCTGCTGTAGCAGCTTTTTTTGACTCTTGTTCAGATAATAACACTAGAACAATAATATATTTACTTTACAGTAAACTCTCCAGCACAGAAAAAATAATTTTGTTGTATTATTACTAACCACATTTTTCTGCTGCATACTTTTGGGTAATGTCGAGCAAAGCTTTACCATATTTATCGAAATTAGCTTTTGTGACATGAGGTATTTTCAACATTTCCTCCTCATTTTCTGGTAATTGCTGACTCATTGCTCTAAGAGCTACCATATTCATTATGGAGTTTGCTGAAACATCTAATGCACCAGCAATACCATTGACAATCTCAGCAAGTTCAGTGTAGCATTTTTGTTTTAATTCATTTAATTCTTTATTCAAATCCTGCTTATTATTGTTTTCAGTTCTATTTGCAGAATTCGAAACTGTGGCTACTCCTGATGAGGATGCTGACGTTTCTTCTTTCTTTGTTTGCAGGAACACCTACATAAAATATTAAAATTTTATTACTAATATTTAATAAATTTTTGTAAACTACATATATTTTAGCAAATTGTTTAATATAATGTATAGGTCATATTAAAATATTTATTTTTATTTGATATTACGGAGGTATACCTGTTTTTATTTATTTGTGAATGTTAAAATTCTATATTTCTCTGCAAATCTATAAGATATAATAATAAATTATTTATAATACCTTAATAGTATTTGAAGTCATAAGCTCCTGTGCTTTTGATCCTAGTCCAACATAAGCACAGGTGATTTCGTTATTGACATATAGATTTTCCTTAAGAAAACCATCAATTACTAATTTGTGCATTAATCTTTCAATTTCACTCTTTGGCCAAGATTTTCCATTTCCATACAAGGGATGACGATCGTGACCTTTAACAAATTTTAAAATTATTTAAATCTGTAAAATATAATATTCTATCCGTTTGTGTGCCTACATGCGTATGTGCGTGCGAACATGCGGGAACATAGACTTACCTGAATCTCTAATTTTCTTTAAATTACTTCCTTTATAAATGTCTGTAATATATAAAACAGTAACACTATTGCCTCTTTGCTTATTGAAGTCTCGTACTAACGTTACAACTGCTTTAGCGTGCTCTGTGACATCTTCATCACAGAATTGTCCCTATATTTTAAAATTACAATTTTTATTATCATTCTTATGTCAAAGAGAATAGAAACACTTGATCTTATATTTTTAGTAAATATAACACAAACTTCCGGACTTTACACTACACGTGTAGAACCTAACTTTATTAAAAATAAAATCTATCTTTACTTTTGTCAAGTAAATAAAAATCTAACAATACTCTTAAACTGCCATTCAAAATTTATCGATTTTTTTTTAATTTTTGAGGAATATTAAATTTAGTTCTCTTACTTGACTTCGACAATTGTCACAGGTAGTATCTTTTTTATCAATACATATTGATCTATCAAACAACTCTCCAAAATAATTTAATTGTAATGCTCTGCGACAATCCGTTTTATTTTCACAAAAAGCAACCATCTTGAAGAGATTGTCCATGTGAGTTTTCTGAGCCGCTAGATTGGCAGATCCATCCATTTCTATCAATTTCCTGTGTCTCATCATATCACCATAATGATAAAACATAATGCATTCTGCGTTTTCACCATCACGGCCCGCGCGGCCACTTTCTTGATAATAACCTTCTATTGATTTTGGCAAGGTAGCATGTACAACAAACCTGACATTAGGTTTATCAATTCCCATACCAAATGCTATAGTAGCACAAACTACTTTGATCTGCAATGACGAAAATTTGGTATTATCTATATTGAAATAAATTATTATTACTTCATAAATGTGATAGATTTACCATTACTGATAAAAATTCATAATTATAAAATTTATTATTTAAAAATAGTTTAGTGCGTGAAATACATTTTACTGAATAAGCTTTATAATTTCTTGTATAAAATACAGAAAATGATCTCGTTTAAAATAAATAAATAAAGACAGATTTATCCTTATTGTTCATAGAATTAATATATTATATTATATTTTATTTAATATTAAATAATTAATAATTCATTTAATATTAAATAATTAATAATTAATTTAATATTTTTATTAATTATTTTTTTATTTTAATATTATATTATATTTTACTTAATTTTTACGAAAAACAAATATATCTAATGATTCTATTAAAAATTACCAATGAATCATTTTTTAACTCTGAAAATTAGTTCAATTTATCTCTTTTCAATATATTTATATGCAGCGTAACATATTCAATACCTGCTCGGAAATCCATTTGCCTTGAATGTCTATTCTTTGTTGGTCAGTTAGTCCAGCATGATAACTAAGTGCTTTTATTCCATTAGATTTCATTGTACTAGCAATTGAATCACAATCCTTTCTTGACAAACAATAGACAATTCCACAGTCATTTCTATAACTTTTTTTTATAAGATCAATAATTTCATCTGTTGAATTCTTTCCTTTTTTACTGAGTACAATATAACGTAGATTAGGTCTATTAAAACTTGACATAAACCTAGAAAATAAGCATAAAAATGTTTATTCTTAAAGTTAATTACTAAATGAGAATATACAGATTGGACAAAGCTCTGAAATAACAACGCATTAATATGATAAGCAAATTAAAACTTTTGGTAAAATGTAGTTATTTATACTGACCATTTTGGTGAAGTCATGCCCAATTGATGAAGTATGTCAGTTCGAACTCGTGGTGTAGCCGTAGCTGTTAATGCCATAGTAGGAACTTTCGGATACTTTTCTCTGAGTACACGCAATTTTTTATAATCTGGTCTAAAATCATGCCCCCATTGACTAACACAGTGAGCTTCATCAATCACGAATCTGGCCAAAAAACCTCTTTCATACAAAGCTGTTAGTGCGCTACAAATCTTTTGGGAGGCAGAGAGTTTTTCTGGCGTTAAATAAAGTAGTTTCAAGGCTGGTTCTTTTTTTGCCAATTCTCTATAAACCATTAAAGCCTGTTCATCTGATAAACTGCCAGATAAGTGAGCAGATGGAATCTAAAGATAAACAAAATTAAAATTTATTGAAGAATTTACTTAAGAAAATTAAAAGAATTAATAAAACGAGTTGCAGTTTTATTTTTAGATATAAATAAGAAAACGGCTTACATCCAAAGATACTAATTTTTGTACTTGATCAATTATGAGACTTTTTAAAGGCGATACAACAATTGTTATTCCTGGTGAGAGTAGACTAGGTAGTTGATAACATAGTGATTTACCACCTCCGGTTGGCATTAAAATGAAACAATCGTATCCTAAGATTGCAGCATTTATAGCTTGTAATTGATTGGGTCTAAATTGATATAGGCCAAATTTTTGTCTAAATACCTAAAATATAATTATTATTAATTATTCAAAATATTTATTCTATTTTAAAATCCGTGAAGTATTTAAATTCACTAACATTCATCATTTCTCTTGAATGATCATAATTTAGACTATCAAAATCTCCTGATACACCATCATTTTGAAAATCTCCAATAAATTGAGCACCTGCAGTACCCTTACTTGTATTGCCCTTTGTGCTTGTGCTACTTTGAGAACTTTTTTGGGTACAGCTTCTCTTACTTGCTTCAAGTCGATAATTAACAGGAGATGTAATCATGTTAACAGCATTTTTGTCTATGTCTGGGAATTCACACAATTGCTGTGTAAGAGTTTTTTCAAGTCTATGTGAATTTGTATAAGATACATCGTCACCTATAATATGAAATATTACATAATTTATTTACAGTGTAATGAAATTTCAGTATAATTAGATCTTACCAAAACTACTCCAGGATGAAATTTGAGGTATCATTTTCATCTCTTCAAAATCAGTCTCATCAAAAATTTTATTTTCTTTATTTTGGTTAGAAGAGCTTGCTTTATAATTTTCCCAAGTATCCCTTTCTGATTCAAAATTAAGTGGTTCCGAAAATGAATTTTTACTTTGCAAATCAACAATACTTTTACTTGCAACAACAGGAGAACCAAGATTATAAGATTGAGAAGTTGATTTATGTTTATTAATTGGAGAATTATTGACACCATTATTATGCTGATTCTTTTCCATCATTTTCTCGATTTTTTTTGATACAACAGGATCAATTGTTGCTTTTACTGGCATTTTTAGTTGAAAACGACTCTTTTTCTGTGCTTGAGCTGGAGAATTTTGGAAACTTTGTTCATTGTGATTTATTTGTTGTTTCGGTGTAAAATTTTGACACACTGGTATGTTGTTAGATGATTGCAAACTTTTATCTGGACTGTAACTTAATAAACTTTGTTCCTGGGCTTTGTTCTTAATAATTGTAACAGGACTTGTTTCTGTTAAATCTAGTAAGGCATCTGTATCAGGATCACGATCAAGTGATGTATTATAAAAATTTTGTAAGGCTTTCTTGTCTTGTACAAATTGAGTTTCATTCTCTTGCTCTTGAGAACTAATATTTTCCAGTTTTTTGTTAGTTAATCGTATTTTGGCTTTAATCCTTTGATATAAACTTCGTAATCTTTGACACATTGTAGCATCAAATTGTGGAAATTTAGATAAAATTGAAGTAGGAATTTTGTCAAATGCTGTGAAAAACTTTTCTAAAATTTCTATCTGAATATCCTTTAATTCATTTCTTCCAAATTCAAGTTTCTCTTTAGATATCTAAAATTAAGTTTTTATTTGAGTACTATAGACAACTTTGTATTTAATATGTGACAGACTTATAATACTTACAGCAAGACTACTCGAAGAAATAAGAGGATTTGTATTAGTTTCCTCTATCCAGTGTTCCAGTTCATCATTAAAGCCTAGAGGTTTTAAATTTGAATTAGTATCAATGTTCATAGTGTTTTCTGTTGATCCGTTTAAAGGATGCATTAATTCTTCAGCACTACCAATTGATATATCTTTTGTATAGTTAAGTTCTTTATGCAATGAATCACATGCAATTTTAATCGGTGAAGTGCAAGACGAGGTATCACTGTCTATTACATTTTTAAAAGACTTTTTAACATGGCTTGATTTTTTCTGTATATTTTTTTCTGAGTTTGAGATTTCACGTTCATCATCTGTTGTAAAAGAATCATCTAATATATCTTGAAAATTTGCTTCTAAATCTGAGTTATGAATAGTATTACATTTAATATTTGATTTATTGCTATGATTATTTCGTTCAATTTTACTCTTTTCAATATTTAATGTATTTTTTCTTCTTGTAACTAACTTGTCATATTTGTCTACATCTTCTGCATCTGTATAATCATCAATATTATTAGTAGAATCAGTGAATTTATCTCTCAAGTTCACAAATCTATTCAATATTTTTGAACTATTTTCTTTCTCATCGGAAGAATCTTGATCAAGACAATAAATTATAGATTTCTTCTTAGTCAATTCTGTTGGTTTATAGTCATCATCATCAATAGAACTATTCTATAAAAATAAAATATATAATTAATATTGATTTATTACTTAAAAAATTCATTTGATTTCTTACAATAGATATAATTGAATCTATGTGTCTTATAATGCGATCACTTTGTGGCTTATCAGGTGGCAATGTTGTGAGATCGATGCGTGTTGAAGAAGATGAAACTGATTTTGTACTATCAGTGTCGTTTACATTATTTTTATCATCCTCATCACTTTCACTTATATAGTTTTGTTTATTGGAGCTAAAAATTGAATATATCTTAGTAAAAAATTATAAAGAAATCTTTTACAGTAAAACAGTTTTCTTACCTTTTTATTGTACCCTTTTTCTTCCGTAAATTACGTTGAAACATTTTTTCGACATTGAAATTATTTCGTTATTTCAAAAATCTTACTATAACTACTGCAGATTCATTGAATTAACCTCAACAGACTACATTTATTTTATATAATCTTGTAAATTAATTCATTTTTACGAAAGCAAAGCAAAATAACAATTGAAAGTTTAGAGTAAGTACTAGCCAGGATCCATTTTTTTCTTTGTCTACTTACCGCCCGGCGAGGAGCGACGGTGCGACTGCGACTGTATAGCTATATCACAATCAGAAGCGCGCGCTTTTGAGATAAACAAAATACGATCTTCAGCTAAATCCAAGGGCGCGGCAGCGCCCTGCTTGGCGAGTAAGGAACTAACGTACCCTTTATACTTTGTTTTGGATCCATTACATATAATTTTGAACGATTGATGTACGTGAATATAGCTGCATATTGCACGGGTAAACAGTAGCGCCGAAAGCAATGTCACATGTCTATAAAGTGGCCAAAATTAGAAACATACATAGGTATAGGGAGTTAAAATACATTAAAAAGACAAAAATATAATAACTTTATTGTAAGCATTGATGAATAAAGAAAAAACATTTTTACCAGACAATAATTTATAAAATAATATCTTTTATGAGAAAACAGCGTTTTAATGAAAAATATGTTATTAACATTTTAAATAATGGTAAAACGATTGTCAAGTGTTTGTCTTTCATATATTAATATATATAATATACATATACTTTTCATTTATAAATTTTATAATACAATACTGATATTAAGTTACACACGTGCGAATCGGCGTTTTACGCTTGACAGTTTCCGCTAGTGACTTTTTTTTACTTTGGGTCCCTATATACAGGGGACGCAGGACGCTGTTCTATAGCAATTCTATAGCACGCGCACTGTCAGCACTGTGCACGCCACTGTGCATTGCACATATACAGTCTATAGTGATTATTATAAAGCGTACGTTGTCAAACGAAACTGAGTGAAAACAACTTACTTCAAGTGGTTCTGAACTCTTGGTGTTTGTCTATTTGGCAACTAAAAGTTGTTCTACTCCTGCGAGTGTGTGAATGTTCTGTTCAAAGATGTCATGAAAAAATTATATTAATCACTTAGAATGAATTCATCTTCGAAACAAAGTCACAATTTATTTGCTAAATTATGACTAAAAATTTTTGATAGTATTTTTAAATAATACGTGACATCTATCACAATATATATCATTACTGAGTAAAAATTTGAAGGTTAAAATGGCAGATCGTTTAACTCAATTGCAAGATACAATCAATCAGGTAAATTAGATATTTAATACTTCTAAGAAATCTAACAAAATAATCTTAATAATTTATTTACTTTATATATTTGTATCTTAGCAAGCTGAATATTTTTGCAATAGCGTTGGAATTCTTCAACAATATTCAACACCCAGTAAATTTCCTGGATTTGACCGAATCGGCACGCCACAACAACCAAATCAACCACAAGAAGGTAATTGGTAAAAGTAGAATATGTAAATTTTATTTTTAAATTTTTGCTTACTTGTGACATTTCAAAATCAATACTAAAAATTATGTACTATCTTCTAGATTATGCTGCACTTTTTGCAACATTGATTGCTAGATGTGCTAAAGATATTGATACACTAATTGACAGTTTGCCTAGTGAAGAATCTTCACAAGAGTTACAAGTTGCAAGTTTGAGTAGGTTAGAACAAGAAAATCAAGAAGCAGCAGAACAACTTGAAGAGGTTGTGAGGCAAGGTGAATCACTTTTACAAAGAATTCAAGCTGCATTGCAAGATATTGCCCAAAGTCAACTAGATATGCAAAATCCTACTGCAAACACAGTGATTAATCCCACACAACCTCTGAGTACAAGTAGTATTAGTATTACCAGTAGTATAAGTGTCAAACAAGAACCTCAAAATAATGTGACTGTAAAGAATCATCAAATACCAGATGCAGCAAATAATTCTATATAAACTAATAAAAATAATTTTTTTTTTTTCAAACCAATATTAATTAATTATAATTTTCAAACAATTTTTTTTTTTTAAGAAATATCTAACAAAATTGTTCTAATTTCAAAAAAACAAAATTTTTATGGATTTTATATAAAATAGAATTAATGTAGACACATAAATAATAAAGTAATGACTATTTAATTTATTCCAAACATAAGAGAATATAACTTTAGTATCAATATTAATAAATTTAGTTTTAGTAAAAGTCAAACCTATTATCTAAATTAAGATAATTAATAATTTTTAAGATTTTTAAATAAGACCTTGTACAATTTCAAAGTATGAATAGTAAACTACAAATTGTATTGACTCCTTTGATGATGAACTGATGTAATATTAGAAATTACAAAGTATACATATATAACGGAGCATAATTTCTTTAGTTAGATATCAAAACAACAAGTATTACATCAAGATGTTTTATAACTTATACATTAAATTAATGTGTTATATTTCTGTTGTACTAATAAGCAACAACCAAGAAATTATTCAAAATTATGTGTTGACTTAGTAAGATGATTGTCATCATACTTTAATTATGTGTGAAATAAATAATCATATGATACACAGTTGTATTTACTAATCAAAATAGTATAAAAAATTTTCAAAAAACTTTATTTGATAACATTCTCATCAGTACAAATATATTATTACTTTAGGAATACATAGTAAAAAGTATAAAATTTTATATTTTGAATCATAGAAAAAAAAATTGAGTTTCAATAATTTATTTAGCATTATTAATATATGCCACAAAAACAAATAAAAAAGATTAATATTATATTTTAGTAGTTATAGTATTTAAAATATTACATTTTCCAATCATACAAAAGTATAATAAACATCAAATCAAATTTTTTTCTGGATTAAATATATGTTAATATTTAAAAAAAAAAACAACAAAATAATAGTAAAATAATTTTGAATATTATAGTTATGTTAAATGACTTTTAGTCCAACTTTTTACTTCTGAGGAGATCCTTTGAATGTCTTTTGTACCAGTTCTACAGCATCCACCAATATAACGAACACCAAGATCAAGCCATTCTTTAACAAATTCCTCTGGAGGATGAAAATCATTGTCTGTAGTCCAGCTAAATGTTGTAGATGAATATTTTTCTCCACTGTTAGGATATGCAACCATTGGTATAAACTGTCCAATTTCCTTTTCACTGATAGATTTTAGTAGTGGAGTTACATGGCGTGGGGCAAGACAATTAACACCACACGCAATTAGTTGTCCTGAATTTACTGAGTTATAACATTTTAGAACAGTTTCCCTAAAATTAGTACCATCTGCTATATTTTTTCCATCTTGTTTGCATGAAAATGAAAGCCAAGCTTTGACTCCTAAGAAAAATGAATTAGAAATAATGAATTAATTTTAAAATAAGTAAGAACATTATACTTGTAAAATAAATAAAATACATTTTAAAAAATCTATTTATTACCTGGATATTGTTTTAATAAACTAACTAAGGCCTCAGCCTCCCTAGCACAGGGAATAGTTTCAATAGCCAAAAGATCAACTCCATTATTGATAAGTGTCTCAAATCTAGGTCTGTGCCATTCAACAATAGAGTCCATGCACTCAATACTTCCATAGGATCCCCCAGTATACTCGGAGCAGTCGTGAAGAAACGCCGCGTAAGGACCAATGGAGCCCGCGATTAAAGGCTCCGAATTCGAGACATTTTTACCCTTAATTTCCTCCTTGTACGTTTTAACAGCCTTCTTGGCAAGCTCGACTGCTGTCTTTATGAGCTCCAGGCTCTCCTCCTCACTTTTCTCCACGTATTTAACAAAGCCGGCGACGGACGCCTGATACGTATTTGTCTCGATAATGTTGGAGCCGGCGCGCAAAAAGTCGAGATGCGTTTGGTAGACGGCCTCTGGATTTGTGTAGAGGAATCTGCTCGTCCAAAGCGGGTCGCCGTCGATGCGCTCACCCACGTGGGTGGCAAGCTGCGTCGAAAAACCGCCGTCCAGGATATATACCTCCGACGTCGCCATGCTGACGAGTTTTTTTATATACTGATATAGCTGTATTGTTGTGTACTCGTAACTCGTGCCACTCGACGTTCACGCGCGTTTGTGTTTGTGCGAATGCCGGCTACCTACTGTTGCTCTCTGCGCTAAAATGCGCACGACACACGTGACGCCGATTTTGCGCGCGCGATAACCTTGGGCTTGCACGCAGATATATATTTCTATACAGGCGGCTAGGATCGTATCAAAATTATAAAGTGCCCTGTGTCGCGCACGCTGACTCTTGAATGCCGTAGTCTCCACTTTATAACTTGTCATCTTATCGGAGCGCGTGTTTGTTATTTGTTTGTACATACCTAACTAACACAGACACTGTACATTGCTCCCACCCACTCAAACATGCGTCGTACATTCGTATGCCCAGATTCGTATTCCTTACATTGCATTACTTTATGAACCATCAGAACTCAAATTTTAATATAATTATGTTCTAAATGATGTATATGTAACATATTAGTTTTTAAAAAATCTGTCAAGAAAATTCTCCAAATTACAAACGAAAATGTTCTAATTTAACCAACCGCGTCCCATTAAACGCCATTATAAAATGGCCAATTTTTTCATTTATATCTCGAAATAAATGCCGCTATATGTGTTTTGATAAAAATCATGTAATATAAATAGAACATGTACTATGAGGAAACCCCTCTTGTACAGTTTCTCTGCGCTTATCCATTTTTTCGCATGTTATCGTATTATCAGTACGTACTATATGCCACTTATAATTAAATTCCATGATAAGACATTGCAAATCACGCCCGCGTTATTTTATATTTCTATTACTCCATAATATAAATATAAAATATTATATGTTATGAATACTGCAATGACAACAAAGGTCATGCTACCATGAAAAACTATAAAAAAAACATATATTGCATTTTTGTAAATCTTAATGCATATGCTTGAGTTCGTTGTGTCCAAAATAATATTTTATTATAAGTACTTGATAAAAAAAAGTTATTTTTATGTAGGGAATAATTGTCAGCTATAGCCTGGTTATCGAAATTTTCATTGTAAAGGATTAGAAAATATAATAATAAGTGAGAAATTGCTTCAAAGTTTTTACCAAAGTGTCGTTGAAACTTATAGAATATATATTTTAGTTATTGATGAGATTGTGATGTACAAAATCACGTGATCAGACTCGAAAAAATAATCATTAATATTTTACTCATATAAAATCTGATTACGTGAAAGATAATTAAAGAAGATTATTAAATGTGGAAGAAGTAGAATTTATAAACAGGAAAAAATTCTTTAACCCTAAATTATATAATTCCAAAGAGATATATTGTTCATTAACGTAATAGTAATACGCTAATTCGATTTTTTTTATTTTGATTCAGTTTGATTGTTGAGAAGCTTATTTTGTTTTTTGAATAATTATCAAAAGATCAGTGAATAAAATCTAATTGTTTATAAATTCTACCGCATTTTTAAAAATAACAAAAACTTATTGTACCAATTGTATTACATTATGAGTTAATAAAAGTATTTAATTATTGTAAAATTTATTAATAGTGGATCTTTAGATAATTATTTAAAAGGAATAAAATAAACTTTTGAACATCAATATTGAATCAATGTTTTAGAAAAATAAAAAAATTGGTTGGCTTTATTGAACAATATCTGTACTTGCAAACGTATAATTTTGTATTTATTGCCTAGTTAATTAACACTATATTTCTTTAACATATCTAATTCCTCATATTATCACATCTTACATAAGTAATACATAAATTATTTTTTCGAAGTCTTTCTTGTGGAATATACCTTAAGGAGATGTGAGTTATAGTATATAAGCCATGTCATTCTACGAACATGAAAATCCTGTGAAAAATACTAACAAAATCGCCCTAAAAGAAAAAATTCTAATAAAGTTTATATAAGTACGAAGGGCGAGACAAAGGGATATTGCCGATCATAAATTTACAATGAGGTATTTATTAAATAGAACCGTTGCGTCGGTAAGGCAGGAACCATGTTTATGATGATTTTTGACAATTAAAATTCTCAAAAAAATCCTGAGTGTTATTTGTATATGCACGAAGCCCGAAAGGTAGAACAAAATATTTTTTTAATAACAAAATGTTTAAATATGAAATAATTAAATAGTAAAAGTGAGGTCTCACATCTCCTTAATGCACGTCAAATAATAAATATTTGATGAATGCAAAAATTTTCCGTTCTATTGAGATAATTTATTTTTGATCGACAAAGAAGAGATCTATAGAAAGAACTTGTAAGAATATTGCGAAACGAAATCAGAATTGCATTCCATCCACAGTCTAGACCGATTCCAGATCGTGCTGCTTTCAGTTATCATCCGACCTTTTACTCTAAAAAACGCCAGTGTTTACTTTCTTTGGTTTATGAATATTAAAAAAATGCAAATAAAACTGAATTTAATTGCGGCAGCATGCGAAAATATGGGAATTGGTATCAATGGGGATCTACCGTGGCGTTTGAGGTAAACGTTTCACTAAACACTTCTTTTTAATACAAAATTTTTTACCGAAAATAACGAACTAAACAGTTAACCTCTTCTTGTATATAATAAATATACGTTGAAAATTCGAAAATTTTTAACAAGTACTTTTATACTTCCAATAAGATAAAATATTTATGAGATTAAATAAGATACAATTTCAGAATTCTAATTTTCTAATTACTAAAAGATAAATAATTTTTTTGTATTAAGAGTATTAAAAACTCAATATTTTGTATAATTGATTGATTTTGTAATATAAAAATAATAATAATAATATAATTTACAGAAAAGAAATGGATTTCTTTTCAAAAATGACACAAACTACAAAAGACAAAAATAAACAAAATGCTGTCATTATGGGAAGGCGTACATGGGAAAGTATTCCTAAAAAGTTCAAACCTTTGGCTAATCGAGTCAATATAGTATTATCTTCTCAAGAACTGTATGTAATCTTTTATTAACATTCTCTATATCTGAAAGTTTTTTTACATTCAGTAAAAATGACAAATGTTTTTTTAGCAATCTTGGACAAGATGCTATACCATGTAAAACTCTATCAGAAGCTATAGAGAAATTATCTAAAAGTCCTTTAAAAGATAAAGTTGAAAAAGTTTGGGTTATTGGTGGCAGTTCAGTTTATAAAGTTTGTATTAAATTAATTACTAAAACATTTTCATATTCCTTTAAGGTCTAAATTATTTAAAAATTTCAGGCTTCAATGGAGTCACTAAACTTTCACAGACTGTATTTAACACGAGTAAAAAAACATTTTGATTGTGATACATATTTTCCTGAAATTCCAAAAGATTATGTTTTAGTAAAGTAAGTATTATAAAACACTCAATAAAAACAAAGTAAAAATAACCATATCTAATTGTACAATAATGATTTTTTGTTAGAGATCCAGAGGTACCAGAAGGAATTCAAGAAGAGAAAGACATTCAATTTCAATATGAAGTTTATGAAAAGGGACAAAATTAAATTATAAATGAAAGCAATGTCATTTTTTACATAAAAAAAAAGAAACAAAATTTATTTTTTAATAAAGCTTTATTAATATCTTGAAATTTTTTATTTGTAACTTTTAGTTTTTTTTACTTAAATCAATTTTTTTAATAAAATTATCCTGGTGGCCACTGCAATTGTCGTCCTCCAAGAACATGTAAATGCAGGTGGTATACAGACTGAGCTCCATTCTTTCCATCGTTGATTACCAAACGAAAACCATCATCCAGTCCTTCTTGTTTAGCAACCTTGCGAGCAACATTCATAAGGTGACCAAGTAATTGTTCATCTTCATCTTCAGCTTTTGACAATTGTGAAATTGGTTTACGTGGAATTACCAAAAAATGCACTGGCGCTTGAGCATTGATATCGTGGAAAGCGACACACTGAAAATAATTCACATACCATTATTTATGTTTTCAAAATAAAAAAATTAAATAAGAAAATATAATTAGAGGTTAGCTGTAAAGCATACTCAAATAAAAGTAAATGTTAATGGTAATTAAAAAAATTTAATACAGGAGTAGATAACTTACTTGATCGTCTTCGTAGATAAACTTAGCAGGAATTTCTTTACGAAGTATTTTACCGAAAATAGTATCACCGCCGGCTGTAGCACTTTGCGCCTTTTCAACTTCAGACGCCATTTTTCTGACGTTTGAAAATGAACCCGAGCGACTATTACAGCTCGGATGTCTGAGATACCTGGTTGCGCCAAGAACAGCTCCTATCAATAATTTCATTTCCTAGAAAACAATAAGCTTTTCTTTTAGTGCATTCGCATACTTATCTTATATAATACAGCCATATAATTAAAAAAAGATATAAAATGAATGCAAACTGGTATTTAGTATATTCCAGAAGCACAAGTCACACAAATTGCGGACTTGCAGTCGCAGTTCCGTCAGCCTCATTTGCTAAAAAGTACACATGAGGCGGCAAGTTTGAATTTATAAATTTAATCTAATAATTAAAGAAGGTAATAAAAAATAACAATATTTACAAAAGTACAAACATTTATTTTATTATTAATTATTATTACTTTTTTTTACAGTCTTACTGGGTCTAATGTTTATTAATACAAACAATAAAAAATTGTATAAGGTACATAGGGACAAATCTAGCATTTACAATACACTTAATATAATACATAAAATACAAGAATTATAAACTATGCGTATTTGATACGCTTTACTCCTTAATTATGGCAGTGAGCTTTGTGGTTTTACAATAGTTTTTTTTATATTATATATATCTAACACTAAATATAAAAGGTCTAATACACCTAATATTATACAAAAATTTAACAATACAATTTTTAAAGGATTAAATACATACATCATAAATTACTTACAATGCTTAAAGGTAATTTTAAAAATATTTATACTCCCAAAACTAATTATTTTCTAAAATTTTTCTCAATAGAGATGAATAAGTTCGAGAAATATATATAATTTGTTTATACATGCTTTTTCATTGTGAAAATATTCAGCCTTATTAATTATAAGTTTGCTATTATCTAATATACCAAATTAAAGATTTGTTATATGAACTAAATGAAATTGCATTTACACACACTTAAATACAAATACACTTTCAATATACAATAGAATACTTTAACAAAATCTTTACAGTATCTTTACAAAAACTTAATAATTCATATTATTCATACAAATATAAGCGTAGTTAAACGGTAATGTTTATATCAAATTTGTACAAAAATGGTGATCAACACATTTTAAAAACTATCTATTTATTAAATTAGAAAATTGTTGAATCTTTTATGTTGTTATTCAATTTGTGTTACGGCAATTAATCATCGCGACTCATTCTCCGTGAAATATGAATGTCGGAGTGCTTCAGCTGCTGTAAGGCGTTTGTGAGGCTCGAAAAAAAGCATCTTTTGTATGAGATCAAGTCCTGCATCATTTAAATTTGAAATTACAGTTTTCATGGGTTTGGAATGTCGATAAGGGAATGCTGACCAGCCCAAGGATACGTTGTCTGGCCATAATTCTTGGGGTGGTGTTCCAATAATTCTGAAAGATATAAATATGTTAGTTCTAATATCTATAATATTTTTTACACTACTTATTATTATTAAAGCGATGTAAGATACGAGAAAAATGTATCTTTATAAACGTCGGTAATTCTAATGAGAAAAAAAGTAAGTGTATAATATACAAAAACACAATTCTATTCATCGAAATTACATTAGTTTACTAATTGTTCGGATGGCAAATTTACACTTGAACAAAAATCATCTTTATTACGTATATCGAAAATTATTTTTTAATACTCTGTATGGTGTAAGTATCACTTGTATGCACACTTGTTTTGAGCAAGCGCGCGAAAAAAATTCTTACAGCAATTTATCTGAATTTGATCCAAAAATACGCAATTAATACAGAAAATATAATATTTTATTTATAATAAATTGAATAGCATAAATATTAATTATGCAGATGAATAAAATAAATTTTTTAACTGACCTAAAAATTTTATCAAGCTGATCTCCTTCGCTAGTTCCAGGGAACAAGGGTTTCAATTCATTTAGTTCCGCTAAAATACAGCCAACGGACCATATATCAATGGGAGTCGCATAAGGCAATCCTAGAAGAACCTCTGGTGCTCGATACCAAAGTGTAACAACCTGTACATAAACAGTGGTACAAATGAAATGCCATTTTTAAATTCATGAACACAGTTTACGTAAAAGTAACGTACAACGGAAGTTAATCTCATTTCGAAGTCGTAAGTTTTCGCAAGACCGAAATCGGCAATTTTTATGTGGCCATCTTTAGTAACTAGCAAATTTTGTGGTTTGAGATCTCTGTGAACGATCCTATGACTGTGGAGAAAGTCAACTCCCAGAAGAATTTCATGGGACATTTGTCTGATAAGCTGTGGCGGCACTTGACGACCCTGGCAAGCAGTCATAAAAGATGCCAAATCTCGCTCGACGTGCTCAAAGACTAACCATAATGTTAGTCCACGATCTAATCGCTCGGCTCTTCCATCTCCTAAACCGTGTTCTGAGTAATTACCTTGACAAACATCAAGGAGTTTTACCTACAACAAGAATATTAATAATTACTATTGATACAGCATGTTATATTTTAATGTGTGGAGTGTCGAAGTGCTAATTTTCTTGCAGTATTATTACTCACAAACGAGTTTGTTAAATCTGAAGATTTGATAAATGTATTTGTATGGCCTGTTTATAATACCAGCATTATTGATAGTTGGTTGATTTGAAAATCTTACAATTTGCGGATGCTCGAACCTCTCGAGTTGCTTGAGTGCGGCAATCTCGCGTAGGGTGGAGGTGGGCAGGCCATCCTCGGTCACGGGCACGCGCACTCGCTTGAGTGCAACCACGAGGCCGCTCGTCGCATCCTTGGCTTTGTAGACGGTACCATAGGCTCCATCTCCAATGAGCGATAGGTCCTGATAGAGCGCGTGTTCACCCATCAGCGAAGCTTGTGTACCAGTTCCCCCTTCTCTTCCCATCCCCGTGGTTCCCGTTCCTTGCTGCGTCGTCGTTGTTTTCCTGGTGGCGAGCGTTAGCGAGGAGGAGGATGGCCCAGATACTACCGGCGCCTCTCCCCCCTTGCTTTTCCGCTTCTTATCGTCGTCCTCGCAAAATGATTCGTCCGATGAAGGCAGAACCTCGCTTGTCTCGAGGCTTAGCTCCGCTGGAGTCTTCGGCACCCGGGGTGTAGCTGTCTGTTGACTGCTGCTCCCGCCGCCGCTACCGCTGCCGTTGTTGTCTGCTGGGTCGCTTAGTCGGCTCTTTTTTGCTGCTGCTGGCGTCGAAAGATCCGGATCGATCTCCGTGCTTGGAGGTCGCGCTCTACCAGCCATCACGGCATCCTGACCTCATCTGCAATTTAAACGAAACGTCTCTTAGATTTTTCATTTTTCCTTCACTTTTCTTGTATTTAAGTACTAAATTTTCAATTTCGTTAGTGGTATATTGAATTAATAATTTTCAAATTAAAATATTTAATGATTAACAACATTATTAATTATTCAGGAAAAATACAGGATATTTTTATATGATTAATTTTAGTGTATAATTGTTAAAAAAGAAGATATATTCCAATAGAAAATTTTCTTCTAAGAATAGGAAATTCAAATTAACTGCGATTCTAAATTAATACGAGTTAATAATAGCAACAAGTCGGTCCCATAATATTTGATTATACGTTACGCGAATGTGCGCGCCGACGGATGTAGCTCGGCAAAGTAGCCAAGTAAAATTTTTAGAAAAGGGGAACAACCCGAGGAAACGCACGACATCTGCACCAACACCTGCCCCCGTGGAGCGCGGCCCCGCTATTCAGACTCGACGTTCCAAACGTCTTTCACATTGTGTAAGTTGTATATCCCTCTTACAGACTATGTCGCCCTTATGTCGGTTAGTTGTGCTCGAGTTCAACGTATTCGTATATAACCGTGCTTTAAAAAACTTCAAAATATTTTATTTTTAATTTTCGCATTAATCTTTTTTTTTAATTTATTCATGTACTTATTTTTGTTGATACATTGTAACCATCTTTTTTACAAGAATTAATAAAAAAAATATTTATGTAAAAGTTTGTTTTTCCCATTAATTAAACAATTATTACTTAACACAGCAATTAAAAGGAATTTTTAATTGAGTGGCAAAAAAAAATAGGAAAAAATCTGAAATTTTATTTCCTTTAAAAACTTTATTTGAAGAGCAAGCATAACTCACGGAAACGTCATTATCAGCGCGTTATCGCGGCGCCCAAATTTAAATGTTCGTCCCGGTTGACTCTCAACATACATATACACCTATCCATATGTATACACATCTCTAATCGATATACGAAATTAAAAAGCCGTGCGTGTTACGGCTAAGAACGACACCTATTTGAAAATTCTGTTACACGGCCAAGCATACATGTATAAATGTAAACTTCTTATAACACTAAGTCAATGAATGAAGTTGACGGCGACGTTGGGAATGAATGCACGCGCCAGATAACGCACGTGTGGCGCGACAACGCTAGGAAGAAGATACGACAACGCGGCGTGGCGTGAGAGGAAAAAAAGGGCTCGCGTTACGCCTCGCTGATAAGCGCGAGGTTAGCCGGGAGGGAAAAAGGCGCGTCAAGAAAAATATGCGCGCGAGCGATTACCATCGGCGCCGGCGCTGTGTCCGATGTCTTCTGATATTCCGAGGCCCGTGGGAAGAGGAAGTCGGAAAAAGACCACCGCGTGCGCGCGTTCGATAAATTCGGCCAGTGCCAGTTGGATCGTGAGAACGTGATTAATAAGATATTTAAGGTTCATTTTTTTTCAACATCGCTTATCAACGCTATATGTGGAATTCTTCGGAAACTTTGTCCTAAACTGGTTCAAAAAACTGCCAAAATTAAATTTGGAGGCACACCTCTGAAGTACTTTTTTTCTTGTTATATGGGCAATAGAAGAGACGATAAGAACTTGGGGTCAAAGTTAAAACAGCCTCGTGACACCCTTTTATCGTCAAATCTATTTTTCTTATGGAAATTTAACATGGGAAAAATTGACGAAAAGTAGTCATCAATCATCAACCAATATTAACAATCCAAATATGTCAACGAATTTGTACATTTTAATAGCTAAAGTGCAAGGATAGAGCTTTCATTTAAGCTAAAGATGGTTAAAATCAGACAATTCAGTGCAAAGCTACATGCATTTGAAAATCGTTAAAAATGACGAAAAGAGCATTTTTTTCTGAATTCACGAAATTTTTAAGATTTTCTTTGTTTCTCGTCATTTTTAACGATTTCCAAATGCATGTAGCTTTGCACTGAATTGTCTGATTTTAACCATCTTTAGCTTAAATGAAAGCTCTATCCTTGTACTTTAGCTATTAAAATATACAAATTCGTTGACATATTTGGATTGTTAATATTGGTTGATGATTGATAACTACTTTTCGTCAATTTTTCCCATGTTAAATTTCCACAAGAAAAATAGATTTGACGATAAAAGGGTGTCACAAGGCCGTTTTCTTTGCCCCCAAGTTCTTATCGTCTCTTCTATGAACCATATAACAAGAAAAAAGTACTTCAGAGGTGTGCCTCCAAATTTAATTTTGGTCATTTTTGGAACCAGTTTAGGGCAAAGTTTCCGAAGAATTCCACAATATATGATGTTTTGTAGACATAGTTTTGATTGCAGGGAGTATTCTATTATGAAACTTCAATATTTTTTTTTCAGGCGACGAACTACGAAAACACGTTATCATAGCGACTTATACTGTCGCTTGTTTTCAGAAAATAAGTTACACAAGATCGTTTTAAAGACACGTTTTTAATTTTATTCTAAATATCCCACATTTGTTGAAAAAATATGCTATTTGTGTATTATATTGAAAGATACAGAAAATTTCTCAAATAACACTTTTTAAATAAAAATTAAACAATCTATTATCAGTTAAAAAATTAATTAAAAAAATTTATCTATAGGTCACACTTAAATATTTTAAATTGTGATTTAATGTCAGTTTAAATTTAAACATCAACATTGAGCTTATATTAGCAACGTAATCGATGAATTAATTTAATGAATTACATAATTTAACTATTGGCGATAAGCACGTTATGATAACAGTTCATTCAGGAGTCGGCTTTTTGTGCACACACTCATTCATCAGTCACTCGTTACTTCTCTCCCTTCCCTATATATACTCGCTCTCTCGCTTCCTCTCAAAAAGTCAAACAAAACAAAATCACGTGTGCAATCTCTGCGGGGTTATCATCATTCGTACAAACAACAACAGCGCGCTACAGGTATATACAAACAGATACACGCGTATAAGACGCCTCGCTTCGAATGCTCTCTCCGGTATATATGTGCGCGCGCCATATGAGCAGCACGTGGTCTCCTCGTTCCATATTACCTGTCGCTTATACAGCGAGGTAAATGAAAAATTAAGACTTCTGTGATCAATTGACGTAACCCAGCGATTTTCAAAACACTCATTTCTCTCTGCCTCTATACTCACCAATTCGTAAACAATCCCTGCCCTACTCCTATATACAAATTTCCGCTCGCCACTATATAACCACGCGCAAGGCGACAGAGTTGGTGTTGCTGCTGCTACTATACTACTACTACTGCTGCATCCGGCGCTCGCTGCTTTTTATCAATGAATCCCTCGTGTCTTCACTCGCTGTGCGCGTTATATCTATATGCAAGTTCGACTGTCTACGCGGGTGTGCGATGACTATGCGCTGCCGCTTGCTGCTGCCACTCCACTGGTTCCGCGAATCCCGCGGGCGCGTGAGGGAGGAAGGAAACGCGAGGAATGCAAGTAAGCGCGAGTAAGTGTAAAAAGTGACGACGACGCGAGGAGACACATGTACATACACACACACACAGCCGGCGTGAGTGTGTATATATCCGAGGGAGCGTATGCAACTACTGCGGGCAAGTCTCTCCAGAATCGAGCAGCAACAGCAGCAGGCGCCTTGCTCTCTGTCTCTCTCACTCCCCCCCTCTTCCTTTTCTCCACTTCTCACTCGCTCTCTCTCTTTCTGTCTTCAACCTTCGGTAGCTGCCGCGGCATCTTCCCTCTCGCTCTCGCTTTCCCCTCTCCCCCTTCTCCCCCTCGACGGGTCTTCGCTCTCTACGCTCGCGCAGCCCACATTCCTCGCACCGGGCAATCTTCTCAAACTTCAAATTTTGTCGGTTCCCATTGGTTATTCTATACCCGTACTCATACAATCATAAACGCCTAAATGTGTATATATTATGTACACAGACGAGTAGTCACGTAGCTCTCTCTGGGTAGATATGCACACACATACCAGCGTGAGACATACGCGGGTGGCGTGTCGAAACGAGGCTATATACGTTATAAACGTATACTTAATCCACTGTTGCAAGCAGCAGCAGAAGCAGCAGACGCGCAGGAATTTGAGACAAATACCTGCGACATATGAGCAGCAACAGCAGCAGCAGTGCGTCGACAACTCGGAGCACACACGCGCATATTTTTGACTACGTGTGCTCATCATCGTCATCATCTGCGTACAGAATCACGCACTCGCGCGCGACTAGTCTCGTCCCGGAGTTTTAAATAGCGATAAGCGCCGGGATCAGCCGGCCATTCAGAGCTCCCACGATCTCTATACCACTCATGTGTATATATGTATATGATGTACTACAGCACGCGCCGTTGCCCGTGTGTGTATATATATACATATTGCTTTATTGCCGGCTGACACGAGCGCGCGTTCACTGACCGCGCGGGCGACTTCGTCATTTCTCTTTCTCTCTCTTTCTCTTTCTCTCCCGTCGCTCCCAACGTTCCGTGTAGAAAAAAAATGATTTGATAAACGCCAACTGCTGTACGTGTGCTGTATAAATAGTTTCTTTCGCAATATGCAGCCGCTAAGCTAGAGAGAGAGTAGACTTTGTGTACTTACCCGGCGTAGGCCGGACGGGCGGTTGACTGCGGGGACGACGTGCTGTTACTACTGCTGCTACGGTCGTTGGCGTTCCTGGCCCGCATCGTCGAGCGTCTCGTTCTGGCACTGTTGTGAACTCTACCTGCGGGCTCTTTTGCTGGTCGTTCGCGGCTCGAGTGCGAAAATCGGCGCGCAGCGACTCCTGCACGGTACTGACGATCGAGTTAGCACGCGCAGAGTGCAGCGACGGCGCTCACTCGCCAGCTCGCGGCAACTCTCTGCTCTCTTTTATTATCTTTCTCTCCTTCTCTCTTTCTCCTCTCTTCTCTATATACTTCAGCTGTGCGGCCGCTCGCATGTATTTTTCGCGAATATACAGTCGCGCATATACGCCACGGTACGGACGGGAGTCGGCCGGAAACGGCTGTCCGTTCGACTCTCTCTCTCTCTTTCTCCCTTCCACTGCAACCGGCGTAGAGTTCTACTCCCTCTCCTGCTTCCCTTTGCTTTTCGGTCCGTCCTCGTCTTTCTCCGTTACTCTTTTGGTCGGCCAGTGAGTATATGTATGGGTTTGCTTGGTCGGCGGCTACTCTCCGTTTTGCACGAGTGTGCGTCGCGGCGAACGAAGACGGTGTGCGAGAATGTGCGTGCGATGGTTGGGAGAGAGGGAAGGATATAAGGTTGCGTATATGCGAGAAGGACAGGGGGGGGGGACGAAGTGGAAATCCTGCGATCATGGGAGCAGCGTCCGGGCGCGCCGTGTAGATATATATATAGTTTCTTTTGGTACACGCTATATACAGCTATTTACCAATTTCGCCGTTGTTTAAAGCTCTCCGTTTAAAGAGCTGTTATGCACAGTGTCGTAGGCCCACGTGTATAATTTCGCACTATAACTTTAAATTAAATATTTTTCGATTTATAAATATCGATTTGTAATTTTCAAATGTAATATATTTGTAAATCGCGATTAAGCGAAAATTGTACACATAAATATTTTTCCATTTTCTTAATTTCTAATATATAATTACTTATTGAAATTTGAGTATATTAACACAAAACTGATTACTACTGATTTGAATAACCCATGATTATAAACAAGATATCATCTAAATAAATTACTTTTAGATAATTAGTGTACGATTTTTCTCACTCAAGTATATTATATTATAATTCAAAATTATTTTTGCGCAACATAACTCTGTCAAAAACCACACGATAAAATAATATATTCAATCGAATATATACTTAAACTGCTCAGTAAAATTGCACCTTTGCTAATTGTTATATTATATAGAAATGCAATAGGTGACAAGAAACTCTTAAAAAAGAGTAAACATTCTCAGCAGCATATAAGTATTAAAGTAATTCGGCACTCTTTATTATAAACTAATCAATCAAAAATGTTTTCGCTGCACAGCAAACGGAAATGCGTGGGTCTATATAGGCGCAAAAAAGTAACTCGAGTGTGCTTACACGTATATGTATACGCACGTCGCTGCCTCGACATCTGGAAGTCGTCGCACCTGGCCTCCCTATGAGCTTCGCGCGAGACGCTCTCCGGTATATAAGTATTGCGGTAGGGACGTGTGAGCACTGAGCTTCGAGTACGATGAACCGCGGCGCAGGCAGGCGTTTTCTAGAAAATCGTCGTAAGTATATCGTTCATTCGAAATGGAGCGCTGCAGCAGATTTCTTCTTTTTTTTTCTTTGTTTTTCTTTTCTCTTCGCTACGTGTGCGGTGATTTACGTTGCGCGCTCGCGTGGCTAGAGATTGCAGTAATTGCTCTCATTTAGAAGCGGCGATTAACAGGGACGATGGAAACATTGTTAATTAATCTAATGGATTTATAAGGATGATGAATAGGTGTAAAGAAGAGTAAGTAACGCGTGTACGTGAGAAAAATGACAGCTATTTAACAATTTTTCGTGAACGTGATCCGACTTTTTGTCGTACTCTGTGAACTTAATTTTTTAAGATTTATGTGTAATATAATATATACTGAAAGTTTAATTGATGAAAATAATCCCTGTGTGAAGTGAATGTTGTTTCACATTGCGCCTGAAGTAAACTTCGGATTATTTTACTTCACGTATGGATTCCACGCCAAGTTGATGAAAAAATAACGTATGCAACTCGAGCGTACCTTTTTTCACTTAAACTACCACGCAGCACTCGTTGACAGTTCTGCCACAACTATTCCTTTGCTGCAGAGCGCATTTCGTGAAAAAGGGTTTACTTCACACACTATTTGCATTATAATACACTATTTTTCGAAAGAAATTTTATTATTGAAAACATTAAAAAATTCTTCAAATATAAATTATTTAGTCAGAAAAAACTACTTTTAAAAAATAAGATTTTATTTTCCCTTTTTTTTCCTGGATAACAAGCTTTCATGTGCATTTTCCAAAATTAAAAAAAAGTT
Source organism: Torymus tubicola (assembly GCA_035583055.1). Taxonomy (NCBI): domain Eukaryota; kingdom Metazoa; phylum Arthropoda; class Insecta; order Hymenoptera; family Torymidae; genus Torymus; species Torymus tubicola. Next base: position 2,577,955 of record JAWWEQ010000045.1, on the reverse strand, counting down.
TCAGAAAGAGTCGCACTAATTTAAATTAATCTGTTGAAAAAACATAATTTATTGTCTTGTTTTGAAAGTTTAATCCAATCATTTATGTTAAAACTACTGTTTAGATCAAATAAACGAGATTAAAACTTATTTATTTATTAACTTATTTACAGTTGATGTAAATTAGTTATTTTCAGTTAAGATAAGTGATTTTCCTTATCTATTTGGAACCAACGTGGCCCTATTCGTTCGTACCAGGTTCATCAAATATTTATCGAATTTAAATTCGGTACCATATGTTTTTATGGTCCTTCGATGTATTTTTAAATCAGGATATACAATTCTTTGTTTCGGACGGGTCAAAGGTTTCAAACAGCCAAAAGCGAGTAAGCACAATTTGTTAACGGTGAACGATGTCGATTACTATGATGAAGAATATAAGAAAGATTTGGTATTTTCTTAAGTAAAAAAATAAATTTTAATATTAAAATATAAATTTTTTAAAAATTTTCTATGATTTTTAAAGTTATTCGTGTTAGAGGAACACCATTTTAATAATACTTGATTTTTTAACACTTCATTTTTTAACATCAATTTTATTAACATCATGCCCTAGATATTGGTCACTTCGAAATTGTAAAATAATATTTTGGTCAATTTTTATAGTCATTCAAATTCGAGTTGGCCATACTTAGGAGCACGTATCCTAACATATAAACAAATATTAAGATAACATAAAAAGAATATTTTTTAATTTTTCACTATTAAGTACTATCTAGCTAAAGATTTTAGAAAGAAAGAAGGGGCGATGCTATCAGGAATTACTAAAGTCTAAAACTTTCCAGTGAAACCACAACACTCGTGATGAACATACAAAGTAATACAACTGAATCATGCAAGAAAAAGTTTGGACCGTTTGCATACAAGTTGCTTTTTATAATACTAATATGAAAATCAAGCAGTTCAATATAATAAGTATTAATGAATATACTACAGAAATGGCTAAATAAATCCTTAAAAAGTCACTTTATAGAATCTAACGAATTACTCTTATCAATGCCATATTTAAAGTGAAATACTTGAGTAAACTCCGTCATCCTCAGCTCGGCAGCAGCAACAGCAGCAGTAGCCCATCTGATTCCTCGCTCATAGCTCGCTTGGAATTCCTCCTTTTTCCACTTACGCGGTCTCACACACGCGCCACAGCAGAGATGAGGAGCTAGCGCACAGAGATGAGGGCTCGCTAAACCAGAGTTTGCTGCACCTATACCTACTTTTTGTTCGCACGTGAGACGCAGGCCGCGCGTCGGCAGCAACTCTCTGCAGCGCTGGTGTCGGCTAGACCGCGGTGAACTGGTTTTGCGCCCAATTTAGAAGGCCCCAAACATATATGTTTACGTGCCTATGTGTGTGTGTCTGTATGTGTGTGAGAGAAAAAGAGAGAGGAAGCGAGAGAGAGAGAGAGAGAGAGGTCCATTGTCAGGGGGCGAAAGCGCGAGGAATGAAAATAAAAGAGGCGCCTATATGCGTGCTTGGGAACTCTCCGAAAGGTCCGAGTGCGAGCGCAAAAATGTGACCTTCGAACCGTGTGACCACCTCCGCGCGCTGACCACGCGACAGTAAGTAGTTTGTTCACCTCGCCGACCGATTATTTCATATTTATGGGAGACTTAGACTGTTGTTTAGATTTTTTGGGATTTCGTTGGCAGATGAGTGTATATTTATAGGAGATGAATAATACATTTGTTCGTGTCAAACTTTTAAGTATACCTGCAGAATATTCTTGACTTAACATAAAAGGGGTTGTCGAAAAAATTTTTTTTTATTGTATGTATATATTTTACAACTTTTTAACTGCACTTTTATTCACTTAATTAGACTACCACTTCTGTTACGTTTACGTTTACATTGGTTTTGGTAAAAATTTACTTACTTTTTATTTAATAATTCACTGCTAATTAGTTAAGGATATACGAGTATTTTATTTACTAAATAAACAATTGTATTTGTTAACAATATTTTTATCTACTTTTATAAGTTACACTTGCAAGATTTTAAATTAGTTCATTATTGTGGAATTTTCCAATTATTTAACATGTTATTTTTTCAATTAAAAATAATTAAAATCACATTAAAACTACTTTCACCAATTAATTTCAAATACAATTATTTAACCATACCGACCTTATTATCCTGCCGAGATACCTGTTATAGTAACGATCGATAATGAAGAGATCTCGTAACTAATATTTCTATTATGTTCTTTAGTTACGTGTATAAATGCTATTAAGATACATGATAATTTTTTATTTTTAATAATGAGTTTTATAGTATTTTTATATGTAAACTAATATTAACTGTGTAATATCATGATTAGTATAATAAATATTAATTAAACAAAATTACTAATATGATTTACCTACAGTAAGTTAAATAAGTATTTTCATTTGTTTGACTTGATGTAATATATATAGTTTATAAAAATATATTTTTAGAGAATCGCTTATATTACCAGCACAAACTAAAATTTATTTAGATTTCCAAACGAATATTATGGGAATTTAATAGATGTTTTAAATATAAACTTTTCCTTTTACATAAAAAACAGGTCCGTAAAACATAATAATATCTTTTACCTAAAGCTTCAAAATTAGCTACTGTACCATATAAAGTTAATTAACATCTATATTCTATGCGCAAGCAAGCAACCAAATGTAACATGCCAGTGACCGACTTTCTATACGTCATTACTCTTTTTTCGTGCACAAAGAGTGCGATTATTCATATAATTATTGCAAGAAAGTTTTACCTTTATGTATTTTTTCTATAGCATTGTCATTGCCGGGAGTTATGTTGGTTAAAATAAAAGATTTAAGATTTTATCAACAATTCTATACTCTTAAACAATGTTTAATCGCAAAAAGTATAAATTTTGAATTTATCTTTTACTTTAATTCATTTTCTTATGTTAATTGTTTCTTTATCACAAGGTTGCATTTTAGTTTATCCACTAAAGTAGTGACTCAATTAATACCTTAAACTTAATAGAGAGCATTAAAGCATGCACTAAGGAAAACGCGTAGCGAGGTTATTCGATAAACGATACTCTTCGATCACATATATTGTTGAGACATTAATGAAATTATCATAATTCTATGGATGATACTATATAAAAACTATATATCTCATTAAAATTATCTTCTAATAAAAATCATAAATGTTGTAAAACTATACCAGTTATAGATATTTTAATTAATTTCGTCTTGTAGTAGTTCTTTATTACTTTTCAATTATAAGGTGCCCTTGGATGATGGTAAATATGAAAGCATATATTACATTCATCTTAATATCAAGTCTTTTGCTAAGCATAGGTACTGAGAAAGTTTTATTCCCAAAAAGTATAAAAATTTCTTAGAAATTATAATATTTTATTTAAAAAATTACTATAATATAAATGTACATTACTTAATATGGTATGGTAACCTTTATTTAAAATTTGCGTACAAAATGTTTCCAATAGCCAACTAGCACCAATATAACTATTTCAATGTCTCGAATAATTTCGTTCAGGAATATTCATCGAATTTTTCAAACCTTTAAAATTCGACATTTTTAACGAAGGAAAACTCAGCGAACAATTTATTCAATCGCTGCTACACACCTAATAAATCCGCGCGTAAAAGAGCATGCGCGCGCGCCGATAGGGCGTGCACACGCGACGCTCGTAATAATTAAAACGCTCCCGTAATAAGCACCTTCGGGGAAGATCGGCGCTCGCGGCTATAGCGCCATGCATGCGCGCCATGGAGCAGCCTCTCATGCATCAGGTACTTGCACTAGACTCCTAAGTACTTGCAGCGCGCAACGTTGCGGTAGCCCATTAAACGCGCACAGTGTATAATGGAAAATACGCTGAAGCGTGGCGCCCCATAGTGGAGTCGGGGCCTTTACCACGAGAAAGAGGAAAGGAGTAGACAGCGTAAGAGAGAGAGAGGGTAAGAGAAAAAGAGAGCCCACAAGGAAGCGTAGAAAGTGGGAGAAGAGAGCAGCACTCGGCGGCGCGTATGACCGTCCTCGCGCGCGACTCGCGGCGCAGTCTTCAGCTTGCACCGTAAGTACGGACGTCGGCGCGCAGTGACGAGTGAGCGACCGACAAACCAACTGCCGGACCCACGGACCGGCGCGCACACGCGCAAATTTACTCGCAAGCCACTGTGTACATCTTCTGTCAGGAGAAGAAGTTGAGATTAGAGGGCCTGTCGAGTGCGACGTGTGTCATGTGAAGAAAACTAAATCGGTACTTTTATTTACCGACAAGTGGAACACGGCTGATCAGAGGAACAGCAGGTGTGTGCAAGAGAGAGAGAGACATGGAGCCGGAAGATAAGTAACGGTGCGCGTAATATTCGAGAGGGCCGTGTAAGGAAGAAGTCTTTGGTATCGGGCGCCCGTGGCGCGCGTCCGACCCGCGAGAGCGAGCGCGCGAGTGTGTATATGTGAGTGTGTACGCGTAAAAGTGGGTCAGTCGCGGCTCGCGGCGAGAAAAAGGAGGCAGAGAATACCAGAAGGACGCGCGCGTCGGAGAAAGAGAGAAGAGAGAGAGGAAGGTGCAGCACGAGCAGGAAGGAGGATAAGAGAGACGGCGCGAAAGGAGAAAGGAGAAAAAACGGGGAGGCCGATGACGATGGCCAAGTTTCCTCGTCGTCGGCTGCTGCTGCCAGTGCCGAGCGCTCCTTAACCTTGCCGTGCCAAGATGGCGTCGTCCTTCGGCTAGAGGATCGCCCCCGCGGTCACGAGGTCTGGGTCTCGGCTACTGCACGACCTCCCTCCCCCCTACTTCCCCCCGTTCGCTCATTCATCCGCGGCGAAAGACGAAGAACCGGAGCGCTATTAGCTTCTCCCCTCGTCACTGGACTACCTATTACAGTGTGCTTCTGTACATCACAGGGGTAAAAAAGTGCATATTGGTGCGTGAAAGAGGAACAGAGAGGCTCGAGGAAGGAAGAGAACGAGTATATTGAGTGGGCCAAAGAGGCCGAGAAAAATCTGTCGGTCATGGCGCGGCCGGGAGCTGCCGCCGTCCTACTGCTGGCCCTCGCTTGCCTCTGCAGCGGTGAGTTTCTTTCTACTTTCTTATAATTACACGCGATATATTGCTTTGTAGGTATATACATACGAGTGCAGGCTATTTTATCGCCCTCCCAGCTTTTTATTGCCGGCTACCGCGCGCGCGGCTATTCTTTTGCTTCCCGGTGTAAGGGCTTGATTTAAGAGGCACCTGTGCATATACATACGCATCGGTATTAACGTAGCTAGCTTCTTCTACCTGAATCGGAGGTATGCGGATATGTATCTATCATTATACGCATTTCGAATGGTCTAACTATCGTTGATAAGTACGAGGATTGTTTCTGTTATGGTAAAGCGATAATTATTGTTCGGTTAGCGTGGCGAGTATGATGTGCTTGTAATACAGGTATACTATCTACTAAGATAGGATGCAGTCGCTATATACGTGATATTTTCGTGAGCTTTTTATGCAGCTATTTTCGCGTATATGATATACATACCTGAAGTCCACTCGGTTAGAAATTTTATTGGAGTTTCTTGAACTCACCTACGAGTAGTAAAACCAGTTATATCTAGAAAGGCGTATAAATTTTATCGGGCCTTCCCAAAGACCAACAGTATACTTGTTTTCGGGCGTTGTCTTCAAGATGCATGAACCCAAAATAAAACTATAGGAAACGTAAACTTATTTATAGCTCTTGTTTTTACTAATAAAAGGAATTTTTCAAATATTTAAATATTTTATATATTATTTGTGTATATATATATATATCTACTCTCATTTGAATACACAAGGAATAAATGATGCAACTTTAATATGATATATAGATAGAGCACCATCATTTTTTTATATTACGTGTATCGATAATATTATTAAGAAAAAAAGTCAATGAAAACTACACAATATTGCCATCAGACTTCTAATCTCTACTTCATCACTTGACACGTTAAAGACAACAGTTTTGAGGTATCACCGCTTTAAAAATGACTCGAATGTCATTATAGCAATAAGCGTCAAGCATATACCTGTAACTATAACAAGCAAAGCTCCCAACACCTCGTCGCAGCTCGCGCGAACCCCGAGGTGAAAATGTAGAAAGTGTCACGCTTATCGGCGATCGGGGCAGAAAACATTTTCCCCTCGAGCACGCGGTGATTTAAACGCCAGCGGCGCACATTACCTACTTTGCAAGCGCATTCGCGGGCGCGCGCATGCAGAGAGATATCAATGCGCCGCGCACTGCTGCTGCCGACGAAGCGCCAGGTGCATTGTCTCTTTTATCACCGCGGCGTCTCTTTTTCGACTGAGCTTACATTATACATACGTGTATATACACACACACGAGTGCACAATAGGGGGAAAATTAACGTTGCACTTTGCAATTTGAAGGAGCGAATATACGAGTAAGATAGAGAGGAAGGAGTAGTCCGCGACCCGGATTCCCTCATGCTAGCGGCGTGGCATTCGCGAGCCGCTGCTTTCTCACGTCCGCGGAAAAATATGATATTTGTGCCCGCGTGGTACAGACTCTACACAATGTCGTATGTGTGTGCGTGTGTGCGAAACAATGGGCACCGATAATTATGGGATTGGGGATATTCGGGGTACGAGGTTCGATTAGATGAGCCTCGTGTGAGTCCGAGTAAATTTCATTTCGATATGTATTACGCGTAGAAATGAAAAATGTTTTATTATTTATGTTTATTTTGGTGATGCAATCGATTACGAGCTATAGATTAAAAGCAATGTTAAAAAATATTATTTCCTGTATAATTGGCAAAGATGGCGGTTCGATAAATTTGTATAATTTAGATGTATAGCGTACAACAAATTTTAATGTTATTTGTATAGAAGCTTAAACAGCAGTTTATTTCGTTAGTTTGTAACGCAACTGTATCAATAAAACACGTTTCGTTCAATGCCTTATCTTACGTATTCTAATAATTTATCATATAGGATCTTCGGAAAGCTTGGACGGATTTACTTCTTTTGATCGAGTAATATAAATCATTCACGCAGCAGGATATATTCCTTCCACAGATGCCTTTGCGTTTCGTAATTCCACATGAGATAAATTTAGAGCTTATCACAATGACAAGATGTATAGCTGAAATATTTGATAGATATATTTGAAATTGTTTATCCTGCAACAATCATTACAATGCTAAACACTTGACAACGATTAATGAATTGTTATTGATTTACGTGGTAGCATTTTCTAATATAATTTAAAAAAAAAGAAGCATAAATTATAAAGATGTAAAATTATTACTTTGATATACTTAAGAGACTGGAAAACATAACAGGGTTGAAAAAACTTTTTGTCGTCGCAATAATTGACTTTGGGTTCACGCACATGTGTGACCCGCGGAAGGTGAATGCCTGAGGCTGATTAGTCTCGCCATGGGAAAATACATTGATGCATGGGACATACCGCCTGGGAGGTCTTGAAAGAGGTCAGCAGGGCCGGTTTATGGGCGTTTGATGGTGAATTGTTAGAATGTGGGAGACGATAATACGCTAAATAAATGGCGTTTTATCGGCTAATGGTATATAGGACCTGTAAAGATGTAGCGTAAATGAATGCAAGCATTTTTACGTTAAATGCTAAAAGTGATTACGAGGTTAATAGAATTTTCAGGACTTTACTATGCGTTTGCCATTCGTAACAATTTCGTACCTTTCACAACTTTCCACAAAATTCTATACTCGTTGTTGGTTTTCCATACTCGAAAGCTTTAATTTCTCAATTCGCCAAAGAAATCAAGCCATCAAGTGAATTTCGGATTTCTTTATTCAATTGATAATTGAATATCTTGCAGCATATATGAATATATTAACTCCGCAACGATGAAAAAAGAATCGGTCAGCGTGGATGAACAAACGAAACTAACATCGGCACGCCGAGAGAAATTTCTCTAACTACGCGATATATCACCCGATATAAATCATCTTCACGGGGAGAGCGCGTCGGCTATTTTTCCCCCAAGTCATATTACGAGGCGACGTAAAAAAAAAGCATCAGCGATGAATCGGTCGCTCGCGCGTCCGGGATGCGTTGGCAAGAAACTCGCGGCTAAACGCTCCGTGGAGAACGTAACGAGTGTCGTTGGAGAAAGCAAAATAAATTTTGCATGACGAATGCGCGCGAGTGCGCATGCAGTTTACATATAGCTATGCGTGCCGTATAGGAAAAGCGTCGTGTACACGCACCCGCATACGTATCACCTCGCAGATAAGCGACGAGTCTAGGTATACAGTTGTTCTATATATTTTTCACGTTCTTTTTTTTATGGCAGCTGAGAAAACTTGGCACGATTTGATGGTAACAATTCTGTTAAATTTGTATACGTCGGGCGATGCATGTGGTGTCGAGTGTAAATTTTCGACTGGGAAAATATTAAGGTAACGGTTCGAAAGTAGGTGGACGAGGTGGAAAAATTTTTCTTATTTCTTTTTTTTAAGGCTTTACAATCCGTTGGAGTAAGAAGCTCTTTTCGATAACGGTTACGCGGGGACTGGGAACGATTGTATAATGCTGCAATCATAATAAGTTGCCACGATTGTTTCGGTTATTTCATCCACGACTATAATAATGCTACATTCATTCCGGGCTATATGGAATTAATGCAGACTTGGAGGAACTTATAGTACATGAGAAATTATGTGTAATATATGAGGTACGTTGTTGGTTTTGTTAATAGAATTCTTATAGCAAACCAATGTTAAAATATGAATCATAAAACGAAGCTTTCTATTAAATAATAAATGAATTATTTAATTTGAAATGATTGAATGGAAGGTAGTGAACCGCAAAAATAAGTATACGCTTAATTAATATTGTTGAAGATTTCATTAAGTGTACGGCTTAAAATACTTTAGCATGAATTTTTATAATAAGACTATTCTTACGGTACTTGAACGAATGGTAATCAACATGATTATTGAATCATATTAATATAAGGAGTTGAACGGAACAATAGAAATCCGATGTATGAGTCATACGTTACTAATAGATTGAAAGCATATCAAATATTCAAGACACACACCTACACCTATTTTACTTTCACTTAAAAAAAAGTCAAACGTTCTCAGACTCCAACCACATTTTCTTTTGCTACAAAAAACTACTCTTCATGCTAATTATGCGAGGGGAAAAGTACTTTCCCGAAACTCCTAATAGAAAAAAGAACCATACAACGCTAATTATTTACCATAAAAATTGGTAAAACAAGGAAGTTTATTATATATACGGTGAACCTCCAACAAAGAATCGTCCTTTAATTCAAATTTGATGAGCTGTGAAAAGGTTCATGTCATGGTCATTAGAAACCCTCATATATACAAACTGCGCGTAGGCGAGAAAGTAAAACGCGCTTGAAATCGGCAGATTAGCATCGCGGACGCGTCAATATATACAAGAGTGTGTGTATATATATACATACACACACGCACACGCAAACGGTTGTAATGCGCCTGAATTATACGGGCGACCGCGAGGAGAAGAAAACTGGTGCGCACGCCGAGCGTTTCGTCAGCGCGGACTTTCGCCCGCAGTGCGGTCGCGCATTAGCGCTGAGAAAGTGTCGCGCTCGCGTCTACCTTACGTATACTTATATATACGCACACACGCACGTGTATATAAGTATATAGGCGGATTTTCTACAACTGACGCGCGAGGGGCAACCGCGCGAGACGACGCAAACTCTCAACATGACGCGCGTATATTTATATTATATATATGTGTGTGTCTGCGTCACACACGAAGGTGCTGTTGCAAGAGCTCTGGAGTCTGAGTATATATGATGCTTTTTCTTCTTCCTCGGGAACAAACGTATGTATGTAGTTACGCGGATGCCGATCGTGAAGATCCGGCTTTTGCGTAACAGGTGCGAGGCCTGCCTGGTAGTGAAATCGCTCACGCCACTGCTTTCGTCGATGATGAGTCAGAGGATTGAGTACCTTTGTAAAGCTCGGTAGGTAGTTATATAAAGGATTGCAGTTGGGTGGGTTTTTTTTATTACAAAAGGTATAAAAGGGATCTTCAAAGGTATTGTTTTTTCTTTTCGCGATATTTTTCGTTGCTGACGCGGGGCAGGTATATCGGTTATTGGGGCGCTTCGGATAATTTGTACTCCCGCGGTTCTCTAATGACAGACTGAATTCCAGTCGAACGCATCAACACTCCACTGCGGCTGTAAGTTTTTTTTTTACTTTCTATACCGGGAACGAGCGTTAGGGAACAACAAAAGAAAGTATTACAATACGGGTCAGAGGTGCACTGCCAGTCGGGAGATAAAGCGGCAAAAAAAACTTTCTTTGATTGGACGTTTTAGATTAGATGCTATGAAAGATGATATGCCATTTAAATCTCCACACTATCGACTCGTCAATCATATTGTTATATTTAAAAATCAATTGTTTTATGCGAATTTCAAGTAAAGCTGTTTATCCGGAAAAATTTGTGAAAGTTTTTCCTCCAATTAGCCCGAGCTGTTATATATCTAGTCGAAAGTACCCTCATCTAAAAGTTATTTATTTAGCAACTAAGTTTCTTTTTCCATTTACATAATTGTTTCGCATTACGATCTCTTTCTCTTGGAGGGCAAATTCACCGGAGCTTTTTTTTCCTCCTCTTTACGACCTCAGAGAAATTCGTTCTGTCTTTTCCAGACCATTTCGACGCAAATTATTATATTTTTTTCGTTTCACGATGAAAACAACAAATGAGTCACACACTGACACACAAAGAGTGCGATATTTTCAGCGCGTAAAAAAAACAACAATTCCGACAGCACCGTACACGTATATAAAGTAATAATGATAATAATAAGGTTTATCAGACGCATGGTAATGCGCGAGACCTCGTTAAAATGAAATTAAACTTGCAAAACGGAGATTCTATTAATTCCTAATTAAACGGTAACCGTACAAGTGTACAGGCCAGCTTTAGCGAAAGAGAGGAGGTGTAATCCCCATCATAGCGCACACCTCGCGCAATAAACCGTCGTACTCGTCTCCTCTCGGGCAACCTATTATTATCGCCATCATTCCCACTTGACGTTTCCAGCTCGCACCTCATCGTCAGGCTCGCGAGAGTTGATTTTCTCCGAACCTCGTGCGAAAAAGAATCTTCGACGGGCCTTCCTCATCATCATCATCATCACCGAAAAAAATCCGTAATACGCGCACGCATATACGAGAGAGAAAAAATCGCCGCGTGGCGTGTGTGTGTATATATACAGGCTGCGCTACTCGCGGTGAAAAGAATGAATATTGGGCTGGAATGGAGTCCCGTTAAGTCTGCCGTTACCGCCTCGGAGCGCGAGCGAGCGACAGACGCAGACACGCTATACGCAGCTATAGGTATATATGTGTCTGTATATATGTACGTGTACACTTGCCCCAGAGCCGCGTGGCTTAGCCTCCGGGGCTATAGTACGTCGTCGCTCGCTCTCCTTCTTTTCTCTCTTACATACACACTGTGCGCGTGGATCTGAAGAGTAGGAGGACTAGGGCGACGGCGCCGATGTTCTCACGTCGTTTTCCCGCGATACCTCGTTGTTTTCACTCGAGCACATTATATATATATACGTAGAATGGTTGGTGGATAGGCGTAAAGTGCGCGCTTTTACTTAGCGAGCTGCTTTTTGCACTCTGATGTTGGCGGTGATTTTTAGTAACGGCTACGGCGATAACAGTATAGCAGTGGCAACAACAGCAGCAGCAGTAGCAGCAGCTCAGGACACGCTCTAAAAACAGTGTAAAAATATATAGTTGGCTTATAATGCATACACATGCGCAGTGCGCTTCCGGTCGCAAAGAGGCGGCGCAGCAGCCACTTTGTAGATACACGATTTTCAGCCTTGTCTCACGCTGCATAAGATATCCAGAGTTCATTTATATATATATATATATATATATATTACGGCGATCCCCTGTTTTGCGAATCAGAGTAATTGAAAAACTTTTCGGTTGGTCTGATTGATGAAAATCACTGTTCTAGATCTCCGGAACCACGATTACCTTTTCTCATTCACAATCATTTTCTAGCTGAAAATAACGCCTGACCGACAGTTACCTCTCAGACCAAATGACAGGCCCGTGTATAGAGTGTACTGTATGATTTCGATTCAATCATCGTCCGAGATCGATTTCCCGATCTCTGACAGAGTGGAAACGGGGCTACGCGCTGTAATACGCGCGGAAACAATGTAAAGGTCGCTTGGGTCTCCAGGGCGCGCACGCGCGTACCGTGGCTCAGCATTTTTTTCCATTGTACATAAGTAATCTGCCTGCATCGTATATATACGGTGAGATGTAATTACTACTGTGATGACATGGTCATCATATTGAATGGAATGCATCTTCCGATCATAATGAGCTGTCTGTAACCATTAGTCGTAGCTCGGGACTGTATCGATACCAACATGTTTTATAGTATTGAAGCAGAATCTTATATTAGTTTTTTGCGTTAGTTGCAAAATCGTATGAATTTATGAAATGTCATATTTTGAAGGTAATTCATTCATTTTATACATATCTATTCAAGTTGGATAATGTTACAATTTAACGTAAATTTGCAAAAGTTCAGTAAATTTACTTGAAAAATATTTGTGGTTATTAATAAATCTAGAATTGAAAGTATTAAACGTTTTATATAGAAATAAAAGATATTGCCTTATGAAAAACCGACATCATCATACCGTTGCAAGTAAAAGTACACTGACAACTGATGATTTCCTTTTGATGTTCTCGCGTGACAATTACTTAGAGCGGAATTATGATCTATCATTATTTCAAGCATCGTGGCATATAAACTTTATATCTACTTTCGAAATTTCTTCGCTTACGAGGGCGTTCTTTAGTTATGGCTAATTAACAAATCAATATAATTATAGAATAATTTGCGAAATTAAACATTTTAATAAAAACAAATGTTGTTTCAGGTATGAGCAATATTATTTAGAATATCTTGAAAAAGTTGTTTTTTTTTATTATCTTTTCTATAGAAGATACATGATCTGTTGATGTTCATAAAGATAAATGATGGCAATTAACTTAAAATTTTAAAACCTAACTTACGAATTGATTCAAGAGTGTGTTAGCGGAACTTGTAGATAGAATTTGTTAACACTTCTTATGTAAATTCTGTTCTATTTTCTGTTATCTGACTAAGACTATATGTATTTGTAACACCATCACGGCTGTTTCCAAGTTTTCGAAATTCCTTTCTGTTGTTCAGTTATAATTCGCTCGTAAAAGATTCAGCAGTTCAATTTTTGTTTTCAAATGTTAGATTTGTAAAATCATTGCCTTTTTGTAAGTACACCTTTTAAATAAATTTTTTTGCCAGTCAATTTTTGAAAAATAGACAAAAGTTTAATAAGGAACGTTATATACATATAAAAATCCTTTCCAGTCAAAGCTCAATTTCTGTTGAGCTGGCAAAAACTGAAAATTGCCGCACTTATATATTTATATACTATTCAGCGTTCTCCGGTCGAAACGATTCCGCATAGCGGCACAAACGGGAGTAGAATATCACAGTCCACGTGTGTACCTACTTCCTTGGCAAACGGTAGCGCGCGTGCGCGCAAGCTTAATACCCGAGTATAGCTGCGAAGCAGCTAAAATTATCGCCACTTACGGCCAAATGCTTGTGATCATTCCCTAGGTAACCTAAGAGGACGCTGGGCAAATAATAGCTCTTCCTGTTGTGCTCGCCCCATACGGAAACTCGATTTTTCCCGCGTGCATACTTCTGGGGCCCGGCAATAATCAATGAGGCTGTGTTCGTCGGACTCTCCTTTTCTCGATGTATACGACGGCGCATACCTGGCATAGTCCTGCGACTTAATTGAGCATATGGGTGTGACCGCGTGGCGAGGCATATACAGCTTCCGCCTGCATGGAAGATACATACGTATATGTGCATGTTGTTGGTGTGGCTATATGCGCTGCAGCTGAGGAGGTGCATTCCTCTCGTGCCGGAGCGAGCGCGCCATTCACCTACATTCTCACGCGCGGGCTCTTTTGCGATCGGGAACTCGCGCGTAATCTTCAGTTACCTCATTTGCATTTCATATATATATATACGCGGCGCGCGCCTGGTGCCGTTGCTTTTTTCCACGTCTCGTAGTTCCCCTTCTCATTCTTCTCAATCTTTTTTCCCCTTTTGAGTTTAACAGTCTTTTAACGCTGCCTCGGAAAAAGGTGCGCTACTTTCGAGAATTCGCGGTGTGATTATTGATGACCCGGACGAAATGATGCACCTTAGAACAGTCTCGCTTTTATATATCATAATATATATATGGTTATTAGATAACTGCAGCGTGTAATTGCGCTTCGACTCGCGCACAATTTATATAAGCAGATGATGTTTACCGATTGAGTTTGTATTATACGTTCGTAGGGTGATTTAGTTAACGGATTGGTGCGTCGAGCGTGGTAGAAAACTAACGTTACCGCGTAACTTGATAACGTGAGAATGAAATCAAAGTGTTTACTTTCTTGGGATAAACCTATAAAGCCTGGGTTATTATACTTTTACGAGACAGAGTAAACTGTTGTGCTCAAGTATATAGGTATACCTTTTATAATCGCTCCAGCTGTCTTCTATGAGAAAGCCCTGCAGCAAATACCTGTGGCGTTTTTAATCAATTATTTAATTTTTTTAAATTACATTACATTTATCTTCACCAGATTCAAATCATTTTACTTTATCAACGAAATTTTGTTGAATAAATTTGTTTTTTTTTATATACCGTTAGTTCTATGCTGTATAAATATAATGAGTGGCGTTTCATTCCATGTTCTTATTTACTGGTATTCAAATATTTCTTAACTTATTTATATTAAATTTGCAACTTTAAAATTTAAATTTACAGTAAAGTTAACAGAGTTCAACAATATTTTAATCTAGAAAGTAATTAAAGTCAGATTAAAATATAATTCGAATTTTTTATTAATTCAAATTAGATGGTTTTATGTATAGCTCAATTTATTTTCTCCATTTTCAAAATTACTTAGAACAAAATGCTTCTCTGGTTTTTTAATTCTCTAATCCCCGGTTACGCGCAATATAACCTTTAATTTTCGTTGACGTTGATCTGCGAACAGTTACCTTTTCACAGCGCATTTGCATTCAGTTAGAACTTTTAATATGACATTAACAGCGCTTTGATGTCAGCGGCGTCGTCACTCTAGTGGACAAGCGCCGTTGTTTCTAACAACAGTCGCGTAACAAAGACATTATAATCATTTCTAACTTGACGACGTATACATCATTACAATAATGATACTTTTTGTCGTTATTTAACATGAATAATTAAGAGTAAAAATTTATAAAAATCAAAATGAGGAGACAGGCGCGTCAAAACTCGTTGGTAAATTTTAAACTTATATATTCAATGTCCATTCACTTATGGATTTCAAGTAATTACGTAAACTTATGCAAACACATGCGTCAATAACGTGTATAATGTAAAAAAAAGAAACGACTATACGAAAGGTATGAAAAAAATCGAATACGGAGAAAAAAGGCAGGTCGATGAGCTTGTGATTCAACGGACACGCGTGAAAGAAAGCAGCAACAGGCAGCGAGTCTCTTTCCGAAACCGAAAAATACGCGTGTACAACGCGGACTTACCCACTTTCTCCTTTGCGGTGTCACTGCTGACGCGCGGCGACGCCGTCCTGGCCATTGTGTGCATTGCAGAACGGCCGTAGACGACTGCATGGACCTCGTGCGCGTTGTGTATGTCGCTTTTCAAAAGAATTACACTTAAACAGCAAAAGAAGGCTTTTACGTAAACGCAATTATTCGTAATTTTTATCAATGGCTAGATTCACTTTCGCTCTGCTTTCGATTGCTTTCTTCACTTTATAGTTTTAGCCAAAGAGACGCAGGCGAATATAAATATATAATAAGTTGTAATAGATTAAATGTTTACGAAAATAGGTATGTAATTCATTAATTTTTTTAGAAACCTCAATAGAGAGGGAGAAAATAATGTAATTTCTTTGCAGCATTGTTTGAGTTTCTAGGCGAGCAATTTGTTCTTTTTCTGTATTATATATATCTTAATTCTGCTTTCGCACTTCACGCGTGTATATTATTAGGGCCAACTATGGGATCGCGGAGCAGCGATGATAATATCCAGACACACCGTCGAAAGAATGAGATTACTTGGGGAAACCCAGAAAAGGCCGGGCCATGGGAACATCGGATCTTGTGCTTGATGCTATGCGATTGTTTGCGAGTTGCGTGGTAGAGAGGACACCATACATTGTTTTTCGACAAACCAATGAGATTATCTTTGAGTCGCTCATTCTTCATTGCGATTTTCCACGAGATCGTAATTAAGAAAAACAAAAGCTATAATTTAGTTGATGTATTGACGTTTACGTATTAAAATTTTACTAATTTTATTTACTAAAATATTTTTATTATAATTTTATGCAAATGTTAAAATATGTATAGTTATATTTTCTTACCATTTTATATAAATGTATATAAAAAAAACTTTTATTTATTGTATTTATTACTTGTTTATTACATATACATATCAATAATATACATTTAAGATTTGCATCGTAAAAGAAAATTTATCATAAAACAAGGGGTAATAACCGGGAAAATGGTCAATCGGTACTTTGAATTTTATAGGCATCGATTTTACGATTGCTTTTTATTGTTGTTACGTTTATATACTTATAATTATAGAACGGAATGCGAAACGTAACTGTATTCATATTACATAACTTTTTCATTTTCGAAAAAAAGAAAAATTTACTTGTAAGTGAATCTTCTCAACTAATTTTGTATTATTATTAATAAAAAAAATCGGGTTTATCGAGATTGGACATAAGATAATTCTTTACGAATTTAAAAAATCTCATTCATTGAAACACTTAATCATGCTCCGTTAAATTTTACTATTATAATTTCTGTGTTAAAGGTGCATATAACTTTGCTCAATTAAAATGATTTTTTCATGAGAATTATATCGCAGCTCAATTACAGTTATTTATTTTCTGTACAAAAGTTTTATCTTGCAGTTTATAAATTTTCACTTAGATTTGAAATAACGGAAATATAATAATATGTTAGAGAACGTAATGAATGGAATTAAATTTAAAATTTTTGTATTTGCTTTGATTAATGTAACAAAAAATATCCTCTCCCGTGATAACAACTCTATCAACAAACTAAACTGCATGTTATTAATAGAAATAATATACTAACTTATCTTACGAAACTCATCTGTGCATCAATCTTACAAGATACTACAGTCCCTCGAGTCGTTAAGTTATAATTAATTCCATGTATACATGCTTAGAAAAGTCGAGGAGAGAAAAGCGCAAAGCAGTAGAGCGCTGCAGTCATACAAGTACCGCACGCACGCGCGTAAATTACACTTACGCGCGTGAACTTGACAAAAGGTACGCGCGAACGCGCGAGGCTGAAATTAATCCCAAGCACCTCCCATATCATTATACCATTCACTCATTCATCTGGGCGGCGCGTCCCGTTATACGCCGTTTCGCGTGTACATATAATACAGGTCTAGCATACACACATATATATATCGGCGTGTGTAGCGCGGGAGGAGCCGTGACCGATTACCGAATAATAATAATGACGATAATGATAGCCGGCGTAAACGGCCGCCTATATGTACTTGCGCTTCGCGCGTGCGCGAGCTCGAGAAAATTCAAGTTCAGCCACTTACTCTATCCCCCCGCGCCGTCGTCGCTGTTGCAGCCGCTGCTCGGTTTTTACGATCCTCCGTTATACTCGTCTTTGCTAGTTACCTGGCGCGCGCGCGCACTTCCCATTATACGTATAGCTATCCGCATCTTCCTCTCCTCTTCTCTCGGTGCTTTGTTCAAGCGCATTTGCTTTTAATGTACCGGCGGTATGTAGGGGAGGTGGAAAAAGGGAGATGGAACTATTTGGAGCGAAAAAAAAGGCAACGCACAGCAGCAGGCAGTGAGCGATATATAGGAATAATTGGGCTCAGTGCGCGTCTCTCGGATGAAGCCCGAATGATTTATGGCGGCGATTGTAAAACAATTCAATTTGAGCGAAAAAGAAATCGTCGAGTGAGCGCGCAGCGAATTGCGCGCGTTTAATGAAAGTCCAGTGTGGAATTAAAACTATACTGCCGACTCCGGTGCTCTATCTTCTTGCTTTCTCGAAAAGATTTCGCTCGTTATATGTCAGGGGAAATTCTGAAAAGAGTTAATGTGCGATTTGTCTGTTTTTCAAATTATCTTTCGTATTTTTTAGTGTGACCGTATATATACTTACCTGAAATATATCTTATAAGATATAAAGGATATTCGTGTCGATTATGTACAACCGATTATTATTTTAATTTTACATAAAATAACTTCACTATAGACGATTTTTATGTGACAATTTATATTTAATATAAATAATGTAACGTCTTTGAATCGAATATTTTTTAGAATAAGCTGCTATTATTGCACGAAAATCAGAGAAAGACTATAAAAAATTAAATTATTGTTTTATTAGTATCCAGTTTGATACTCGAAATCGGGTGAAAGTAGCAACGACGACACTTTTGTGGCATATTCGTACATTGTGCATTATTCAAATTGCACAGTAATTTTTACCGTGAAATTATCTCAGCATACCTACTTATTTGCATTTCAAAGTTAAACTCTGAATACATGTTTTAAAAAATGTAGTTCAGCAGGATTCCGCAAAGCATGTTAGATTTAGATTTTATTCCTTGAAAAATTAACCTTGGAGTGCTATTTTGTGTTTAATTAATACATTATACATTATACTATTTTTATTTGAAATATCTATAGTAGAAAGTTTAATAGTAATCGTATAGAATAGTAATAGTATACATGTATTTTTATAAGAAAGTAAACAGTAATGGTAAAAATAACCACGAAAGCGTGTCCAACTAAATACGTACAATAAATGACTTTTTCTCTAAACGCTTACGAAATAAAAAACACATTCAAACACATTAGATCACTTCATCTTTTTTCCTCAAGTAAAAACTAATGACTATTTGTAAGGCACTTATATATTAACTACGCGAAGGTGGTCACTAGTGAAGTCCTATAAAAACTTTATTTGTGGAGCGCTAAAAACGTGTGTACTACTAACACGCAGCTGTAGTCTTAAATCAAGAATAAAACTAGACCAATTCGTGTGCGTAGCTCAGGAAGTTTTAAAAACACCATATTTGCTGATGTCTTATGCACGACACGCGTGAGGCAGTCACCTGAGTTGTGAATAATCAGAGGTAGCCAAGTGTGTCATTGTAATGTTGTGCAGCTACGTCCAGTTCTATTTCTAACTTCGCGGTATACTATTCTCGTTTATGTTTCTTTTTTTTTGTAAGTTATTAAAATATGTTTTGTACTTTGTGCAGTTTTGAAAATATTTTTCTGTAACTACTTTTGAGATAAAATTTGATTTACGGAATTCCAGAATTTACATTAGTTTATATCGATGTTATTTACATTTAAATAAAGAGCATAGTCTATTAAAAATTTGTTGACAACAGTCTCATTGTTTCTTAACGTTCGTTACCAAGTGAAATACAGAACCAAAGTATCCGGCACTCTTCTATCCACATCCGCACTTTTCTTCATCCCATGAGCATTGGTCGAGTGTTCGCGTTACAGGTATATATATATATATATACCCACACGTACGCACCACTTGAAAGAATGTCGCAAGCTGCGCGCGTCGTCGCCGTCGTTTCTGGTTTATACGCTCGCACGGCAGACCCGTTCGGCCAGCTATGCGCGAGCGCGCGTGCCTACACAACCTTAGTACATATAGATATATTTATCCTCAGGATGCTATGCGCCTCGAATGGCAAAAGCGATGACCAGCTTCGGGTCTATTCGAGCGCGTTCGTCCTCTGATTATATATCTCCGAAAGGTATCGCGTGCACGAGAGAGAGTTTTTCCTTTATAACGAAGTGCCGACGCCGTCGTCGCCGCCGCCGCCGTCGTCGCCGCCGCCGCAGTGTTGCTGCGTTTTATAAATTCCACAAGATCAACGGACTATGGTACCGGGCGCGAGCTTGCGAGATGGGCTCTACGGTACATTGAGAACGCGCGGAAAATTAAGTTTCTTCGCGCCCGCTGATGCAATGCAAATTGCTCCTCGACTGATGGATTTTTCACCCGAGACTTTATTATTGTTATTACACACTATAGCTATGGTGTATTTTATGCTTGCTGATGCGGATGGAATAGCGCCGTGGATAGGGATATATCAAAGCGACGGTTAAGTTTCAGTGCTGGAATTCGGGAAGCGGAATCTACGACCGTGTATTTTAAGAAAAACATTTTGTAGAATCGAATTAAGAGTATAGCCGAGGTGAATTCCGCAAGTTAAAGTGAACAAAAATTGCACATGTTATTTTTCTTTAGAACTCTCTAGAATTCGTTTAAAAGATTTATTTAAAAGTCTAAACACGTTAATCAGTATACAAGACATCCTTCCATTAAAAATATTATGTCGACCCGCACGTCGATTAAACGCCCGTTCCTCTTATATAGACACGAAGGTATACCCAAATATATATAACCATCGAAAATTATCAATTCATTGCGACCATTCGCCGGAGGCGATTATACGCTAACGGACTCGGTCATCGTCCAACCAACGTTATAACCCGTACACACGCGTGACGTCAGTGGGCTATCTTACGAAACACACGCACGCGCGAAATTCCAAGTCAATGAACTTTTTCTTTTCTCTTCTCTAACCAACGCGCCGGTAATAAGCCAATCCACGCGCGTCTATACATATATATCGTGAGCGCCGTGTAAACACAAATGCGAGGCGCGTCCGTAATTTGAGAGGCGCGCGCGCGCGTACACCGGGCAGCGGGACGGATGGTCAGGAGCACGGCGTGCCGATTCCAATCGCGGAATGTTAAGGAGCGCGCGCGAACCGCGGTACCGTTGCTCCGCACGCCAACGACGACAGCGACGACGCAATTTCCTTTCGGAAGGCGTGCGCTGAACGCGTCGCCAAGGTCTGCGTTTCGGACGATGTGCATGCCGAAAATTATGCGATAGAGAGCAAAGTGCTTTTGAAAGGGATCGCAGAGCAGAGATGTATCATATGTATATACGTGCGCGTGGTTACGGCCGCGGAAAGTAGGCTGATGGATCGGCGCGATCGTTATATATATACTGAATGTTCGTTTTTTTTCACGGTCCGCAGGTGGCCTTTCAAATACTGCTATGCTGGATGTGAACGTATTGCTTTGTAGACTGTTTGTTATATAGGTGTATAAGAAATTGCAAATATGCTGTCTAATTGTGCGGATTCGATGAAAAAATTCTGACCCAAATTACAATATTGACTTTTTTTTTTAAATTATGTTTATCCTGTACGAGAACTGCCATTCGAGCGTTCGACCTAATTACTACTGAACTTAATTTACGGCCATTCGTAAGTGCAAGATTTCCGGAATAGATATTTATCTAGAACATACACTACATGGTATATTTATCAAAAGGAAATTATACGGCTGGGTATATAAAGCAAGTTAATCATTATTTTCAAAACGTTTCTTATTATTTACGATTTTAAATTAATTTTGAGTATACCTAATTATAATTGATGTTCTATATGTTAATCGAAAATTGGATATCGATAATGCGAAACTTGTTTTATTGATTACACTTTCCTGCGTATTACCGATAGCTTTGACTATTACTTTATATACGTACAACTAAATCCCGTATAATATTATATAAATCTTGAATTAATATTCAGAATGTCAATATGTACGTGGTTAAAGTGAAATTTATACATACGAATATAAACGTTCACTTTTTAAGAGAAATTTCACTCCAAATTTCTCTTACGTATTCTATTCGTTTATTTGATTTGTTGCTTATTTTCCCTTTACTACGATAACCATTGAGCATTTCACTTTCAAAAACGAATGACTGTTTTTACATTCATAAACATAAAGTTTCTCGAGCATATCTTTCTTGAATAAATAATAACACGTTTGAAATAAACAAGATAATTGGTTTGTTTCAATGCAAAAATGCAGAAGTAGATATTTTTACCTACCGCATGATACTTTAAAATTTACATGTTTTATTTCCCTAAAATATTGCATTTATATTGTACCTTTTCTGGAACATTTTGTATTAATAGAAAAACATTACCTGTTTTCTAATCGGCAGGAGGGCATGGCATCCAGAACGACCGAACGCGCTCGCAACAGCGCGGCAACCCAACAGACGTGAGCGTCTCGGGTGCAGGCTCACTTCACACTCGCACCTCCGAGGAGATACTGCGTCACAACGCCGCCTCAGAGAACCTGGAGCGCACGCGTGAGCATGAACATGGGCTCCGTCTTGAGAGCTCCAAGAGCCTCGGCCTCGACGAGCTCGAGCTTGAGATGATGGAAACGAGGTACCCAACGCCGTTCAGTGACACCCTTACTACCACCAGTACAGCTTATTTGGGCGACGAACTCAACGAGGAGCTCACTTCGTCCAAACTCTTCGATCAGATTGACGGCAACCAGATCGAAGTAAAGCCTGGAGACTATTACAGGTGAGTCATTGCCAGCTGATTGTAAACGTTGGGGAACGTTCACGCTGATCTTGTCGTTGCATGTTTCAATTACCTCGGGAGAATATATAGGCGGTTCTATGTAGAATGTACGGGAGTTGCAAGCGAAGCGTGCTGATGTATATGCTATCGGATGTCTTTAATATAACACGCTGTAATTATAGATAGTGATATTAGAGTAATCACTGTTAGAAAATTGAAATTTACTGATTATCAGTAAGTAATATTATAAAAACTTCAGATTTGAAAATAATTATAGTTACTATCTTGGATAAGGAGTAGAAAATTTTGATGTACTGAAATTCCTATATATACGAAGCCGTGTAATAAGTATATATACTCAATGAAAGGAAATCTCCTCTTACGTATATATATATAGCGTACTCCGATTATTATCGAAAACTCATAACTATTTCCGAAGCAGTTACATAAAATTTATATTACACAGGATATACATATAAATAAAAAGCAATTTTTTAAAATCGTCACGTAGAAACATCGTGCCAACCCGAAGTGAGAACCTGTCGGGGGAAGGGCAGGGGGCTCCGCAGGAACCGCGTCAGGACGGTCCCTCGTCGGAGCCCCGGGAGCAACAAGTGCGAGCCTCGATGGTTTGGCCGCGACAAGCGCGTCGCGAGCACCCCGCGAGGATCTTTAGCGAGCACGCGCCATTGCCGGCGCAACAGCAGTCGCCGAAGCTGCGTAGCCAACCGCCTGGTACCGGCCAACGTCAGGCTAATCCCGATATCCAGGATATCATCACCGGCATCGTCAAGCTGCTCAACGGCAAAGTCAACGTCGCAGTCAACTCGGCCAAGCCCGTACGACCGGTTCAGAGCACCAGGTGAGCCTTTGCGCATGTATGGATAATAAATTTCTTTGCGTTGATATGGTTCTGCATTCCGGCGTATATGTTTCTATAGCAGATCCGTGGTGTTTCTTATTTTTCTTCTCTACTTGAGAATAAGGATTAAGGATGGTAATAATAATTTATTAGATCGAGTTCTTTTTAGATATTATTACCGTATGGTCCTTATGAATGATATTACTTTTCATATATATATTTACATTACATTACGAACATATTTCAATAAAAGATGGCTTATAATATGTTAATGTAATTGAAAGAAATTATCTAGAAATTCTTTTGCTATTTAGTTATATTAATATTTGTACTCAGTGTAATTTTTGAAGTTTAAGAAATTTCCTTAGATTATTTTAAAACAAAATTTTATAAGGAATTTTATAGATAGTTTTTCAATAACAATGTTTTCTAAAGATTTACTTATAATGTATATGTATGTGCTTTGCAAGTATAATAAGAACGGTATATACATATCTTTTGCTATCTAACTATCCATTAATGATAATCAACTATACAAGTTCGATCTCCTCCTCTTTCTCCACAGGATCAACAACCGCGGGCCTCCGCGTATCTCGGACCTGCCTCCGCTACCGCCGGACTTCGATACACCGGGCATGAACCCGCCACCACCACCGCCACCCGATCAGCCGGCGACGTATGAAACACCCCCGGCACCAAGTGCCCCCTCGATAAACCAGCTGCCACCGGAGCTGCCACTCGGTCCCTTCGTCAGTGGCATACCCATACCCGAAGCCATTCTGCCTCAACCTCAGCCACCACAGCAATCCGGTAGACCCTGGAACAGGCCTCTTGGAAGGCCTAGCATAGGTACGTGCTCTTGTTTTTTCTGTTTAGTGTGGAATTTGGGTCGTGTCGTCAACGTTGTTTACTTGTTGGTGATGGTGTAATTTATGGAAATGTCGTTAAAATCCCCTGTGGTTAATGTGAAAGTTCAAGTTTTTCAGTTGATTTTAATTACTGTTTTGAAAACAAAATAACCGTGTAGTCTAGTATGCGTTATAATTTTATCGGGGAAAGGTTTTCTCTACGATGAAAAGTTACCATGTCATGTTTAAAGGACACTCATTAGCATAAATGCTATGTACAAAATAAATATATATGATCAAGTTAATCGGTTCTTGAGAAGCGACATGTTAATCTTTTATATAGTCGTTTATTTTAAACGAAGTGTTCATAAAAAATCATTTCGCGCGAAAGACATTGTCTGTGCGGACGCTGCACTTATCTGCTTAAAGATGTATGTACATATTGTGGCCCGTTACCTCATTAACTTAAATAGGACGAGGCTTCCTTCCCTTCTTGCACTTATGAAAGTTAAATTTTTAATTAGTCTTTCAACTTATAACGTGTAACGCAAACGCTGACATAAAGAATTACTGTTTTAAGTATGCTAAACTTGATCTTATTATTAAAATTTCTTGTACCATCGACCGCAACACATGCACCTTGGAAAACCCACAAAATATAAATATATCGATTGACTTGCTGCAACATCATCTTACACCCATTATTCCACCCCCCAACAAAAACACAGGCGGAACGCGACGACCAATCCCGCCGTACAAGCCTCTTCCTCCCGCGAACATGAGCTTCAGCCCCGACCAACACCAGCTCCAACATCAACATCAGCTGCTTCAGCAGCATCACCAACAAGCTGCAGACGCGGACAAACAGAACAGCGTGCTCGAGGCGCAACATGGGCTAGGCAATAGAATCGATCACGAGGAAAACCGGACGCGACTAACGGACGCGAAGGGATCCGCTGCTGTTTCCGATCACGCGACAGCACAACCACCACGCGTTACCCCGACGAGGAAGTACCAGTCGACCCTGCGCACTGACAACAACGCCATCGCGGAGAACACGTTAGTGCTAGGCGGCTCGCCACCACAGCCCCAGCCCATTCCCAGCGTCAGTGAGACAGCCGAGCCACCGAAGCCGGTTGTCCCGCTGAAGAGCGACGCATCAGACGCCTCGCAGCAGCTCAACGGTAAATTGACTTGGCGTTCGGGGAAGCGAGCGGGAGCTTTTTATAACGAGACTGCGCGTCGCGCGAGGTTCGAGAGACTGTTGCAGCTCTCGCGATTTGCCGTGGCACGCGTGCGCGCGCTGTGATTTTTCGCAAAACTACCGCGGTTAATGCTGCCCTGGTTTTCATCTCGCTCTATATATATTTGTATACTTACTTAAATGTTGTTTTTCGTTGAAATTATTATAATATTGCACTAAATCACCGATAGTATATTTCTTCATAACATTTACACATTTTATTGTTTATACGCACTAACTTAGTGTTCGTTGTTCTTGATAAATTATATATTCTATGTTTTTGTAAACTAACTAACTATAATTACCATAATTGTTTTTCATTGTCCATAACAATACTTATCGAATTCATGCAGAGAAAAAGGAAAGCAGCTCGAGCACGAGTAACAAGGCGGTGATTCAAACGACTCTGAACGTCGAGACTAGCTCGTCGGTGCAAGTAATCGAAACGACTCACACGACGACGATGCTCGAGCCGAGCGTTGCATCCGTAATGCACAGCGGTTACTCCGAGCCGCCTACGATCGAACCGTCGACCACGACTACTGTGCCCAGCGTCGTGTCTTTGGAGCCCAGTCAGTCGTCCAGCGTCGCTGTGGACTTGTCTTCCAGCGTTTCGACACCTACCGAAGGCCTGTCGACAAATCCGTTGAGGGTGTCGCACACGACGCATAAATCAACGACCCACCCGCCGATCACTAGCTCTGTGACCTTCTCGAAAGCCCAAAGTATGTGTATTATTAGAAACGCTGAAATTGCTGGAATTTGATAAGGAAAAATATTTATTTTATTTATTCAAAGCCCTTTTTTATATTAACATTTGACGTATTTTTTTAGGTTCGGTATACTCATACCGACCTCGTCCTGGAATAGTCTTAGATGATACGCTGGATTACGCTGGAAACGGAGGTATAATAACTCAACGGCCGTACGCTCCACCACGTCACCCGTCGAACGCAGATACCTTTGATGTTGTGGTGTCTGCTATTCAAGGACCTGGTGGTTCTGGTACCGGTATGTACAGCGATAATAATTGCGTATATCGCATAAATAAGGATTAAGAAAAATATAAAATTTTCTAACGTCGTCTATTATTCAACAGGTGAAGTTAGAGTGCCAGTTAACGGAGGTCACGGTGGCGACGATATCCTAACATCACCTGTTGAGGGACAAGGTTTCGTTAGCATCGACGGCAAGAGGACTTATCTGAATCTCTTTGATAATACAGAAGTAACAGCTGGTCCGAGTAAGGTTCAATTGCAACCTACAAGGACACAAGGCGTTCCTATTGGCACAGGGTACGAATTTTACATTATAATGTCTGCAATATACCTCATGACATATTATTTCGTATAGCTTTTGTATCTTTGTTTTCTTAAATGCACATAAAATAGAGATATCTTTTAGTGTTAATATTAAAAGTAAGGCATTAAAATAAAATAAATGTTTATAAAAAAACAAAATTTTGAATTAATTGATTACATATTATATGCATTGCACGTATTTAACAAAAATGATAATCCTTAGATTTGCCGTGCCGCAAACGGAGACGACGGGCATATCACCACGACCAAGTGTGCCGGTGAGGAGGCCAACGTTCCACCGGCGACCGACGCAGCCGCCCGTCAGGATCGACACGTGTATCGTCGGCGACTCGAGCACCTGCGACGCTAGTCAGCACGAGGCCTGCGCCACCGTCCAAGGCGTTTCGGCCTGCCACTGTAAGCCCGGTTTTGCCAGGCTTACCCATTCTCTCCCTTGCAAAAGTATGCTGTTCAAACAGATTGATACACAGAGTTTTTATTTTTTACATTCCCGAACGTGAATAATAATTTCTTTCTCTTTTTTTCCTTGCAGAAATTGTTAGCATCGTTGTTTCTATTAGAGTTGATAAGATTTACGATAGGAAAATAGTTTGGACCAAGGACCTCGGAGACAAGGATTCCGAGTTCTATCAAACGTTAGCCTACGAAGCGAATAGAGCTGTAAGTTGGCTTATTTTATAATTAAACTACAGAAAAGCAGAAATATTAATAAAACTATAAATTAATTTTTTTATATAGATTGAATCGGCAATGTCGATGACTCCGTTCTCGGACGAATACGTTGGTTCGCTGATCAATAACGTTTACCAAGGCGACGTGAGTCAGGGCCAAGGCGGTGTCTTTGTCAACGCCACCCTCAAGCTCGCGTATGAACCGAGGACCGCCAGGCAGAGTCTCGCCGGTGAGCTGCAAAAGCACCTTCTCGGAGTAATACAGAGGAGGTACAACAATATCGGCAACAGCGCTCTGCACGTCGAGAGTCCAGCTGGATCGATATCGAATTTACAAGGTGAAATTGCAAGCTATACAATAATACTTATATAAAATTAATATTTAAATGTAGATGAAATATATATATATATATATATATTTATAACTGATTTGAATTTGCAGACTTGGATGAATGTGCATCTTCCGAATTGAATGATTGCCATTCGTTGGCGAGCTGTGCAAACACCTGGGGCGGTTTCACTTGCAGCTGTAACGCAGGACTGAAGGATCCGCACAAGAGTGACACGAGCACAGCGGGCAGAGTTTGTCTCTCTTGTCCCAATTCACACTGTAATAATCGAGGAACTTGCTCCTATCAAGGCGATCAAATGCAGTGCACGTAAGTTGACAAGGAAAAGTTACAAGTTTCTCGTGTTTCCTGTATGCATCTATACTTATATTGATTAATTTAAATGAATTTCAGGTGCACCGGAAACTATTACGGAGCACAGTGCGAAGTGGACGGAGAAGTACTCGGTGTTGCGATTGGGGCTTCGGTTGCTGCGTTGATTATCATAGCTTTGACACTTGTCTGTCTCGTTATGTGGAGGTAAGATTTATTTTTCTAGCAAAAACGTCAAAGCTCTAGTTTGAAGTTGATATTTTTTTAAAAGCAAATATTTATAATTATTATAGCCGAAGATGGTCGCGCGAGCAGAAAGCGATATCACCTGTATACGGATATGTCCAAGGTGGTCTTCCCGGTACCCTTCCAGGTAGTTTTCCATCCAACTTTAATACATATAAGTCACCCCGATAGAATTAAAAACACTATTATTTTAGCCCGCGTAGGATCGGTTGGAACGTTGGCGTCAGTGAAGCAAGGACCTCCAACGAATCTTCCGCCCTACATGTGGGCACAAGTTGCTGATCACTTGGCAACTGCGAATGTTTATGCGGTAATGCATTTAAGTTTATGATTTTACTAAAATTTCTAGTTTGGCATAGAATTTTGCGTTCTTTATTCTCTAAGTTTGATTCGAGTATCACAAGAAAATAGTATTTTCACTTTCTAATTTTAACGGTCATTATAACAGTTACTCCGGAAGTTTCATCTAGATTGATGCATCCGCAGAGAGACTAATAAGTCAAGAATTTAAATGAAAGCAATCTAAATGTTATTCAGCTTCTAAATGAGGCCCCCTGCAGACTACTTTGATTAAAGCAGGAATAATTACTTTCCTATCTTATATCAATCTTGTATCTGAATTAAAATATAATGATTGTTAAAAAGAGGAAAAAAATCTTTCACTCGAGTTTTAAATGGATACACGCGACGATTGAAAATATGAAACAAATTCAAATGCTTGCATATATATCAAAGTAAACAGTCGAGAACGCTAATTGCGACTGTATAAAAAATCGCTTGAGCATCTAATTAAGGTACGTTTACGCATGCACGCAGACGGAGCCAATGGGCCCGACGCGTCCAAGCTCGGCCATGTTCGGCTACCCAACGCTGAGCCTCCACGGTACGCTGCCCCCGGTGCCGTTGCCACGGTTGCAAGCCCCGCCGCGCGCCCGACAGCGACATCATCAACCCGAGCCCGATAGCTCCGACTCCGAGCCTCAGGACAAGGACCGGGCCGATCTGATACCCCAGAGCAATAGCAACTTCCAGGTGCCCAGGCCTAAGTCTCGCTCTTCGCTCGCTGTAAGTATTACAGTCTTTTTACTTTGTCGATTAGATATTAGCATTAAACTATTTATCAAAAAATCAACAATTGATTCAATAATTTAATTCTTCAGCATGTATCGACAAATCATTAATTTATATTTAAAAAATAAAAAATAAATCGATTCACAAAAACTATCTAGATAAATATAGATATATGAAAATGTGTCTTTATAATATGACAACTTTTACTGACATGAATTAATTCGATTAGTAAGAGTTCGCATCCCTTGAGACTCATTATTTTAAATTATAACACGCAATTACGGCATTAGAAAAGTATATTTAGAATTATTTGAATTTTTACAAAATTCAAATTTACATAATGCAAAACAAAAGAAAGTAAATTATTGTATAGCACGAAAATAATTTGAATAATTATTTTAAAAGAAAACTATTTTACACAAAAATTGCAATATTTCGTTTACTATAATTACACCGCCACACAAAAAAAAGTTGCCTGTACATGAAATCGAACCAATATCTCTCTATGTATTTTGACCCGCTGAATCCGAATCCGGGGTCGGTTTTGCTCGTCTACTCCCAAAATTTTGAGTAAATTGCGAAAAACCGTGAAAAAGCGCTGAAAATCGCGAAAAATCGGATTTTAATACATAGGTAAATAATAATAAATTTTGTTATGAATGTATCATACATGATTTTTGTGTATTCTGACCCGCGAAATCGAAATCTCATGAATATTTTGTTCGTACGCCCTCAAAATGTATAAATCGTATTTATGAATGTTGGTAAATGTTGGAAAGTTTTTTCTGTTCTGAACTAAATAAATTTTTTGTTAATTGCAATTTTCTAAACTCAAATCTTTCGTTAATTAACATCTGTAAAGACAGATTTTTTACAGAAAAAACTTTCTAACATTTACCAACGTCAATAGATACGATTTTTCACGATTTCCAGCGACTTTTCAAGGTTTTTCGCCATTTTTTCAACATTTTGAGGGTGTACGAACAAAATACTCATGAGATTTCGATTTAGCGGGTCAGAATACACAAAAATCATGTATCATACATTCATAACAAAAGTTATTATTATTTGCCTATGTATTGAAATGCAATTTTTCACGATTTTTCGCAATTTACTCAAAATTTTGAGAGTGTACGAGCAAAATAGACCACAGATTCGGATTCAGTGGGCAAAATACATACATTTTTGTGTGCCGATGTTATTAATAAAATGTAAATTTGTTCTTCTAAAATAATAATAATCTAATGGATATTAGTACTAAATAATTGAATGTAAAATTATACTAGTTTTTTTCATAAAATACGAAGTAAAATGAAACATAAGCAAAATGAAAAATTAAATATTCATCAAGTAAATCAATACAAAGCAAACATTTATATTTATAGATAAGAATCGTAAAACTTTTGTTATCTAAATTTATAGGTATAGACATATTCCTAAATAAGCTATCGTTTTTTATATCCTATCATGAAAAAATTTTAATTCAATCATTATTAATTTCCAGAATCAAAGCGGAATTTACTATGATGTTGAATACGATCAAGGAGATGCTCGGCACTTGTCAAAGAACAACATACCTATGTCTACGTACAGTATGGCGCCGTACTACCGAACGTGATGGAAGACATAATGAAATGAAGTCTTGAACGAAAAAACTTTGTCAGTTAAAATCGATATCGTCTCAGCAAAGACGCCGATTGTGCAATAGGTTAATAATATTTAATTACCAGATTAACTTAAACCTGAAAAATGATATCTTTCGGCGAATCCGAAGGGTAAAATTTACTAAAAGAAAAACTATATCGTTTTGCGACAAGAAGACAATAATCGATAAATCCGGTGGTAGAGTAGAATTGAATCAGCCCTGTATAAAAGTTTAGTTAAAGTTATAAGAAATGAAAACGAATTTTTTGAGAAACATATTCCTGTGGTGACGGTCCTTTTTGGTCTTCTCTTTAATCATGTTTCTCAAAAAATACAATTTACGAATAACTTAGTGAGGTAGAAAATAAAAGTGAAACGAGATAAATTATTACGATAAATTTCCGAGCATGAAGGCAAATACAGCAGAAAAGCTGTATTATTGACGTGTTTTTGTTGCGTGCGAAGCAAGTGACCTCGCAACTCTGTAATTATCATATAATATATTTTTTAATGTTGAAATACATATACATTAAAAATTTTAAATCAACAGCATTTGTTTATTTATTTTTTTTTATTTATTTTCTTTCATATCGTATATCACGTTAAAAGTGTAACAAACATTTGGAAATATTTTGTTATATGAAATTTGATGTTTGAGAATTATATATATATATGTATATATATATATATAGTTCTGTTTATTTTATTCGCAATTATTATTATTATTGATATCGTTAATATTACATAAGCGCATTTGCAAGTCGTGAAAATCGGGAAGAACGTATAGAACAAGAATAGAAGTAGTTACAGAGCTAGCATGGTTAAGGTATTGCGTGTAAAAAAAAGAGAATCAATTTGATAATTTTCTTCAATGACTCAGTCATAAAATCACAACGACGATTAAATTGTATAGATGAAACATATAAAACCATTTTAAAACTGTAACATTTCCAGTAAACGGATTTTTTTAATGAATGCAAATGTACATTCGCATGTATATTTACAATATGTGTATATACTTTGATAACATTATATAGATAGATTTGTTGATATATGCAACAGTCTTTATAGAAATACGCAAATTTCACAAAAATCTTTTTTTATCACTTTTAATATTTTTAGATTAGAATGCAAGAATTATAATGAATTAATATTTATTTATCGAATAAAACTGTTATTATTTTAAGTTTTTGCAGAGAAAGTATAACTTTTATTATGCTTTTTAAAAGCACATGCTTTATCTGCGATCGCGATACAATTTTTTTTTGGAAATATCTTGAATGTTTCTTGATTAGATATTTATATTTATTGTATATAGGTATATTAATATAATTTAACAAGACACGTGTAAGTAAAATCAAACACGTATATATGGATAAACAGGTATGTATATAATAAGTAAAAAGTGTGAAGATTTTCGGAAGGCAAAGAGTGGACGAACTTTTAAAACTGCCGAGTCGACTAAAATAGCAGTCATTCCGACAGTTTGAAATCATTCGCTTGTTGGCGATAAGAATAAAAAGCATATATAGAGACATTTATGAAATCTACTTTTCCGTTACTTTTAAGAAATTATACTAATAGCTATTATTGGTTAAAAAAGAATAAAATAGTTGAAACGTTTAAAATAGGATTTCAGAAATCTTATTTTAGTTTCTGAAAGTATATGTAATAATAAAATAGAATAGAATAGAAATTTTCGTTGTAAGAATAAGTTAATGATCATTACACAGTTTACCTTTTCGTTGGCTGGTATTAATATTCGATGTTACTTAAAAACTAATTAATAAAAATCGATCAAAACCTCTTCTTGGTCAATCAATTCATTTGTCTCGCCAATAAACGAATGCGTTTACCGTTTTAATTGGTATACAGTACAAACGGTATGTATATATATTTACATAGAACAGGTATTAAAAAGTAGAAAGTGTAAAGTATCACAAGGACTAGTATGATTTTTTTCAGTAAGGCCCAAATTCATAGACGTAAGTTCATTTTGACGTGTAGTGTATAGTATAATGTAAAAGCCGCATTAAAGGAGATGCCACTTTAAGGAATAAATCTACATAGCCATATTGTGGTATTAAAAAATAGATTAGATAAATAAACTAAAGTAAGAACTTAGTCGACTATGAATGCGGGACAATGCAATTTTATATTTTATTCCTTTAGCGATAAGTCGTAAATCCTTTTTAACTTCGAAATTAGCATTTTACTACTTTTTTGGAAAATATAACGTACCGAGTTTGTGCACATCGCTATTTTCCTTTCGATTTACTAGTCGTAATGCATTATTTGAACTGCCAACGGAATTGCGACAAATCGCCGTACTTAATACCTACATCAATCGCACAATTATTAACAAGCGCATTAATCGCATTTGAGTTGACAAAACGAGTTGTAGAAATATCGCTTGAGCTGACAACTTCCATTATAGAAATATCCGTTTATGTACGTACATCAGTCTTTGGTGCGGCAACATGAAATATCACTAATAAATACGCACCTAAATAAAGTCAGCTATCAAGAAGCAAATTTTGTTTTAGTCAAACGTTATATTTTATTCGTGCTGAAGGTAGACGCGATAAAAAATATGTTAAAATTTCTCGCTCTACCTCGAGAACAAAAATTTTTTATTGTGGATTTGAGATTCTATTTATCTTGATTAAATTTTGAGAGCATAAATAACTGTAAGTCAAAAGTTTTCGTAATGTCGTGAATTTCAAATAGCACATCAATTTTAACTTTATAGTCCGTGCAAATATTGAATGTCACATACTACTGTTAAACGTCGTTTTAAGCGTCGTTGTTCACAATTCACAAAACGGTTTGTGGCATCGTTCGTTTGCGGATCTTTATGAAAATATATCAAAATCATAACTTTTGATAGTTATTTAAAACTCACAAAATTTAATCCAAAAGAGACAAGATCCTGTCTCATCTCGCCTCAAATTCGTTTCACAACGAACGTTATCTTAAATTCATACTTATTTAATTAAAGTTTAAATTATTATCTTCATAAAAATAAGTAAATAAATAAATAAGAAACTGCATATACTATTTTTATCTTATAAATTTGTCATCACAAGATTTGAAAGAAGATTACTAATTATGGATAATTATAAATTTTTCACTGCCAAAACTCTTGAGATTTAATTACACATATATATACTTTTGTGCGGAATATTTGTCAAAAAATGTTTCATTATTTAAATTAAAAAAATAGTTATATTTTACTTACAAGAGGATGTAGATTTATTACATTTGAGAAAATTTGAAATTTTTATTAGCTTACTCTGCATAATAAAAATATTTTGAAACGACATAATTGGCAGTGAAAGAAAATTTTTTATTATATATGTTTGGAAATATTTAAAAGCACTGCAAAATGTCGCAAATTGAAAAATTATATATTAGCCCTTCACCTTGAGCTGTTTATTTATTTTTATTTCAACACACACTCACGACATTGTTGTATTGTATTACCAATACTCCCTGATTCATGCACTGGGCATTTCTGTGTTTTTTCGAAGACTGTCACTGCAATGGTTAATATATCTTATGAATACAAACTCTAATTGAAATATTATTTTATTATATTTATTAAAACGTCAAATATTTTTTATTTTTCGAATTTCACTTAAAGGACTTTAATTTCCATTATTTAATGTGTAAGTGTCTTATACTTAGTTAATTATTGAACTTTTTATTTGAAGAAATTAATAAAGCGTTTCTTTATGACTAGCGCGTAGCAAAATTTTTATCCACAGAATGTCTTTGGAGTTGGTATTGCAGCCAGGAAAAGGGCACTCTGGCTATTTTAATATAAATTTCATATTGTACAATAGTACTTCGGTACAAGAATTATTTTTTCGAGTGTAACCTAAAATTCATGTTGTGGCAAAGTATGCCTTAGTACATTCACTGACTTACGTTGGAGTAGCTTGTGCTTGTGCTTGTTGTGCAGCTGCTGGAACTGCCTTTGATCTATAGAATCTTTCAAACAATTGTTTCAATGTCATGACTGTTCCTAATCCAGTACCAATATCCATGTCAATAAAACTATCCAAGTTATCTGTACATGCTATAAAATTAATTAAAATTTGTTATCCATTGTATTTTTATATTGTATTTTTTATTTATGTATACGTATTTGTAAATACATTTTTTTTTTCAATAGAATTTCAATGTGTATCATGCCATTATATAGGACAACTTACATGGTGTAGAAATAGGGCTATAATCAGGGGGTGTTTTAATCCATGAGCCATCCTTCCTTTTCATGTGATGTCGATCAGATGCAAAATGTTTAAGATAATCACTAGCTGACACTAATCTGAACATTCTATGCCATTCAGGGGGTAGAGCTTCATCTCTTCTAAAAGTTTCTGTTGCATATTTCCAAAAAAATGTTGGAAAAGGCAACTCACTGTCAAGATCATAAACAACAGCTCTTTCATCTGGAGCATAAATTAATATGGCATGGTAGTCCTGAAAAGAAAAAAAGATTAGCTTGAACAGTAGAATAATAGAATATTGGAAAAAAGTGAAAATTCTACATACCCATATTACTATTTTATCATCATCTTTACCAGAGCGCTGTCTCCATAAAGGTACACTACGTCCATGATTGCTTATAAAAGCTACATAACAATGTTGGAGCTCTGATCCATGCTTTGTTGCTACTTCCTGGCACAGTTTCCAAACATTCTCTTCACTGAAAAATCATAAAAATGATATATTTTTTATTTCCTTACAATTCTATTATATGCATGACAAAAGTTTATAAAAAATTCAATACCTTTTATTTTGAAAAATGTTATTTTAATATAAACGATTATTGTAAATCATTATTTACAACATATTTTTTTCAATTACTGCAATGATATTATGGTATTTATAATAACCATGTGTGTAAACTTTACTTTTATAAAATCTTTGTATATAAATATATAAAATCAATAATGAAAAAGAATATTGAGAGATTTACAAAGAATAGTTTTTGTTTTAAATATATAGAACAGAAGTTCTAACACCAAAAATATTAAAATTTATTAAAATTGAATGTAAGAAAATAATGGATTATATAAATTAAAATTTTTTAAATTGATTTTTTATACCTTCCATTCTTAATTAAATTTTAGTTTTATTTAATATGAATCAATGCATGATTTAAGTATAAAAAATAAAATATAATAAAACTAGAATATTGTTTAGATATCTTGATACTTTAATTGTAAATTGAAAAAAAAAAAAAAAAAAAGGTTAAATCTGAAAATGGTATATGAAAATTAAGTATTGATTTTTTTTGTTATGTACTATGTTTCAAAAATTGCTTAAAAATAATTAACCCATTATTAAAGATTTATAACTAGAAATTTGAAAACAAGTTTTACAATAATAACTTCCAATTGTAGAATGGATTTTTTTATTTCATATTGTTTAAGTAGATTGGAGCTACTAAAGCACTCTTTTGATCATACAGGAGTATTTTTTTTTATAACGTGTTTCTCACATTGAATCATTTAAAAATTTTAAAACATTATAGTTAGAATATTGAAAAGTAAGTGTTAAAGATTGAAAAAATATAAAAACTTCCTGTGGCTATTCAAAATAAACATGGGTTTCTGGATGCTAGTTTAAACATAATTCTAAAAACTACAAATTTTCGTGTAAAATTGTAACGTCTGTTTAAAAGTGTATTATTTCGAAAATAAATAAATAAAATAAACATTAATTGTTAAAAATTACTGTCGTTCCTCCACTAAAGGTTTAATGAGTAATATTGCTGGTAGGTAATAAAAATTCAAAGGCCATTCGCGAAAATCGATAAATTTAATTTTTCAAAGTAATAAGAAGAAAAATTACGACACGACAGTAATAGATGAAGCGGTGCTTTTGGTTAAAGCGCCCGAGTAATATCATTTGCCTACAAATTAAAACGTTTCGAGAACTGGCTAAACGGCGTAGCGTCATGCTAGAAAGCGCGGATATTCGGAAAAGTTCCGCGTACACGCACGTCTCTCGGGCCTCGTCGATCGGGCGTTCTCTCCCCTCGTAGACGCGCGCATAGATAAAAAGCCCCATTAAAAGTAATCGTCGGAACGGGGCGACGCGTGAGCACTCCTAAATGATTGCATTAATTATATACATATAAATCGTATAGAACTAGCGCTAGTCGTCGAGTGAGTAAGTCTCTGGCGCTCGACGACACGACCTCGCACCTACTTTTCTCTCCGTAACGTTTAAAAAGAGAAAGCACGGAAATTCATAAATAATAAAAAGCCACGGTTGGTGCTACACGCGCTTTGTCGCTGCGTTAAAAGCCGCATAAAAACAATCGATAAAACAATAAATTAGAAAAAAAAAGCGCGCGACCCTCATACACCCTATATACACACATACAAGCGTACACCTTGCGATATTCTTGCGCGTGCACCTTACACATATGTGCTCCGAAATGTATCTGTATACACATTATATATACTACCCTGGTCATCCCACCGAACGATTTTCGCGCGACGACAATTGTCAGCCGCGCGTGTCGCTATATCGTGAATTAATAATGAAAAGCGTCGAGTTGAGAATGCGAGGAAAGGAGAGAGAGAAGGGTGCTGGAAAAAAGGCGTACATTGTATAGGAGGTGTGAGGGGGAGAGTGAGAAAGAGAGCAGCGCGTGTGTCGTGTCCTGTTGCCGTCCCGCCGCGCTCATGCCTCTGCAACACATGTATCGATCCGTCGCGGGATCTGCCGCAGTACGCGCTTCTATATACGTGTGCGTGTGTGCGCCTCCTCCTTTTCCAGCGCGCGCGCGCGCGCATATATATATACGCGATATATACGCGAAGGAGCGAGCGAGAGTACCGAGACATTGCCTTCACCGCGCGCACTACTGTGCGTGTATGTGTAATGTATATATATGTAGAACAAGCGCGGGCGCCTTTTTTCTTTCTCTCTTTCTCCTCTCTTTCGCTCTCCCCATAATGCGCGAGAACGTCCTTGAGAGACAGCAGCGCGCTCCCGTAACTTACCAGAAGCAGCTAGTGTAGATGCACTCGGACCTCTTGGGGAAGAGCTGCACCAAGGGCTTCGTGTTCCCACTACTAACGATGCTCTCCGCGGCCATCTTCTTTGTTTACAAACTTTCGTCCCCTTCGCGTCGTCGTTGTTGTGCCGACTCCTTTTCCTTACGGAGGAACTGTCTCCGTCAGTCGGTGCGCTCCGCACTACTATTCCCCGCCTGTAACTCAGCAGTCCTTTATACACGATACTCAGCGGTGGCTCATATGTCACGGGCTCCGCGCCGGCCTCAGTAGGTGTACAACTATAAAGATCCTTCGCACGCGCTTCGAGTTTTTTTATTACGTATATATACTTGCACCTGCTGCCCCTGGATCTGAAAGCTCATGCGGCAGTGACAACACACGTGCGGAAACTTTCGTCTCAGTCAACCTTTATATGAGCAGACGCTATCTCTTTCTCCCGCTTATAAATGGGCGAGAACAGAAGCACTTTTGCTGTTGCGTTTATAATTACTATCTAACTACTGCTCGAGGAGAGAGGCTTTCGCGCTCGCTGTACCTGCGAGACTGCCAGCAGCGCGCACTGTGCGAATAACTTGCGTATATAATATGCGTGCACGCTGCGTCTGCGCGGCGCTAACGGTCAGTGGTGCGCGAGCTCGATAAGGTGGGACGACGAATGGCGAATATGCGCGCTACGGAGTCGGTAGCCAACTTTGAGGTCACGCCGACAGGTGGCCGCGACGATGGACTTTTACTACTTTATCAATTTCGGAGGGAGCTTGCAAACTGATGAGCACAGCTATACTTGTCGGTTATTCAAAAATTATCCTGAGAATTCTTTGGAATAATTATAGAAATGATGACTTATTCCTTTGAATATACTGTAGGTATATAGTAGAAGTTCATTATTTATTACAATGAGCTTCGTTTTTTCTTTTCGGTTATTATAGACACGACTGCTACTCGGGAGAGTTAGCGGTATTCTATAATGTTAATCATTCCCAACAATGTATTATTTATGTCTATACGCTTCAATACAATCAAGTTTTCAATTTATCTCTAGAAACTTAGACGAATTTCATCGGGTTTGCTTTATTTAAATCGAAGGTGATCTATTATAAGATATTATAAAATGGGATCAAAAATTATAATTTAAAATAATCGATTTTTTAAGAAAACGACAAAAAAAGAATAAGTTTTAATAAAAATCTAATACATGAAGCTGCTAAAACTAGTTGAATTAAAATTTTTTATGGATAACATTTTCGTGGAAGGTATGTCTTTTTAAAATATCAGTGAAAAAATGTCAAAATCACCAAAAATCATCGTTTTTCTTTTGTTCTCAGCAGAATTAGATATAATATGAAAATTCTAAATACAAAGGTTGTTGGTCTGGTTAAAGCAAAACCTTTATTTATTTAACATTTTTGTAAAATCGATTCCTCTTAAGTTAAACTCATAAAAATGACTTTAAATGCTTAAAGTATATAGAAAGATTGGATCTTTTAATGCCAATTCAGAGAATTTGAGTTTACATAAAATTGTGTAACAAAAGTTGTAGATTTCGTGTAAACAAAACTTTTTCCCAATTAATATCTTGCTATACAATCACTTTCTCGAAAATTAGAACTCATAAAACAATGTATAATAGAAAATAATAGCCAAAAACTTATTCGTGAAAAGACAAGATAATACCCCTGTGAATAGTGCAGTCGTGCCTATACAAGGTGTCCCCAAAAATTGGTAGAAGATGTACTGGGAGAAAAAAATTATAAATACAAAAGTTTTAGGGTTCAAAGGAGGCCACTTAATGGTACCTACGAGCTTGACCTTGGGCGATTTTCAAGGTTATTTCAAGGTCAAAGTATTTTTTTTATTGGGAACCGCTAGTTTTGACCCCAGAAATGGAGAGCAGAAAATTTTACGTTCTGATAAGTACTCTCACAAATTTTCTGCTCTTTCTATTCTTGGCGTCAAAAATAGCAGTTCTCATTATAAAAAAAAAAAAAAAAAAAGTGACCTGGAAATAACCTTGGTACCATTAGGTGGCCCCCTTTGAACCTTAAAACTTTTATACGTATCATTTTTTTTTCTCTGAGTACATCTTCTCTGCCAATTTTTGGGAGTGGGCGATTAAAATGGGACACCTTGTATATATTATGTCAAAACGAAGTTTTTTTTACACATAGGGAAGTTGTGGTGGCGGGCAAAGCCATAGTGACAAATTATAATGCTTCAAATTATTATTATATTCTGCTATACATCATAGTTCTTCATTAATTGCATGTCAATCTAATGTTTGTATATTCAATTAATTAAACTTTGTCAAAGTAAATCAACTCTATAATTTATGATAAACTATCAAATTTCGATTACTTTAGTATATTAGATGACGATTTATGTTTCGTTGCTTTGTTGTAAGATGGACAATTACTCTACCTTAACATAAAAATAAGCAAACCGATAACATCAAATTCCTATATACTAATGTACACTTAATTTGACGTTGCCGGACGTTTCATCCAATCTATTTCGTCCAAAGAATGTTTAGTCCAAAGGACGTTTGGTCCAAAACGCCTTTAAGTCTAAAGGACGTTTGGTCCAAAACGCTTTTAAATCTAAAGGACGTTTGGTTCAAAAGACGTTTGGGCCATAGGATTTCAGGATCAAAAGACGTTTTATGTAAAAGCTAATCCTGCTGCTCAAGAGCAAAAGAACGATGATTTTGGATTATACTTTTGTTAGTTTTTCGCTATTACATTAAAAAATATGGCTCTTACAAGAAAATGTTGCACACAATAAATTGTATTTTAATTAGTTTTAGCTACTCGATCTATTTGATTTTTAATCAAATTTTATTTTCCTGACATTTTCCTAAAAAATCAATTTTTTCAAATTGTTATTTGCGATCACATTTTTACATTTTGTAATGGATCACCTTCCAATTCAAACATTATTACTTTTCTATATCATAAAGAGGAAAAAATTGGATCTGATGACAATTTTCATTGAGATAATCGGGGAACTTGATTACATACAAATGTACAGACATACAAACGTTTTGGAAAATGAATAAAATAGACTGTGGTTGGAGGAAAATCATTTTTACTCAACAAATTTTGATTATAATATGTGTAAGGAATTTCGCTCTGGTGTATAATTACAAGGCCCTTTCGAGTACTCATCGTGCGTAATTATTAAATATTGTGTGATATGATAAGTCAAAATTCATGAATAAGGTATGCATATTACAAAGAAACATTATAAATTTCATGACTAGAATTTAAAATTTTTATTTTACTTTGTAGATATCTTTAAAGATTACTTTGGACCAAACGACTTTTTGGCCGAAACATCTTTTGGGTCAAACGTCCTTTAGTCCAAAAGTCCTTTAGACCAAATTTCCTTTGGGCGAAACGTTCTTGGATGAAAAATTCTTGGACGAACCGTCCTAAACCCTTGATCATACTTACTTCTTAGTGTATCCAATTTCTTAATTTTGAACACCAAGTATTAACCTATTAGTACATTACGATACGTGTACAATAATGGGTTACTTTAGACTCGAGTATCGTACACAATTTTATAGCACGGCTTGCCTAAGCCCGCCCTGACGCATATCCGTGACCGAGCAGGCCATTATTGCATCGCGAGGTTGGCGCACGAGCACAGCGAATAAATGTTGAAATAAATTATCTTTGATAACAATAATTGTAGAAATTTAAATTAATAAAGGTCAAGTTACAAAATTTTTAAGAGTTTTTATTCATCAAAACTTCGATATCAAAACAAAATTGAACTCGCCATTAGCAATTGACATGTTAGACTTATTAACTACTATAATACATATTATGTATATGTAACAATGGAAAACATTTTGAAACATTAACATTATTAGTACACGAAGCATTTCAGATTATACCTAATTACATTGCAATTATGGATGTGTACACTAACACGGATCTTGTGAAATAAATTTTTTTTCAAAATTTAAGTTCAAGTTCTGTACATCATAAAAATAGATATTGTGAAAATCATTATTTAATTTTTTACATTAACTTATGCTAAAGAATAATATTTATTCATTATTTTTTAAATTTACTAAGTATTAAAAAAAAATATTTATCTACTTACTAACTCTCAGCAAATTTAAAAAATTATGTTACCTAAAGCTTACAATAATATGTTATTATAATAAAAATATTGTCTAGTGTTTAAAAGTACTAATAACTTTTTAATAATGGTCATTGAAAGACAATGTCTGAAGTAAAATGTTATATGAAAAATCTACCCTACTTGCTTATTAGTAATTGTAATACTTCAAATATTATAAAAAATTTAAATTAATCTAAATTGGCACATAAAAATATTGTATGTCTGTTCAATCGTCTGTCTTTTAAAAAAACAGTGCATAGTTAATCACCTGATTCATAGTAAAAGAGGTTTAAGCCTGTATACTTGCAGCACTTTCAGAACAATACTGTTTAAACATTCGTAAGTGTAGTTTGGTAACTTGTTTAGTAATATTTTGAGACAAGTCTATTGGTTCTTGTACACACATAGGTGAATCTAGGCGAAAGAACTCTACTTTTTCTTCTTTAATTTGTGTTTTATAAATTTTCATTTCGTCAGGTAAATTATTAATGTCGGAAAATTGACTTTTTTTCATTATTTTTCCTAAAAATGGACAAACAATGTCTGATATGTAATTAAATTTAGCATAATACGAAAAGAATCCTTGTAAAAGATCCTTTATGGGAATATCAGTTTCATTTGTTGGAATTTTTTGAAAAACTCCAGTTTCCCATCCTAAAACAAAATTTTCATTGTCTTTTTTGTTAAATAATTTTCCCTTAAACAAAAGGATTAAACTCTTACCTGATACAATATTTGAATTATTTTCTAATTCTATCAAATGTTGTATGCTTGGTAAAATTCCTTTAATTTGTAGATAAAATATTACAAGCCAGGAAATAGCAAATGTAGTTATACCTCTTGTTCCTGATAATCTACAAAGTACATTCCATTTTTTCAAATAGAGAATCAGTTTACGGCAGGATAAGCAAGAATTAACATAATAACTAGAAATAAAAATTTATATTAAAATTAAAATATTTTGAATTGATGATAAAAAATGAAACTGTTTGAACTTTAAAAAGATAATGGTAAATTTTTTGTAGATATTCATGAATAGAATAACCTTTTTCATAAGCTCATTAGTTTCATTTTTTCTAAATATGTTTAGTAATAAAAAAATATAAATTACCCAACAATTTTGGATTTTTCAACACTAAGTCCATTGATAAATGAAATATTACAATTAAGATTTGTAGATCTATGTCGTAATTTTATTAATGGTACTCTCATACGCAAAACTATTTCATCTATTATCCAAATATCTTGATATTTGTGGAAACATTCTTGTACAACCAATAACTGACCTTGACATTCATCTTTTGATGTAATTTTATTATATTGATTTTCACAATCTAAATAAATATCTAAATCACTGTTTTGAGAAGTTAAATTTGATATTCTAGAACCAAATAAGTAAGCTCTTGCTTGAGGATATTTTGACTTCACAACCATTTCTACAGATTCAAGTAGGTTCTTTTCAGTATCTCTATCAGAAAGTATTACTGTATCTGATTCTGTTAACAGATTGTTGATAGTTTTTTCAATAGAAGATAGAATAATCTTTACTGAGTCAGACATATCAGGCACATTAAAATCACGAGATTTTAATATATACTTGTGAGAATCCTTTCCACAATGGATCATGTGGTGGTCAGATTTCGCATACCAGTAGCTTGAACACAGAATACAGAAATCAAATTGTAAACTTTGATTTTTAACTAATCTTTTTTCAACTTCTTTTAAATGTTTTTGATTTTCTAAATGTCTAGCATAATCCACTTCAAATTCAAATTGAGCACAGCATATATTACAGAAGAATTTTTCAATGTAATACCAAAGATTTTCAAATATATTATTGAACATTGTGAAGATCTCATCTGCTGAGTTTTTCCATATTTGATAATTATTCATGTGAAGTTCAGAATTCATGTGATTGCGCACATTTTCATCACAGTTATCTACCATAATATCACAGGTAAGACATTTAATCCATTCATCTGAATCCTCATACATATAAAATTTTGCAAGTTCCAAATCACTAAATTGGTCTCTGTAGTTTTCAAAAAGTTCATCAGCATCTTCCATTTCTTGTAAATTTTTTTCATGCTCTTCTGTACGTAAATGTTCATAAATAAGTTGCAGATCACTGGAAATTTCATGTCCACATGGTATGCAGCCTCTGTTTGATTCATATGGAAATGTTAAACTTAATCCTAATTGAAGTTTTTTTATCCTCTCTGGGTTGATCTTAAAAATATTTTCATCTCCTACTTCTAGACATAATTTAACATATCTTGGACTAAAGTTTATAAGATTCTTAGTCCGTGTCCTTGCAATTGCTGCTGTATTTGCATTATTCTGGTTTGATTTATCTTTTTGATTATCTACTTTAACTGTTACTTCTTGTTGTTGATTTTTGTCAATATTTAAATTTGTTGCATTATGTTGAATATTATAATTTAATCCATTTAAAGGCGTATAATTGACATTCCCATACTTTAGATTTGGATCCCAGTATGGTTGCATCCCATGACTTA
This sequence comes from Torymus tubicola, assembly GCA_035583055.1. Classification (NCBI taxonomy): domain Eukaryota; kingdom Metazoa; phylum Arthropoda; class Insecta; order Hymenoptera; family Torymidae; genus Torymus; species Torymus tubicola. The sequence goes on along the minus strand of JAWWEQ010000045.1, from coordinate 2,533,037 downwards.
TAGGACCATTAACAAATTGATTATTTGTGGGTAAATACATATATGCAGGATTGGGAATCATTATATTATTTGTATGAATCACATTCTTGTAGCTATTTCCGTGATTGGAATAAAAATGCTCAAGTAGTGCTTTATCACTAAAAAAATTTGATTTACAAAGGGGGCAGTAGAAAATTAATTTTTCAAATGAATTGCAATTAATATGTGTATAATATTCTTGAATATTATGCTTATGGTAACCAGATTCCAAATGTTGAACCATCATATAATCTTGCATTACACTTACTTTGCATACTGGACAAATATACATACTATTTAAAAGTTCAGGATTATTTGCTAAAATAAGGTCAGTGAACATTTGCTTTTCCATTGTATGCTGAATTTCAAAAAGATGAAGAAGAGCTCCATGTAAGTCAGTTAAATGTATTTGACATTTTAAGCATTTTATCACTTCGTTATTTACATAAGTAACAAATTTCATATTTTTGTCTTTTAATACTAAAATGATAGTTACTATTCGATATTTATGATCTTCATCATAACTATAATGTATAAATAATGAGTTTTCATCTGTGAATTTTAGATTGCACATGAAACAAAAATATTCTGGAAAAATAGAACTATGAATATTCTGTTGCACATTTGATTGTTGTTGCATGACATTTGTACTGAGCATTTCATATTGAATAAATCCACTAGCAGTGGGATCATTTTGTACTGTTGTTGGAAATGCACTGTTATTCATATTGCACTCTTGATAATATATATATCTGCTAAACTCTGTATTTAATGCATCACATACACTGTTCATGAGCGAAGGACCAACAATATTTGGATAATAAGTTGAACTTGTATATAACATACTCATAAAAGTATTACTATTTGCACGACATAAAATAATCAATCGTTTTTGATGAACAATATCTCCTAGATGTTTTTCTAAGTCTTCTTCATTATTCATAACAGAATCACATAATAAGCAATATATTCGTTTATATTTTTTCATAGAAAAACTTATTACATCTGTAATATTAGAACTTCTTTGGCTTAAATGAAACATGCCATGAAACAACATGGCTGAATTAGAATCTAAATGACATTGACAAATATTACACTGAGCTAAGGAAGCATGTGCCGAAATATCATTAGAACTTGATACTTCATTGCTGCTAAGTTGATCATTAGGAAGATTATGCACATCAGCTTCTTCCCTATGTTCATTGTATACTAAATTTTCTTCTTTTTTATTTTCAATTGAAGTCTCAATGAAATTCGTTGTGCAACCAGCATTAGAATCTGATAATACCTTACGACATTTATTTATATGCTTTTTCCCTAATATATGTGCAAGAACATGATCAAGCTTTGGAATAGGACAGGAACAAAACGTACATCTGAATTCTTTGCTGCTTATTATAATAACACCATTGTTAACCAAATCCTGGCATTGTCTTTCACTTATCTTGAAATTTTTCATTGGTGTAACACTCTTCATATGTTCAATATGAACTTTGTCATTGATGATGTGTGTAGAAGCATATTCCTCGTCATGTACTTCAACATTGCACAAAGTACAATGGAAACCATCATTATCCCTGCAGATGCGATTTTTTACAAGATTTGTGTACATTTTGTTATGCTGTACAAGGATGCTTTCTGTTGAAATTTTCTTTCCTCTCTTCGTTGTTACTTATCACAGGAAGAGTCAGCACGAAGTTTGACAAATTACTTAATGCTAATAGTGGAACTGTTTTTTAACTTATACATTATAATCTACACACTTAAACGTAAACAGTCAGTAGTAGGTTAAGTTGTCGACAACAAATACTTGTCAACACTTTTATATAGGAACTTTCGACAATATTTGAGTATAGTTTTGAATACTCACTACATTTTTTAAGGATTGCACCACTTCCACCGCTAACCGTAATCGTCTATCGTGTAAAAATGCATATTTTCACGTCCATGCCGGCGAGGTCAGACGTGTACAAGCGCCATGTTGTTTGGGAAGTTTGGTTTTTGGGAGCCTATAGCTATGTAGTTAAAGGCTACAGGCTACACTCTACACTGTAGAGTCTACAGCTATAGGTAGTGGTAGACTGGTAGTGCTGAGCAGAGTGCATTCATTCATAAAAGGTGCCGCTGGTGGCGAATTGCATGCACATCCGCCAGACGCCAGATCGCCATCATACCAACACCGTTCGCATTCCGCCATCCTCAATATTCCTCATAATTGATCAAATTTCATCATTAAATTCAGAATTTTGATTATTTATTTGCTCAAAAACGAAGCAAAATTTCGAAATATCTTACATATAGACTTTTTTTCTTGTAATTTTTCGTAGAATTTAACTATGTTTTTTCAGACCTGTATAAAACATTTTTTTTTAATCAAAACCTAAATGAATTTTTTTAGGTTATAAAATGATCGAATACCATTCTGAGATTAATACAGATACTTTGTACAACAAAAAGGTATCTCCATGAATTTTTTGGTGGAGATACCTTGGAGCAGTTTTTTTTCCTGAATTTTAATGTTTCATTTGGAGGTATGTGAGTTACAGTGTACACACAGCTTTCAAAATATTTTTATTAAAAAGCTGAGAAAATTTTACAAAAGAAACTATTCTTGTGTCTATCGCGAAAACGGCTTCCCTGAGGAGTTATAAATTAATGAAAATCGGTCAAATGCAAAAAATCATTAAAATTCAGTTTTTGACCTCTTATATCTCCAAAACTATAGGTAAAAAAATCTAAAAAATTCATAGCAGTTCAAAATATGTAGTAGAAAGTATAAAAAAATTTTTAGCCAAACTTTTTCATCTGCGACATGACAGAGAACCGGTCATATACAGATTCTATATAGTATATTAACTCTTTAGTCTTCTACAGTCAAGATATTACCAAGGTGATAATTGGTTCAGCTTTATAAAATTAACTCTTGAAGCATATCTAAAAGCCCTTTCGTTACTACTCTGCATTGTTGGTCATCTGTGAAATTAAATTTCGACATGACAATTAAAAAAAAGTTATTTTATGAATAATAAAACCGGTTTTACTAAATGTGTTAGTATTACAGCATTGCTATTAATTTCGAAAATTTTGCTTGCCTTTATTTTATTCAAAATAACAAAAATGTTCTAAATTGATTGTTTAGAACAAATTATAATAATATTGTTATTTTATAACATACAGATTGACGATATCGGAGAAAGTTATATATTCAATTTCTTTATATTAAATTACAGCGTAGCTAATTAAATAAACAATATAATTTGTAATCGCGACCAGATAAGACCATCTACAATATTGGCTCTCTTCTTTAGTTATAGAACTTAATACTTATACAGTTTAAAGTTATAACTTATACATTATTTGCAGAACGCTCGTATGGTATGTAAAGATAGCTAACTATCACTATCTCACTTACCATCTGTAGTTTAGTGCCTCTATATATTCCCATTTTTAACAAGCTTCTTTAGTTTCCCTTAAGATAGCGACTTCACACAATTTTATGCTTGACATATATACAAGCTTGATATTTGTCAGCGTCCTTACTCAAGCCAAGCCAAGCTCATGTGGTATAGTTTAGCATGAGAAATGTCAGTATTTTGTCAATTATTTTGACATAAATGTATAAAATCAGGGACTCTAAAGAAAATTACACTATAATGATAGTTTTAAGCATTCATCATTGCCGAAGATAGCATAACAAACATGACACCAAAACGAAAGGTATGTGTATACAATGGTTTGATAGGTTATCTTTTTAAAAACTTATAATTAATAATTATAACTTTTAAGCAGACAACCAGTTCAGAGTCTACATCTTCGACAAGCTCTGGTTCTTCATCTAGTAGTTCTTCAAGTTCAGGAAGTGAATCCAGTTCTTCTGATTCTGAAAATTCTAGTAGTTCAGCAGTTAGTCAAAAAGCATCTGACTCTGAAAAAGTTAAGAAGAAAGTACCTTTATCTGCTGCTCGTCATGTCAAATCTAAAACTGAAACAAATCCACCACCAGTGGAAACTAAGGCAAAGGAAAAAAATGCTCCAAAGTCAAAACCTGTTGTTTACTCTTCTGAATCTGAAGAATCTCCAGGAAAAGGGAAACAGCAGCCAGCTCCTGCTAAACGAAAACCACCGGCAAAACCTAAAGCAACTGCAACAGTTGCTCCTGTTGTTAAACAACAGAGACCTGTAAATAAACCAGCACCTGCTGCTGTGCAGCACAAAAATGCTTCACCCACTAAGCCAGTAAATAAAGTAAATAAATTTCCGGGTGAGTAAATCAAAACTATATTCTGCAACATTAAAATTTATTATTAAATTATTTTATTTACAATTTTATTTTATTTATAGCAAACACACCATCTGCTAAGTCAGCAGAGAAAAATACAAAGTCTGGATTAGAACCAGCACAAAAGAAATTAAAGAAGAAAAGTATTTTTAGTCCTGAAAATAGTAGCGAAAGTGACAGTGGTTCACCAGCGAAATCAACAAATGTAAAACCTACAAATAATTCATTAAATGTTCCAAAATCTCAACCTCAACAAGCTAAAGTTAAGCCTACTGAGTCAAAAACTCGACCTCCGATTAGTAATAGACCTAGTATGATGATTCTTAATTACATTAAATATTTATTTATTACTTAACAGATAGTATAAATTTTAATTTTAAATATTTTGTGTGAAGGTTTAGTAACAAAACAAGTAGTCAAATCTGAAAGTTCAGCAAGTTCTAAGAGCTCAGGTGGATCTGGAGGCTCAGGATCATCTGGATCATCAGATAGTAGTTCTGATTCAGAATCTTCAGAAAGTGTAGCAAGTCCTCAAACGCAACCAAAAAAGAAAGAGCCTCAACCTGCACCTCGACCTGCTCCAATATCAAATACAGCAACAAAGAGAACTGCAGCTTCCGTGGCTACAGTTAAACCTCAAAAAAACACTAAACGTCAAAGTAAACAATTACATTTTTATTCTCGTACTAATCAAACATAAAGAAAGCCATAAATTTTGATTTTCCTTTCATTAAGATTATTTTTGCTAATATCAAAATAATTAATCATTTTGCTATCACTTCAATAACTTCAATAAGTATTTTAAAGAAGAGTGATTTATTTTATTCAGAAAATTTGATTAAATAATATCAATATTTGGTGTTTGTATACAATATTATAAAAAATACTTAAAATCAAAATACATTGATTTTTATTACAACTAGCAGTGTCAGTGCGCGCTGCGCGCGCCCTATTGTGAGCCAATCAAATTTTACACGTCCATTTCAAATCGACTAATAAGAATTTATTTCAAATAACAACGATTAATCTTGTTATTGTGATCATAAACAAATATTAGAATTACAAAAATAAATAAATTATGAATTACAAGCTATTCAGTAGTTACAATATATAATAGGTGACTTTATTAAACTTGTTGAGTTAATGTAAACAAAAATAAATATTTGCTTGTGTCTGATATTCCAACAGAACTATCTCCATTTCAACAGAGTTAATCAAAGTGATTAATGCTCAAACTCTCTATCACTCATAGTGAAAGGAAATTGTAATTATTCTATTATCCATTTTCAGATACCATAAAAAGTGAAGAGGAAAGTGAAAACGCAGATACTGAAAAAGAAATGGATGAAAATGCAGATGAGCAAACTAAGCCAGCAGTGAAAGGGAAAAGAAAAGTTCAAACAAGAAAAGGAAATAAAACACAACCAATATCAAAAGCAATAATTGCAACTGATTCAGAATCTGATGCTGGTAATATATTCAATAATCTCTTTATTTTTTAAATTTATAACTGGATAAAGGATTATGTACTTTTTCACATAATTTTAATAAAACCGATATTTTAAATAATTGGATTATACAAAATAGTTTGAACTTGAGTATTACATACATTTATGTTTATCAGGTGACAGTAAACGAAGTATTTCGAAATCGCCAAGTAAACGACCCGCGCAAAGTGTGTCGACTCGGCAGTTAGGATTAGGATTAAGTAGATCTGCCAGCGGAAATATTCCAACGAAAGGTCAAAGTGCTAGCACCAGGATGCGTGCAGTAAAAGAAAGAGAATGCCCACTCGCATCTGCTTGCGGCTCTCGAGGTCACCTCTCTGGCAAATCCGAAATTCATTTTACACTAGATGCTTGTCCAGTATATCATAATACCACACCGCAAGGATCCATGTAAGAAATTAAGTTACAGAATATACAAGACGTGTTAAAACTATTGCTATGAACTTTAATTATTTTTCTTGTATGATTTTTTAGAGATTTTTATAAAGAAAGAAAAAAACGGGATGATGAGCGGAAAAGAGTGATAATCAACATGGGAAAGAAATCACCCAAAGGTGGACATCAAACTACGGAACAACGCAATTATCAATTAAAAATTAAAGAATTTCGAAGTAAGTTTAAACCACTTACGGATGGAAATGAATCTGATAGCAGGGGTGAAACTCAGGGAATGGATAAAAATAAGCAACCTTCACTTGTTGGTTTAACGTCTGATTATGATCTCAAACTTTTCAAAGAGGCTCAAGCAGCTGCTAGTGAAAAAATCGTAAGCTAATTTATAAATTTTAACGCTTCAATTATTTTCAAATGAAAAGTATAACAAGTTATGCTTTTAATTATTTTAATACAGGAAAAGGACCTAAAGGAACTTGAACTTGATGTAGAACCAAAAAATAATGGAGAACCAAAAAACACTGGTCTCGTCACGCGTTCTGTAGAAATGGGTAAATGGGATATGCAAGTCTGGTACCAAAGTCCGTATCCTGAAGAGTATAGTCGTGCGCCAAAACTTTACCTTTGTGAATATTGTCTAAGGTATGGAAAAAGTCAGCAAGTTTTAAGGCGGCACCGAGAAAAATGTGTATGGAGGCATCCCCCTGGTGACGAAGTTTACAGGTATTCAAAATATTTTCTTATAAAATATTTGAGAATTAGCATTTTATTTTCCGAAAAAACTAAAATTGTTACTTTGCACTTCAAGAAAGGAGAAAATAAGTGTATGGGAAGTGGACGGTAGACGGTATAAACTGTACTGCCAAAACCTTTGCCTTTTAGCAAAATTTTTCTTGGATCACAAGACTCTATACTATGACGTGGAGCCTTTCCTCTTCTATGTGATGACAATCAATGATTCTGAAGGCTGTCATATTGTCGGTTATTTTAGTAAGGTACGTTACTTTCAAAATGATAAATATTTTTAATTTATATATGAACTCTAATATACATTCTTTACAAATCATAAAGTGTTATTATAATTTTCAAAATAGATCTATAAAACATTCATTACTAGTTAGTAATTAGTTACTTTTTTAAGCGAAGATTATTTTGAGGATTGAAAAGTGTTTACATGTAATATTCTTATTCTTTAGAAATACACTATTAAAGAGTTGTCCACCACTGTCATACAAAGATTGGATAGGAGGTATATTGCAATTGCATTACTTGTATTGCTATATTCATTTTCAAAATATTAGAAATAAGTAATATATGATATAAGCCTGACAGTTATACACAAATAGATACATATTGATTAAGTATAACATGTTGATTAATACTAATTTTCGAACGAACCAAAGTTTAACGAAAAACTTACCTCTATACTTTTTATTTACTATTTACTAAAAATTTTTTATGGATTGTTTTATTTTAATCAAAACTATGTCAGTTTTGTTTTTTTTTTTTCATAAAGTTGAGTGTATTTCAAATATTGTCATAAGGAAAAGGATCCTTAGAATATGTTACAGATATAAAATTGTATATAGGTAATTTTGTATGCTTGTGAACAACTCTAGGGCAAAGTTCAATAAACTTAATAAAGGTTTGAGCCTCTGTAACTTAATATTGCTAGATGATGCGACTATTAATTTTCAATATTAAAGTTTTACGTTTTTTATCAATAACGTCTCTGCGTTATCGGATTGATAGGTTTCTCAGTTTAGAATGATACAACGGATGATATTACAAACACTTATACAGCGATTATAAATATTCACTTATCACTCATAAAGTTATAGATACTGTGAATCATTTATTAAAACGTATTCAATAGTTTGGTATTTAATGACTAATTGCATTGTAATGGTTCATTGGTTATTAACCGATATTATCTTTAGCTCGTGACGTACTCTACTAATTAATAGTCTCTATTTAAATAACATAATTGATTTCACATTATTTTAGTAATATGCATTACATTAATTTTAAATATTTTGTTCAAAGAATGCTGGGTTAATTAATAATAAGTAAAAAAAACTTGCGTAATAATACAATAAAAATATGTCATTCCTGCAAATAAGTATTTTCATAAAAAATAGTAAATGATACGGCAACCGAATCATTTTATACTTTTGATAGTATACGTAACAACGCGGTTTTCGTCTACAACAAAATTATTCAGAAATTCTTGCAGAAAATATTTCGTATTTTATTTATTTTTTAAACCGAATTATATTTTGAAACATTAAAAAGTCGAAGCTGGTATCTAAAACGCCCAGTATGGATGGATTTTATCATTCACATATTTGTACCTATATTGGGTGATTTAGTCACCAGCTTTAACTTTTCAATATTTAATAAAATATGAAATGTTCCTTGAAAGAATTTCTGCAGAGTTTTTATGCGGGGAAAAACTTTATTGAAATTTATTATAGGTATTTCTGCCAAATCTTTTGTACAGAAACCTGTAAACATTTGCTGTAGATTTTTTTCCTATACGAGAATATTATTAAACATTACAAAATAGCGATGAATCTCTGTAAATCTACCAAATAAATAATTTTACGAGATACTCACTACTCTAAAAGCAACAACACAGTTCCCCCGAGATCATCCACAGTATTCCGAAATCAGATAAATTAAACCCTACTGGAAACTCGGTAAACCGAACTTCTCGGGTCGATTATCCCCTGCAATTTCATTAAACACCTATGAACGTCGCTGCTTTTCCCGCGGTGCACGTACGTTGATTAGTAATTACGCGCGAGCCTAGAGACGCGCGAGCGATGGGCTGGCACGATAAGCCATTCCACTCATGCACCAGCTCGCACGTACATATACATATATATATATATACATATATACTCATACACATATACGACTTTTCTCGAATCCGAGTGTCGCATACATAGGCGCGAGGTCAGACTGCAGTGCATTGGCGCCGATTCCAATCGGCCGGCACTGCGGCATTCAGTATAGAGTGAGAGAGAGAGACCGAGAAAAGAGCCGGCGAAAATTCACTCGGTGCATTGTGCAGCGTGCACTTGCCACTCTGCAGCGGCAGCTGCTGCCGCGTTGCGCTGCGCTGCGGCGTACCGAGTTGTACACGTAAAAATTGCGCTCGCGTGGAAGGAGAAAATTTAGCAGCGATAGGATCGAGCGAAGTATAGCAAACGGCTTCCGAGAAATTTCTTCTTGATGCATGAGAAATGCTTTTATAAGTTTTTACGTCGGAGCTACCCTGTATCAAAGTAGTTTTTGCAATGCCAGTGTTATTATGGTTTCAATTTGCATATTATGTCCAAGATAACGAATGATATTCATGCATTCGTTGAAAATTGCATTAAAATTTTAATTTTATTAGCTATTGTGCGAACCGAAAATTATCAATTTCCTGATACGAAAAAAGTGCTTATTATAATTTACATTTTACGAACGAACTACTATTCACAGTTCCCTTTTTGAAATAAACACTCGTATGCTTTTGAATCTTTAATAATGTAAAAACTAATTTCATAATCGATAAAATCGCAATTCACGTAGTAGTGTGACGTTATAAAATTAAAAAAAAAACCAATACTTAAAATCTCTCACAAACTGTTACAGTCACCATGAGGCTTATTTTATCCAAATCGAGTATTCTGAATGCAATTTGAACGGTATAAAAAAATATTTCATACGAAACCGTCGGCATACGTATGAATTAAAATTTTATCGTCGCGAGCCAGTCTCTCTTAAATATCAATCAAACGAGTTTACAAATATAAAGCATCCCCCTTCGTCAAAAGCATCATAAGTGCGCGTCATCGTCGAAAAAACTCGTCGCAGCTCTTACTGCGTGACGAACGACCTCCTTTCTCTCTCTTGGACTTACACGTGCGAAAAATTCGCAAAGCTCTGAGCGCGCGCGCAGCACTCACTTATCGCGCCACGAATAAATCGCTTGGAAGCCTTTTCTTAAATGTAATTACGCCCATACAATCGCGCGCAGTTGTGTTTCTTCGCTCTCGTTCTCTTCTCTTTCTCTCTCGCCTATATACATGTACACATACACATGACGGCCGGAGTGTCGCGACGGAGGCGACGGCAACCCCTCGTGAATGGCATTAATGCCGTCGTTTAGTCCATTACAAGAGTGCCGAGCTCCGCCGCCGCCAACGTTGCTGCTGCTGCTGCTACGCCTTTTTGCCGCAAGCGACGTGCCGTAATTCCAAACGGCCGAACGCCCGGACGACGCGTAGACATGTGTGTGTGTGTGTGTGTGTGTGTGTGTATACATATATGCGAAGAGGTCGATACACGCGCAGACAGTGCAAACTGCGCCGTGTGTAAGTGTGTATAAATATATAAGCATATATTCGTGTACATACAAGTGTGAGGCGCGACATGCGGGCAAAAAAAGGAGGAAGCGAGTAATGACGGATCGCAATTGCGATTCGCGATTTTTTATACGCGCTCGCGCTTGTCGGGACTGGCCGCATGTTTCATTAACATTCCGCGATTCCGAGACGCGGGGTGTATAGGTATATGCGTATACGGCTATAGCGAGGCCCGGAGGTTAAATATTGCGGTAGCTCGTGCATGTTTATGATGGCTGTGCGATACGACAATCTCATATACGTGGTGATTTTTCAAGAGTCTTAAACGGTGGATCGCTACGTAAGTGATGTTTTGTAAAGTAAGCGGGTTGAAAGTTGGAAGGCTAACAAGGATAATTTTGATCGATTATATGGTCGAATTATTATTTATAAAACGATTGTTTCAATTATAGGCTTCTGCGTTAATTTCATTTCATGAAATTGTTAACCATAAAGTAATTACAACTCTAAAATTACTTTGATAAAAAAGTAAAAATATTGGCGAGTAATAATATTGGTTTCTCTTTCTCTTCCCCCCTGTCTCTCCTTTTTATTTTTAAACGTTTATTAAACATAAGAAAGGTATGAAATCAATCAACAAATTGTCGAGTATTTAAAAATCAGACAAATTTTCGCTGATTTTCTGCTAAATACGCATAC